>BQMI01000352.1:2400000-3600000 GCA_026005395.1 Asobara japonica | reverse complement strand
AAATTTACGGTAATAAAAGCACTTTATTATTCGTCATATTTGTCGTAAAATTATTTGTAAAAAGAGTCAAGTATGTAAATATATACATAGACATACAAGCACAGCGTAACAAAATTCATAAGCCATACGTTACAGATTATATCGATATTTGCCGGAAATAATCGTCGCTTATTACGTCGTCATCCGGATGAGAAAAAATTATAGGTTGATGGTAATTAAAGTCCAGATCACAGGGCGTTAACTTTGACCATGAAATTAAAAATTGACTTATCTCTACATTATCACCAATCACTTGACATTCAACTTGTGGATAATCTCTTGACAGTAGGAAGTTTGATTTCCGTAATAGTGCAAACGATACGATGTGAGGGAGTATCAGACATTGTGAAATTTATTAAGACACACCTACACCCACTCATCAACCCACCCACCCACTTACCCACCTACTTGCCTACAACCACCCACTCACACACACCCACCCACACCCACCGACCCACTCACACCCACCCACCCACCCACTCACACCCACCCACTCACACCCACCCACTCACACCCACCCACCCACTCACACCCACCCACCCACTCACACCCACCCACTCACACCCACCCACTCACACCCACCCACTCACACCCACCCACTCACACCCACCCACTCACACCCACCCACTCACAACCACCCACCCACCCACACCCACCGACACACTCACACCCACCCACCCACACACACACACATCCCTCTTGTCGTTTGTGAGGTCACAAGGGTCGTGCTGGCGTTTCTACACTTTTTATTGGATGCCTCCGCTCGACTCATGGTGATAACAGTCTGTGATTGGCTGGTGACGCCACACGCACTTTCGTCACAGCGGTTCTCAGGTGGTTCGAGAAATAGTCGTTTTGAATAGTCGATAATTAAAAAAAAAACAACGGAGAATTTGTTTACTAGTATTGTTCTCATTGTAGACTATATACTAAAAAAAAACCATTTTCAAAACATGCAAGTTCGATATTGAAGTAATTATCTATTAATAACGAAAGTCCTGGAATTATTTCCTCCCTTCTCCTATTGTGAGGGGTAGAGAATATAGGGAAATACGATGAAAAAATGGAAACGAAAGATCATAGCGCGATCGACGAGCTAAACGTCACACGTAAGTTATCGGCTGACGAAGACCTCTATGAGCAAAAAAAAATGTCACTATCTTCGTAGATTAGATTGCAGGCTAGATCATAGTGTTCGATTCCCTTGGTGGTTACTCATTTTTTGCGCATGAATTACTGTAATATCGCCTAGAAATGACAAATTTCCGGGGGATGAGCCTTTGAGAGGTCGCGCTATGAGCAAATTGCCGTAGTCCGTCTATTTTTCCCACTTTTTGACAATTTCGAATATTTGGAATTGATAGAAATTTCGAACGTTTTCCGATGTTATTGAATTTCACCAAAATTGAGAAACAGACCGTCGGCGATCTGCTACAGGCGCGACCATATACTTTGGGCGAGCGTACGCGAGCTCTCAAAGGCTACCCTCACCGGCTTTATTGATTACACTTGTGAATAAAGCGACACAATTCAAAACGCAAAGTTAACGCAAGTGAACTGAGTATATTCAAGGTGAACACAACAGCACGGTCTAACCAAACTTAACAAATACAACAAAAGTTCTCCATTTATCCAAATTGCGTTAACATTTGGAGAACATGAATAAGTATTATATAGTAATGGTATGAAATTTTTAATTTTCGTATTGCGATAATGATAGTTTTTCAGAAAATGGAAAATCGAAATGGAATATATATATATATATATATATATGTGTGTGTGTGTGTGTGTGTGTGTTTTCCCCGTCCCTCTTTTTTGTGCTCCCCACGGAAGCACCTCTTGAGCATTTTTTCGAAAGGGCCTACTGGATACCCATCCATTTGGCTGGGGCCGAATTTTCCCATTTACGCCATCGTATTTCTAAACACAGGGTAAATCCCCAGAAATTCCTGTGCTACGACGGCGGGCACATATAACGGAAGCTACCCCCTGCGTCCGGTTAGGGTCCCGCCCGGTCTTGCAGTCTCATTTTGAGGGTACCACCAATAGCACACTCGCAATGGTCTTAATGGCGGTCGAAATCCATCGATTTCGGTTTGTTCCTAGAGTGAAATTGCGCGAATTTCAAAAATAGAATCCGACCTCAAGCGCATTGTGACATATGCGTAAAATACTGAAATATGTATGTGCAATTGAATGGAGATTTATGACTCATCAATTATGACTCAGACTATCTAAAAAAAACTGGCATTATTTCGTTCTCAAAATTTGTTTTGAAAAAAAAAAAATCAGCTGTTACGAAATTGAGATTAAATGAGAAAGGGGGGACAGAAATCGGAAACGGAACTGAAATTAAAAATATGTAGAAGATATCTGAAAGTATTTTCTGGTGATAGTGTCAACATATGAGTGACGCATGTGGCGTGATGTTCCATAGAGTAGCACCACTTCAAAAATTACAAGACAAGGCTTTACAAAGTGCGCGTGATATGGCACAATTATATATATTCCAGTACTAAAGTCCACACTGATTTCTTTTTTAATCTTGAGAATATTTGAAAATGGGAAAAAAATTCAAGCAGGTTTTTTTTGGAATTACTAATTGAAAAATATGGGAAGTTTAGGAATTATGAGGCATTTATGAAATAGCAAGAACTTGAAAAATATAAAAGAAATAGAAAAGTTTCAAGAAATGAAATCTCGGAAATTTTGAGCGGAATGTATTTCCTTAAAAGAAAAGGTCTACCACTCAGCGATTTCGCAATACATCAATGAGCTCAGACTCTGATTTTGCAATGCCTATTATTGAGGAAGTGGCGAATAAGGTGAGTGCGATTATAAAGAAATTCGAAAATTCGCCACTTTGAAAGAGTTTGCTAAATTTTGAAAATGTGAAAAAATTGTCGTCTAGGGGTTCCTGTTGGATAGTATCAACGCACACGGGGCCAAAAATTCAATTTTAAAAAATTTGAGTTTGCCTCCCCATAAGGTCCCAATGTTAAATTTGGCCAAAATCGAAAAAAATTAATTTCACTTTTTCGACCCAAAATCGACGGAAATGTCTTCTGGGGGTTCCTATTGGCTAGTACAAACGCACACGGGGCCAAAAATTCAATTTTAAAAAATTTAAGTTTGCCTCCCCATAAGGTCCCAATGTTAAATTTGGCCAAAATCGAAAAAAATTAATTTCACTTTTTCGACCCAAAATCGACGGGAATGTCTTCTGGGGGTTCCTATTGGATAGTACAAACGCACACGGGGCCAAAAATTCAATTTTAAAAAATTTAAGTTTGCCTCCCCATAAGGTCCCAATGTTAAATTTGGCCAAAATCGAAAAAAATTAATTTCACTTTTTCGACCCAAAATCGACGGAAATGTCTTCTGGGGGTTCCTATTGGATAGTACAAACGCACACGGGGCCAAAAATTTAATTTTAAAAAATTTAAGTTTGCCTCCCCATAAGGTCCCAATGTTAAATTTGGCCAAAATCGAAAAAAATTAATTTCACTTTTTCGACCCAAAATCGACGGGAATGTCTTCTGGGGGTTCCTATTGGATAGTACAAACGCACACGGGGCCAAAAATTCAATTTTAAAAAATTTAAGTTTGCCTCCCCATAAGGTCCCAATGTTAAATTTGGCCAAAATCGAAAAAAATTAATTTCACTTTTTCGACCCAAAATCGACGGAAATGTCTTCTGGGGGTTCCTATTGGATAGTACAAACGCACACGGGGCCAAAAATTCAATTTTAAAAAATTTAAGTTTGCCTCCCCATAAGGTCCCAATGTTAAATTTGGCCAAAATCGAAAAAAATTAAATTCACTTTTTCGACCCAAAATCGACGGGAATGTCTTCTGGGGGTTCCTATTGGATAGTACAAACGCACACGGGGCCAAAAATTCAATTTTAAAAAATTTAAGTTTGCCTCCCCATAAGGTCCCAATGTTAAATTTGGCTAAAATCGAAAAAAATTAATTTCACTTTTTCGACCCAAAATCGACGGGAATGTCTTCTGGGGGTTCCTATTGGATAGTACAAACGCACACGGGGCCAAAAATTCAATTTTAAAAAATTTAAGTTTGCCTCCCCATAAGGTCCCAATGTTAAATTTGGCCAAAATCGAAAAAAATTAATTTCACTTTTTCGACCCAAAATCGACGGAAATGTCTTCTGGGGGTTCCTATTGGATAGTACAAACGCACACGGGGCCAAAAATTCAATTTTAAAAAATTTAAGTTTGCCTCCCCATAAGGTCCCAATGTTAAATTTGGCCAAAATCGAAAAAAATTAAATTCACTTTTTCGACCCAAAATCGACGGGAATGTCTTCTGGGGGTTCCTATTGGATAGTACAAACGCACACGGGGCCAAAAATTCAATTTTAAAAAATTTAAGTTTGCCTCCCCATAAGGTCCCAATGTTAAATTTGGCTAAAATCGAAAAAAATTAATTTCACTTTTTCGACCCAAAATCGACGGGAATGTCTTCTGGGGGTTCCTATTGGATAGTACAAACGCACACGGGGCCAAAAATTCAATTTTAAAAAATTTAAGTTTGCCTCCCCATAAGGTCCCAATGTTAAATTTGGCCAAAATCGAAAAAAAATTAATTTCACTTTTTCGACCCAAAATCGACGGAAATGTCTTCTGGGGGTTCCTATTGGATAGTACAAACGCACACGGGGCCAAAAATTCAATTTTAAAAAATTTAAGTTTGCCTCCCCATAAGGTCCCAATGTTAAATTTGGCCAAAATCGAAAAAAATTAATTTCACTTTTTCGACCCAAAATCGACGGGAATGTCTTCTGGGGGTTCCTATTGGATAGTACAAACGCACACGGGGCCAAAAATTCAATTTTAAAAAATTTAAGTTTGCCTCCCCATAAGGTCCCAATGTTAAACTTGGCCAAAATCGAAAAAAATTAATTTCACTTTTTCGACCCAAAATCGACGGGAATGTCTTCTGGGGGTTCCTATTGGATAGTACAAACGCACACGGGGCCAAAAATTCAATTTTAAAAAATTTAAGTTTGCCTCCCCATAAGGTCCCAATGTTAAATTTGGCCAAAATCGAAAAAAATTAATTTCACTTTTTCGACCCAAAATCGACGGGAATATCTTCTGGGGGTTTCTATTGGATAGTACAAACGCACACGGGGCCAAAAATTCAATTTTAAAAAATTTAAGTTTGCCTCCCCATAAGGTCCCAATGTTAAATTTGGCCAAAATCGAAAAAAATTAATTTCACTTTTTCGACCCAAAATCGACGGGAATGTCTTCTGGGGGTTCCTATTGGATAGTACAAACGCACACGGGGCCAAAAATTCAATTTTAAAAAATTTAAGTTTGCCTCCCCATAAGGTCCCAATGTTAAATTTGGCCAAAATCGAAAAAAATTAATTTCACTTTTTCGACCCAAAATCGACGGGAATGTCTTCTGGGGGTTCCTATTGGATAGTACAAACGCACACGGGGCCAAAAATTCAATTTTAAAAAATTTAAGTTTGCCTCCCCATAAGATCCCAATGTTAACTTTGGCCAAAATCGAAAAAAATAAATTGGATTTTTCGCTCCAAAATAGACCAAAAAATACGTGCCTCTCAACGTAATTGTCAAATTTGAAAATTGTTGATGGTTAATTCTTACCTTGGTATACACACACTGGCATACACTCCATGATTCCGCAACACATGGATAAGTTCCGGCGCTGTTCTCGCAAATCCTATTATTGAGAATGCAGCTAGTAGGCTGTTCCAAAGTGTCAATAATCCACGCAATTCAAATCTTGGTCTGCTTGCCATCCAATATTGGCCGCCAAATATGAGGATCATATATATGCCCACATAGTAGAAACCATTTGTCCAGTTGTTCGTCATCCATACTCTTGTGTCTTGATGAATAAATTTCTCCTCGAAATTGAAGACGTAGGAGTAGTTGGGCATCGTTACATCCATGAAGTGCATTTTCTGCATTTTGAGGCAGTTTGATCAACAACTTTCTGCAACAAAAAATGTCTCGATATGTTTACTTCAACATCGTCGCACCCATATATCGTTTATTGAAATTTCGCCTCTATCTCGACCGTGCGTTGCCGGACAGAAATTTGACCCGTAGTTTTTTTGTCCGGAATGAAATTCTCTACAAAAAAGTCTTATAACATTTTTCGTTTAAAGCCACTCGGCGAGCAGCTAATTTCATTTTTGACAAAATTTTGCAGAAGAAAATCCTTTCATGTCTTCTTTATGGAGTCAATGGGGAGTTCGCTAACGGTTTCAAAAAATACTAAAATTCCGTAAAGGTTCCGAAGCATTTTCCACTCTAAGAAGGTGTGAACTTGTGTCGACCATGCAATTGGTCCTTGGTTTGCACAAACGCAACAGTTTCCAAGACAAATATGGACATACCAATGCTAACAATGAAGAAGTACTTCAACAGAAATGAGTAATTTATTTAGAACCAACTATATGTATGTCACTTCTTCAATGCTTTTACGTGGAGACAAAATCATTTATACCACAGAGTTGATGGGAATTATATTCTTCGACTCGATCAAAATTCCCGCGTGTTGCGCGCGCAGCTGGTACCGGAAGTGCCATCTATGGAGAAATCGCATGGTTTCAAGCGGAAGCGTTTTCGGGGGATATCTTCAAAACTAAGAATATTAACGAATGTTCGTAAGGAACTTTATTGTAGCTCTCAGTGTGCTCTACAAAAAACGTTTCCATGAAAATTGAGCTAGGTCCTTCCCATTTCGAGATATGACCCGAGAACAAAATGTGAGGGATTCGCGCATTCCGCGCCTGCGGAGACCGTTGGGAGAATGGCGCGGCCGCCGATGCGTTAATCGCTGAACAATTAAATAACCGGCGGTTTGAGGCAATAAATGCTTCCGGAAACGATAAATCATGTCAGATTGATTCCATTGGTTCCACATGAACATAAGTTCACATCAATAGGGGGGAAATGAATTAATTACTACGCCAATGTTGACCCCCAGGGGGCAATAGAAGCCCGGCGGTATTCATACATTTGTGAATGACCATGAAGGGTGAGAATTATTGTTAATGGAAAATTCTGGAATTGCAATTGGCACGGCAATGATGTCAATGCGAAAGTGACTAATTAGACACGAAGGCACCCCAGTAAATGTATGTAAAAAAAATTGTGTTTTTCTCCATTGCGTACACGTAAGAATCGGACATTTTTCTTCTTTTTTTTCTTCAGTAAGCGAAACATGTTTCCCTAATAAACATATGCAAAAATTACGATTTGAGCTGTCAATAGCAGACGCAATCTTCTCCCTTAATGTTTTGATAATTTCCCAGATTCTGGACGTCTTGAAAAATTCTCAAATATTTGCAATTTTACAAATTCTTTGAGTTTTTTTCTTCCTTTTTATTTTCGTACAGCGTTCAGATTCTTGACATTTTTAAACTTTCTACATTCACGAAAAGTTTAAAAAATCTAACAATATATATATATTTTCGAAGTCGTAGTTTTAATGTGAAAGTTTTTCGACTTTGCGATAAACCGTTTTTGTTATTTTTTTTTAGCTACATGAATATTCAACTGCGCCGATTTTAAAACGCTGACAACACTAATGAAATAATTTCAGGAAAATCATTACAGGTGATACTTTCCGCTGACTCTGGAAAAGTTAATGAACCGAGATAGTGAATTCTCTTACTTTTGCCCGGCAAAAAAATTTGTTTTGAATACGTTGGATATCCCAAAGAAATCAATTAATTTTTAGGTATTTTTTTTTAATCTCTAAAGTGGAAATTGAGAAAAAAAATCGTTTCATTAATATTAAGGATGACGATTTTTAAGGTTTGAAAAGAGAAAAATCATTTTTAACATTGGAACTAAATTGGAGCCCCGTAAATGTCGCATTTCCCCTCAGTGAATGAGTCATCGCTCGGGCGCTTCCCCCACCCCAGTACTCATGGGGAGAGCGCGATTATTTTCCCCTCAACCGCATTGCTGTGATTTTCAACACTGCCAAAAACACAACGGCCAGTTTCAGTTTCAAAGGTAATATTGTCATTAGACAAAGTTGACGAATAATGAGGCAGTAGCTATTCACACGCTCCACGGTAAATTTTGTCATAGGCCATTCCGGCTCCTGCGACTAAACACTTCTTAATGGAAAATATAATCAGCTAAAAACTGGGTTCAATTACATAGGCAGAAATAAATAAACGAAAAAAAAAGTTACATAGATAAAATTTCCTTGTTGTCAGAAAAAAAGATTGAAATGAACGTATGATCAAAGTATTCTGTAATAGCTGAATAAAAAGAGTCATGGGTTTTCCAGAATTTTCTTTGAATGTGGGACTGCAAAATGTGTAATTGGAATAAATGCGTTTTTCTTCATCAAACTCCATGGCCAAGGACTGTGACGGCGTCATTGCGTGGTGGGGGTGGAAAAATTGTGGCGCGTTCGGCGAATTGACTTCCCCCACTCTCCGGTTAGCGCACTATTAACGGGATTCCCCTGTACTTACGAGTGGATCAACAATTGCAAAAATCCTGAAGGTATTAAATTTTATATGTGGATATTCCGGAAGTTTGTAATGTATTTTGCCAAAAAAAAAAAAATAATAATTTTGAGCCCAATTTTTTTTTGGGAAAAAAATTAAACCAAAATAAAAACATAAATAATTTCCAGAAAATATATTTTTTGAAAATGCATTTAAAAAAATACGACTTATTTTTCAAAGTAAAATTCATTGATTAACAACTTTTCACTGCAATTGTTTTTTTTTCTCATTTGATGGTACAAAAAATGTTGGCAAGAAAACCATAAGCCAATAAATCATTCTAATCGCAAAGCTAATGATGTGTGGACTTGTTGATTAGCATAATTTTCTTCTATCCAAGTTCAATGCTACTAAATAGTTCAATATTGAAGTCTTGACGTTGAAAAATATTATCGATTTGCTGTAAAAATCGGTAATTACACGTATAGATAGGGCAACATTCATAAATAAACAACGACTACGATAAAATGACTTCTTAATACGGAAATAAATGCAATGACAACCAAGTGTATTCATCTAATTAATTATGAATCAACGTCATGCGATTCATGAAACACCGAAGTATGCCATCAGATCAGCTGCTCCAATTTCACTTGACACCGTCTGTAAAATCTTTTTACATTCATCCAAATTTCCCATTTTTCCAAAACAAAATTTTCAGTTTTTTGAAAATTAAATTTTTTTTTTTAACTTCAAGATTTTTTGTTCAAAATTCAATTTTTGGGAGAATTTATAATTTCAATGGAGTCGAAAATTGGAATAGAATTTATTGGAAATGTAATTTTTTTCGAATTTTGACATTTTTGTGCCACTTCTGCACAATTTTTAGTTTTGAGATGACTCATTTTTTTTCATATATTTTTTGTCGAAAGTGGGAAAATATGTGAAGGTTTTGGAGTACTCCAAATTTTCGAATTTCACCAAAGCCTGAATATTCTGTTAAAAAAAATGTGTCAGAACTCCGTGACAATCGGATACAGCTGGAGGCTGTGAAAGTAATTAGGAAGAAAAGACAGAATCTACAGAAATAAGCATTCAAGAGTAACTGCGCGCTCCATCTCATTTGTGAAAGTTTTCTGACATTTGCAAATTTGTTTTGATACCGCAATATTTTTTTATTCGTGAAATGTTTGGAATGCAGGAATCGTTTTTTTTTATTAAAAAAAAATGTGAAATTTTGAAATTTCCCAAATAAATTTGGCAAAATCTTTTAAAAAAAATATTCAAATATTCAAATTTTCAAATGTTTGAAAACGTTCTCGAAATTTTTAAAAAGTTTCCACAAATTTCAATTTTCTTCCAAATTTTTGAACAATTTTTCGGAAGTTATACTTTTCACTTTCGTCCAAATTTTTACCTGTGGATTTTTTTTATCAAATGTAAAACTGGAATCCACTGAAATACCTCGAACATACATTACGTGAAACTACTAATGTTACCGAAATATCGTATCATAAAAATCTTATCTACTCGATGGCGCGATATCAATCAAAACCTCTCACCTTGTAATATCAGTCAACTATTATTACATTCCCTCCCTTCGACTCATAATTTTTTGAGCAACTACTTCCGCGATCACATTTCTTCCTAACTCTCCATGTTCCCAATTTGTCATTTTTTCTCTCACCCAAATTTTCATATTATCAAAATCCTTGAGCGAAACTTTTTTGGTGTCTCAAGTATTTCAGTTTATTTAGATGGACTTAAAAATCATGGATTTAAGTTTCAGAATTTCTATTTTGTTTTTGAATTCTCAATGTTCTGGAAATGCGCATACGCACCCCCCCCCCCCCCCCCCCACTAGATATATATCTCCACACGTCTACAACCCTGACCATAACCATGACCATAGTCCATCCCCTACACTATATCACTAAACGTGGAAAACCCCCAAAAGCTAACACTATAATCTCACTAAGATAAACCCTCTCAGCTAAAATCGCAATAAAAATCTCCCAGAATCCGTCAAAAAATTTGACCCTCCACTACATTAATTAATGCAAAATAAAATGCAAAAACTGGTCTTCAAAATGTCTAATCCAAAACTACTGCCTTTAAGAAAGCCAGACATATATGACCACAGATAACCAAACGATAAGCTCCAAAAAATCATCAGTTGTTAACGCATTCAAAAAATGGCGCCAAATTCAGGAGATCAATCATTTGTATGACATAAAAAATTACCTTCCTAAAATGTGAATTTCAACGGAGGGTTATCAAATTGTTTTGTAATTAAAAAAGCACATATTAATGATTATACTCATACAATAATTAATTGAAAATTTTGCATTTTTTTTGTAATGAATTAAGCTAGAAGTTGTTCAGAATCTGACCTCGTGGTCCTGCATCTATATATACCTATATCTGTCGACCTGAAAATCCATTGATTCCCATGGGAAAGGTCCCCTCATTTTTTAGTTGCTTTCTACACACGTTCCACTCAATTTTTTTTTAAATAAATAAAAAAAAAAAAGGCTGCCCCACAAATCTTCAAATTTCAAAACCCTCGAGATTACTAAAAAAATAATCCACTCAAAGTAAGAAAATAAAAGCTGAATTTAAACTACATACCTGTTTTAAATTGTGCTCCAAAAATGTCCGGACCTTCAAAAATCGGTTCAAAAAATTTCAAATTTCTCGTACCAATTATTCAACTTTTCTGCTGTCGGATTTCGTCAGTTTTTCCTCAGGCACTTTTATTCGTTAATACTAACACCGGCTTTCCAAAATTTCGTTCTAGTCAGTATGAATTAGACGTAAACATTCGTTTAAATTGCCATGAACATATAGATAGTAAAAATAAAGCGACCAAAATTTAACTCTCGGTTATTTTTAATTTATGAATTTGGGATTTTAATGATTCATGGTTAATAGCTAACGGTATATGGACTATGGGGCGCGGCGAATAGTTTCTGTCGAGTACCACGAGGCAACTGACTATCATGAGCGATTGATCCGGCGATTTATACTTTTTCCGGATTTTTTTTTTCTTTTAAATTTACTTAATTAGTGTTTGGTAATGGGCAAGACTGGCTAATTAAGTACCCTCGGTAGGAAACCGCGGGTGACTGCCGGAGCACACTTTGACGCCTGCCTCTTTTACATGTGTGAAAAATATCGGTTTTGGCAAAATTGTGTGTATGTGTATGTGTTTATGCGCGAGCGCGTGTGAGAGAACGCGTGGATTTGTGAATTTTAACGATTGGGAGTTGGTGGGATTGGTGACAGGTGGCGCAGGCGGTTGGAGTGTAGCGCGCATGCGCAGTTGAGGATTGGCCAATCGACAGCGCGAGGTTTTGAAATAGTCGCATCGCATAGCTGCATCAGGCAAATGAAAAAGAATCTGTAGGTAATAATTATGAGGTTTGGCTAAGGGGCAGCCATGATTTTTTTGATGAGCAGAACAACAAAAAGGGATTCAAACGAGTTATGGGCAAATAATGGTCGCTTCAATTTGTAAGTGCGCCCGGCGAGAAATCGAGGATACATACCGACGCACACTTAGGCTGCTTCTTGTGTACGTGGGAAAAACATTGGAGTTTATGAAATTGTTTGTATGTGTGAGAGATTGGGCATTTGTGATAGGTGGCGCACGTGGTTGGAGTGGAGTGCGCATGCGCAGTTTGTCATTTGCCAAATCGAAACTGTTTTAAAAAAAAATTTACCAAATTTTGGCACTTTTTTTGAATGGAATCGGCCATGGGCAGTATTCAGTTTTTTTTTAAGCGTAGTAAAAAAGTCTATTCCGAATTCTCGAAATCTCGAGTCGAATTCGATATATCGAAACGTTCGATAAATTGCCTCGAAAGGGGGGGCAAGTGCTAGCTGTCTAACAATACTGGTCGTATTTTTTTTATTTAGTTTGTTCATTTTTTTAGTGTTGTAGATAATTTAAAATTTCGACAATGGAGTATCTTGTGGCAAATGTCGAGCATATGAAATTTGATATTGAAGTCGCACTTGATGAACAATTTGGGGCATTACCGCTGCCGTTTACCGGCATGGACAGTAAGTTTTTCAGGTTATATTTATGTTTACTCGATCAAGTTTAGCTTGCAATACTTTGTCTAAAGTACTTAAATAATTGACAACTACTTCAATGGCTGAAGACTTTCAGAAATTTCAAAGATGTCACCGAATTCAAATTTTCGTTTCCAAATTTTGAAAAATTGCGGACATGAAAGAAAAAATAGAGATTCAAAAGTCTGCCAAAATCATCCAAGCTTTGTAAAAAATAACAGATGAAATTTTTGTGAAAACTCAGAAACAAATTGAAGATTGAACGGTTCGATTATTAAAAAAATTTATTCTTACCTGATTTTCTTAAGATAATCAACGATTGATGATCAATCATCAATGATTAATTGATTGATTCACTGTCGGATTGATCGACGGATTGATTGATGATTGATCGACTGTCGGATTGATCGACTGATTGATTGATGATTGATCGACTGTCGGATTGATCGACTGATTGATTGATGATTGATCGACTGACTGATTGATGATTCATTGACTGCCGGATTGATGGACTGATTGATTGATTGATTACAGAGTCCACAGCAGCTGTCTGTCAATTCTACCCACGTGGTGCCTGCAACAAAGGTTCTTCTTGTCCATTTAGACATGTCCGAGGTGACAGAACAATTGTATGCAAACATTGGCTACGTGGTTTATGTAAAAAGGGCGATCAATGTGAATTCCTCCACGAATATGACATGACAAAAATGCCGGAATGCTATTTCTACTCGAGATTTAGTAAGTATTCAAAGACCTCAACTACACAGGTTATTTATTATATATGTATATAATCTATAGAGAAGGGAAATGATTTTTTGATGTATTGCCAAATATCAGCATTATTGCCATTGAAAAGTGGGACATTGCCATAGAGTCCCAGTTGGAAGTTCCAATACCGTCCCAATTTGAATATATTACGCAAACTCAAAGTTGACACGTTATGTAAATTGATCCATCATTGCGACTTTCCCTTCCGGAAGAGTAAATGAATGAATAAATCAATAATTTAATACCTCCACTAGATGTAGAGTGGTCGATACGTAGGCTATCGTTCAGGACATACAACTTGTAATTGTTTCAAGCTACCCACTTGTTCAAGGTAGTCTAAAAAAACCTTGACTCTGAATTGTGCGGCGAACAAAATAATAGTTTGCATAGAAATTGATTTGCCCAGTGAAGATAATTGCGCATAAGAATATTTTTATAAAATTGAAATCTGTAGAATCGAAATATGTTCCGAAAATTAGAAATGGGATTTTGACCATTCAGTCTTAGCTAAAAAAAAATGGAACACGAATCTATGAAAAGTTTATTTTGTTGCGAATTGCATTGAAAAATTTTAGGTCCAAAGAGATTTTGGATTTTCTTAATGATCTGGACTCAACTTTCAGATGCTTGTCACAACAAGGAGTGCCCTTTTTTGCACATTGATCCTGAAACGAAAGTGCGAGATTGTCCCTGGTATGATCGAGGATTCTGTAGACATGGGCCATTATGTCGGCATAGACATGTCAGACGAGTATTGTGTATGGCTTATTTGGCTGGCTTCTGCCCCGATGGATCTACTTGCAAATTTATGCAGTAAGTTTTACAAAAAAAATTATATTTTTGCAGGCTTTCTCATGACAGAAGTTCCTTTAAAAATTTTAAAAATCACCAATTTATGGAAGACAAAATATACCCCAAATTCCAAAATGTCAAACTTTCAAAAGTTCCATAAATTTCAAAAATCAGAAACATAAAAGAAAACAAAAAAAAAATCAAAGTTTTAAAAAAACTCGAAAATTACAGAAATTGAAAAAAAAACGTAATTAATTTTTTCCCCTCAACAGCCCAAGATTTGAGTTACCAGCAGTGCAGGATATGCAGCCGAAGGAGGGTAAAAAAGTGATGATCACTTGTCACTTTTGTGGTGAGACTGGACATAAAGCGATATACTGCAACAAGATGCCAGCTGAGGTTCGAGAAGCTCAAGTGCGACAGGAGCTTGAGGGTGGTGCACACAGTCATAATTATCACATGCTCAATGGTCCACCACCACCGCGAGGTCCTCAGAAGCCCTTGGAAGAAGTGACATGCTACAAATGTGGTACCAAGGGCCACTATGCCAACAAATGCCCAAAAGGCCACTTGGCCTTCCTCAGCCACATTGGAAGTGGGGCTGGAAATCAGAATCCTGGATACAGGAGATGAATACAGCATCCCATTCACTACCAATAATTATTCAATTATACATGCCCACTAGATATACCCAAAATAAAAAATTAATTCGAGTTTATGGTGTACTTAAATTCAGGGATTGCACTCCTACAAAATTGTGAAATATTTCATTCTTCCTTTCTGACAACTTTCAGATTTATAAGATCATGAAAAAATTATAAGACTTCTCACAATGTGACGGCAGGTTGAGCAAAATAGCACTCTTCTTCACGTCGAGTATTTGAAAAAAAAAACGATCTTTATTACATAAAAAATAAAAATACATTGCAATGGATTGCATTATTACATTTGGATAATTGAATTAACAAAATTAAAATCATCATTTCGTTGCTGAGATTATGTAGCAATTCAGTAATTAAAAACTGTAAAAATCATAGCACATGGTCATTATATATATGTTCATAGTCAGTATAATTACGTATAAAAAATGAGGTTAATTGAATTTGTTCAAAATCTCTGCAAATTTGTTCGATTTTCGCTCGAAATTTTCGCTAGTTTTTTTTCATTGAGATCGAATAGCTTGTGATGAGTAATGATGGAGTTGTGTTGTATGAGTAATGCCTAGATTGTGTTGAACATCTTCGGGTTCAATTCTCAGAAAAAAAGTCCCAAAAATGTGTTCTTAAAAATTCAAAAAAATCACAACATTGAGAAAATTATTATTTTTTTTAATGTGTGAATTCTTTGACCGTTCGGAACTTAAGAGCTAACGATTCATGTGATCAGTAATGGGAAACTGGTGATATATAACATATATATATATATATATAATTTATATATATAATAAATGCAGGGAATTGTAAGTGTCAACTGGTTTTTTCTCCTTATTTTTCATCATAAAAAATCAGTAAAAATTAAAAATCTCTAAAAAAAAACTTCTCAACTACTCAAGTTTCATGGTTTATGTTTATAAATATTGTTGAGTACTATTGCGATATTTTCACGTGCTACTGTGTGACTTAATTAAACGACATCAACAGGAAGTAGAAATTTTGCGGTTCATTATACATACTTTGTCATTTTCTCCTGAAAGATAACGGTGTACACATTCTTATTGGTACATCTAAGGTCAAATGGGTTTCGTGATAATTTTTTTCAATCTCTCTCTTTGTCTTCAGTTGAAATTTTCAAATTTTGGAATTTTCAGAAATTTTTGAATTTCGGAAATGTAAGAACATGGTTAAAACATTTGCAATTTGCAAAAGTTTTCGAGAATTTTAAAATTTCAAAAAATCCCAAAAATCCAAAAAAAATGTCAAAAATCTCAAAAATTTTGCAAATTTAAAAAAAAAATTGAAATTGCCGTAATTTCTTAAAATGCAAAAATTCCGAAAATTTCCAAAACTTGAGCGAGGGTTTGCTTCCGAAGTACACTAAAAACACCAAACTTAGCTAATACATTTCCCCTTGTTTTTTGTGTATTCCTTTCTGTCTTCGCCTACCTAAATTTACTATTTTTAAGAAGTTCAGAGCATTCCCCGACATCTGCAAATCCTAGAAACCCAAGATAAATCTTCTATATCCAAAAACTTTGCGTCAATTAAATTTCTAATATCCACGAATAACTATAACTATTCATCAAACTTGAACCAATCAACAACGCCTCGATAACCACCTCATGTTGCAGCATACTCAATGACTTCAACATAATTCGCTGGAAAAAGTCCATAAGTACCTGAAAAAAAAACAAATTTTTTTTACACATGAATCCAAGAACGTTGTTCCAAAAAATTCCCCATGAGGAAAAAAAATCTACAAAAAAAAAATTAATCACGTACCCTCTAAAAATCTCATCAGTAAGCAGAAGTCCCCCCCCCCCCCAATTTTTAAATAAATAATTACCATCAGGTGCAAGCCCCTGCCACCACCCTTCGTCAATAGCATCGATATGTGTGATAACATCCCCAGGATCCAAAGTAATTTCAGTATCATCAGCAGCTTGATAATCGTAGAGAGCTCTAGCCTTCATTCCCTCATTATTGGGATCAAAGTACAGATAATTTTCGCCACTTAATTGACTATAAAGCTCATTTTCCACAATACTAATTTCCTCGTTGGTCTCTTTTTTCTCAGGCTGACTTTCTTTCCGCTCAGGCTCAGGCTGATTGTCCTCCTTCTTGGAAACAGGATCAGGTACCTGATCAGGTATGGTTGGCGCTGGTGTCTGGTCAGGTACAGGTGTCTCCGATTTTATAAGAACTTCCTTTTTACAAATTTCAGCTTTTTCCTGCTTAATCGCTTCCTTATTCTCCATCTGTTCGATCTTCTGGATTGGAAAAATTTTCTTTTGATCGAATTTACACTCAGGTGGCTTGTCAATCTTAACTTCCTTCCCTGTAGTTTTTCCTGGAAAATATTGAGAATAATTAATAATCTGAGCATCCAAGATTCACGCTTCGAACTGTCTCATGAAAAAAATCAGAATATCTCGAGAACAGGTCGGTTTAGAGGCCAATCGGATAAAACATTTTTTGTTGGCAATTAAATTCTCCACAAAAAATATTTTATGACATTTTTGTGTCAAGCCGCTGGTTAGCGAGATAATCACTTTTTAAGAAAATCTGAAGCATCAATCTTTTAAATTTGATCCCAGTCACATCCGAGGCCACTCATTCTTTACCTGCAAATCCACTCTTCATCTGTCCAGCCGCTGAATTTTGCTCGAAGACAGCTCGGGCATTGATGGTCCTTTGAGCAATTAATTGTTGAGCTTCGTTACTCCTTTGCCTTCTGAGCTCATCACTCCTTGACTTTGGCTCGTCCTCCGAGTCACTGCCATTTTTATTCTGCATATGCTGATTTCTCAAGTTCTTGAGCTCTTGGACCCTCTGCTCCGAACCAATTTCCAATTTTGGCCGGACAATTTGTGGCGCCTGTTGCTCGCGCATTTTACTCTGCTTCTCTTCACGAGATCTCGTTTCCAGTTCGACTCTTTGACGCTCTTTTTCTCGACGAATTCTCTCCTGCTCGACGCGCGCCTTCTCCTCGAGCTCTTCCTTCTGCCAAAATTCGTCTCGTTCTGTTGCGTTTATTTCTTGGGCGGGAATTACGCGCTTGTAGGTGGTACCAACCGGCGCGCTATTGCCCACGTCTTTGCTTCTTGGAGCTTGGAATTTGTAAGCTGAACCTGGATGAATTGTATAGGTTAAATCTCTAGTGAAAATTATCAATTGATTTTTTTTTTTTAATTCAAAAACTCTTCAAATTATCGAAAAGAAAAATTGTATATAGCTAACCTGTAGCACGTGCGAGTTTCTCCATTATCATATCCACTTCGACATCCTCTTCAGATCGCGCGTTAATTTGAATGTGCGCACCTTTGAGTAGGCGTTCGATATCTCGAAAGTGATTAGCACAAGTGCCCTTGCGTACAATGGGGGCAAGTTCGCCTTGCCAATTAACTAGGACACATTTTGGCAGACTAGTTTTGGTGTCTATGACGCGGCAGAAAGCATACATTATGTGACCACTGTTCAATTCCTCGATCATTTGTTCAAGTCCGCCAGTGCCAGTCTCCACAACTTTGAGATTGTTCGTTTGACCTTCATACCCGAACACAGCCCTTTGAAAAAGAAAACGAATTATATTTGTGGCTATCAAATTCATCAAAAAAAAACTTTGTAGCTGGTAAATTCTTTCCTCAAAAATTAATTTTTTTTCCAACATTAGCGTCTTAATTCTAACCGAGCACAATGTCCCAGACTTCATATGGGACAGTGTCCCATATTTCACCTGGGACACTGTCCCAATTTTCATCTGAGACATTGTCCCAATTTTCACCTGGGACATTGTGTCAATTTTCACCTGGTGCAATGTCCCAGATTTCGCATGGGACACTGTCCCAAACTTCAATTGGGACATTGTCCCAAACTTCAATTGGGACATTGTCCAAACCCCAATTGGGACATTGCCCCAAACCCCAATTGGGACATTGCACCAAGCGCCAATTGGGACATTGTACCAAGCGCCAATTGGGACACTGTCCCAAAATTTGATTGGGACACTGGTCCAAAATATGGATGTGACACTGTCCCAAATTTTGATTGATGGTCTGTCCCAAATTTTGATTGAGAACCTGTCCCAAATTTTGATTGGGACACTGTCCCAAATATCGATTGAGACAATGTCTAAATGGTCAATTGGGAAAATGTCCCAATCATAAATTTTGTCAGCGACTGAAAGACTTTAAATTCACTAATTTTAGAAAGTTGGAATTTGCAAACTGAGCGAAAGCTCTTCAATATTCATGAAAAAAAAAATTCAATGAGTTCTAGTGACTTGGATAGTCTTGTACTCTTGGATAGTATCCTTAAATTTTATTATTATTTTATCTTTTGAACCTCCACTATCTCCGGTTTGATAACAAAACTGTCAAGTGAATGATTCATTCAGTAAAACGTACATGTGAAACTCGTGAGATTATTTAAAGCACAACGTAGTGTCTGAAAAAAATGTGAATGTTTTCAAAAAAATTAAAACTCTCCAAAATATGCAAATTTGACCAAATTTATAATTCATTCAAATTTATAAATACTTCATAAACCAGGAAAAAACATATTGTAGCTATGTAAAAAAATGCATCGACAGTCTATCTCTTTGACATTTTTCAAAACAAGCACACAGACACACACAGGCAGCTACTAAAAAAAGATAAATAAATGGGAGTTTACCAGTCGACTGGTGACTTGTCGTCGACGACACTCGTCCAGGCCGCAACCAATGCCTCATTATTCTTCGACAAATTCACCGACATTTTTCCGATTTACCTGAACAGCTGATTATCGTGATCTATACCGATGTATCACAGGAGCATTATCTCGTTTGTAATTCACTCAAATGTATAAATTCTACTTGGCAGTGGATCAAATTGATAATTCTATCGGCTTTTTCCCGATATTCTCGGTTTCAAGCACTGATTACTTAAGGTAGATAAGGTCTTATTAAAGTTTTAGGGTGGGGCGAGGACTTGACGAATTTGAATTGTTGCCGCGCACACTAGATGGCGCCACATTCGCCTTCTTGCGCTGACTCGTTTCTGGAGGTAAAATCGTAGGAACGGCCGGAGATTTGAAATTCCAGAGGACATCCAGACCACGTCAGATGGCACTAGGTCCACGTGCTGTCCACTTATCTTTGTAAATTTTCGGAAAGATTTTGTTATGATCCTGTATTTAGCATACTGGAGTAATAAATTGTAATTTGGTGAATAATTCAGAAAGTCTAATTCAACATGGCTAGTGAGGGTGAAATAAAAAATTTCCTAGATGAGGACAAGGAGAGGGTGAGACTAACTAAACACTAAGTCATCAATAAATTGAGCAATGAGGTTATGTTTATCTCATATACTGACAGAAAAATATAGTAATATGGGTCCCAGCTCTCATTGTCATACCCACTCACCACCCACCCACTTACCCACTTACTCACCCGCCCACCCACCCACCTACTCAGCCACCCACCCACCCACCTACTCACCGACCCACTTACTCACCCACCCACCTACTCACCGACCCACTTACTCACCCACCCACCTACTCACCTACCCACCCACCCACCCACTCACCCACCCACCCACTTACCCGCCCACCTACTCACCCGCCCACCCACTTACTCACCCAGCCACCCACTCACCCACCCACCCACTTACCCACCCACCCACCACACACACACGCACACACAGTCTGAAAGCGTCACATTTCGATTTACAATATCAATATCAATCACAAGTTTTCTATTCATACAATCTCGCAATTTCAGTCTTGGAAATCCATTCATACTACGTCAGCCACTATAACTCTTCCCCTCTCTCACTCATTGCCACACAAAAATCATAGTAATAATAATTCTTACCATCACCGATTACTGATGTAGAACTGTCTGGTATTATTTCTAATAGAAAATCTAATACTCTGAAAAAATTAATTTCCAGTCGCAAATACGAGAGGAACTGTCCCACATGAGCTTCGAGGATCTCCAAAAGCTCAAGCAGAGTCTTGGTACTAAGGTGTACAATGAAGCTGTCTTTGGTGCAAAGCCGTCCAAGAAAATTGAGTACAAACGGGAGAATAAGAATCGTCCAAGGGAGATGAGCGCCAGGAGACAAGTGCCACGTGCGCGAGAGGTCATACAGGTGAAGAAGAGGGAAGCTAGGGATCCGCGCTTCGACTCGCTATGCGGTGATTTCAATGAGAAGGCCTTTAAAAATTCGTATAGTTTTTTATTTAAACTCAAAGAGAATGATTTGAAGGCGTTGAAGGAGGAGCTGAAGACGGCTGACGATCCCAAAATTATTAAAAAAATTAAATACCTTATTCAGAGAATTGAGAATCAGCTGAAGGAAGAGACGCGCAAGAGGCAGAAAGAGGATCTCATTCAGGCGGAAAAAACGGAAATTAAGGAGGCCATAAAAAGCGGTGAGAAGCCAAGATTTAAGAAGAAATCGGAGAAAAAAATCATCAACCTCGTGTCCCAGTATGAGGAGCTGAAGAGCACGGGTAAACTCAAGAAGCACATTGAGAGGTTGAGGAAAAAACAGCTGGGGAGAGATCGTAAGAAATTCGCACAGTCGAGGGTTGAATTGTAAATGTTGGAGCAGTGTATAGAGACAATAAACATCTTACTTTTATTTATTTTTCTTTTTTTTTAATTGTGAAGATTTTGAAAATAACTTCTTTGGAACATGTTATTTCTTCCCAAGAAAAACACAAAAAAATTTACATTTGAATTTCTCATATTGAATTTTTTTTTCATATCGAATTTCAGAAAATTGTAATTGATAAATCTGTTGGAACTTTTTTTTTATTCTCAAAATTTCAAAATTTAGTTTTTTTTCAGGTTTTTAAAATTGACAAGTTTTTTAGTCTAATCAAAAATGCATTTTTTTACATTTTAAATTTCTCAAAATTTTTGGGATTGAATAACCAAAAAACGCAAAACCGTGACAACCCGGAAGAACAGAACATAGCCAATATATTAATTATGTATTTTTTATTTAACATCAAAAGTAATGACACTTGGGTTGGACAATGTCTCTCATTTTTCCACTTTTTTATAATGTTTTTTATTAATCATTTTTCTCACCATTTTACTCATTTTTTCCACCTTAATGTAATGTTCTTAATTTTTTCCCTTACTTCATCAAACAAAAAGACTTATCAATTAATTAATTCAATACGAAAAGAATTTTTCAATCAAAAAACAGGAATGTTACAGTTATATGTGGGCCATTAGGTTAATTGTTTTTAGAGCAGAGTGAGCATGTGTTATGTCCTTGTTTCTTGGCAATGAATAATCAATAATTCGCACGTGAATTGTTAATAATGCTTGTGTGTACGTTATTATGGCTCAATTGTATCATTTGTCAATTGATTAATATATCGATTGCAACCATGAGCAGAATTGTGAATGGATTCAATCAACATCTCGGCAAAAAGCTCGCGAGTGAAATTACAATTCTTCATTAATTTACTATTTCATCTCACTCTCGTGTCAATGTATTCAATAACTGGATGTTAATGTGAATTCGCTTATTAACAAAGAGCAAAGGTAGGGGTCAGCAGTTTTAACATACCATGGCGGTCGATTCGATGTCGTGGTCATCCTAACCACACTTAATGCTATCTCAATCGAATGAATAATAAGAATCGAGCAAACCGATTTCTCGTCGCCAACTTCCAATCTCAAGTCAATTGAGAATTGTCAATATATTAATGTTTTTCTCAATACTATCGTCAATTTTCAATATAGCCGCACGGACCGATCGACGAACAATCGGTATTCTGGTCGATCCAGTACCAATCAACTGACAATCGGCAAAATCATCGAGCGAGGCTGAATAAATTTGTCCATCGAACAGAAAATTGCTGGCTCAATTAGCGCCAAAGAAGTAAGGCGGAAAAATTGCGCCAGAGAATGGCGCGAAGAAGATCGGTTGTGTCCTGAATATCACAGAGCCAGGAAACCGATTTTCAACGTAATCACACGGACGATCGATGAATAATCGGTCGACAAAAGTTGGACGCGAAGGATGGACCAGTTAAAAAGGCGCCAAAAGTGCATTCAAATGCGCAAATTTCCCGCCACATGACATAACCATTACAAGATGGCGGCAAAGGTGCGTTCAAAATGGCCGTTTGGCGCCAACTCTCGTTCTGTCCTTCTAGGCTATCAACCCATAGGAATATGCAAGTTTGGCGCCAAGTTAACAATGCTGTCAAGTCAATCTTGTATGATCGGTACAATCAACTGAGGCTCTATAAACAATCGATACCAACGCTATCGATTTAAGTGGGCTTTCACATCGAGTAAACCGCCAAGGTGGGGTTAGGTTGGGGGGAAAAGTGGGGGGGGGGCATGGGAAATTTTTACAACTGAATAATTGGACCTGATGATCCTAATTGTTTATAATTCAGTAGTAATCTCCCCAGTCACGCACGAATTCATGTCCGTTTATTATTCTCTTTATTTTGTCCATCCGTTTTTTTTTCATCCATTTTGTTTTTCTATTATTTAAAATATGTACAATATTAATAAAACATTATTCAATTTGTTTCTCTTTAGCCTTTCATCGAATGATTCGGGAAACGCTAGGCGGACTGAGTGGGACATTATATCATTCAACAATTATTCATTTAATTCATTTGATTTGGTTGACTACAGTCAATGCTTTTTGGGGGATTAATTGGGATGTTAAATAAATGATTTTTACAATTGGAAACAGTGAATTTTAATCAAGCTCGGGGAAAATCTTTTATCGAAAAAATTGCACGATTTTTTTTTAAGGAAATAATATTGCAATAAAGTAGGGTTAGAAATTTGAATAAGTGAAATTTTTTCCCGCCCATTCCGTCGTGGGTGCGTTGGTCTTGGACCGAATCTCTCTTTCCATTTTTTTTTGCAATTTTTTTTTCTAACCTCATTTTTTTCCCACTTCAGTTGATTTTTTTTTCTTCAGTTTGCTTATGCGTACTTTGTTTTTTTTTCTCAACAACACGATCTAGACTAAACCATACATAATAATTACATCTAGTAATATCTTATTGTAACATGTATTATATTATAATAATCATTAATATTTAAATTATTAGCCTAAAGTCAGGCAGCGCACGACGGCAAAGCATTTTTTTGTTATTTTCGTAATATTTTTTTTTTCTTACTGTTTTCCCTCATTTATTTTTCATACCTTTTTTATTTATTTTTTTTTTATTATTCGTTATAATCGGCTCCTACATTCCCCGGCACAGAACACCCTGTTGCCAACCGCCGCTTTATTATTTTTTTTTCTCTCTCTTTTTATCCGTTCTCAATTTGAATTCATTTGATCCTTTTTTTTATTCTCAGAAAATTCATTCATCATTATTCTTTTCTTTAATATTTTTGTTTGTAAAATTCGTTACAAAATCCTGTACATCCCACGCTAAACACATTTTCCGTTTTTTATTATTCACTTTTATAGATTTTTTTTTTCTCTCGTTTTTTTTTTGTCAGGCAGACGAAAGCAAAGTAGATTTTTCTTGGTTAGTCGAGTCTGTTGGTTACTCTTGTGTGTTTTGTTTGTTTATTGTGCATTTGTATTGTTTACAACTCCTGGGGTCCTCAATGTTGGTAAATTGTTTATTTATATCTTTTCGGTTGTTTTTCTTTTCAATTTTTTTGCAATTGTTAAATGAGCGAAGAAGTGTCAATGACGTTGCCATAGTGTAGGTATACGCATATATATGTTATCATTTACGCGGGAAATTTCAAGTGTTACTTGGCCGATACACTACCGCGTAGTCTCGTTTCATCAATTTTTTTTTCCGTGGTTTATGAACACTTTGGGCATTTTTGGGAGGGGACTGAGCTGCCGGGGCGTCATATTGTGTTCATTGAATTCAATTAATTAGAACGAAAAACAAATTTGAGAAGGGGGAGGGGTGGGGCTGATAACAGGGCATTTGCGCCGGGGTATAATGAATTTTTTTTGCGAGCTCCGCTTGACATTTTTTCCAGTTTCACAATTTTTAATCTTCTCATTTGCTCTCCTTTTTTAAAACTATGAAAAAACCTAAGAGAATGAATGCATCGTTTTGTTTGTTTTTCCCTTTATTTATGTACTCTTGATACTCTTTATAATAATTATTATTTCTTTTTTTTTCGAAAAATTTTTTTTTTACTTTTTTGCCTTTTTCCACCTACGTGAGAATGCATTACTTCCATTCACCTGCTATAGCTCGTAGAATTATTAGTATTAGTATTTTATTTATTTTTTTTTGTTTTCGTTACATTGTTTTTTTTTTACTTCGTCGCCTACATCTACTCATCGCGTGCACTATTTTTACTCGTCTGTATATAATGTTTTTAGATTTTTTTTTCTTCCTTTTCCGTTGGTTATCAGGTTGAGTTGTTCCGAAGATTTTTTGGTGAATTTTGGCGAAAAAAAAAACGTTCGTTTCTTTGGGATTTCCCTTTTTTTTTCGTTAGATTGGTTCGTTAGGTAAGTGCAGCTGAGAGTTTACGAAAGAGGAGTTCAAAAATATGATCTTTGATATTTTGTAGATTTTTCATCGATTGGATTTAGTTGCACGATTTGTTGGTCTCTTCCTAGCCCCTTCGTTATCACCCAAATGAGGCCAAATCTTGGGTTAATTTAGGCAAACTAATTAACAAGATTTGATCATTTGAGACTCTCGATTTATCAGGTGTTTTTTCTTTGCATGATTTATTTATCCATTTGGAGTATTGATTTTGACGATA
Source organism: Asobara japonica (assembly GCA_026005395.1). Classification (NCBI taxonomy): domain Eukaryota; kingdom Metazoa; phylum Arthropoda; class Insecta; order Hymenoptera; family Braconidae; genus Asobara; species Asobara japonica. The sequence continues at coordinate 3,574,445 of BQMI01000352.1, read as the reverse complement.
ACTTCTTCGCTCACTTGGACTTGGGCGTGCCAATATTTTTTTAAAATTTTTTTATTCTGAATTATTGTGGTCAAGACGTCTGAATGAATAATATATTACCACTTTGTTTATGGAAATTTTGAAAATTTCTCGGTTGGTGTTACACCCCATTATCATTATTGAAATGATTTTAAATTGTTTAATTGATTTCTACGAATTTATACCTTCTCACGGTGGGGGAGGAGGAGGGGGGGAGGGGGAGGGGGAGGGGGAAGTGGGGAATTCTCTAATTAACAGATTTATCTATTGAGTCTTCCCGGGTATCACAAGACGTCTATATTTTATTTTCATTTTAAATTCTCATCAATTAAATAATTTTTTTTTTCTTCCTTCTTTCTCATACTTTTTCAAATTCAACAGGTTTAAGCTAAACGCGAATCTGTTCATTTAATCATTACAATTTGTTTAAAGTATTTTTTTTTTTAATCAATTTATTTCATTAGTAACGTAACGATTCAGCCCCTCGTTAATTCATTGTTATCTATTCTCTAGCAATTTATTATTATTTCATTTCTTTTTTTTTTCGTTTTCAAAATAATTTTATTAAATTTTTTAAATTTTCTTAGGCCCGTCTTACTGCACGTTCTCGGCATTAGTATTTTTTTTGTTTTATTTCTTTTTTTTATTATTGGTTTATAGTTCATTTTGTGGCTGATTCGACGCCCCTTTAGCCAAACCCCAGGCGTTTCTTCATTATTGGGCAGTGACTCATTTTTTCACGAAGCTTTCTTTACCTTTTTTCCCTTTTTTGTTGTTCTCTTTTAACCGTTGTTGTTTTCTTTTTTTTTATTCATTCGTTATCTTTCTTTTCTTTTGCATACTTTGCTTCATTTTTGCTCATTAAGACGGCGCATGTTCTCGGACGCTGACCAAAATTCATTGTATATGAAGCAAATTTAATTAACTAAAAATTTGTCGCTTCATTTGGTCGACGAATAAGTAACCATTCCTCACTGTAGCGTTAATTAATTAATTAGTTATGGTGGTATTGGGGATCCAAGGCGGTCCTGGATTTTCGTGTTTTTTTTTTCTTCTTTTTGAAATTTCGTCGGTGTTTTTTTTTGGGGGAGATTTTTCGGGTTTAGGTTGTTGCCTTTTTTTTTTGTTTTTTTTTTTCTTGTTGAGATTCGTGTTTTCGCGTGGGTATGCGCTTCGCTGGGGGGCGTATTTAGTAGTAAGTTTCTTGCTCGAGCCAACCACCTGGATTTCTGCGGAGATAGAATCGCCTTGTTTCGTCGTAAACGAAAATTGCCAGCATGAATGGCAACGCTGGGAGCCACCAGACGAATCTGTGGAGGTAAAGAAATTTTTATGTTTTGGGGATTTTGAATTTTGAGGTTTTTTTCCTTTTGAAAATTTTGAAGTGGAAGCTCTGGGGGGCCTTCCAGAGAGTGGAAGACACACAAAATTTATCCACTCCTTCAGAACACAATTAAGACATTGTGGTTTCAAGTATTTCTTGGACGATATTCCTTGTTTCTATTTGGGAAATTTTTGTCGGGGAAAATTTTTGCCAGGAATTTTTTTATTGGAAAAAATTCTTGCTAAGGGAAATTTTGTTCAGGGAAATTTTGGTCCAGAAAATTTTTCGTTAAAAAAAATTCTAGAGAAATTCCGAAAAATTCTGGAGAAAGAAGATCCTAGAGTCAAATTTTTGTGAATGTATTTTTTCTTTTGGGTTTGGTGTGAAATAATGAACAATACTTACTTGAGTGGGAACATACGAAGACCCTTATCCATTCCAGGTGTGTAACTGAGGAAAGCTGCAAGTGCCGTTTCGAAAACGAGACCAAAGTTCAGCGCCCAGTTCCTCATGCCTTGGTGAACGATGGAGTTTCTACGGGTCTTACACACGATCAAATCGGCCCATTGGACAATTACGATCGATACGAAGAAGGCTGTGTGGCAGGTATACTCGAGGGATTTGCGATCTCTGTACGTCTGTAATTTGGAATTTTATTTTAAAAATTCTGACATTTCCAAACTTGTTGCAAATTATTTTTTCTTTTTTCAATCCTTGAAACTTTCAAAAAATTCCATATGACTAATTGTTTCAAATTTTAATATACAAAAAAAAGAATCAGTAATTTCATTAAAAAATCGAAAAATGGTCTGACATTTCTGTACTAAATTACTCCGAAAATCTGAGGACATCATGAGATGGCTTTTTGGAGGGTAGGAATGGTCCGAATTCTTTGCTGAATGCGTGGAACGCCGATGGAAATGGACGGCGGAAATGTAGGGGAATCCCCCATTTACGGACGTCGCGATTTTCATAGAAAGTTGCGCATTTGAATGCAGTATTGAAATAAAAGGATCAGATAAATTAATCCAAGTAATTGAAGTGAGTAAAAATTGAATTATTACCCATTCTTGGCCATAACTGTCAGTCAAATCATTGATAGCCTTGGAGTCCCACTGTTTTCGAATTCCAAAAAGATATGTGGGTAGAAAACCATTTTCAGCCATTATGACAAAATATACGAAGAATCCAGCAGCTGCCTGGATCATTCCAATTTGTCCGTATGCCATTGAGATAAGCCTGTGATACATTAATAAAACAATTAAATTCAATTGAATAAATGCAACCAATGATTTAAATGTGACGCGGCCCTCTTAGGAATATATATGCATAAATGAGACATATATAGGCACATGTGCTAGCTAAAAATGCAATAAGCGCCACATGTGATGTATATATATTTTAGTATATATCTTTGTCAATATTTTGCGCATATATATATATATCTTTTTTTTTGTAGATATATTTCACTTGCGAATTGAAAGAAGGGAGAAGTTACCTTCCCCTAGTTTTTGACGAATATCTCGAAATTTAGGAGAGATGGAAAAAATTTTGTGAGGAACTTTTTGTAGAAAAAAGTATGAGCTACAAAAAAGCTCTTATAAATTTTCCTGTATCTCCTTTAGATTTTGTGATATTTAGCAACAAAGAAAGTATGACATTTAGAACTGATATGGGTACGTACTGCGCATGCGTATGCATGGGCCAGTCCATTTAGTCAGACGCAATTTAATTGAAGTTAATGGAATTAAATTTAATTTGAGTTTTTTAAATCTTCTTCTGATATTGCGAGACTTTTTTACCTTAAGGAGGGCCACAAGTCCCATTTAAATCGAAAATTGCTACCTCTCAGATACTTTCGAGGTGTTGAGTTGCAGATTATCTAATTGTAAGCCCATGTTATCTCAATATTATCAATTTCTCGGGATTTTTAAGAAAGCCCAGGAGAGCAAAGCGGTTCAGAGTAATTACTTACCAATAATTAATGTAATTTTTGACGATTGTGTAATATCTCACCCGTGAATCATGCAACAATTAAAGCTTATATCATGCATTTTGTAAGCACAGTAGAAGTTCCCTAATTTGGACTTTCCGAAAAAGACTGTTATCTCGTTAACCGAGCGTTTTGAGGCAAAATTTTATGGGACATTTTTTATGGGGAATTAAATTTCCCACCAAAAATTATTACTTCGATTTTTCTCTAAGTTTGCTAATTTTCAAGATAATTGCACTTTTGTGCGGAGTCGAAATTAGGGGAGTGCTATTTCCCCAATCTCGATTTTTCTTTCTAAAGACGGAGTTATTTCGTTAATGATCAAGTATTATGAAAAAAAGTATAGATCACTTTTTATAGGGAATTAAATTTCCCACAAAAAATTACTCTGGCAATTTTTTGTAAACTCACTCTTTCTCGAGATAATCGCACTTTTGTCGATTTTAGGAAGTTGAAATTAGGAAAGTACTAGTGTTAGTGGTTAGTGTTGAGAACATAAGTTGTGAGGAGAAAGGAAAATCAGATGGAGTTGTGGATAATTAATAATTTTCTAAATTTTATCATCATGCTATCGTTTAAGCACTTTGACTATTCAAAGTTGGCGGCCCTTAAAGTGCGTCTCTGCGCGCTTGAGTTCACATCGATTAATTGAAACTAAAAAAACAGCTAAACACTTCTATTCAGGCTAACTGTTCATGAAGTAGGTTTTGTGTGTGTGTGTGTGTTACATCATTGGTTAATGCTCGTGTACTAAGTTATGCTAAATGACTAATTACACAGACCGAAAAAAGTTTGTTATGAAGAATATTTTCACTCGAACAAAATATTATTAGTGTATTATTTGGTTGAGATGCAAAAGTTATGTGTTACTCCAAATTTCACAAAAAATTGAGATCAAAAATTTCGTCCACTGTGACATACGTAAAATTCAATTGAAAGGTCGACTTTATGCAGGGAAAGAGCATTCAATTTGCTCATCGATGTAATCATCTTTTAGGTCCAAGTTCTTGATCAATTAATGATAGTTGGAAAATTTCTCGACTGAGAGAATTTTAGATTAAAAACAAATTGAAAATTGGCATTTATGCGGTGAACAGATATGACTTGACACAGAGTAGTATTATATTTCACCCGAATAAATGTAGCTCAAGAAAGAAATAATGGATATTCACTGTGAGATCTCATTGAATTAAATTTTGTTCAACTTCATAATACTTGCATCAAGCAAAAACAATCTCAATAAAATTAATTTTTTCTATGACTATATGCTAACATAAATGTGTAATGACATTCAATGCATTCACACATATCGTGACCCTAATGTGTCTGTGTGGTGCTATTCAGTTTCTAAACTAATGTTTTTAAGATGGTTTATTCGTTTTTTTATGGTTGTTCTTTTAAATGATTGTTGTGACAAACAACAGACAATTACGTTATTGTATAGAAAAAGGTGACGTTTTTGAACTGTCAAAATTTCCTGGTCAAATTTAATGAAAAAAATTCTCATGCTAAATATTCTTTAGCAATTGGAATTCACTAAAAAAATAAACACAGAAAAAAACTTTCGTCAAACAAAAATTGCAACTTTTTGTGAAACTAATTTTTTTTTTTAATATCAATGAGTCAAATATTATCTGTTGTTTGTTTGAACCATGAATCGAATTACTGATATGACACAGTGCATGGACAACGATTTTGTTTCTCGTGAATTAGCTTCTTGTTGTTTAGTATATATATTTTTTTTTGTTGGTGGGGTGAGTGAAAGAACCCACCTTCGGTTGACTAAATTGTCTCTGTAAGGATCGCGTGGCTGGCGTTTCATAATGTCCGACTCCGGTGCCTCGTAGGCTAGCGAGATGGCCGGCACCTGCCATCCACCCATCATTAAGAATTTTTTTTTTGTGTGCGAAAGTATGAAAATAGTTCAGAAACAAGCGCAAAACAAATGTTCGCTTCATTGAGTCTTAAAGTAGCTCCATAGCTCCGCAACCGAATTTTGCGACAATTCTCTTGCTCAATGAAAATTTTTTGGAAGATCACTTTTCCGACGTCGGCATTTGACGTTTCGGTGACAAAAGTAAAATAATTAACACTTTGTCGCGCCATTTTGTTCGCATTAACAGTGACAGAAAAATGGCGGCCGACTGAGACAGAAATCAAAATGGCGGCGCGCGCCATCAGCTGGTACTTGGCGGGAGTTTAGAGAAATTTGAAATTTGAGGTGTTTCATGATGAGAATCATATAAGAACCGATCAATATTGAATCTTGCAGTCATTTAACAGATAGTTGCATGAATATTGGTTGGAAAGGCCGAGCAATACAGGTTTGGAAGTATCAATTTGAATCGTGGCGCTCAGTCCGTTCGCGTCGCGCTTGTCACGTGACCGCACAGTGTTGCCACGTGCTTTTGCAAGCTAGTCGACTGGATTGATATTTATTAATCTTTCCGTTTTTAAAAAATCTTAAAAATGTTGTGGTACTTATATTGATGACCTCTATCATTCATATTAATTATTTGGAACTAAAGGAAATAATTCATTTTGTTTATACACTCAATGATTTTAGCTGGAGCTATGGAGATACTTCAAGTTTTATGTTATCGATGTATGTGCCAAAAATAGAGATTATTCAAAGTTAATTATTTAAAATAGTTGAGATTTTAATGCTATTTGTTGATTTAGGGACTGTCAAATAATAATAATGAAACCCTGGCAATTTGTTGTTATTTCTAATCGTTCGTTTAACTTACATATTTGATTTTTTTTTTCTGCAAAATTATGGAACCGATAATTTCATTCGTTTAATTGACAGTCCTCAACGAGATAAATTTATCTTCATAATTAAGTGAATAATGAATCAGAGGAAGTAAACTAATTATTATTGCATTGTCGAGCACAAATTTATCTCTAAGCAAATTGTTGAATAAATTGTAAAATTCATCGGTGCCATTCCTAAGCGATTGACGAACGAAGAGCCGAAATTTTGTTAAAATTTTCAGATGATTTTTAATTGCAATATATTTTCCAGACAAATTTCTGGGGATATTTTTTACTGTATTTTTGGAAGATTTTCGACTCTTCGTTATTCGAAAAATTGTAGAAAAATGTAGAGATCTCTGCGTGGTTAATCCTCCAGTTGTATCTTTAGAGTTTAAGGAAAAAGAAAGCATAAAATTGTCGCGCGTGTGCCATGAAATAGTTTAAATGGATCTAATTATTTATCGGCTGATTAGCAGTTTTTTTATTTTAAGGGGGTACTGGTGGGTTTGAAAAATGGTCGAATTTGAGAATAGTGAGAATTTCTTTCCACATGAGGTTGCAGCAAAAAAAATTAAACTTGAGAGCTTTCCATTTTTTCTGTAAGTTCGAAAAATATTCCAAAATTTTTACGAACTTCTAAGAATTAAACAAAAAATTTAATCCCAAAATTACAAAATCAAAACCATGTGATAATTCGTAAAATGAAAAAAGATGAGAAAAAGAAATCCTTCAGGTTAAAAAATTTCGAAAAAGATATTGAATTTTCGATTTTGTTTTTTAAAATTTAAACTAATTATTTTTAAAATTCTAATTTGATGTGGAGATTATTTTCTCAAAAATTATTTTCAAATTGCACAATATTTCGAACTCACCAATTTTACCTCAATAATAATTCCTAATAATTAATCATCATCATTAAGTGATTGTTATTAATTTATCATCGATAATTAATAATTAAAAAGAGGTAAATTAACAGCTGAAGAAATTATAGGTCACGATGTTGTTAATTTTGTTGTTGTTGTGTTTTGCTAATCAATCAAGGACACCTTGATTCATTATGATCATTATCAATATTAAATATAGGTATACCATTAAACGTTTTTTGTGGTAAACAAATATTCTAGGTCTAAGTCTCTAACTAATACTTAGAGAGAGATAGTATAGTCATTAGCTACGACAAATTTAGTACGAAAATTGTCACTTTGACGCAAAATTGTTGATTGACAGAGTTGAGTTATTATTCTGAGACTAATGAGAATATCAACAATTTCGCGAAGGTTGGCTATAAAAAATTCGGTAGAAGTTTTGGTATTTTTTAAGCCATACTTCTTGGACTAGAGTTACGACGTAACATCAATTTTATTCTTGGAAGTTGAAAATTTAAGAGAATTTGGCAATTTTTGAAGATCTTTTTGAATTGAAGAATTTGGGAAAATTTGAAGGAGCTGAAATATGTGAACAAGTCCCAAAATTTGGAGAATTTCAAAAATTGAATGATTTAAAAAAAATCATCAAGAATTTGAAATATTTCAAAAATTTTGAATTCTTTTTTTTCAAAATTTGATAAAGATAAAACAAAAAAAGGATTTATAAAAATGTGAAATTTAAAAAACTTGTCAAATTTAGGAAGTTTGACAAAAAAATTTGGAAAATTTGACACATTTGTAATTCAAAATTTGAAATTTTGTCAATTTTCCAAAACTTCAAAAATCCCAAGAAATTCAAAGACACCAAAAATCGTCAAAAACTCAATGTTATGTTGTGAAGTTTCTCTTCCACAATGCGACGACACTACACATTTCCTCCTTAATTGGCTTAAACTGCTACTCCACCTCAACTAAAGAATCTCGAGGGCCCATGGGCGAAAAAATTGAGCTACACTGAGAGAAAAATGCCGTAATATGGAACATCTAGTGAAGACCGTGAAACATGCCATCATTTTCTCATACGATTCCTCTATTTTCCACTAAAAAAAAAATAACAGGAAATTCAAATCGAAAGGACAAGTAGCAATAATAATGATAATACAATGATTTTGTCTGTATTAACAGCAATCCGTGAAAATTGGCGGCCGACTGCGACTGAGATCAAGATGGCGGCGCGCGCTCGATCAGCTGTTACTTGGCGGGAGTTGAGAGAAATATAAAATTTAGGGTGTCTTATGATGAGACGTCCATAAAAACCGATCAATATTGTATATTTCAGTCATTTAACAAACAGTTGCATGAATATTCGTTGGAAGGGCAGTAACAATACAGTTTTCTGAGTATTAATTTGAATTATGACGCTCATGGCGTTCGCGTCGCGCATGTCACGTGACCGCCCAGTGTTGCCACGTGTTGCAAGTTGATCGACTGAATTATGTAGATTGACTGCGACACGTTTTGATGACATATTTAAGTCATTGAAAATGATTGTTCGAAGGGTATGAAAAAAGAAATTACTTATTTCTTTTTCTCCACACGAAGATACGTGCGTAAAATCGACATTTTTTTCTCAGTGTGAGAGCAAGGCATAATATCAGCGTAATATGTGTTCGGCATCATAATAAAATCACAGGCAGGATATACAGTGGGAGAAGGAGAATCAAAAGTAATAAAATTCTTATCGTAGTGATAGTGATTAATAGACAAAGATAGAGCACTTATTTTTGATAATAAATAATGCGGAACAAATAATGTATTTCAGAGATGGATTGATGACACAAGGAGCAACACAATGCGATATACGTTTTTTGTTTTTCTCTTCATAAGATGAACATGCGTAGAAGAAAATAAGAGGAATTCAACCAACTGAAGAAAATTTGTGGTTGGTCTCTCAAGAAATTAATTTAATGAAAGAAATTGGATGGAAGGTATGAACGATTTGAAATTTTTGAAAAATTTGAATAATTTGAGGAAATTTTTGGAAATTATGACATTATGGAAATTTTAAAAATTTCATATATTTTGAAAATTTTTGAGACATTCCAATTAATTTCTGGATTTTTTGTAAAATTTTAAGCAATTGGAGAATTCAAAAAATATTAAGAATTTCCAAAAATAATAATGAAAATTATTATTATTATAAATAAAATTTCAAAAATGATTTTGGGAAGATATCACGTATTTGGAATAATTATAAATTTTTCAATATTAGAAATATGGAAATTGGAAAAAGCTAAAGATGCAAAAAATGCAAGAAATTGAATGATTCAAAAAATTGAAAAAAAAAAAAATAGAAAAATCGGAATAAAGATTTTCAAAAATTCGACAAATTAGAAAAAGCAATCAAACTATTCAGACTTCAAAAATTCATCGAACTGAAGAAGTGTCGGTCCCAACAGACAAAAGATCGCACCATGATTTTCATTTAATATTTGAAGTAACAGAAGAATAAAAGGTCAAGTCCCTTTTACTTAATGAAGAAGCTAAAGTGCTGTGAGAAAACTCTTTCAAGAAAATAAAAGACAAATGAGAATTGGCTTACCTTTTTTGGTTAAACGATATAACCAAAGAAGTTGCGTTGATGATTTTTTTTTGCAAATTAATAAGATTCAGAGCAACAAATGAACTCTCAATTTTTTGGGCATATCGGACAAATTTTTGGTGAAGAATAATTTGCGAATTTTGGAATAGCTTGCAATGCGAGATATATTGAAAAAAGTTGAGAGTTGTTCAGGCAAGATGACGCTAAAAACCATAACTTCCAGTTTTATCATGATTATTTCTCAATTGCTCATAGAATGGGTACAAAAAGTGGAAAAACTCATTTTTTTCTATTTTCAAAAAAAAAAAAAAAAAAAAAAAAAAATTCTCGACTAAAAAATTAAAAGTGGTTTTACAATATTTATGAAAAAAAGAAAATGTCCTAATCATAATGTATTCATCGAAAACTAAGGTCGAGTCAGATTATGAAGAGGCGGGAGTTTTGAATTTCCCGCGTAAAAGCAACCAACTTCACGCCGCTCAAATTGACCAATGAGAGAGCGAGTTCGCGCGATTCGAGATATTTCGACTCTAACGAAAAAAAAAACGAATTTGCCAGAAGTTATTTGTTTGTAGTCCAAATCTCGGAGATTATTTCAAAGGAAAATTCAAAAATCTGAGTTAACCTAATTTTGTACGACTGTTGTGCAATTTGAAGACCACTATGGTATGGGTAAAACGGGCAAGTTTTTATTTTCAACGTCATCCTTTCTTTAGAAGAAATTAAGAAGATAATAGAAACAAAATGGAGAAATAAGAAGACGATACAAAGCTAGATGAAGAATGATTGCACAATATCGAGGGAGAAAATGTTTGCATACACAATAATATTTTCTGCAACCTAACACCTTGCGTGGCCCCTATTACACAATTTTCCCCCAAGTGGATGACTGTTTGTTGTTATTTTAGTAGAAAATCACCAGCTTGGTAGCGAATGGATGTTGGGGTTACGTTGTAACTTGGCTGAATTACTTTTGACTTTGCACACTTCAAAATGGTTGAAAATTTTAAATCAAATTTTAAATCAGAAATCTTAGAAAAATTTCTAAAAGTTCGAACCACAAAATTTTGGGAAATTCAATTTTTTTTTTGTCAACTTCTAAAATTCCAGAGAAAATTTTCCCAATTTTCCTAATGTACAATAATTTGAAATAAAGAATTTAAAAGAATGGCAAAATTTAGAATGATAAAAATTATTTCCAAAAAAAAAAAATCTCAAATGTGAAAAAAGTTGAAAACCACAACCTCCATGCGTTCCCAAAGCCCCTAAGACCCTAAAAAAAAATCCATTCAGCATTGCAATGTTAATTAATGATGCCCAGAGCCTCCATAACTGACTGAACCGCTCAACCCACCACCAAAACCCTGATTCAATGAAATCCCCATGAATCGAAGTGTTAGTCTGTGCGAGAACCAATGTGTACATGCGTGAATATATATATATATATGGCACATACGTCCTTCGTAGACACATACTTCGGTCAAAACCACAATACTCGAGATACCTCGCATACGCAAATTATGCATATAAGTCAAATAAATCCCAGGTATGCGGTCAAATGTTCCATGTGGGTCTAATATATATAAATATTCACATACACAGTCGGAGTTACATGAGAATTGTCCTCGGGTTCCGATCCGAACTCCCCCCACCACCATCGGCGCATGCGCGCTGCCATTCGAACTCCCCACTCCGCGCAACGAATGCAACGCGCATGCGCACGGCGGTGAGTTTTTGGCGGGAAACCCGAAGACAACTCTTATAGTATCACGACTATACATCCCGTCATTGGTCACCATTCTCTTTCAATTGGTTCTCACTTGAAACAGTTGAAATGTGTAACCAATGACGGTATGTTAGTACCAAAGTGGTCCGCTAGGTTACCTCGATTTTCCGCAAATATCTCAGAATCTGCTGAAGCTAGCAGAATTTTGCATACCACCATTTTTATCCAGCCTGATAAGCTCTACAAATTCAGTTATACCACAAACTTCGCTATGTCCCCTAGATTTCGAGATATTCGCGAAAAACTGATTGAGCCCTTCGTTTATGTTATCGTTAGTGACTGTACAAATGCTATGACTCAACTAAATCCCATATCTCGATATACCGATAGTGAAGCGACAGTTGCAATGATACGAAATAGAGAAGATCTATTATCAAAACCTATTCAGAGAAAAAAATGACAATGTGATGTCAATCAGGGATAGAAGAACAGAAATATGATAAACGTATTCGAAAGCACCTCAAGCCCCATGAATACCAGAAAATTCCTAAAAATCCCTTACAATTTTGTGTCAATTTCTTTCCTTGGGTTTTTACCTTTCGTTAACTAGCTTGTCAGTGAATGGATTTCGTGGTTGTCGCTTCATAATATCACTCTCAGCCTCCTCGTAAGCTAGCGAGATGGCGGGTACCTGACGTCATATTAACAAGCATTATGAGGCAGTCGAATTGAATAATCGTCAACAAAAGAAACAAATGTATCAAAGTTAAAAATTAAAATCGAACCAATAAAAAATTGATGAATGTGGGCGGGTAGATGACACACGAGATTGATCAAACCAATCCTTGACAGGTTGAAAAAAATCGGGTAACAATAATAAATACGGGGAGTATTTGGATTGAGAGGATGGGATAAGGATCCTGCCAAATATTCCTGGAACAATAACGCGATGGCTGTATTACATGTTACTGTACTTGGCGGTATGAGTATCGTCAGATTTTCAATGTGGATGGTCTATAGCTTTTTTCATTGACCGTCGATATTTGTCGAGTGGCGATTTTTTTGAGAAGTTTGCAAGTCACTATGGGGTGAATTTTTCCGAAGTGGTTGACTTTCAAAAGTTACATCAGAATTTTTCTGTCAATTCATTTATCAAAAAGCACTGTGTTTTGATCTCTTAAAATCTGAGTTGTGAAGAAAAAAAGGGTCACCCCGTTATGGGGTATCAACGTGACATTTCTGAATCAGGACCTGATCAGGACATACTGATGACAAAGTTCCCAAAAAATCCTAACGTGGATGCGCCTATAGATCCCTTGTACCGACGATCGGTATCTGCCACTAGGTGGCGGTGAGGCATGGGCTGCCCAAAACCGGCGCCAAAATGAGACAATGGACGCACCCACGTAAGCTTCCCGGAAGCCTTCGCTCTATCCTTAAGAAATAGCGACGTGGATACGTCTGCAAATTGAAATCGATCGATATCTGGCCGCAGATCAAAGCATAGACTTTCCTTCCTAAAGCCTCTCGACTTGAGACTATGGAAGTATCCACATCAAACAGATACTCATTGGCTTGCTACTCCATTAGCTCTGGATACTGGCATGATAGACTAAACCTGGCCTAGGGATAATTTTATACATATTACACGTAATTGCTGAATCTACTCCTGGCTCAACGGATATTCTTTTTTTTGCTTTAACCTGTCATTAACGAGGTTGTCAACTGCCGGATTCCGTGGACGCCTCTTCATTATGTCGGACTCTGCGTGCTCGTATGCCAATGATATTGCTGGTACCTAATATATTGTTAATTTATTTGGTCAATTAGAAGACATAAACCTGTTTAATAACTGGACAAGCTCGATTTGTCGGGCTAAATTGTCTTCTGATTGAGAAAAATAGTTTAGTCAAATAAGAAAACCGTTCAAAATTTTTTAGCCAAATTGAATGACTCACCATGTCCGTTCCCAAATCGATGCAGAGAATTGTGACAGTTCCAAGTGGTAGGGGAATATCGCAGAGGATGAATGCCAGGAATGGTGAGATTTCAGGGATATTTGAGGTGAGGGTATAAGCAATGGATTTTTTCAGATTATCGAAGATAAGACGACCCTCTTCGACACCAGTGACAATTGATGCGAAATTGTCGTCAAGGAGGATCATGTCGGCAGCTTGTTTTGAAACATCGGAGCCAGCGATGCCCATGGCAACACCGATGTCAGCTTTTTTCAGGGCAGGCGAGTCATTGACACCATCACCTGGACAATTTAAATAGCTCAGAGTTAGTTGGGATATCGTCGTTTGGATTAGATGCTTTCCGTAAGAGCTAACACGAAAATTAAACTCACCAGTGACAGCAACAATAGCGCCCATCCTCTGGCATCCTTCGACAATGATAAGTTTTTGTTGCGGGGACGTTCGTGCGAACACAATTTCCGTATGATACCTGAGTATATCATCAAGTTGATCACAATCGAGCTCCCTGAGATCAGTTCCATGAACAACAGCAGCTTTAGCTTCCCTCGGATTCACCTCCGACACTGGTATATTCAATCTCTGTGCAATATCATCAATAGTTTCATTCCCTTCAGAGATAATACCCACGGATTTGGCAATGGCTTTGGCAGTGATAGGATGATCCCCAGTAACCATAATAACTTTGATACCAGCAGAACGACACTTAGCAACAGCATCTGGTACAGCAGCACGTGGTGGATCAATCATGGACATAAGCCCAACGAAACGTAGATTCTCCGTGGGGAAATTAGGATCATCAGAATTGAACTTGAATCCAACTGGATACTTGTCCGAAGGTAGGGTAAAATCACAGAATCCAAGCACACGTTCACCAAGTCCACCAAGTTCTAGATAAGCATTGTTGAAAGCCTCCTTCATCTCCTCATCAAGAACCTTCTCCTTTCCACTGATAAAGATGGTGGAACACCTATCCAGGATACGCTCGGGAGCTCCCTTCATGACAAGAAGATGTCTGGGATCATTTGCATCATCGGATTCGTGAATTGAGACCTGGTATTTGTTGGTGGAATTGAATGGCACTTCGCAGACCTTCTTGTTTCGTTTTCTAATTCCCATAACATCACCCAGAGCCAGTTCCATACATTTGAGAAGAGCAGCCTCCGAAGCATCACCATTAACTTCACGCTTCAATATTGGTACGTCTTCCTGACCAGGCTTGAACTCTGCACGATTGCACAGTGTTGCTATTTTGGCCAATGCTTTGAATCCAGGACTTGTACGATCATACTGAACACCGGACTGATCTTCAGTTGTATCAGCTTCAATAATCTGATTGTCGAACCACATGTGTGCAACAGTCATACGATTTTGGGTTAGTGTGCCAGTCTTGTCCGAGCAAATTGTTGATGTGGAACCAAGTGTTTCTACGGCTTCCAAATTCTTCACGAGACAATTTTTCGAGGCCATTCTCTTGGCAGTAAGTGTAAGACATACTGTGACAGTTGCGAGCAAGCCCTCGGGTACATTAGCCACAATGATACCAATGAGGAAGATAACAGCGTCCAACCAATGATAACCAAGAATGAATGCAATGAGGAAAAATGTTACACCGAGAAAGACAGCAACACCAGTAATTAAGTGAATGAAATGATGGATTTCCTTTGCGATGGGGGTTTCACCAGTATCAAGTCCCGATGCTAGACCAGCAATTCTGCCCATAACAGTTTGATCGCCGCAGCATATAACAACACCTTTTGCTGTACCCTCCACTGCATTTGTTGAGAAAAATGCCAAATTTTTAGTTTCAAGGGGATTGTCATTGGTGAACTCGGGTGATCTCGATTGGGGCTCTGATTCACCAGTCAACGAGCTGTTATCAACTTTAAAACCTCGTGATTCAATAATTCTTATATCAGCTGGTATACGATCGCCAAATTTAACTTCAACAACATCACCAAGGACTAAATCCTCAGCTCTTAGGGTCAATTTTTCACCTTCTCTTAGTACAGTTGCAAATTGAGGCACCATGTTCTTGAATGACTCCATAATTTTACTCGATTTGCTCTCCTGATAGTATGAGAATATACCCGTTACTATTACAACAGCGGCAAGTACAATGCCCAGGTAGAGATTGTCGTCACTTGGATCTTCAGTTGTTGACGCTTGAATCGAGTATGCAATGAAACAGAGAATTGCACCAATCCACAGTAGAAGGGCAAAGCCGCCGAATAAATTTTTGCAGAATTTTACCCATTCGGGTGTCTGCTTTGGTGGGGTGAGGGCATTTGGACCATCCCGCTCCAGATTCTCTTTCGCTTTCGCATGGCTAAGGCCCTGAAATCGATAATTATATTTATGAGTTGTATCGCATGATGGCCATGTATCAATTCAATCGTCAATCAATCAATCAATCAATCAAGGATCAATCGACGATCAATCAACCAATCCATGATCAATCGATCAATCCATGATCAACCAATCAATTGATGGTCAATCAATCAATCCATGATCAATCGATCAATCCATGATCAACTAATCAATCGATGGTCAATCAATCCATGATAAATCGATCAATCCATGATCAATCGATCAATCCATGATCAACCAATCAATCGATCAATCCATGACCAATCGATCAATCCATGACCAATCGATCAATCCATGATCAATCAATCAATCCAGGATCAATCAATCAATCCATGATCAATCAATCAATCCATAATCGATCAATCAATTCATCACATTCATTTAGTTTGAGTCGGTAATTTATTAGTGAACAGATTGTTTCTGATTGACTTACGTTCTCCGGATGAGTTTGAAATCTTTGATAGAGCTCTTCAGGTGAGATTTTATGAAAATCAATATCCAACTCTTGTTTCAAGTCATCCAAGTTGTCTCCTTTCCCCTTTCTCGGTGCCTTTCGCCGCGACTATTTGTCGTTGGAAAAAAAAGAAAGATTAGTTCGATTAGTAATTTTTTTAGGTGGACCGTTGAGGGGAGAAGTTTAGAAGTTTGAAAAATTCGGCAATACTTTGCAGAAAAATTCAAACTCACTCTCTCCTCAACGGAGGGCACAGTCGAAAAAAAATTTTCACTTTGCAAAAAAAAACTGTATCCCGTCATTTTCCTCAATTCAATTTTTCAAATAGTTTCTTACACCTTTTTTACATGCAATTTTTTTTTCTTATGGAAAAATTGACTTATCAAAAATGCCAATTATACAAATTTTCCCTTTTTTTTAACAAAAAAAATTTGTAATTTACTTGAAAATTATTTTTATATTCGTACAAAAAAAAAATATTTCGGGAATTAAAAAAAATTGATTTAATCGATAAAATTGGAAATTTAGACGTTTTGGAAGTTGAAAATTTTTTTCGAGTCAAAAAAAAATTCCCCCTTCAATTTTTTTATTTGCAAAGTGAAATTTTTTCGTCGAACCTGCGAACCATAACAGAGAAGAATAACTTTCTCGGAGTTACCACAGAGTCGACCAATCCACGCACTCGAATAACGCATTAATTAATAAGTCATTGAGATTATTAACCCCGTTAATTAAAACGAGTCGTGTATTGTCTCCTAGTGGCACTCGTCTCAGTCAACATCCGAATGTCTTACACGTTTATTCTAAATATCTCTTCTAGAAATTTCTAAAACACTCCTAAGAAAATAAGTGAAGCGTATAAAGGAAAATTTAATTGGCATTACCAGAAAAAAGTTCTCAACCTTTCCTTGAACAATTATCTCTCCCCTTGTTGAATAAATTGAAAAAAAAAATTCAACTTATAAATATTAAATTGCAAAATTAAAAAAAAAATCATACAAAATTTTGGTCTGGAGAACTTTTTTTTGGTATTTTTTTTCTTTTAAATAAATACATAAATAAAGCGATGCGCTTAACTTAAAAAATCTGTTAAACCAGTGACCCACATGTGCAATTACATAACAATTAATTGACTATATATATGTTATGCAATTTGGAGATATATCGATTGAATTGAAGAGACCACCACCGCCAGAAGTGAGAAACGCCGATAGCCAAAGCAGATTATCAACCGATATAACCGAGTAAGTAGATGAAGAGATTAAAAAAAGAGGAAAAATAGAATGTCAGGGTATATTAGGAGTTCGATTGAGCGTGATAGGTCGAGGTGAGGGCTCAGCCCATTGGAGAAAAGGGCAATGGATGAAGTTAGGTTCTTAAAATTAAATTTGCCCGGGCAAAATGGGGGGAAGAGATGTTGAGGGTTAGTCGAGGGAAGAAATGAAAAATAGTACAGATTTTTCGGTAGAGAGAATCGCAGGATCGCACCCGCACGTGAAGTAGTTCCCTTAGTTCCCCAGTTAAGTCCCTTAAGCTTAGGAAATGTGGAAAACATTTGGTGATATGCCGAGCAGAAGTTTGAGTTTCAGTTTTTTTTTCAGTTCCTTATGTAGGTGGATTAAGATACAAGTGAAGACGAGAAATAGGTGATAAGAGATAAGCGATTGTAAGCGGAAATACGAGTCAATCATTTTGTTCCCCTGATTGATCATCGCTGTGAGAGAAATATCCACATTTACAAATTTGGCAGTTGGAAAATTTTGAGAATTCGGAGAATTCCGGAAAAAGCAAAAAAAAAAATTATTGAAAAAAAAATTGGAGAGTTTGAGAATATTTGAATTTTGGAAAAATGAGAATAATTTCGAAATAATTTGATAGATTTGAAAAGTGAAGTGTTTTAATAATTTTGGAAAAATTTTCAGCATTTTCAAAAATAGAAAAATAAAAAGGAAATGGAAAAAATATATATATGTATAAGTAAATAAATAGAATAAAAATAAATGAAATAAAATGGAAAAAATTAATAAAATAGAAAAAATAAAAAATTTAAAAATCACGAGTTGTTAGATTGAGATGCAAGTAGATTCAAGGAAATCGTAGACGAGAAGAGAGATAAGCGATTGAAAGCGGAAATGCGGATCAATCATTTTGCTCCTTTGATTGATTATCGCCTTTGACTACCTTGACCATTCCATCAGCTGTTTTGTTGTCATCGCGAACATTCGTGTATGTTGCAACTCTGTATGAATCTGTACGGCCATGCTAGAAAAAAAAATTGACAAAAAAAATAATGACATGATGGTGAATTGTACAATATAAAAAAATTATGAAGAATGGATGACTGATGAGTTGATGCGTAGTGAAATTCGCTATTCGAGAGTCTGAAAGTTCGTTGTCAATAACAAAAGTTCTAAAAATTTCTGCTTGAGAGATTAGAAAAAAAAATTCCAACCCCGAAAAATCTCTCACGAGGAATGGTTGCGTGAATGGAAAATTTTGCCCGCGGGCAGATTTATGTTTCGCGGGTCCGCGGGCACTCCCACAATTCGCTTGATAGTACCAAGCCATGGACATATCGCACATTGAAGTGAAAAAATTGTTTCAATTTGCTTCATTTTAAATCTCGTAAATTTCAGCATTTTTTTAAATCCTGGAATCCTCAAAAAAAAAAAAAAAAAAAAAAAAAAAAACAAATCGAAAATCGCAAAAGTTTATAGTTTCGATGGCGCACAAGTATTTGGTGTTTTTTTTTTTTTAATTTTGGAAAAAAATCTGATAAGATTTATCTGCTGAGAATTTTTTTTCTGTATCGCGATACAAAAAAAAAATTTTTGAGGGGCAGAATCACATTTAGCTCTTTGGCTTTTGCTTTCATGGATGGCAATTTCCGCGAACGAAATGGAATTTATAGGGTAAATTAAAATAATTCTTTTTTTGTTGGACCAACGGCGCTCCCAGAAGTCGGCCCCATAGTTTCAAGTTCGACCTCGAGGTACCAGGCATTAAGGTAACCGGCTACTTCCGTTCTGCGCGTTTTGTTAAGGCATATTGAATGGTTAATGGGCGCTCAGGAGATACGTATATAGGAATCAACGGGTGACATTATTCTGCTGGACACATTGATGATAGTGCTGCAGTTCGAGGTCGATCGATATTTATCGATTTTACGATTGTTTGAGGGGACCATTGTCTCAAGTTGCAGAGATCAAGTTTCGGAAGGTTGGGAGGACCGACGAGTGATTTTTCAGTGGGGCAAAAATATTCCCGATTCATTTTTTTATGTCTCTTTTTTCAATGTCCAACATTTTGAATACTGTTTCAAAATTTTGAAAATTTTTGAATTTCAAAAAAAAATTTTTTTTTTTATCGTCAAAGTCCGCAAAAAAATGAAAAAAAAAAATAAAAGAAAAATGAACAAATAAATAAATAAATGTCAATTTTTTCCAAATTTTGCAACATGCAAATTTTTTTAAGTTGAAATCCTTGAAAAAAATTTACTGGCCAAATTGAAGCGCACGGTCACTAGTGCCATTGATCCGGCCTCGTGGTTCCATTTCTTACACAATTCACTTTAATCAGTAATGACGGTAACCACCCACGCTGGCTGGACACGCATGAGTCATTCATGATTTAAAAAAAGGGAGGCACGTGCACCGAAAAGCTGAGACGCATGAGAATTCTCCAGGAAACGGAGACGGTCTGACCAATCTCATTACTTCACTACTTATTGCAATGTGTGTGGGGAAATGTCGACATTCGGTTACGACTGCTACTGGTCCATTTTGCTTTTTCCAATTTTCGAGAATTTATTCATTCGTCGCGTCTATGCACTGATCAGAATTTAAGTTCTCTCAATATTTAATTTTTTTGTAGTATCTAATTTTGAGTATTTTTGATTTTTTTAAAACGCTTCCAAAATTCTTGAAATTAATTTTTTTGAACAATTTGGAAATATCTAAAATTGTCAATTTCCAAAATTTTCGATGGTTTTAAACGTTTTGGAAATTAGTGAGATTTTAATTTTTTTGAAAAAAATTTTTTTTGAAATTGAGAAAAAAATGAAATTAGGGAAATTTAGTTAAATTAAAAAAATCCCAAATATTTGTAGAAAAAATGGAGAGTTTTCAAAAATCTTCAGAATGGTAAAGAAAAATTGAGAAAAAATTGTGACTTGAGAATTATTTTTTCGAATGGAAAAATCCCTATTAGTAGATAAATCTAGATACATCACTACCGGTTGTGGGTCGATGTTAGATTGACCAGAGGTACGGAGCATGCGCATATTAAGTTCGTCACCCCTGACCCGTGCAATAGAGGCGCCCCCTGTTTCCACTCTCAACCAAATGCATTGGATCAATACGCAACCGGGGCACACCGAGTCGCGTAGGTGCCTTGAGTGCGCACATTTCTTGCATCAAAAGGTGCAGACTAAGGGCCCCATTGCATACGTAAAATATAAGTTTGTGAAAAAATGCGACTTTTCAGTTTCTCACTTCGATTTTTTTTGTCAATTTTTTAATTCTCCATTTTCCTCAATTGCTGCATTCATAAATTTTTCAATGATTTTTTTTTTATCTTGATTGAGATCCAATTCGCGATTGGAATAGACCGAGTCCCGTACCTTGAGTGCGCGAATTTTCAGGAAGAAAAAGTGGAGGGGAGTCCCCATAATTCCCTCCGCGAATAACAATTTATGACACAGGGGGCGAAAATATTTTTCGACCCGCAAGTCACACGATATTTCCTGTTGTTCGCCGAAAAACCGCGATCTATCTGAGCAGAGGGAACTCGCGATCGATCGGAGCGCGATATACAAGATATAACCCGTAATTTATGACACGGGGCAGCGAACATTCTACGGCAAGTGTGGATTCATTATCACATCCGCGAAAAAATCTTTTTCCACCAGTGTCCGCGAGGCTACAATCCCGCTTTTCGCGCCTCAATGACAGAATTTTATAATGTACCTATTGAAAAATAGATCTTTTCGTGACAAGGCCGCAAAAAAATTTTCAGAATTTTTCTTCATACGAGGCGTAAAAAATGGGATTTTACGGACAGTATGATGAAAAAAAAAATATATTATGCAGCTTTTTGAAATTTAGAAATTTGAAAAATTAATAGGACCTTTTTTTAGGAAATTGAGCGAAGAACTTTTCTCTTGGATAGTGAAACTTTTTTTATCACAAATAGCACGTAGGAAGTTTTACAAACCTACTGAGAAGTTGGATTTCTTCTGATTTTGCGGGAGACTTTATTGCATATGCATATGTATATGTATGCATGTATATATATTTTGTGCTATGGCTTGGCCCCGTTTTTTTTTACTTCATGCTCTCGCTCGGTTTTTTCTATCTCTTTCTGACGCGTTAACCCTCTTCGGTGAATGGGCGTTTCCACCACTCCACAGTGCTCGGGTTATCGTTCGTTATCCCCACTATCAAACTTCCCCCGTGTGACGTAATCGCGGGGGTTATTGAAAACCGTGGAAAAACAAGTTCGCGAAATTTTGGAATATTAAAAAATTTTTTTTTTTGGAACTTTTGGGAATTTTGTAAATTTTTCCGACATTTCTCTAAAATTGTCAAAATTTGTCAAACAAAAACAGAAATTTTTTGGAATTGTCAGAATTTTCAAAATCGTCAAAAAATTTTTGGAAATTTTTCGAGCGATTTTTTAATTCTTCAAACTTTGAAAATTTTGAAGTTGTAAAATCTCGACAATTTTTGGGAAATTTATATTTAAAATTTCCCAACGATTGGATTATGACAATTTTTTTTTTCTAATTATTTATGTAGAAAATTTTGACATTTTTGAAACTCAAAGTTTTCGACATTTTCAGGATTTTTTTATTTTTTTAAAAATGTTTTTGAAATATTTTTTGTCCACTACTGTACAATGCTGAAAATTCGTTGAATTATTCCCCCTTCCAGAGCGCCCTCGGGGATGACGTAATAGCGGGGTTATTGACAGGGGTGGAAAAAGAAGTTACACACAGAGAAAAGCCGCATACGTGGAAGAAATTATGCTATAAATTTTTTTCCGAAAAATCTCCGGAAAAATCACATTTTCGAAAAAAACCAAAAATGTGAATCACAATTTTGCACTTGTGATTTCGTGATTCACCGTTTTAAAAGTGTGATTCACCTGAATCACGAATCACTGTTACTCGGACCATTAATCACATCTTCAAGATCTTAAATCACCACATTTGAATCGTGAATCACGTTTTTAAAACTGTGATTCAGATTGGTAAATTCGTGATTCACAATACCTCAATTCCAAATCACTAGTTCTCCACTCATAAATCACAATCGTAAAATCTAAAATCACTTTTTTTTAAATCACGAATCACGTTTTTGGAATTGTGATTTAATTTAACTCAATGCGTTTCAATAAAAAAAAACAATTTTAATTACTTCGAAAATTCGAATAAACGGAAAAGGTCCACACACACACACACACACACACACACACACACACGCGCGCGCACACACAACGCGTCGCCTGCGGGAAAAAATCGAATCAATCTCTAATTCCACAAATGCACCCTGACACACACACACACACACACACACACAACGCGTCGCCTGCGGAAAAAAATCGAATCAACCTCGAATTCCACAAATGCACCCTGACACACACACACACACACACACACAGACAACGCGTCGCCTGCGGGAAAAAATCGAATCAATCTCGAATTCCACAAATGCACCCTGACACACACACACACACACACACACACACACACACACACACACACACACACACACACACACACACACACACACACACACATACAACTCATGATTGACACAAGGGAAAAAATAGAGCGTATCTGACAATCTAAGTAGTAAACAAAGGGTGAAACCTGATTGGTTTGAGCAGATATTGTTATATCGATTCAGCCTGAGTGAGTTCTCGAAGGGGTTTAACTGTCCTGTGAAAAAAAGCCCCTAGCGCAGTCGATTGATTTCACATAAATTTTCACTTCAGAAATAGTTCTGAGAGATGATTATGCCCCTAGTTACGAGTATGGCGGTACGTAAAAAAATATGTACAGTTTAGGGGTGAAATACGCTCAATATCTCTTATAGGGGTAGAAGCTGTAATTTCGTAAAATGTGAGAGATTCCCTCAATGCGCGACAAGAGCGTCCATGTCAGGATAACTGGGGGGTCAATAACAATCTGATTTTCTTGTTAAATGTCTAACGCTTATTGTGAAACACCCTGTATAATTCCATAGAGCATGGGGGCATTTAATACGTCACACCTTTAGTGCGTCACACATATAATGCACATAATATTGGTCTCCCCCTACTATTCAATTCATTCAGTACTTGAGTGAAAAAGCGAGACAGATAGATAGGGAATGGACAAAGGGCATAAAAAGATTTGTATTGGGCATTGTCAAGTTGTGTCTAATGCCACTGGAGCATTTTACGAATTGGGTCAAGAGGGAGATTGGTCGTTTAATGCCGGACGAAATCAAAATTACGGACAGCTGGCCAATTACACCTGCGTATCTCCTTTTGAAATTGAATTTAGTAGCAAAGAGATCAACACTGATACTGTGTGTGTGTGTGTGTGTGTGTGTGTGTGTGTGTGTGTGTGTGTGTGTGAAAATCGATATGAACCCGGAAACCAAACACCCTCGATTCTAATTAATAATTTCAATTCTTTACAGTACTCCATCACTTAAACAGTTCGAGATAGAAAAAAAAGTGTTTCATGAAAGTTGTTCGTCTCTCACAAATACACATTTTATATCTTATGACTTTTATTCCTAACTCTCATAACTTAGGAGTTATGAAGCATTTTCCCCACAAGTTATGAAACGATTTTCAGCTGAATCAAGACGAAAAAAAGTCGTTCCTCTCTCTCGTTTTTTGGCAATTCTACCGGAAATAGCGAGATTGTGCTATAGAACTTTTCTGTAGCTCTCGAAATTGCGAACAAAAAAGATTCGATCAGTATTTGGCTATCTGCCGCCAATTGCGAGAAAAGAGTAATCTGGTGGAATTATTTCGAATTGATCAAAATGTTTCAATTGAGTCTGTGCGTTAATCCACATGTGAGATCGACGTGAATTAAATTTTCAATCATGAGCCAATGATTGCAATATCGCACGACACTTTTGTAAGATAAAAAACCTTTGATGTGGGTTGCATCAAAGAAAAAAAATGTGAAATTTCGAGTAACCTAGTCCTGTACTCGCAATCCATTGGAACGAAAAAATCCCAATTTTATGATTTTTTTACTCCGCACTGTGTATCAGAAAATTTGCACATTTGCATAATTGCATAATTAAGATGTAACCGCAAGGAGAACCGCGGACGATATGCGAGTATTTGAATTTGGCGCATGCGCACTCCACCTCATTACCCACATGCACTTGCCATTTTCAAAAGTCCACGAAAAAAATAAATGTCAGACAAAAAATACAAATGGGGAAATGCCACGAAAAATTCGACAATTTTTCTATGGGGTTAGACTTTCTCGCGCTCTTCCGCTGTCCCATAAGAACCCCATACAGCTCATGGGAAACCCCATGGAAATTCCATCGAATGTAAAAATGAATTTTGGAAAATCAGGAATCACCCAATTTTCATAATCTTTTTTATGGGGTTTCATGGGGTTTCTATGGGAATCTCGAAAAAAAATTTACAGGGAAGTTTGTAGCTTTCCATAGAATTTTCATGGTGATATTACAGAATATCCCATAGGAATCTCATGGGATTTTTAAATAGGGCTGAATTGAAATTGTGGAAACAAACTTCCCCATCAAATAGGCCAATGACCCCTCAACGTGGTTACAGGGATTGTTTCAGCTCGGAAGACCCACAAAAGCTAACACAGAAGTCTTTGAAAGTATCTCAAGTAATTAATGCCAGCACATTCCGAGATTTCACGATTTCAATGATCACAAGTGGTCAAACAAGGCATCTAAATTAGTCAATGTATGGAAATTAAAGAAAAATTAGGAATGTGCAAATCACTCGATCTATCAATTATATTCCATAGCGTAATCGTTGAATTCTAAGGATCTACGGAACCAAATTGAATGAAATTTTTGTGACTGGTAGAGGAGTGTGTGCTTAAATGGCCCAAAAAAAATTCAGATTTTTCTGACGTGTTGGAGAACATGGTGAACATGGAGAACACTCTTCATCGAATTCGTCCAGGGAATTTCGATAGATCAAAAACCTCACCTTTTTCCATACAATAACATCATTGTCTGTTGTTTGTCACAACAATCATTTAAAAGAACAACCATAAAAAAACGAATAAACCATCTTAAAAACATTAGTTTAGAAACTGAATAGCACCACGCAGACACATTAGGGTCACGATATGTGTGAATGCATTGAATGTCATTACACATTTATGTTAGCATATACTCATAGAAAAAATTAATTTTATTGAGATTGTTTTTGCTTGATGCAAGTATTATGAAGTTGAACAAAATTTAATTCAATGAGATCTCACAGTGAATATCCATTATTTCTTTCTTGAGCTACATTTATTCGGGTGAAATATAATACTACTCTGTGTCAAGTCATATCTGTCCACCGCATAAATGCCAATTTTCAATTTGTTTTTAATCTAAACTTCTCTCAGTCGAAAAATTTTCCAACTATCATTAATTGATCAAGAATTTGGACCTAAAAGATGATTACATCGATGAGCAAATTGAATGCTCTTTCCCTGCATAAAGTCGGCTTTTCAATTGAATGTTTCGTATGTCAGAGTGGACGAAATTTGCATGGCAAATGTTAAACAACGTTAAACATTGTTTTCCCCTGGACAAAAAAAAATACAATAACGTTGCGATAAAAATGAAAGGGATATTCGTGACGAATCGAAATGAAAGATGAATTATAAATAGGTTACGATCGATAGGACGGCCCCAGAAGGCGTCTACGCTTTGGGCGCCATCTGGTCTGCGACCCTTGATAATACGTCTGTCCCTGTTACCAACCCCCTTTTCGAACCTGTCTACTTGGTCGAAAGACTTGATTTGCCTAGAAATAACTACCGACAATTTTCCAATGCCCCCACCATTCTCAAAGCACCATCACTTGTTATCAATACCTTATCTCATCCACTTCCAAATTAGTCACTAACAAAAATCCGAACTCCACAAAAAATTGGTCGTGCACCGTACAGCTTGGATGCCCGACGAATTATTAATAGAATCGAATGAAATTTTTATCACTGTTCGATGAAAGTATGCTTAAACGACCCTAATAATTTGAAAATTTTCTGGCGTTTAGAAATGGAGGAAAAAAAATGCGAAAGTTGAACTCGCTCATCACCTTTTACATAGCGAGCATCGGATTAGCTCACTCCGACATGATCATAAAAATTCGGTGTGGCAAAAGTGTTCAATATTTTTCCGTAGAAAAATAGGATGTGACGGAGGGATACTCAAAGAATATGTAAAAAATAAATTCGTCTACATCTGACGCGAACGAGGCGAACGTTGAAGTATGCCAGCGCTTGGTGACACGTGGTAACCATTGTAGGTAACAATTGGGTATCTGAGTGGACTAGGTCCTTCCTGATCCTTCTTGCATCGTCCGGAAGCTGCCTAGATCAGATCCCTTCTGATGCTACCATGACAAGTTTTGGAGCTGCCACCAAAAACTTGGACCACCTTCCTCCAAAGTCTCCTCAAAGCTTCCTCCTACCCCGAGCTATTCTATACCTCCGAATACAAAATTCGATAAAACGAAGTGGTTGACCATCCTGCTACCAGGAACTGCTTGCCACAGAAATAGGACCAAGATCTGCTCAAATCATGGAGATCTGCCATCAACGGATCCAAAGCTGATCAGGATTAGCATGAGAATCATCTCAGTCTGATCAGATCCAAAGGTGCTAGCTGGCAGGTAACTCCACTCTGCTAACAAACGCTTCTCCGATTTCAAATCGAGCTGTGCTCTGATGGTTTCCATCTATTGGAGCTGTTCTGGCTTGTAAGTGAGAGTCTTCCGATTTCAGGAGAACCTGAACTACCCAGCGGCCTTTCCAACCGTTTTTAGTCCTATTAGAAGCTAGCAGCAGCTGGCTTATGCCACAGCGCCAGAAGAGGGAACAAGACGGAGAAGACACCAGCAGCAGATCTACGATCTCCACAAACGAAAACGAGGAACTTCAAACTCTGCAGATCATGAAGTGAACCCACTGGATCGTCTTAACTAAACTAGTTTGACTCAATCATATATGCACATTTGAAATGATACTAGAACCGGAAGTGAACTGTTTGGTATCAGTTATACCAGCAGTGAGATTTCAATGAATGGAAAACGGTTGGCAAGGGACAAACTTAAAAGGAACGACCTTATCAATTGACGTGTCCGGCCTTGATGCCAGACGTCACGAGAAACGCATGGCCAGTGGGGGTACGTAATACTGACGATTTGCGAGGGACCAGTCTGCATGTACGTGTGCAATTTTTCTTCCGAGGTACAGATTGTTGAAGGTGTATCCAGGAGTATCCAAAGGACTGAATTGGAGTCAGCGAACGATAATAGCCAGGGACTGTTAATTAAATTTCTCAATTTTTTTCAGAGGACCCGGTCCTGAGATGCTCTGAAAGAGAGTGCTTGTTGGGGTCCTGGGTCAAGTGCTGGAGGATTGAGGATGTCTTGGGTGTTGCTGGTGCTACTCAAGTTAGCTCGAACTGTTTTTGAGTCTACTGAATTTATTGATTCAGGTGATATGGTCTGATGACTCTGGAGACAAGGACATGTCTCTAGGACAGTGTGGCAGGTCCAGAGGACTCGTCGGTTCTTGGATGAGTCTGAGTTGGAGGTAGAAGTGGATAATTTGGAGGTGGCAAAATACAATTTTGAGAAGCTAGGGACAATAGTTCCTTGGGTGAACTGGTTGGAGTATTTCTTTGGACATTCAGACATGGTACCTTGATCAATTGCAGCGGAAGAATTTTGTCGGTGGATGGTTTGTGGTCTAGGGAACTCTTGATGAGAACATTTTTTAGTGTTCTTCATTACATTGCGGAGAAAAAATGGTTCTATAGAAATTCCGCTATCTGCTCTAGATTCCATGATATGGACTGATAAAATTGAAGAATGTAGAGGTTGCTGGCAACGGCGGAGTGGACCGTTGGAAAAATTTTAGCGCTTTCTGAAATATTTTAAAATTTATAATTTTTCGATAAATTGCAAAACGAAATACAATGTATTCATCCTTGCGCAGAATCAGGGGTCCACTTGATGGTGTTACGTGAAGAAAATTCCGATAATCAGCTGACCGGAACGAGGACGTTTAAAAAGGGGAGGAGCAAAAAAATTGGACGGTCAAAAAAATTGTTTTCAAATTGATGAGTTGTCGTGAAGGAACGCAACGGAATTTGAATTTTTAGAGTTCAAATTTCTAGAGTGCTGGAGATTTTTTGTTTTTTGAGATTTTCAAAATTTTTGAATTTTTTGCAATCTTAAAATTTGTGAAGATTTCGAGATTTTTTGTCCTAAATTTGTTAAAAATTTTGTCCTCAAATTTGAGGAATTTTGATTTGTCTCAAATTTGAAATTAGATCTTTTTTATTTCCGAAAAATGATTGACTTTTTTTTTGTTAATTCTTTGGAACATTCTCAGATTTATAAAATTGTTCGAGTCCACTTGAAATTTTGGGATTTTTCAGAACTACATATTTTCGAAATTTGTCAAATTTTGTAATATTTTTCAAAATTTCCAAAAAATCGTGAAAATTGGATAAAGTCACCAAGATTTGAAAAGCCCCCACAAATATTTTTTTCCCCTCTTTTTCCTGTTACCGAGGGCGAGGTAGACGCCCCAATTCCCGCTCGACAAATTCCAAAAAAAGCTCAATACAAAATGAACTAACTGAAATTTTCCATTTCCAATTTTCGGAATTTCCAAAGAGGAATTTCTTTCAAAATTTTCGATTTTTCCTAAATTGTTCAAAATATTCATCTTCCCTACAATTATCTAACTTCCTCAAACTGAAAATCGAGAATTTTCAGAATTTATAAAATCGTCCAAAATTCCCAAAAAGTTCTCAAAAATGTAAAAATTAAAAAATTCGGAAATTTGAAAGTTGAGGAACTCTCCTAAAAAATCAAAATTATCTCAATTTTTCGTTTTCAAAAAATGGGTAAAAACCGCCCTCCATTTATTCCCCCATAGTACACGATATACCTTAATTTTTTCACATCCTCACACTAACACACACAATTCCGACTGTGGTCCCATCCATTTGTCCACCGCTTATGTCATCCACAATTTCATCTACAGTATCCTCCCATAAATCGTTGCGTGCAATAGAGCACAAGAAAAAAAAATAGAAAAAAAGAACAAACAATTCCACAAATTAAAATTTTCCCATATTTTTCACATAATAATTAATTGTCTCAAACGATCTCATGCGAGATGTCAAATTGATCTCACGACACTTTTGCCGCACTGCGACACAATTTCCGAAAAAAAAAATAAATAAAAAAAAAAATATCAGAATTGGCCGATTAAATTGATGACAATTTAATCAGTCAAAAATTGATCACTGAAAATCACTCACCCCGGACGAGAAAAAAAATTCTAAACTATTGCGCACGTGCATAACATAAAACATAAAACACCAAAGCGCAGTGTTTTAAGCTAAAAAAGTTTGTTAAAAAAATAATAAAAATTGCCTAGGACTAGCCCTATTCTAAAAAAAAATTAAAATTCCTAACAATCAATATCTATATTGTCTCCAAAAATTTTTACCATTTTTTTAGGCCAAGTTTAATGAAGAGTTGTGAAGATCAAGCGCAGTCTTGCCAAATTTATCTCAATTATTTCGGTAAATGTCGTTTTTTCGATAAACCCGTGAAGAAGCCGCGCAACTTGTCCAATTTTTTATTTTTTTCTTTGCTTTTTTATATTGTTTTTTACTCCTCGATCTTCTCTTTCCCTCTTAAAATCTCTTCTTATTCCTGCTCTTCTGCTTCTTCACGGACTAACTTCCGCAACGACACTGTCGTTTTTTTGACGATCACTGTGAAAATCACTCAGAAAAATTTGCTAATTAAAATTTTGCTGGATGTGAGATGAAAAAAAAATCACTGCTTCATTTATGATTTTTCATTAGTCGAGTGAAGATTTGGGGGGGGGGGAGAAAAAAAAGTTCTCCCTCTTCCTTCATCCTAATGTCCCTAAATCAACCCGAAAAACAGCCCAAAATTACGAAATTGTGAGAAAAAAAAAATAAAACCCGTAAAAAGTCAACAGGTTTTTGAGAACCGATTTTCTTAACAATTTTTTTTAACATTGATCGTTATGAAATCGGCAAAAAAATTGAGTCTTCATTTTTAGCTCGTTCTATCAATGCGATCTATTGATCTAACTGGAGAACGCCCAAAAATTACCCACCGGAAA
Organism: Asobara japonica; assembly: GCA_026005395.1. Classification (NCBI taxonomy): domain Eukaryota; kingdom Metazoa; phylum Arthropoda; class Insecta; order Hymenoptera; family Braconidae; genus Asobara; species Asobara japonica. The sequence goes on along the minus strand of BQMI01000352.1, from coordinate 3,543,946 downwards.
TTTTCAAATTTTTTTTTCCCCCTCCTTCCTACTTCCAACATTTTTTTTTTTCAATTGGTCCCCCCTCCCCCCGCCCCCTAGGTTTCCACCCTCGATCGAAGCGACTGCCTGGCACAGACACCGTCCACTATAGAGCCCACCTTTAGCATTTCCAACCAGCCACCCCCGCCCCTTTTCTTCGTTTGACCCCCTCAACTTAACCCCCCAAAAAAAAATCCACCCCCCGCCAAAAACTACCCTTAAAAATCGATTTCACGCACCACTGAAAACTGCCGAAAAAAAAATATCGAAAACGCCGAAAGCGATTGCAATCGATCCTAATCGATTGGGAACAAGTCCAAGGACTCCATTTTGGTAACTTCAAACACTTCAACCATCCAAAAAACTTTGGAAAAGAAAATTGTTCTTTAATGACGAAGGGGGGGGGGGGGGCAATTCGATTATAATCGATCCTAATCGATTCGGAACAAGTCCAAGGACTCCATTTTGGTAACTTCGAACACTTGGCCTGAACTATCCAAAAAACTGCCAAAAAAAAAATTTGGGGTGGGGGGGGGGGGGGGGGGGACTCTCATACACAAACCTTGTCGTCATCCATGGCTCCGGCTAGCGGCGATTAAACAATTTTTTTTTTCTTTTCGATGTTACAAGAAGCGTTTAATGTCGCGACTTCGGAGGGGTACCAGAGACTGACTGAACTGTGGAAGTCGGCCTTCCTCGGATCCGCGCCGGCATCATCGACCCGTCTCCAACATTTCCCCTCCACCCCCGCCCCCGCCCCCCCCCCCCCCCCCTTTCACCCTTCGTCCAATCCCGGCCGGCTTGCGCGCGCGTATATCTCACCTTCCGCCTCCCCCTCCCCCTCCCCCCCCCCCCCCCACCCCACCCCCTCTTTAGTTAACCGCAATATCTATTGTATGGTTTTTGTATAAAAAAAATTAAACATTAGTTTTTGGGGAAGACTTTATTATGATTGATGTGGAGAAAAATTTTCAAAAAGTTTGCTCTATAATTTTTTTTACACATTTTGAGTTTCCGACTTCGGAAAATTGAAAATTTTTTGAGGGATCCCAAAATTTTAAAAATGGATAAATATCGAAAATTTTTGGAATTGTATATAAAATTGTGATTAATTTTTTCTTATGATGTCGTTTTAATGATGAGAAACATTTTTGAAAATTTGAAATTTGTAGGGCTTGGAATGTGATAGAAAAATTATCAAAAATTGAGAAAGTTACAGAAACTGAAATGAAAAATTGAAAATCAAAAGGGGAAATTGTAATCCCGCTTTGATGAAAAATATTTGGATGGAAATATGGAGTTTCCAAATTAAACGGGTCCCTTAAACTTTCGTCCCTCTGTCTCTAAACATTGGGGATCAAATTTTCTCGGAATTGCTTTTATGATCTGAAAAATTGATTTACTAGTTACGGGATATAGAGTGGTCAGCCAATGACGTTCATCAGGAGAATAAGTGTTCACGGGGGAGGCTAGGGGATTATGGTACAGCGGGGCAAAATGGAATGTAGTGGCCCATTCCGCGACCCATTGTGCCCCACATGTTCAAAAAATTTGAACAACAATTTTCTCATAACAAAAATTTGGCAATGTAAAAAACTTTCAGAAATTTTGATTTTTTTTTTTAATTCGAAAATTATTTAAAAAAAAAATTCGAAAATTATGAAAAAAAAAAAAAAATCGAAAATTATAAAAAAAAAAAAAATTCGAAAATTATAAAAAAAAAAATTCGAAAATTTTGCAATTTGAACAATTTGAGAAATTTTGAAAAATGTAGATTTCTGAAGATGTTTTTTTTTCAGAAATTTGTCAATTAAATTGGGTGCTCTTCAGCTTATTAGTATGTTCGGATCTCACTTTATCGGCCCAAATCTCAGCTCACTTGTACTTGGGCTCATCTGGTTATGACGATCATGCATAAAGAATATAGTGAATTCTCAATTTGGCTGATGTCGGCATTTTCCACGACCGGATTTTCCCAGAGTGGGAAGATACATTATCTCGAGGAAAAATCCGGGTAAGACATGAGCATTCATAATTTGGAAGCTCTTAGGGATGACCCATTTAAGAAAATTTTTGTCTGAGTTTTTAGGGGGAAAAAAGTCTCTAGAGCTGCTAAAAAATTGTTTACAGTATCTTAAAATTTCTCAGGGATTCTTGAAATTTTCCCGCAATTTTTTTTCCCTTTTCTCAAACATGAGATTTGTCTAATGCACTTGACGAAACTCATAAAACTTGGTTTAAAAAATTCCTAATAGGGAAAACTGTCAATAAGGAAATTGCCTTGAGGAACAATCTATATGATTCTCTTCGCAGATATCTCACCCATTTATTATTTTGCGTATTTACAAATTTAAATCTGTTCTTCGACGAATATCCGTAAATATTCAGAAATATCCATAAAAAGTTCGTAGGATTCTCAAATGTCGGGAAGAATATTTTTTTATGTGATGGGAGACTTCAAATAAAAATCGGAAAATTTCCGGAAAATTTCATAGAACTGCAAAAAAAAATATGGAATGATTCGTGTGTTCGTTACGTTCGTTACGACTCTTCTCCAAAAAACATTGTACAATATTTTCCCTGAAACAACTTGTCCCCAAAATAATCAACTTCTTATCTCATCGGCGGTCGCCAATGTAAATCTCTCTCACTTTGTTTTTGGATCATATACCGAAATGGGAAGGAGATAGGCCAATTTTCATGAGAACATTTTTTGTAGAACACACTGAGAGCTACAATAAAGTTCCTTATGACTATTCGCTAATATTCTTAGTTTTGAAGATATCCGCCGAAAACGCTTTCGCTTCATGCCGCGCAATTTCTCCATAGATGGCGCTTCCGGTACCAGCTGCGCGCGCAACTCGCGGGAATTTTGATCGAGTCGAACAATACAATTCCCATCAACTTGACTCTGCGGTATAAATGATTTTTGTCTTCACCTAAATAAACTGAAAGAGTTGGTTGAGGCGTTACAAAAGTTTCGCTCAAATATTTTGAGCTTCACCGGCTCGACCCTTTTTCCCCATTGATTTTCTTTTTCTTTAATTATAATGAAAGCAATGGTAATTATACTAACATTCTATATCCACAATCTAGATCGACAGATAAGATATATGTAGCCGGAATAGAGCACATTATCACACCATTTATGTACTACGTACTGTCACGTAATTTTCGAAATACCGAAAATGATGAAAATTCCAGGCAACTTAAATGAAGAAAAAAAAAGCGTAATTTGATTACGATTGGAGGGTCGTGGAATGTCAATAAGGAGGGCCACGTTCGCTTAGTTATGGAATTTCTCCCGCTATGGGGATCTAGGGAATGATTTTTGGAATTTTTCTGTTCTTCACTTTTCGATACCGGAAGTTACTGATTTGGCTCCAAATTCAAAAAATCCATTTCTATTTCCAGGCATCAAGGCACAATTTTAGACGATTTTCACAGATGTATGTGTGTGTGTGTGTGTATGTCTCTCTTTCGATAAAAAAATCCAATCGAGACGCTATATAGCGCGAGCGACGCGTCTTCGCGGTCTCCAGCGCTGCTTAGTTTTTCGTGATCGGTTCTGTAGCTTATCTCGGAAACGAGTAGCTTTGCGCAAAAATGGTAGAGGACTTTTCTTTCCCGAATGAAATTTCCCGCAAAAAATGTGTGATAACATTTCTTGGTAGAATCAGCCGTTCGCGAGATATTTTTGAGTTTTTGAGAAATTACTGGGAAAACCAAAATGCTGGAGGAAACTGCAAAGTCGGGGGATCATTGGTGCGCTGATTGGTCCGTCTCTCCTCGGATTTTTCTCCCCTTCAATTTAAGAATTTTTGACCTTAGTGTGTGTGAAAAAAATCTGGGATGCACTGGTGGATGTCACAAAAGCGTTACGCAATACAATGTTGGCCGGTCGTAACGGCCCTGCGCCAATCTCACGCGCATAGTATCAGCCCAGGGTTCCGCGGCATGTTCCTACCGAGCTCAGAGCATTCTCCTCCTATGCCCCCCTCATCGCCCCCCTCGGCGCCCGCCGAACGCCGCGGCCCCCCTCTCCCTCACGTGGTCGCGAGTCCATCCCCCTCCCTTCGGCCCTTTTACGAGCTACGCGACCCCTGCACGCGCATCTCTAACTTGGACATTAATCCAATGCGGGTTGTGGATGGAAAATTTTGTAATTTTTGGGAAATAGGAAAATTTTTGGAAAATTTTGTAATTTCTGGAAAATTTTGTAATTTTTGGAAAATTTTGTAATTTTTGGAAAATTTTGTGATTTTTGGAAAATTTTGTAATTTTTGGAAAATTTTGTAATTTTTGGAAAATTTTGTAATTTTTGGAAAATTTTATAATTTTTGGAAAATAAGAAAACTTTTGGAAAATTTTGGGTGAATTCAAAAAATTGTTAGTACGAAAATTTTGGTATTTGGAAGTTTGAAAAGATGTTTTTTTTTTTTTTTTTTCAAAAATTATCCAAAAGTTCCATATTTTTAGGAATTGTGGGGCAATTTTTAGACAGCACACACACACACACACACGCGGGCCCGATAAGAAAGTTTCCGAGGAACATTTTAAGATAACTAAAGAGATGGGTGCCATATAAAAAATACGATTTCGGGAATTGAAAAACGAGGAAATAAATCGAAAATTCGGGAGAACGCAACAAATCGGAAAAATCGACTCCCGCTTTTCAATTAATGCATTTTGTCGGGGATTTGAAATTCTCAAATCCATTTTGTTTTTTTTTTGTTATCTCAAATTACTGTTTCCCAATATCGAGTCTCATCGCGTGTCTATTTAACGAGTAAATAAAAATTGGCGCCGAGCAAGCCAGACACTCATTTTTCCTTCATGAAGCCGTGTTTTAAAAAATTGTCAGATTGCCATTCGCTGTCTGGCTATGTTTGTCAGAATATTATAGAGAGCGTCCAGAAGTGGTAACAAAAGGAGAAATATTTTACTTTATCCAGTACAAAGTCGGCTGATGACAGTACTTGGCGCTATTCCCGCCACCCCCTCCCCCCCCCCCCCACCCACCCCCTCCCACCGGCGCTTAGCAACTTATCTAATAATTTAATCTAGCTTAGTGCAATAAAATCAAATGGCAAAAACACGTCTTGTTTTCAATTCGGATCTTGAGCTTATCGCCTCCTTATCGCGTTATTAAATTATGAGAAATAAAAATTAGATTTTAAAAAATTTGACATGTTTGAGAGAAAATTGTTTAATGCCTCAAGTAACTCTTTCGGTTCATTTAGTTGGAGATAAAAATGATTTATCCCACAGAGTTAAGTTGATGGGAATTATATTTTTCGACTCGATCAAAATTCCCGCGTGTTGCGCGCGCAGCTGGTACCGGAAGCGCGCCACCTATATAGAAATTGCGCGGCATCGAGCGAAAGTGTTTTTCGCAGATATCTTCAAAACTAAGAATATTAGAGAATTTTCATATAGAGCTTTATTGTAGCTCTCAGTGTGCTCTACAAAAAACATTCTCATGAAAATTGGCCTATCTCCTTCACATCTCGAGATATGATGCCAAAACAAAAAATGAGAGATTCTCTCCACGCGCACCCAAGAACGTTGGGCGGATGGTGCGACCACTGACGGCTTAAAATATTTAATAAAAAAATGAAAAAAATTGGGTATCTGTACAGACCAATGGAATTGAATATTCCCGAAAATTTAAGGAATTTAAGAATTGAAGAAACCCACTTTTCCTCTAATTGAATACAAGCGATAACTCAATGAAGTAATGTAATGAAGTTACTCGACCAAAAAAATTGTCATTTTCAATCGGGATTTGCCCTTATCTACCTCTGTCTTTAATGGGAAACTAATGAAACATTTTTCAACGAGCATGTAAGTCGACATAACATGAATAAATATAAATTAAAAAAATTATTACTCGGGGAGAAAATTGGACATTCCAAAAATTGCTTCAATTTTCCAAAATTGCACAAAAGTGTTCGGAGTCGACACCAAAAATCCCAACTTTGAAATTTCTCTGAAACTTCAATATCGCATTGACCCAAAAAACTCTCGCTCTCCTCCAAATCTCTCAAAGTGGGAAGTTGGAGGATGCCCTCGCGTAGCCTGATCTAATCTAATGACTCAAATAAAAAAAATTGAATGAAACGATAAGAATCACAAAGGTCGTTAATACAGCTGTCATCCACAATAAAGAAATACTCGATGGAAGGTAGTAAATGTTGAGTGGAGCCCAAGTGTGAATCAAACCGTCGTATTTTACCAGATTCATCCGGTTCGGACGTTTCATTCATGGATAGGAAACCGGATTCAACTGGAAAACCATAGCGTCTAGCCGTCTGTTAATGTTTCCCCTCCATTTTCCACTTTTTCCACATTGAATAAAAAAATATAAAAAACACTCCGGCTGAGTGTGACCCAAAACAGGCCAGCAATAACATGCCGATTTGTTATTGGCCTCCACCATTAGTTTTTCCCAAAATGTCCCTTAGACCTCAAATATCTCGTGAGCGAATGACTTTACGAGGAAAAGTCATTCAACATTTTTTGTAGGGAATTTCATTTGGGAAATAAAAGTCTTTTGCCATTTTTCTGAGAACTTGGTTATTCTCGAGATAAATCGAGAAGCGTAATTGTGCTGTGTGGCGAAAAGAGTAAAGGATGCCAGACCACAAGCGATGTACACACACCCACCCACCCGTCCACCCACCCACCCACCCGCCCACCCATACAGCCCCCCCACCCACCCACCCACCCATACACCCACTCACCCACCCACCCATACAACCATCCACCCACCCATACAACCATCCACCCACCCATACAAGCACCCACCCACACACACATACACACACACACATGCATCAGAGCTATCGTGTAGTGTGTTATCAGCTGTATCCGTAAAATGAGAACTCTAAGTCGGACGAGAACCTAACCCGACGCAATGGGGTGGGGTGAGATGGGAGTGGGGGGAGGAGGGGAATTCCCGGCTTTCCTGATTTCCCTGAATTTTTTCCAAATTTCGGCAAATTACGAAATTCCGAAAATTAACTTTTGGAATCATCTGGAAAATTCGAAAAACATCAAAAAACTGTTTGTTCCTCTTAGTTAGTTTCTTGAATTTTTTCCCCTCTTTTCAATAGCAGTCGCGTGTAACGCATAGTGGTTATCGATGCCGATCAATAACTCCTGCGCTATTTCTACTACTGGTATGACCCTACACGAATTGCAAGAGCAAAGAAACTTCGACAAGTACATAGGGTTAACAAACCAGTGAATACACAATTTTTCAACGCTCAGAATTAGTTTAAATAGAAGGGCAAAATTAATTTATGTTTAGTTAGGGTAGTTTTTCAAATTTTAAAAATTAATAATAACAAATTTTTAAAATGATTTTTCAAAGGAGCGAAATTTAATATTAAATATAAATTGAAACTCAAAAAAAAATTCTAAAATCTTCAAAAATGTCCGATTACTCCTTAAATTCCGTCCGCGAAATGGCTCATCAAACTTGATAGAATCCATGGAATGTTTATGGCCATAAATCTATGGCTGAGCATATAAAAAATGCGTACGCGTGGTGACCGTGACTATCTGCGTCGGAGGAAGAGACACATTACGGTCAATCTAACGTAGAGCCACCACACACGAACTAGTCTATACTTTCGGGTTAGTCGTCCGGAATTTATTCTACAATAAAAAAATGCACAACTAACACCTACGAAGAAAAAAGAAGTACCGAGTGTTGTAAAAAGTTGTGACCGACCGAAAATTTTCTGATCTGTAATGCCGACCCAAGTTTTTTCGTGATATTCCCAAAACTGGAATTAGCTCCTCCTGACGATTTCCGCTTCCTAAAAAACATTAAATCTACGAGATGATTGAGGCTACTCCAACTGCATATAACGATTACAATTTTTGAACGCTAACTTGTGAGTCACCCGGAAGTGCCTTTATGTTCCCTCGTTCACACACTCAAAAAGAGAAACGACTCAATACTAGATTTATTTTAGCAATAAATATAATAGAATAAATTTAAATTGATGTCAATGAATTGAGAACCAATTTTTCTTTTAAATAATATGTAGAAAATGTTTCGTTTTTTTTATTACCGTTCCTGATTGTTATAACAAGAATTGAACCAAATTCCAATTAAATCAGCATGAAAGTATTTTTTTAAAATTGTTTGATTTTGTAGTCCCAGAGTGAAAGAAGTTAAAATTCTTTTGGAAAGAAATTTTATAATAGGGAAAAGATTTGAAAATGGGACATGATCAACGGAAGTTGCCGCTGGCAGACTACGGAGAAGGGAGAGGGTAACCAACTAAGATGGCGGCGCGCAGCGCTGCCGCCCACCTCGGATATTCATAATTATTTTTTAATTACAAATATACACTCAATCACGCTGAACTCGTTGAATTTCGTTAGTTCCAAAATGATCATTCTTTATAAAACTATCATCGATCTTCCTCCGTGCAATTTCGACAGAGCATTTACGAATCAAAGCTTTTCCCGCCCTTCTACATTTTTTTTTTCACTTTCGCGACCTCTTAATTGGCTACCTCACACATTAAGAGAAAGGTTAGATGGAAAATAACAAACAGGCCAGGTCCAAGGTCACGCGATCCATTTTATTTCCTCCGGCATGTATAGTAAGGGCAAAGGTACATCCTTGCGTGTCAGGGTATGATCAGAATTATTTTTTTTTTATTGGGTGGTTGGCTTTCGAGCTACCTCAGGCTTCTATTTTTCTTAACCATTATTCCAGGGCTCTGAAAACACTGGTTTAAACTCGAGGTTCAGTATTATTGCTAGTCCGTTTCAAACGTAGTTTATTTTGTTGGTTTAAGGTAACTCAATCAGCAGTGATCTGACTATAGATTTCGGGATTTTTCCATCGTTATATTTTCAGAGCAAATTAGTTCAACAAATTTTGGTGCCAAAATTTTTCAAATGTTCATTTTTCCAAGCATTTTAAGCAAATAGCACGAGCTCCAGGGGAATTCCAAGATTAAATGGAGTAGTTGTAATTGTTGAAGATTTCATGACAAATTCCCGCGGGTGCATAATTATGATTCGGGGAATGAAATACAATTGGTGGAATCCATCCACGATAAAGTCGCTCCAGCAGTTGAAAGATACAGGAAGAGAGGGATAGCAACCGAGGAATCGTATCGATCGCGCCGCACTGCGGGGCTTTATCCCCTCTTATTTCCCCACTCCATTTCAGTTTTCAGCTCTTTCTCACTCAGAACTTGGTTTTAACCCCTTTGCTCTTTCGATTTATGCTATGATATTCGCTTGAAAATCGATATCGTAGCGATTTGTGATAACGGAGATATGGGCGTTGTTGGATTTCGGGGAAACAATATTAATACAAAAATCAATCTCATGCTTCTCTCATTGGGATTACACTCAGATACGAAGAACATTTTTACTATCGATAATTCTTAGTGGAGTGAGGCAAAGGGTTTAGGCTTCGATACTTGAGACAAAATAAAGTCCAATGAATATGGCACCCATGGGGTGATCGTCACCAACGTTTCAGGGTGTAATGTACCTTTGTGAAATGGTTAGTTCCTTTATGGAATCTGTATCGAACGGATGTGTCTTATGAGCGTCTTGGTTAACGAATAAATGACAGTTCTATTTCACATATACATTGATTTACTTATTGAAAACAACCCATTCCCCATAGGCATCAGCCGCGAATGTCTTCCACCAATGACTAGCCGATCTCTGTGTGTGTGTATGTGTGTGCAATTATGGCTTGTATTTTCCAAATTTTTGGGCCTTCGACAAATTGTCCACAAGTTTAACATAAAACATGTTACAATTTTACATTATTGATTTCACGCCTTTATATCGAATTTAAGATTGTAAACAGATCCACTTCACCACTTATCTGTGGCCAAAGAGTGTATATCAGCAGCGAAGTGGGCTATCGAGTTAAGTCCGTATCGATCTAGCCCAAGTTTCTGATAAATATCTCAAAATCTACGGGACATAGCGACAACTTCATGAGGACCTTTCTTATAGAGCACAGTGAGATCTGCAAATTTGTTATAATGCAAATTACGCTGTGTTTTGTAGATTTTGAGATATACCAGAAACTTACATCAGGCCACCAGAAGGTTAACGCAGTTAACCCATTCGCTACCGATTCACCCAGACCTAACCACCCACCCACCCAGACCTAACGACCCACCCACCCAGACCTACCCACCCAGACCTACCCACCCAGACCTAACGACCCACCCACCCAGACCTACCCACCCATCCAACCACACCCACCAACCCATGCATCCACCCACACCCACCCACCCACCCACCCACACCCACCCACCCACCCACCCACCCAACCACACCCATCTTCGCACCCACTGTCCCACTCACCCGCTCACGCCTAGCCACCCGCCCATAGGCACACACATTTCCATCCATGTACCCATATATCAAGATTCATAGGGGACCATTTGCGTAACCTTCGAAAGTTGCGTAGTACAAATTACCATAACTCCCGGCAATAAGGATCCCAAAGAAAACTGCAATACCACCAATTGAGAAATCTCCAATTTCGAAAAATTCCCAAAATTTCCATGGCGCAGATTTCCAGAAATCCAAAAAATAAACTAAAGCGCGGCAGGGGAGAGACCCCGCCACCAGAAAATCCTCTCCATTCATTCATTCTCAATCGACAAATTTCCCCTCGCCACCCCCTTCGCTCCCCTCTGTTACCCTCGCACATTAGCAAATGACATATAAAATACTATTACTTCAGATAAAGTGACAGAATAATTTCCTCAGTAATCTGGGGGCAGTGGGGAGGGAGGGGGGGGGGGGGTGAAGTTTCCGGTTGTAGTTTCTCAAGCGCCAGCGATTTCAATTACCGTCGATCTCGCTTTTCCCCCTGTCCCTCGGGCAAGGCTTATTAAATCGCTTCGGGAAATTGTTCGTGCACACGAGAATGCTCTCAATACGCCTTTTTATTACCACTAGATAAAACAAGACTTCCAACAGAATTGATGACTATTAACGAGATAATTATTCTAATGACATTTGTAATGGAGAAGAATCGATAGTTGCTTTCATTACGGCTTATTTGAATTGCCTCGCTATGTATCGGCAATAAACAAGCATCGTAAATTATTGTGAGTGGTGGGAGGGGGGAGGGGGCGGGGGGGGGGGGGGGGGTGGATCGATTCTTCATGGAATGCTGAGGAAATTATTGTTGGTTTTTTTTTTTGTTGTAAACTCCACTTGTGGTTGATGGAATAATTAGTCTGGAGGGTGAGGAACTTGGGGAGGCTCTGTATGTGCGGGTGGACCGATTTGTGACTTTTGATTTTTAATTTTTGTACTTTCAATTTTTGTTAGAATATTTTTTTTTTTTTTTTTTTTGCTAACAGAGTTTAGAAATCCTCAAATTTTTGAAACTTTTGAGAGTTTAAAAATTTTTAAAAAAAATTAAAAAATGTGTTTTTAATTCTTGAGATTCTTCTTTGGTTTTTGTTTTCTCTCGAATTTTTTGACTACCAAAATTTTTCTGAAAGTTTAAAATTACCAAAGATTTAAAAAATGCAAAAAATATTCAAAATTTTGGCGGTTTGAGAAATTTTGAAAATTTGGGAAATTTCGGACTTTTATTTATTATTTATTTTCCGCATTGATAAGAGGAAAAATCCCGCTAAGGAAACATATGTCATTTAACCACGGATTCTTCGGCCCCCTGACACACATTGAGTCGTTAAAATAACGACATAATGGCTAATTTAGTGATAATAAGCGACAACTGTATCGCTCAAATTAGCGCCGAAGGTGAGACGCTGGAGCACCGACGAAATGGGTACGAAAATTTTGCAACTGAATTAATCCTTTCGTTATTTTCAGGGATGCTGGCGCCATCTTGTGCACATATACTTAAACCTCGATGAAAATGGTCCAGTGGCTGTATGGCCATCGAAGCTGAGATTTCTGTTGTGGAGTGGTAAAGCGGGGCAAGTGAACTCCGAGCCCGCTCTTTGGTGCATAGCTCAAAAAGGAGGGAAGATAGAGAAAACTGTGTAAGGAACTTTTTGTGGACAATATCAAGGCCTACAAAAAAGTTCCTCTGAAGATTATCTCAATTTTCCCAGATTTCCAGATGTTCACCAAAAACCAAATTGCCAATTCGTTAAATGCTGAGAAAAAAAATTATTTCCAAATCCCAAAACATGTAATAATTCCGAAAATTTGGGTTATTCACAGAAATTTTTAGGAAGTGGCAAAATTTTGGAAATGGAAGTTTTTTGCAGATGTACGCTAAACCAATGTAATGGCTCCACCAAAAATAAACTATCACAGTTAGAAATCAAGCATTTGTATGACACAGTTTCACCACCTGTCTTCGATTCATGAGACTCTATTTATTTTTTCAATTTACGAAATTTTCCATTTTTCAGTCAAGTTTCCGAAAGTTGGAAAACAAATTTTAACCCTCAAAATGTTCCAATTTTTCTTGCTCAATTTTTCAATTTTGTTCCCAAATTTTCGTCCAATTTTGTTATCAAAATTATCACAATTTTTGGGCTATTAAGAAAAATTGGGTTCAATTTTTTTCATGGAAATTTCACAAATCGATTTTTTATTCGAAGTTTCAGAGCACATTTTACAGTTGTAATAGTTGTTCAAGGAGTGAATATATGTGTGTGTGTTTCCTGAAAAAAATTCCCCAAAAAAAATGTTCAGTCCCATTGTTTCGTAAAATCACTCGTTCACGAGGAATTCGAGTGCCTGGGAAAATTTAGGGAAAAACAATACTGATTCAGTGAAATACTGAATTTCGTTGTGGGCCCTGATGGGTCACACTCAGTTGTGCTTTTCAAAATCGTAATAACAGCCTCGAAATCTCAACACCGTCTCCGAATGTCAGCAAAATAGAAATGAAGCATTCGTTCTGAATAGTTTCATCACTTGTGTTAATTTTAGAAAGGTCCCCCTTCACGCACACTTGGAAATATGAAACCTAGAATAGGATTACGGAATCTAATGATGCTTTCCCAAGGTCAGGAAACTGTATAGTAATCAATAAATTGTGCAAGTCATTTGAAATAGTTCATAGTTATTTAATAACTCGTTTCATTAGACGTTGAAAGCTTTACGATTATTCATTAATTTTTTAGCAATTTAGAAATAACTTTTTTTGCAATATTTGCAGAATTTCCTTTTCGGAATCTAACTCAAGTAACTTTTTCAGCTTATTTAGGTGAAGATAGAAATCATTTGTAACACAGAGTTGAGTTGATGGGAATTATATTCTTCGACGCGATCAGAATTCTCGCGTGTGCGCGCGCAGCTGGTACCGGAAGCGCGCCATCTATGGAGGAATTCCACGGCATCAAGCGACATTTTTCAAGCATTTTTGGTAGATATCTTCCAAACTAAGAATATTAACGGATTTTCATATTAAGCTTTATTGTAGCTCTCAATGTGCTCTACAAAAAACATTCTCATGAAAGTTGGCCTATCTCCTTCACATCGCGAGATATGATCCAAAAACAAATTGTGAGAGATTCTCTTAATATGCGCCTAACCTCTGACGGATTAACATATCTCAATGATTGAATTTCTGGGAATTTTGTCCTTCCTTTTTATTTCTCAAATGCTCAAAGTTTTTGGGAGATCTGAGCAATTACAAGCTTCCGAAAAATTTTAGGTTTGTTCGAATTGACAAAATTTTTGAGAATGTTCCATTTTTCGTTGTTTTGTTTTTTTCAAAAATTGTGAATTTTTTTTATTTAAAAACAAAAAAAAAGTTTTACGTTTTTCGAAATGTTATCGATTTGAAACATTTCTGTAGTTATTTCTTATTTTTCAAAAAAAATTCTACTGTTTCTAAGAATTTTCGGAATATTTGTTATTTCATGTTGGAAGATGTACTTCCTGTTTCGGATTTAAAAAAATGTTTTTACGATTGTCTAATTACATCTCGTTTATTATTCCTGTAATTCTTATCAGTTTGTGTTAGTTTACATTCTCAAAAATGATGCATTTCATTCTCTTCCATGTTTGTTTGGCCTTGCATTTTTTAATTAATCCCTATAAACTACTCGGGTTTATCTATCTAAATCGCAGTTAATCTGACCTTTTAATTGTCATACAAAGTTTATTTGTCTTTCAGATAATGAAAACGAGGTAAAGGTTATTTGCACTATATGAATTGATAGCGAGGCCATATTGCATTATTGATGCTATTTTTTTTTAACTATCTTAAAATATGAAAAAAGAAGTTAAAGGTCAAATTTCTTTTCCAAAAATTTTTCTAAATTTTTTTGCAAAAGCAGAATAAACAATTTAGGAAAATAAAAAAATGTCAAACATTCAAGAAATCTGGAAATTAGTGGAAAAATTTGAAACAACTTTAGCCTCAAAATTTGGGAAATCCAAAATTTTCAGGGTTTTTAAAATTACAAAAATTATGGAGAATTCAGAAATCCGAGATTTCCTAAATTTCCCAAAAACTTATATGTATCTCTTCAACTTATTTATAAAAATTTGGGAACATTCGGGCTTTCCAGAATTGTCGAAATTTGTATATATTTTGTTTTGTCAAAAATTTTTGAAACCAACTTTGCCCAAAAAAACGAAAAAAAGTACCAATTTTTCTTGCTTCCAAATTTTCTCGAATAGTCAACATTTACAATTTTCCCAAAACTTTACACATTTTCAAAATTGTAAAAAAATTTGACTCCTTTTTCTTATTTCTTTTAGCGCGCATTGAGGGCATCTTTCACATGTTGTCTTGAGATCATATATCAAAATATGAAGGAGATAGCCCAATTTTCACGCGAACATTTTACGTAGCGCACCCTGAGAGCTACAATAAAGCTTCCTATGATCATTCATTATCATCCTTAGTTTTGAAGATATCTGCCAAAGATGCTTCCACCTGATGCCCCAGAATTTCTCCGCAGATGACGCACTTCCGATCCCAGCGACACGTGTAACACGTGAAAATTCTGACTCGAAGAATATAATTCCCATCAACTCTGTGGTACAAATGATTTTCATCTCCACCTAGATAAACTGAAAGAGTTACTCAAGGCATTAAAAAAGTTTTGCACAAACATTTCAATTGTCGAACATATTTTCGCATAATAAGAACCTTTCTACAAATTTCAATAATACTAAGAAAAAAGTCCTCAACAAAAAACTGTATTAAAAATTAATTTGATTTGTCTACAATTTTGCAGAAAAAAAAAATTGCAAAATTGTCAAAATTGATTTCATTATTTACAATGATGAAATATTTAAATTTTTCCCCAAATTTTCAAAGTACGTGTTTTTGGTATTATCCCATAATCATGAGAAAGAATGTCATAATGCAATTCCCGTGTTGCCCATATATTCTCAAGCCACATAAACAACAATATCCCTCCATAATCAAAGGGGCCCACTTATCTCCCTCCCGTGACATTCCCCCCCCCCCCTTATCACCCCCATTATCCGTCAATAATTGCATAATTCTAATAAACATTGCGCCCCAGCCCCGAAAACGACATTTGGGCGTGGTTACAACCTCTTACTCATCAATTAATAAACCTGACTAACACAATTTCACATTTTCCAACTCAGCAAAAACAAAAAAAAAAGTCAAGCCGAGTATCCCATTAGCGCCTTACGAAACCCCATAGGCGTTGTCGGGCCACGTCAAACTCAATAACCCATAAAAACTTCCAAAAAAAACGCCACCCGCCATTTCAAATATTCAAAATTCGCGCCATTTTCATCACAAACCGCAAATGTCAATTCCCCGTGCAATTTTCACACTTCCAATACTCATTTTCCCCCAAACAATTGTTTAAATATCGAAAAACCAAAAATTAACGTCATTACAAAATTCGTATTTTGGCGCCATCTGTTTGAAATTCAAAAAAGGGCGAAACACTGTGCAAAGTGTTAAAGTCCGTAAGTACATTGTTTCTCAATTGTTATTTTTTTCCTTTAAATGACATGACGAAATGAATTGAGTCCGTGATGGTTAAATGTGTGAAATTAAGTGAGGAATGATGTGAAAATACTTACATCGGTAGCTAGACCACCCTTGCCCGCCATATTGACAACAATAATGGCGGACTACCTGTGCACGCCCGTGTGAATCACCTCTCACTCAAAATACTCTTAAAAAGAGGAAAAAAATTTTATAATTTCCGAAAATTCTGCCAATTCCTGGAGCCCAATTGCACTACTAAAATTAATAACACTGGCAAATCATTTGGCAATTGATTACGCAACACCTGATTTGTATTTTTATTAATTGTTTATTGGTAAAATTAGCCGATTGTTTAATGAAGTAACAATCGACAGGACGCACGCTACGTTCTCTGACACACACGAACGGGGGAATGAGCTGTATGACGTCATGACTGAAGAGTGTAACTTTGCGCGAAGTGGTGGGGGGAGGGGGGGGGGAGCTCGTTGCGCTCTTTCTAGCACGTGGCATTCTCAGACTGTCGCACTTTTTGTGGGTTTTCCCCTACTACAAATGCCCCTTAAAAACAAATTTAAAAACATGATTTTTGGCGGGTCTTTTAAAATTTTTTTTACACTCCAAAATTTTTGCAGAATTTTCTAAAAAAAATTTCACAAATTTTTGATGGATTTTTTTTTTTTTTTTAATTATTTCTGCAAACTTTTTGAGTTTGTAAAATAAGTTTTTTTTTTATTTTCTAAAAATAAATAAATGAATGAATATAACATACAAATTTCGTATTCGAAACTTCCAATTTTATCCAGTGACAATTAACAGCGCAATCGCGGCGATGATAAAATTCGATTGAATCATAATTAAGGGAATATTTGATAAACATTGAACATTATTTCATGATTAAATAACGCCGTTGGGTTCATCAGCGAGAGAGCGTATTATGACACCGACATCATAGGTACAGTCAATCGACGTCCTCCAAGATATAATTACTCGTAGTCGTGGGCTGCTTAACGCACATACATGCAATACACACACACACACACATGTAAATGTGAAATGTTTTACGCACGAGCGCGATTCATCGAGAAATTCCAGATCCATGATTCCATGAGAAAATGACATGTCCAGTTCATATGTGAACTATATATAATTCATGTATATATATATATATACATGTGAATGATTTGTGATGAAATTATGGTGAAAAATTCCATACAAGTTTTTTTGTAATTACCATTGAGCCTAAAGTTTATACAGTTTGCAGGACGCTATATATATATAACAAACTAATTTGTTATATATAGATAGACGGTGTATTCAATAAAATAAGAAGATGGAAGTTACAAAATTGATTAATCCCTTTTACAAATTGATTACTGGCTTCCCAAGTGGGTTTACGCAAAAATTTTATTGGTTATTTTTTGTGGATAATTCGATTTCCAACGAAAAATGATTTATGCCTTTTTATGGTAAACTTGCCGGTTATGGAGTTACTGAAGAAATACGAAAAAAAAATTGTCGAAACGGATTCGTCGAGGAGATAATGCTGATGACTACTTTCAACCTCCAATATCTCCGTAACGACAGGTGCAGACGGCAAAAGTCATATGACCTAAAATGTGGATTTTTCAATAAGGAACAATATTTATTACAAAGATTTTTTCCTATCTTCGACGATTTTTACGATAGAACGTTGTAAAGTATTGAAAGTGTTGATAAACAAATATGCACATTTTGCAGGCAGCCCATTTCGGCACTCCGCTTTTGCGAGACGCAATTTCCGGGAGAAAAAAGTGCAAATTAATTAAGTGGTCTTGGCAAAGCCGTTGGCTACAGAAATGCGCATAGACGCACACGCGCGCGCGCGCGCCCAGGCTCGCGCACATGTTATCTAAAAAGTGTCGGGAGGTCATGAAACGTCGGGAAAAGTGGGATGTATATATATATATATATGTTTGTTTCCAAAATCTTGTTCAGTTGTAAAAATTTAACCACGAGAATAATTGTTCACAGCAATATTTACAGAAACTTTACTACATCCCATTGACATTTTTTTCTTAGTGATTTCGGTCATAATCCGTCCCTAAAATAATCATGTTATTATTAGAAATTGACGATGCAGGGGGGGGGGGGGGCGAGCCGTGCTATGAGGTTTCATAATACCGGAAGTAGCAGTGGGAATATTCACCGAGTTTTCTGGTTACCCCGGCAGTGGTCGCCCCATTCTGCAAACCTACTTTAGGCGCGCATCTCTCACAATTTGTTTCGGGATCATATCTCGAGATCTGAACGAGATAGGCCAATTTTCATGAGAATATTTTTTGTAGAGCACACTGAGAGCTACAATAAAGTTCGTTATGACTATTCGTCAATATTCTTAGTTTTGAAGATATCTGCGAAAAATGCTCTGGGCGATGCCGCGCGATTTCTCCATAGATGGCGCTTCCGGTACCAGCTGCGCGCGCAACACGCGGGAATTTTGAGCGAGTAGAAGAATATAATTCCCAGCAACTGAACTCTGGTATAAATGATTTTCATGAATCACCTAAATAAACTGAAAGAGTTACTTGAGGCCTTAAAAAAGTTTCGCTGAAATATTTCAATCTTTCAACATATTTTCGTGGATATGAAAATTTTGGTGCGAGGATTTCATCAGACCCAATTGTCATTCTTGGCCGATACTCTATTATTTTCCGTATCGTTCAATTACTTTTCCATCTAAATCGCTCTCCAAAAACAGAATCCATAAATTTGAAATCCTTTTCCCGTTCTCATCTCTCAATTCCAATTTTCGGAATATTCACAAACACATAAAATACGAAATGCCGTATTAATCCACAAAAGCAAAATGCACGAATTGGAAATTATCTCTGTAGCCCAATTGAATGATTTCCAATTTTATTGGAAGTTTATTTTGAGAGCAATCTAATTTGAGAATAGTAATATTCCGATAATAGAAGGGAAAATATTGTTTGTTCCCAAATTCCGTTATTTCAGAAACTTTTGAATAAGTGAAGCCTTGATTATTTCGGGACTTTGATCTTACCATAGGGAAATTGAAATTTGGATCCATTAAAAAAAATGAATTTATACATAAAGGAGGATGGGGCATAATGGGACGGGGGCAAAATGGGGCTGGGGGAAAATAGGACGGGGCAAGGTCGTCATAATTTTTTCAATATTCAAATTTGACAATTTTTCAAAATTTGGTATTTCTCAAATTTGTTAAATTTTTATCCCGAGATCCGGAGTTTTTATTCCATTCAATTATGACAACCGACAAAACCTACAAAACCTACAAAACCTACCTTTTGAGTTAATAAAAAAATTTCACCATTACGAAATTACTATTAGAGGTTCACAAAAAAATCGAAACGATAAAAATTTCGAACATTTCTCAATTTCCAAAAATTGTCCAAAAAAATTGTGTTTTTTCGATCTGGAAAAAGTAAAAACAAAATATGATGAATGAAGGGGGAAAAAACTTGAATATTATGACTATTCACTGGAATAAACCGCCCAAAACTTTCCCCATTGATCGGCCAGGGGCAGTAATAATCGGCGACGAGGAAAAAAAAAAAAAAAGTGAAAATAATAGTTTGAGCCGATGGTTGGTTTTTATTCAGCCCCTTGTTCCTTCTCCACTAAAACCAATGTGTACTATATAGGAAAAAGTGTGGATGGGGTGTTCCGATCGATTCAGAGGGATGTGGGTCAGGCATACGCCCTCCCCACGACCCCCCTCCCACCCCCTCCTCAGCCCACCCTAGGGGGATTCTCAATTCCCCTATTTTCACATATCTCCCAGCATCATCCCTTGTATTACCAACAAACCGTCATTCATGACTGAGATTGTGTTACAACGAGCTTGAGAAAGACCAATTTTCAATCCAAAAATTCAGATTTCTCCCAAACTATTTTCAAGCTAAAATATTTCCAAAAAAAAAAAAAACACCAAAAAGGCCCATCGATTTTTTAGATCACGGATTTCAACACCCACACACACACACACACAGGCGCGCACTTCCGCACGTTCTTTAACTGCGTGCGATTTAGAATTTTTTCTCTCGCGCTTCATCGCAAAGGATTTTATCGGGGGCTAGGAGCTACAGGATTCGCCCTGGAGTGGGAAACGATGACAGGATTGATGTGGGAGCATTCTTCCATGCGATGACCACAGGAAATGGCCCTTCGATGAGCCGGATCTCATAAATCCTGCAAGGGAAATATCCCATGTAATGAGCTTGAAAATGGTGGATCTTCGAATTATGGCTTATGTTATCAATGGCCAGAGCTATGAAATATATGAGGTTTTATCGTTCGGATCCAAAGCCACTGGAAATTTTTGCAAGTGTCATTTTTTTTTCTTTTTTAGTAAAAATAATTTTTTTAATTATAATTTTTGGCTCATGGCGTCACAGCAAAGAACGCAACGATCCAACTTCCCTGTTTTATCGACCTACTCAGGATGAGCATCATGATACTGGAGCTGGTTGATAGCCCTCTAGATGGCGCCACCAATTTCTCGAAAAATCCGAAATTATGTATAACGGAATGTGCTGTTTTAATGTTTTTTATTCAATAAAATTTGTACAAAATGATATTATGCATCGACAACTTGGGCGTCAAGTTCGAAACACGCGTGCACTATATTGTTCGTATCGACGAGAGAAAATGTGAGGTGGAAGGGTACCTTGGGGTAAGATTTAAGAACCGGCATTCTCAATCCGTAAGAGATCAGTTCGCCTGTCTCGAGAGGACATTGCCCATTGATAAGAGATTTACAAGCGTCCTGCTCCGGTAGTGGGTAGGTTATAGTCATGCCAAGGGCTTTGGCCTTTACTACGGGTCGGAGTCCCTCGGCATCGGCCACTGAAATGATAAATTGATAAAACGGGGTGTCTCAACTTGGCCATTCCCCAAAATCATTGTC
Source organism: Asobara japonica (assembly GCA_026005395.1). Classification (NCBI taxonomy): domain Eukaryota; kingdom Metazoa; phylum Arthropoda; class Insecta; order Hymenoptera; family Braconidae; genus Asobara; species Asobara japonica. The sequence continues at coordinate 3,523,049 of BQMI01000352.1, read as the reverse complement.
TTCGATTATTCATGTGGGGATAAAAAATTTGGCGATGTAAATTGAGCAAGAAAATTCTGTGATTTTCGGGCATTTTATGAGTGGTTGACACTGCTTTTCATGGGAGGAATCGGAGGATTGGGGAGAAAATTTAACTAACCAACATTGAAGTCCCATCTGGCCTCGACATCCGTTCCTCGGACGAATTGACACGGCTGTTCGTCGCATCCTGACACCCTTAATAATTCAGGTGCTGGGTCTCCACTCGAGCATGTTGTGAAGGGTGTATCCTGGAGAGAGGCAGCCACGCAGAACGCCGCGATAATGAAGCCTGAATATCAAATATTTGTTTACCAGTTTTGTTTTTTGAATTGGAAAAATGTTTGAAATTTTTTGACAATTTTTTTTACGTTTAAAATTTCCAAAAATTTGGATGGTCAAAATAAACATGAAAAAATTCCACACTTCCGGTAAATTTCCCGGCACTCATGGTATCACGCGTTATCAAAAATCCGTCACTGTAGTAGCATGTGACAACAATAAAATTACGTACCTGTTAGACCCAGCATTTTAATTTTGCGTGTGAAAAAAATTGCACTGATCTTGCCACGAAAATTCACCCATTATATACTTTCGACTAATATCTAATCACATACTTAGCGTATTGATAAGTTACGAAATCTTTAACACCTGTGTTTAAAGTGATTGAAATTATCAAACGATTGTTCTTTAATCTCATCTTTATGAGTGTGTAGCATTTGGAATCAATGATTGACTCAGAGTTGATTGACTCAGGTGTTTTATCAAAGACGTTTTTAGTCGCAGTTAAGTTTCATTCGCGAATCCGTGCAAAGATATATATAATGAAGTACAAATTTAATAATATTATATGGTGCAAAGCGCAAATATTGATAACAAAAACTTATCGAATCAGATGATAGATTGGAGAGGTGAGTCACACATACGAAGTTTTGTTTATAGATTTAATATGTGAGACAGTCCATCAATCAATCGATCAATCAATCAATCGATCAATCAATCAATCGATCAATCAATCGATCAATCAATCAATCGATCAATCAATCGATCAATCAATCGATCAATCAATCGATCAATCAATCGATCAATCAATCCATCCATCAATCGATCAATCAATCGATCAATCAATCCATCCATCAATCGATCAATCAATCCATCAATCAATCCATCCATCAATCCATCAGTCACTCCATCAATCAATCAATCAATTCATCAATCAATCAATTCATCAACCAATCAATCCATCAATCAATCCATCAATCAATCAATCCATCAATCAATCCATCAATCAATCCATCAATCAATCCATCAATCAATCAATCCATCAATCAATCCATCAATCCATCAATCAATCCATCAATCAATCCATCAATCAATCCATCAATCAATCCATCAATCCATCAATCAATCAATCCATCAATCAACCCATCAATTAATCCATCAATCAATCCATCAATCAATCACCACTTCGATGTTAACCAATAACGATTCGGTGCTACACCTCAACGATGATCAATCAATAATTGATCAACAGTCGATCAATCGTCAGTGATTGATCACTGGAAGATCAATCGCCAATCATGGATCGATTAGAGATCAATAGTCAATCATGGATTATCGATCAATCCCACAATTGAATGAATAACTCTGATCAATTCTCAAATTCATGATCGTGTTAAAATTCTTAAAACCTCAAATTTTCTGTAAATGTATTTTGAAAATTCACTTTCTTCGAGTTTCAAGATCTTGAAAATTTAGAAAATGTCATTATTCATAAGAACATGGCGCGAAAAATAATCAATTTATGAAAAAGTATTAAAATGTAGGACGGTCGAGGGCGGATGGGCAAATAAGTTCATTAAGTCTGTTAATTACTAGAGGATTTGATTAGAGGCCGTTAATGGAGTGGACAATCAGGTCAAGTCAATGTTAGCATCGTGTCATTTTTTGGCAAATAATTCCCTAATTTTTACAATGCTTAGTTGCCATTTTAGCAATTTCGAACGTTGTAAAAAAATTTGCATAGATTTTGCGCAAATTGAGCCGAGTCTTGACTTTTTCAAAATTCCAGTTGGCATTTAGACGCTAAGTATTGAATAGTTGACTGGACTCCGACGGCGGATGAAAAATCGCGGTTTCTGAGTCTGTGACCATATAAAGTATTACCCCGATAGGCTCAAACCTGTTTTTAATCAATGTGAATATATTTAGGCTAATATGCTGTAATCTGCGTAAGAACGCGATTTCATTAATTTTCGAATCCATGTATGCTCAATTTCCTAATAGAAAGATAGTTCAATGACCCCAATTTTTTTTTTGACCCTAAAAATTGAAGGTCAAATTGTCTTCGCTTTTCTCAACTTAACTCATTTAATAAAATAGAAAAATATTTTATCGCTATACCCATTATCATATGATTGGTACTTTTATTATTACTGGTGCTTTTATTATTACCGCTTTTGATTATTATCTATGGACATACAAAGTCTATAAAAAATACTCGAGATCCAGCTTCAGACTACATAATACTATCATCCTAATTCATTGATTGTGGCTTATTCTTCGGCGGCTTCCAAGCAGGCATTTGCACAAATTTCTCAACCAAAATATCGTGAATGTTCGTGGGAACGAGTTTCATAAGCGTGTGGTAGTATTTGTATCTCCAAGGTTCGCACCTGAAAAAGTTCATAAAAATTTTAGATTTCACAAAAAAAAAAAAAAATTTTCAAGAGAGAAAATAATTTTGCAATTCCAGAAATTTTAAAAATGATAAAAAAAAAATAATTTTTGATAATTTTAATTTTAATTTTTGGAAATTACTTAAAAAAAAAAACTTTAAAAAAAAATTAATTTTTCATAATTTTAATTTGAATTTTTGGAAATTTCCAAAAAAAAAAAAAGTGAAATAATCGGGAAAAGACGAAACAAATTTGCGTTAGGTGAGGGTGTCTTTACGACTTCCCCGAATCTATCCTACAACCCTCATTTACTCACTTATAAGTAGCGCGAGGTGTTTCCTCCAAAATCGATTTCTCAAATAGCTCATAAAGTTTGGTATTAGTCATTCTCTTCAGTGCATTTTGTTGTGAGAGTGGGCTCAAATAGTTGGCATAATCATGAAAATACTCTCCATAAGTTGATTTCGCCTCCGCCGTCATCTGCTCCTGCATCTTCTTAAAATGATCCTTCTGCCTGAACAAAATATTGCTCTCCATGACGAAAGATCCAGGAATGAAGTTCACTACATCAACGTCAAATTTTTTGAGCTCCATTCTGAGGGCCGTTGCCCAGGCGACCAAGGCAGCTTTGGTCGCTCCGTAAACTGCAACTCCAGGTAGGGCTTCATTTGCACAATGACTTGTGACAATCGTCAATCGGCTCTTGTGCTCCCGAAGAAGTGGTAGCATCAATTTTGTCAATCGCATGGTACCCAGCAAATTCACCTCAACTTGTTGTCGAATTTGGTCGTCAGTCTGCCACTCAAATTCACCGAAGACCATAGCCCCAGCATTGTTCACCAAAGCTCGGAGATCTTTAAAAAAAAAGCGCAAAAGTGGCTGATGATGGTAAAGCCTATGCAACACGAAATCTATTGAAATATCTTCCATTTTTTCCATAATAATTCATTAAAAATCATTATTTTTTGAACGACAAATTGCGGCCGATGACGTCACAGTGGCGTATGTAGTTTCAAGGACAACCGCGAGGGGCGCGAGCGATTTTTTCTGGGGGCGCGTAATTCAAACTGTCGGCTGAAATAATAAATGTAGAAGGTTATATTTTCCAAGTTGTCAGTGGGAACAAGTGAAAACGTAATTACATGCGAATAATGAAAGTCCAACTGAATAAAAAGTTTGTGGTAGCGTCTACAAAACAATATCGCTAGCATTTTTTTCTCGAATTTTCTTCTGACATTTTGGCGCCAATTGGTCACCGAATGTTTTCACCGGATCAAAACAATCTGATACTCCAATGAGCAATCGCGCCGACAGATGGCGCCACATGAAGGCTGGATCTGACGCTGTGACGTCACGAGGGGATTTGGGGCATTTGAAAATTGAAATTTTTGGAAGCTGGAATTTTGGGATTATTTATCAATGTACCATTTTTGAACAATTTCAGAGCAGTGCTAGGAACTTCAAGGTGACAAATTGCTTTATATACTCACTCAAGTTTTCTCGTTGCAGATAACTTTGTACAGTATCAACGAACTGACCAACACTTTGCGCGTCCGTGATCTCAATTTCTTGGACAGTGATACCAGTTTTGATGAGTTCCTGAGCTCCCAAACTATTTCCACGGTGGACCCCAGCAATAACTTTTGCCGAGAGATTTTTATGACAGTGTAGAGCAAGATTGTAGCCCAATCCTGAGTCACAGCCAGTGAGCACAATCGTGTCACGTGATGTGATTCGTCGCAAAGTTCGCCTTGTAAGATAATAGTATGCGGCACCTGATGAATTGAGATAATTACAAAATTTATATACACTGTAGTAGAGTGACAGAAAAAAATGCAACTTTACGGATTTTACGGAACAGATATTGGTAGATGCAGGTTTCTCGAAGTGAAGAGAAAATTCATCGATGTGACACCCCAATGCTTGCACTCAAAAGCCAATTGCATAGACCCAAAAAAACGAAGGAGATATGTCTTAAAAAATGATGCGCACTCCATCGAAACAAGCTGGTTCATTGCAATTTCATTGATACTGCCTACACCAAAATGTCAATTCTACGAAAGGGAGTTTGTTCAAATGCGAGTTTAAAACCAGAGGAATATTAGACTGAGATAAAATATGATGTGTTGAATTGGAAGTTCCATGCGATTGAAGTTTAGATTTGAAATACTGTTTCATTAATATGACAGTGCCTTGTGATTGAAACAATGACCCATTCATTTTTTTTAACTAGTTGTATCATTGGCACTATTGGAAAATCTGATGCGTTTGAATTGACGACAATTCCATCCATATCACTAGACTTATCGCACAGTGTGGAAATCGTATGAGATTTGTTATAGAATAGATTTTCAGAAATTTCCAGAATTTCCAAAAATTTCAGAATTTTCAAAAATTTCCGAAATTTTCAAAAATTTCTGAAATTTCAAAATTTCAGAAATTTCAAAATTTCAAAATTTCAAAAATATCAAAATTTCAGAAATTTCGAAATTTCAGAAATTTCAAAAATATCAAAATTTCAGAAATTTCAAAATTTCAGAAATTTCAAAAATTTCTGATTTTTTAAAAAATGAATTTTTTTTCTAAACACCAAAAAATACATACCGGAAGTCAGGAGCAAAGCAGTGGCCGGTGAGGAAAAACTGCCGACTTTCCACATGTAGACGATCGAGGAAAACAATCCGACAGTCAATCCGTTTTTCCTCAGTAATTTGTTCATTTTTATGTAATGTTATGTAGAAAATGGAATCTTGGAGATAGGGAATGGACCGTAAAATTTGGACGGTCAAAAAAACACAAATAACTCGAATAGGAAAATTTGGAAAATTCGAAAAATTCGAGTGACTAAAAAAAATCCAGAAATGAGCCGGGAAATTTTTTGAAAAGCAACTTTGACTCGCTGTAGTTTGAAGTGGTTCTAATGTCCACTTATCTGCACGACGATGAGTTCTTGTGTCCCATTCCAATTCTTGACCAGTTCAGGTATCTCCTGAACTCACCAGACTTCTCCCCACCAATCAGCCATTCCTGTTTTACATCTATTCTCCTCTCATTGACTATTCTACCTGTTTTCGGCACTGCACGAGCTATCCGAAAATTCCGATAATTTTGAAACGGTCTTAAGAATGAGAAAAACCTGGAAATTGTGAAAATTCAAGAAGTCTTTACGATGAACAATATATTGAACAATATTTGAAAAATAGAAAATTTTGAAAAAAAAAAATTATTCGAATTATTTAAAAAAAATGCTCAAATTTTTAAATATTTTGAGAATTAAAAAAAAAATTGAAGATAGTAGGAATTTGGAAATCCGAAAAATCCGAAAAATTTAGGAAATTTGAAAAATTTGGAAATTTTGAAAAATTTGGAAAATTTGAAAATTTTGAAAATTTTGAAAATTTTGAAAATTTGAAAATTTTGAAAATTTTGAAAATTTTGAAAATTTGGAAAATTCGAAAAATTCGAAAATTTTGAAAAAAAATTGAAAAATTCGAATAATTTGAAAAATTTGAAGAGTTTGAATGAGCGCTCGGAGCGGCACTTCTGTGCGCAGGTGATCGCGAAAGAGTAAAAGCAAGTAAATTAGGGGGGGGGGGGATAATTGTGAGGGGCTGCAAGCCATCAGGGGAAATTTGGCGCATTAGGGAGAATCACTACGCTTACCATCTTGATCACTGTTTTACCTGTTCCTGTGAACCAAATACAGTAACAGTGATTATCCATAGCCTTTAGAATTTCTAATTGACACAAAATATTGAGAAAAATTCGTGAAATTTTCCATAGTTTTAAATAGCTTTCACTTTTTTAGGAATTTTTATTTTTTAGAAACTTAGAACTTTAGAAATATTTTCCCAACTGTTGGATTTTTTGAATGTGAAACTTCCAACAGTTACATTTTACACCTTATATTTTTTTATCTACCGTTTCATTTGTTATCCGCAATACAAGGGAAACATCAGATGTTTATCGTAGTTTCACTTTCAAATGGAATACAGATAAATAGTTCCATAAGATAACAATTTATTTCATTTGATGTGATTTTATTTATTTATTTATTTCTCCCCGCTTTTTAAATTCCTAAATTCTTCAAAAATCGTTGAGTGTTTTACCTGTTCGAAAATCCCGATTTCCGTTTCATAAATTGAATTTTTCCACAACCCCAAACGCTCTTTTACTCTTCATTCGCAATACATGGTGACCATCAAATGTTACTCGTCTTTTAAATTTAAAATGAGCGCCAGAGATCGAACTGATTCCAGGAGATCTCGACTGCTGAAATATTTAAATTCACTTTATCGTATCTCCCCATCTCCCCGAAGTATCCTCGAGGCTTAAGATATAATAAAGATAAGCCTTGTCAGCAAAACGTGTCTGGGAAAACAGCTACTTGTGACGTAAGTGATGATTAATTGACGTCTGAGACACATTCAATTTAATGTATCTCCGATTATTGCTCTCAAATTTGAGTGACGGACCGAACCCCTCTCCTCCACTCGCACCGATTCGCCGATTCCCGCCAAATTGCTCCCGGCGCTTTTCCCTCTTCTCACTTCCTGCGAATTTTCTTGAGAATGTTTTTTGTAGAGCACACTTCGAGCTATAATAAAGTTCCTTACGAACATTCGTTCACATTCTTAGTTTTGAAGATATCTGCCAAAAATGTTTTCGGTCAATGCCGCGCAATTTCTCCATAGGTGGCGCGCTTCCCAGCTGCGCGCGCATCACGCGGGAATTCTGATCGCGTCGAAGAATATAATTCCCATCAACTTAACCCTGTGATATAAATGATTTTTATCACCGTCTAAATAAACTGAAAGAGGTACTTGAGGCATTAGAAAGTTCCGCTCAAATATTTCAATTTGCGGAAGTCTCTTAAGGCGGCAATTTTTTGAAAATTCAAATTTAAATTTCTGAACTCTTGAAGCTCTGACTTTAATATTTTTGTAATCGATTGCAACGTAAGTTTAAAATTTAACTAAGCGTAAAATCGATAAATTTTTAACAGTGGAAAAAATACAAATTTCGAAGATATATATATATATATATATGATATAGATATATATATGTATAATATAATGACAAGCATTGTCAGCAGAAGGTGTCGGTGAAAAATGTATTTCTGACTTGCCCGACGATCAAAACGTGCCTGAGCCATATCGAATTCGATATGCGTTCAACATTAGTACTCGGGTGTCGTTTCAAGAGACACATGCGGAAATTTCACACAACATTAAATTAACTCAAGGACATGAGGATAATGTGAATTCGAAGTGGCACAGTTATTTTAAGACTTTTGCGAAATTATTTTGAAACAGTTTGAATTTTGCAAATATTTGAGATATTTAGAAAAAATGTGCAAGTCTAAAAATGTGAAAAATTGAATTACACTGAAGGGAAGAAATACTCAAATTTAGAAAATATTAATTACTTTTTGCAATCCAATTGTTTTCATGGAATGCAAATTTTCACTCATTTTTTAAATGAATTTCCTGGTCACTTCGAAAAACTTGCATCTAACAATATCTGCTCCCTAAAATCTGCATTTTTTTCTCAGTGCAGAATAGGCAGAAATAATTTTGGAAAATCAGTAGTCGCTTGCACATATCAATTGAAAGTCTCACTAGAAAAAAATGGGAAGATACCTTCCTCAAAATAACCAGTTATTGCAAATCCAGGAAGTTGGCAAAATTGAAATGAAAACAATATTAATGAAATCAGTGACGGATGTACTATACAAATCTTTCAGACACATTTACATTAGATGAAAATATACAACTTAACCTAAACTTAATTTTCATACTGAATAAAAAATAACAAAATGCGTTGGACCCTTCGTCCAATCAATTGTTCAAAAAAAGCTGCCCAAAAAAGCTCTGAACAGAAAAATTATTGCCTTACCCAAAAATTTTGTTGGAAATTTATTCGTAAAATTGAAGACCATCAATTTTTGTATTTATTTGTTGCATAAATAAAAAAATTTAATTCAATATTTTTTTCCTCGATTAAACTATTTTATGCTTCCTCAATAAAAAAAAAATATATATTTTTTGCTTTTTTCTGAACCGATTACCTCAAATTGGATATTCGCAGACTTGATCAGAAGACGTGATTAAAATCAGAAAATAGAATTTTGAAATTTCTAAAAAAAAATCTAAAATGACAAAATTGAAAAAAAAAAATTTAACGATCTCAAGACTTGAAGTGAATTAATCCTAATCTCCAAAATATAAAATATAACTATGTGAAGAACTGCAAAAAATTCTGAACTTTGTAGCAAGCTAAAACTCAGGGAAGAAATTAATTTTGTGGACTCCATTCCAATTGTTTTAAGCGCAGCTTTTAGTGAACATAAATTGAATTTACGTTGATTAGACTCAACCAAAAATTATAAAACGCTAAGGTATTTCTTTCTCCACTTTGATATTGGGATTAGATAGAACATTAAACGACGGATCCCCATCAGTCGCCATTCTCCCCAGCCAGGAGAACAGAATGATGATCATTATGAAGCATAAGAGTCCCAGAATTCCGATCACTGCATATCTTTTGTACAATCCACCACTGGAAGCCCTTCTCCTCGCTGGAGGTCGCGTTATGAGCTTCCACCATCTTAAGAACCACTCTACAGCCGATTTTCGTTGATACTTGTTCTCATCGTGATCGTAAGACATGTCCTTGGGATCGTCGTAAGCCTCGAAAACCTGAAATATCAAAATTATGTAAAACTGTCTCAAAATTTTTTCACTATTTTTTTTTTTTAGAATTTTAATCTTTGAAGTTTTTCCAACAATTCAATTTTTATTTAATTTTGATTTTTATTTTGGAAATATGTTTTTGAATGTATAAAAACAATTTTTGTTAGGCTCAAAAACACACACACAAAATTCGTACTCGATTAAAAAAAAATTTCCAGATATTTTCAAAGTGCAAAATTCACTAATCTAATTATAAGCAACATAAACTTGTACAAGTTTCGAGCTCCAAAGAAGAAAAAAAAAAAAAAAAAAGTGCAAAATTTGTTCCAACAAGTTAAACAAACACACAGAGGGGTGCATGTTGGGTTCAACAAATCACATCCAAACCTTTCGATCCATTTGACTCGAAGATTCGATATTGACCACCGAGTAAGGAGGCCCCTGCTTCTGCACCGCTGCGTGTATGTTATTCACGTGAGAATTCACTGAATTAACATTTACACTTGTTCTAGCTGTAGCTATGGTAGGTGATGAAGTTGAAGATGACACCGAGTGATTCTGGTATACTGAAGTTTCAATGGGGGCTGCGGGCTTCGCCTCGTGGATTGGCTTCTGCTCTCTGTCGCTGCTCAACTTTAAACGACAAAACCAAAACGATTAATTAGGTCAAACTTCAGTGGAGCATTCTGCAAAATTATCCCAGATTATTTCGAAGAGTATTCAAAATTCGCATTGATTTTTTTGGCAAAAAGAAGAAGGTAAGAGAGGTCCCAATGCTTCTCAACCTGTGACTTACTAGAGGCAGACCCAGACCCGCCCTCGCCCAATTGACACCCGCCAATTTTTGCTTGAGCACATCAGCCACAGGTGAAACTAAATTCGCCCCAGGAAATATCCCCATTTGACACGTGGGACAAGTGTAGCCAGCTGGCGCTGTGGTAGCTGGTAGGCTTCTTGCATAGGCATCTATGCAGGACCAGTGGAACACGTGGTAGCACGTTAATCTCAGGCAATCTGCACTTTTCAACGTTTCATTGCACAGGGTACACACGGGGTTGCAATCGCTGTCCTGCAGCCATTGGAGATACGATTGGACCACACACTGTAAAAGTAAATTTTGAAAATGAGTAAGGAGCAGAAAGCCTAGCAATCCCTCAATCAATAAAATATTCTATAAGAAATCTCATACGATTTCCACACTGAGCGAAAAGTCTAGTGATATGGATGGAATTGTCGTCAATTCAAACGCATCAGATTTTCCAATAGTGCCAATGATACAACTAGTTAAAAAAAATGAATGGGTCATTGTTTCAATCACAAGGCACTGTCATATTAATGAAACAGTATTTCAAATCTAAACTTCAATCGCATGGAACTTCCAATTCAACACATCATATTTTATCTCAGTTTAATATTCCTCTGGTTTTAAACTCGCATTTGAACAAACTCCCTTTCGTAGAATTGACATTTTGGTGTAGGCAGTATCAATGAAATTGCAATGAACCAGCTTGTTTCGATGGAGTGCGCATCATTTTTTAAGACATATCTCCTTCGTTTTTTTTTGGGTCTATGCAATTGGCTTTTGAGTGCAAGCATTGGGGTGTCGCATCGATGAATTTTCTGGTCACTTCGAGAGACTTGCATCTAACAATATCTGGTCCGTAAAATCGACATTTTTTTCTCGGTGCAGGACGGTCACGTGTTCAAAAAAGTGGCATTGTATGATTGTGATTTCGGACAGTTGCATGTCATATTTTTTCCGAATGTGTCACTTTCTGTCACAATCTGACGAGCCCATTTCCGTCAGGTGAGATCGTCCGCATAACCAATTGTCAACGAAAACTCTACAAGCTTATCATTATCATTATTATTATTTGAATAATTTTTCTAATTATTGTTGTACATACCTTTGGGTGATTTGTCACCATACAGTGCTCGCAAACATTAACCCTGTGTTCAAAACAAAATTGATTGGTAACTTTGCGTTTGGGGCACTTGCACAAACCCATTTTTCAATGATTTCAGTGTGCGCTGTTTGTCAGAGAGTGGAAAAAACTTGTGGCACGGAAGAAGAATTTGGAATTGTCATGACAATTTTAGGGAGAACTCCAATCACTCCAGTTGGTTCACCATTTTTTCTTCCTAATTGTATGAGCCACGTCGTCTGTCAGCTGGACCCTCGGCCGATAATACAGTTTCATGTCAACAAAACACCGGGTGTGTATAATGTGTGGGGAAGCGGGGTCACGTGACTAGACTGCCGGCGGGAGTTTCATATTGGTAGAAAATGTGTTTGGAAATTGTAATATTTGAGGGAAACTTTCCAACGCCTCAAGTAAGTCTTTCAGTTTGTTTAGACGGTGATCAAAATTATCTATATCACAGGGTTAAGTTGATGGGAATTATATTATTCGACTCGATCAGATTTCCCGCGTGATGCGCGCGCAGCTGGGAAGCCATCTATGGAAAAATTGCGGGGCATCGCGCGAATGCATTTTTTGCGGATATCTTCAAAACTAGGAATATTAACGAATTTTCATGTAAAGCTTTATTGTAGCTTTCAATGTGCTCTACAAAAAATGTTCTTGTGACAATTGGCCTATGTCCTTCACATTTAGAGATATGATGCCAAAACAAAATGTGAAAAAGTCTCTCGATGCGCGCGCTTCCGCAAATTGTTTCACGGTCACATACATTTGCGTCGGATTCTGAAATTTCATTGGTCGCCATTGAAATGACTCTGCAAACCCCCGTTTCCGGTTCGATAATTTGGGACAAGTAGTTGTTTGCTCGATCGCATATATATATATATACAGTCAGGGCAAGCGAGATAAGAATTCCGAAAAGAAAACTGATAACGCGGAACTTGCCGACTTTTTTGCATTCGTTTTGTTTTGAATTTGTGTGCCTCAAGCAATAAAAAACGACGCAGCGATAAACAAATATTTTGAGTTTTTTGAGGAAGAAATGTCGTTACGATATTTTGGGGAGTGACCGGTGTTTATATTTACGTCTTGTTTACGCGCAAAATTGCGGCGGGAGACGCCTCTTTCGCGTAAGTTGGCGTCTGGAAATTCGATAAATATTTTTTTAGCAATCAGCAGTGACCGTTACCGCAAAATGTCCGAATAATTGTGTTTGAAAGATAGAACGCAGATTTTTTGAGAAAAAATGGGTCAGTAATGAATAATCAGCTTCCAAAAATTTCAATTTTCAAATGCCCCAAGTCCCCTCGTGACGTCACAGTGTCAGATCCCGCCTTCATGTGGCGCCATCTGTCGACGCGATTGCTCACCGGAATATCAGATTGTTTTGATCCGGTGAAAACATTCGGAGACCAATTGGCGCCAAAATGTCAGAAGAAAATTCGAGAAAAAAATGCTAGCGATATTGTTTTGTAGACGCTACCACAAACTTTTTATTCAGTTGGACTTTCATTCTTCGCATGTAATTACGTTTCCACTTGTTCCCACTGTCAACTTGGAAAATATAACCTTCTACATTTATTACTCCAGCCGACAGTTTGAACTTCGCGCCCCCAGAAAAAATCGCTCGCGCCCCTCGCGCTTGTCCTTGAAACTACATACGCCACTGTGACGTCATCGGCCGCAATTTATCGTTCAAAAATCAATGATTTTGAATTCATTATTTTTTCGAAAAATGTGAAATAGATCGTGGCCACCGCTTGGAACATCGAGCGGCAAACACGTGCCCAAATAATTAACCTTCCAATTATTATTTTTGTATTGTCTCACAATAGACGTTTACACAAGACGTAATACACTGACAAGATCCGCGAAATGACGTAAATCAATGAATGATTGTATAAACATTTTACGAATGAATTACATATGATTATGCACGTGTATATATCTATTATGCGACGGATTTAGTCAGTTTCCTTAAACGTTTTGTTTGCCAAAGGAAGCTTGTTCGAGGCGGATGGTTCGAGTTACAAAAACACATTAGATACAAAGACTGAACAATGCCATAGTGCGTGCAAAGAAGCGTTGGTAGTCTCTGGATTATAGATCGGTAAAAGAGCGAGTGCGAGCTTAATGATCCACCGGTTCCAACAATAGATGATCTGAGCTTTCAGATGCTGCTCACATTCTGCGACTATTTCATTGTCTCGGAGTAAATGACCACGATATTGATCCGTGGATAATTATTGAGTCACAGTCAACAGAAGTCCTCCAAGTCTATTTGCTCGGTGCTCCTTCTCCAAACAACGCCCAACTCTTTGTTTCTAGTTAATGAGGAGACAGCTTTAGGGGATTTATATGCAACACGAAATTTATTGAAATATCTTCCATTTTTTTCCGTAATAATGAATTAGGAATCATTATTTTTTGAACGATAAATTGCGGCCGATGACGTCACAGTGGCGTATGTAGTTTCGAGGACAAGCGCGAGGGGCGCGAGCGATTTTTTCTGGGGGCGCGTAATTCAAACTGTCGGCTGGAGTAATAAATGTAGAAGGTTATATTTTCCAAGTTGTCAGTGGGAACAAGTGAAAACGTAATTACATGCGAATAATGAAAGTCCAACTGAATAAAAAGTTTGTGGTAGCGTCTACAAAACAATATCGCTAGCATTTTTTTCTCGAATTTTCTTCTGACATTTTGGCGCCAATTGGTCACCGAATGTTTTCACCGGATCAAAACAATCTGATACTCCAATGAGCAATCACGCCGACAGATGGCGCCACATGAAGGCTGGATCTGACACTGTGACGTCACGAGGGGATTTGGGGCATTTGAAAATGAAAATTTTTGGAGGCAAAAAAATTTTCTATCTTTTTTCAATAACGCAATTGAACATTTCATCTTGGAAAAAAAGTCGAAAAAAAATGTGGGTACTAAATTTTAGCATTTTGGAAAATCAAAAAAATTTGGAGTCTTAAAATATAATTATCCCAATAGTGCGCTACCGTAAGTAAAAAAATGTTTTTTTGCATTATCTCTTACTCGATTCTTTTAGTCATATTTTTTCCCCAAACAACATTATCTTTCAAAGATAGCATAACCCAAATTTCGCTCCCACCTAAATTTCCCTGACAATATTTCCGCTTGTAACAAACGGGTAAATGCAAACAATAAGCCACCTTACTGTTCAGCTGGACAAAGTAATAATGAACTCCACAGTTGATCTTCCAGAGAAAATATTTGTTCACCATATATGACCGATTGATGACGCGCCAATGAGCATAAAAGGTGGGAAACACTGTGGAGATCGCAGAATCGCGGTTTCATCATGAGCATCGTAGTTCTAGTGGTACAAATTTTGTACATCTTGAGGTAAAGTACGGAATTTGGAAGAACAATGTTGTCCAATAATCAAGAAAGATTATTATATTTTTTTTTAATTACCCGAGTAATTAATTAATTAAAAACAGCGTGCATAAAATCGAATGTAGGGCCGGGTGGAGTATCATGGGGCCCAGGAGGAATGGGATAGACCCTTCCGCTTGCTATGTGCGACTGATGAATCCTACGTCAATCTATCCTCTTCTATTCCAGACCAACATGTGCAGGAGAGGAACATTACCCGAAAATTCCAGAGAGCTTGGCACTCGGAAGCGCCACATCTGCTTATCAAATTGAGGGTGCCTGGAACGTGAGTGACAAATCTGAAAGTATATGGGACAGATGGACCCACATTAATGCTACGTACTGGGGCAATGGTGATACTGGTGATATAGCAACTGATTTCTACCACAAATACAAAGAAGATGTGCAGACGATGAAGCACATTGGTGTGAGTATTCTGGAATGATGATTCGAACAATGTAGACTATATAGGCAAGAAAAATCGGTAAAAATTACATGCCCACTCAAACTGTGCCAGGTGTCGGACAATGCCACCCTGCGACAGGTAGACAGAGACTGCAATTCGAAGCAGAGGTGCGCCGCTTCCTACTTTGGTCTGTTCACTTGGTCAATTACTGCCCCTACTAATATCAAGTGGATATTCAAATCCAGTTCCATCATCAAGAATTGGTCCCGAACCGGTTCCATCGTCTGAAACAGTTCTCCAACCTGTTCCATAAACTGGAACCGCGTTCAACCTGTTTCACCACCTGGAACCCCCTTCATGTTCCACCACCTAGAAGCGCCTGCAACCTGTTCCACCAACTGGAACCGCGTTCAACTTGTTCCACCACCTGGAGCCGCGGTCAGATTGTTCCACCGGCTGGAACCGCGTTCAAAATGTTACACTACTTGGAAGCGCTTGCAACTTGTTCCACCACCTGGAACCATCCCCAACTTGTTCCACCGCCTGGAACCACCCCAACTTGTTCCACCACCTGGAAGTGCATGCAAATTGTTCCAGCGCCTGAAACCACCGCCAACTTGTTCCACCAGCCTGACTCCCCCCCCCCCAACTTGTTCCACCACCTGGAACCCTCAAGTTGTTCCACCACCTGGAACCGTCCCCAACCTGTTCCACTACCCGAACACGTGGCTGAATCTGCGGTATCACCTGGAACCGTTCCCGAACCTGTTCCACCCCCCAGAACTGTCTCTGAATTTGCTCGGTCACCTGGAACAATCACTGGATTTAGATGTCCACGTGAACCGTGTAGGCACAGCCACTGAACAAGTGAACGAAGTAAGTAGCAGGCGGCACTGCGCTTACCATGCGACCGATGACAATGCGAATAACAATATAATTTTAGCGTCTTGTATACTTCCCGTAGTTCGATCACTTCCGATTTTCTATAAGTTGGTCACGAGTTTTACCACACGGAACGCCGGACAGACCCAGCAAGGATGGAGTCCGGTTCTACCACAATCTCATCGATGAACTCCTGGCCAATAAAATTGTACCCTACGTAACAATGCACCATTTTGATGATGTACAATTGCTGGTGGACAAAACAGGTGGATGGAATAATGAATCTATGGTTGAATATTTTGCTGGCTATTCCAGATTTCTATATAAAGAATTCGGATCTAAAGTCAAATTTTGGGTGCCGATAAATGAAAAGGATATTTTTTGTATACTGGCTGTGAATCGAGAAGAAACTGAATCAAATGCAAGTGAGTTTGCCAAAGTATAGGGGTTAGTATGAAAAGGGCCCACTTTGTCGAAATCGGTTTTTGAGGCGCGGCGTTCCCTTTCCGTGATCTTTGTTGGATTTTCCCATGGTCCGGGTGTTACATAAGTCATTACCGACAAAGTGGGCCCTTTTCATGCTGGCCCTCAGAATTGACCGCTACATGCCCCTAACCACATGCCTATATTTTACACACTTTTTTCGGTTGGAATAGTCAAAGTCGGCCGTTACAAGTGTGTCCACAATCTGATAAAAGCACATGCGCGCGCTTACCGGATTTATGATAAAGAATTTCGGAAAATACAAGGAGGTCAAGTTGGATTGCACATTCAGGGCTCGGACTTTGTGCCAAAAACTCCGAATGATCATGAAAGTGCAAGGATTGCATTTGAGTTTGAAACTGGCTGGATAATGAATCCAGTGTACTCGAAGAATGGTGATTATCCAGATGTGATGAAGCAGAGAATTGCGGAGAATAGTAAAGTTGAGGGATTGGCGAGTTCGCGATTGCCCAAGTTCTCTCAGAAGTGGATCAATTATATCAAGTGAGTATTTTGCCCCCATTCACTGGGGGTAGAATCTGCAATTTTCCAATTTTTTTTTTATGGTGTTTATAATTATTATTATGACGCAGGGGAAGTTCGGACTTTTTGGGCTTCAATCATTACATGTCCTATGTGGTTGAATCCGTGCCCAAAGTTAACGGACGATGGACTAATGATTCAGGCATCGGTCGAAGCTATGATCCTGCATGGGAGATGACAGATGCAGAATTTACGGTAAATGATTTGGAGACTCTTATATTCACAGAAAAAATACTCACAGGTTTTTTGACTTGTGTGTGTGTGTGTGTGTGTGTTTGTGTGTGTGTGTGTGTGTGTTTGTGTGTTCGTCTCCGTCCCTCTCCCTTGTACTCCCCAAGTTAGCTGTTCTAAAGCATTTCTTCGGAAGGCCCTACTGGACACCCATCCACTTATATTTATTTATTCATCTATCTATTCGTTTATCCATTTCATCAATTTCTCATCTCGTTTAATGTAATTTAATTCAACAAATTTTCCTGATTCTGTACAGATTGTTCCCGAAGGGATTAGGAAGTCTTTGGAAAGAATCCGAGACAATTATAACAATCCACCGGTTTATATTCTGGAGAGTGGAATGAGTGGGAACATCACATTCTACGATACTGATCGCACGACTTATTTATATTCTTTCATGAAGCAAGTTTTACTGGCCATTCGCAATGGGTGCGATGTGAGGTCATACGCCATCTGGAGTCTGCTGGATAATTTTGAATGGAATGGGGGATATCAGTAAGTTATGCTAGTGATGGACTTTGCGGTAATTGTGTGCTCGGAGTATACAATTTTGACCGCAATACACATTTGTTTGCAGCAGTTGCACAGTTTAAGCCAGTGAACACAATTTCCATCGCATATTATGTTCCTTGGTTTATCCAGGAATTGAGGGCGACCCATGGAAAAGGTTTTGCACAGCCGAAACTCCCGTGCGATGAATCCGTAGTAGAGCCTGCATAATGCCACTCTACTAGAGAGATAGGGGATTCCCCGCACGGAGAGTCGACCCTTGCGCCTCCCGTGCCAATCTCCAGCACTCTAACTACCTGGTCATTACCGACCGTCGATAATAACAAAATCTTGACTTCCTCTGAGCAATCTTAGATTTTTAAAACTTTTTCTAGACTGTATTGTTTTTTTTTCAATATTCTGTTTTAAATCTTGCCATCATTGAATTTTTTTTTACTATATCTGATCTGTTGCATCTAATATTGGCCCATGGCATCACTAAAAATCACGAATTTCAATTGTTTCAGCTACCGATTTGGAATTGTCCACGTGGATTTCACGGATCCTAATCGTACGAGAACTCCCAAATTTTCCAGTCATTGGGTACGAGAAGTGTTGAAGAAACGACGATTGATACCATGGGAAAAAATGCCGGAGTTAGCTAAATTTCGACCATCCGGCTGAAGTGCCGACACTTCATGCGTACATGAAACTCTGGTCTTCCTCTTACGATAATTGTTAGCTAAATAATTTTCTGTAAATTAAGATTAATGAATGTCCTCTAGCCAATAAATTTAACTTACAATCTAAAAAAAAAATATTGTGGATGCCTTTATCCCTGAATATCTTGTAATCTAAGGCAGATAGCGAAACATTGATAAGAACATTTCTGATAGAGCATTTCATGCTTAACAAAACATGTCATTAGCAAAAGTCCAATATTTCCCTTAGATAACGAAATATTACGCGATAGACTCCCAAAAGCACAATCGACCTTGCTGAACCCTTCACGGTGTCCGGAAATTCGCGGCATCCGCCGGATGAACTATGAACTATGACCACGTGGTCCACGATCGGTAAAGCAGGAATCTGTGTCCCAGGTCCAACCTACCTCGGTAAGGTAGACTTTCTCCACTACCGACTGTTTCTTCAGAGTGAAGAATGCCCAAGGACAACCGAATTTTTTTTCCACCCCGAAAAATTAATTCCCGTTTAAGTAATAAAAAAATCTGCTAAATTCCAGACCACTCAAGATTCTGAAAAAAAAATCCAAAAAATTCTAGAAGACTCCAGGACGGTAACTCCACTGGATAAACCTCGAATACTCGAAACAAAATTTTTATTAATCACAATTAGCTCAGCACTGGTAACACCTTGCCCCCAAATGTCCCCACTCCCCAAGTTCTACCTGTCCTCACGTATTCTTCCGTCTCTCGCACCTGAACCTCCCAATCCACTGATATCACGAAGAGCTAGACGACGACCTAACGAGACTAGAAGTGAAGTCATGAAGTAGCACCTTATTCAAATCATAAACTTGTGTAATAGTATTCTTGCAGAAGAAGCACTCCCGACTGTTCAGCAGATGCCTGTCAATGCAGACCCTGCAGGACCTGTGATTGCAGGGTTTGAAGACAGCTCCATTGGGATAAGCATAGCAGATGATACATGTATCATCATCATCGCTGACGGACCTGTTGTCAGGCAGCAGACCTCCCTTGGAGTCCAAGTACTTGAGCAGTCTCTTCACCCTTCCAAGCTCTTCCGGAGTGACCTCGTTGGTATAAGCTTCCAGAGAGAACCCCTTCGCCTTCTTATCCACCACCTCCTCGTCTCCCAGCACAAAGTACAGCGAGCTCATCTGGAAGCTCGGCTCCGTCAGCAGGGCTTTGGTAACCCTCGGAATTTCCCCCGGACTCCCCGTTCTGCTCATGTCCTCCTTCAGCAGCGCCAGCAGGATCCCAGTAACTGCTGCCAAAATGGGAAAGTGATCGATAGTCTCCAAGTCCGGAATGTCCAGAAGCACCACATGCTGAAAGCAGCTGGTCCTCGAGCTCACCCTGTTCAAGATCTGACACAACAACTGACACAACCTAGCTAAAAGGCTTTCACTAGATTGGGACCTGTCGTTGAAGACAACTGGAGCAACAGTAGCAATCATCTCAATGACTCTCAGCAGAGATATTGCCAGATCGAAGCACGTAGCACAAATCTTGAGCTGTCTGGATTCAATGAAGACTCGTTCCGGCCTGGACGACACGTTATGGATCTCCTGGACCATGCTGATGAACTCGGAGAAGGCCCAGTTCATCTGATTCAGGAGAGAATTCAGGAACTGGGTCGTTGCTTTGGAGTTCTCCATCAAAATGTCCCGGACATGCATCTGGTACATCACAGAAGGACAAGGTTTTATCGGCTGCGAGATGGACTCCTGCTGCAGCATCTTCGGTCCAATCTTCTTCGCCAAGTGCGGACTCTTCTCGTACCTAAATGCAAAGCCGTGACCCTGCCAAAACCGGACCAGCACCCAGTTGGACTGAGCCCAAGCTCGATTCTCATACGGTTTCAGGACGTTCGTTACGAATTTGATCCGAGATTCCTTCGGTATCTCTTCCAAAGCCTTCAACGTCATCGAATTCGAGGTGAAGCCGGCTAAAGTGAGGATCAAGGTGTCCTTAGCAATAGCGTGGACGATTCTGCAGTCCAGGAAGTGATCGCAAAGGAACTGAGCGATCTCCTTCAATATAGCTTCGTAGCCTTTGATGTTCTCGATAGGTGCTGTAGGATGCAGATGGTTCTTCAAGCCTACACTTAGGTCAGCTAGCGCTTCCAGGTAGAAATCCGGGACAAACCTGAACATATTACCCTCCAGGCTTGCCTTCTTCAGCGTCAGAATGACGGCTTGGAGCAGCCAAGCTAGTTGTGCTTGCTTCTCCGATGAGTAGACTGCAGCTCTCACCCAAGCCATGTGCCGGGCTTGCTCCGACAGCTTCCCATTGAAAACTTGGATTGTCCTAAGCAGCTCCTGCTGTATACTCTGCGAGTCCGGATCCTTCGACCTTTTGACACTTTCCAATCTAGACTTGACGTCAGACATCGCTGATACATACTCGGTCATGCTTTCTCGGAGATTCGCCACTTTGGCTATCTGCTTCTTAGCAGCTGCATGGTAGAACAGGATAACACTCTCGAGTAGTTCGAGAAGAGACAGAGCAGAATCGGCGGAGCCAGCTTTGAGCGGTCTCTCCTCTCTGACGTATGTAGGATAACCCAGGATGATTGGAGATGGTCCAGATGTTGTGTTGATATTGAGCATCCTGGTTGTCGTTGGAATGACAACAGACATCTCGCCCATTCTCCCCGGACCACCCATAAAGTTGTTAGTCTCTTGGGTCTGCTCCATGGACACGATGACCTCGTGATCCGGTCCCAAATGATGAATCAATTCGTTCTTGTACGTCTTGTTCAAGTAGGAGAGAACACCACCTAATCTATCAATATCGGTATAATTGATTGATCCATCGTAGAATAGTCGGCAGGGAATGAAAACTGGTGAAGTGCCGACTTCCTTCTCCCACAGAATCCTGAAAGCCACTAAGAGCCGATGGAAGCAGCAGACGGTGATCTGCAGTGGTGTTCTACTTGATATCAAATTGTCCTGGACAAACCTACGGAACTTCTTGAGGAATATCATCCTGGATGATGATGCTGTAGCTGTTCCGTCCGTGTTATCCAGGAAGGTTATCAACAGTTCGACCTGCAGTGCTTCAACTTCGATGATGGCTGCTTTTATTCTGTCACAAGCTTCTGTGTAACTCTGCTTGTTGGTCTCGACCGAATGATCCGGTGGATTAGTCTCCCACCAGGTCTTCTGGATTACACTGATTAGGCCACCCTCGTCCAAGGGTTTAACATGGATGAAATTGGCGAAGCGAACTCGATCGAAGAGCACATTCTGCAGGAGGTACTGTCTGGTTTTGGTGTGACGGCAGAGGCTTGTGAGTAGACGAAGGCTTCGGCATTGGTCCGGGTACTCTAGCTTCAAGGAGACATGGCGGAATGCTGATAACAGGTAGATGACGCTGTTCTCGAGGCAGGATTTGATCTCGTGCTTCTCGAGGAAGGCCCAGAGGAGGTCCAGGCACGTTAGGAGCTTGTGCAGATCCGTCGATAGGTTCTGAATGCTGGGCAGGAATACGGATTCGACGATGTATGGGATGGATAGGAGGGGTCCTAGGTCCTGCAGGATCATTCTGGCGAGGCACGTGAGGTAGGTCTTCAGGCTCATTGACTCGACTAGGGTCGAGGAGTCTGAGGTGTGGTAGCAGTGGATCAAACGGTCGAACCAGGAGAAGAGAAGGTGAGATCGGTTCAGCTGGGATGTTGGCGCTGCTTGAGGTGTCTGGTAGCCATTGATTGGATATCTGAAAGACAGATCAAGCTGGGTCATTGGGATTCAGGGAGCTGCAGCAGCTTCAAAATCATTGCGTACCTGAACGGAGTGGATCCAAAATTTGCTGTCAAATTTTCAGTAAACGCTAAGGAGACAGTTGGAAAATAGGCAAGTCCACTTCCGGAAGCAATTCTATCGAACGCCGTTCCCAGGTGTCTTCCATTTCTGTAGAAATCAACTTTGTCTTCATCAAGATCAATAGCACAGCCTATTATGTCACCGGATAACCAGGGCTCGCCATATTTATGAGTCGATACATTCCATTTACGTACTCGATTGCCATCGTAGGAGTAAGAATTTATGGTATCACCCACACCGCTCTCTTGGCTGAATTTGCAATTGGCTGTACCCCAACCAATCTGCATGACACCTAGTTGGAACAGATATGGTTTATGTGAGGCAAGATATCGAGGGGGAAAGGATGTTGTGCGATACTTGTGCATCCTTGTGAATTTCTTGTACATGCAATTAGCTCCTCAGCATGTGGTTTCAAGGACAAATATCATGAGATCCACATGTGCTACCGATGGTACCCATGAAATGAGAGCGCAGGGCCGGGCGGGAACCTAATTCGACACAGGTGGTGGCTTACATCATGGGTGCCCACCATCGTAGCACAGGGGTTTCTGGGGGCTTACTCTGTGTCTTGAAAGACGGTGGTCTAAATGGCAAAAGTCGGTCCCAGCCGGAATGGGTGTGCCCTCTTTCGAAGAAATGGTGGAGAGCAGGTACCGGTGGGACGAGCGAGAGAGAAGGATGAACGAAAACATACACATACACACACACACACACAAAGTTCTCAAGTTCCAGTTCTCAAGGTCAAGTGCTCAAGACCAACTTATCAAGTTCAAGTTCTCAAGACCAAATTTTCAAGCTCAACTTCTCAAGTTCCTAAGTTCAAGTTCTCAAGTTCAAGTACTCAAGTTTAAGTGCCCAAGTTCAAGTACTCAAGTTCAAGTGCTCAAGTTCAAGTGCTCAAGTTCAAGTGCTCAAGTTCAAGTACTCAAGCTCAAGTTCAAGTTCTCAAGCTCAAGTTCTCAAGCTCAAGTTCTCAAGCTCAAGTTCTCAAGCTCAAGTTCTCAAGCTCAAGTTCTCAAGCTCAAGTTCTCAAGCTCAAGTTCTCAAGCTCACGTTCAAGTACTCAAGTTCAAGTTCAAGTTCTCAAGCTCAAGTTCTCAAGCACAAGTTCTCAAGCTCAAGTTCTCAAGTTCAGGTTCTCAAGCTCAAGTTCGCAAGCTCAAGTTCTGAGGTATACATACATACACACATACACACACACACACACGTGACATTATTTTCTTTTCTGACACACCTTTGGAACCCAGCTGCAACTCGTACATCCATTTTCCAGTAAAGAAACCCGTATTGCCCCGCAACGTGCTGAAGTTACTCTGCGAGTTGACGCTAAGTCGATCCGGTGTTACTATTACCAGACCATGATGAGTGGAAATGTCGAAGGTAACGAGCTTAGGACCCAGACGACCTGGGCGGACGTCCTCCGGAAGTTCCGCTGGACCACAGGTGGAGAGAGCGGTCTTTATGAAAGCCGAGATTGCCGGCAGACTCGATGGTCCTCTGTAAATTTTTTTCGTGTTGAGTTATTCAAACAATTTTGAGTAAGCGCATTTATTTATCTTAGTTTTTTTTTTTACTTTTCGAAATTTGCCATTTTTCCATGTTTTGATTTTTTCACAAATTTATGGACTTGACATTGCGCGAATTATTGAAATTTTTGCGAATGTTCAAAATTGCAAAATTAATTGATTTTTCAATTTGAAGATGCAAATTTGGAGTAACAGAAATATTATTACTCACAACTTTTTTTTTCCAAAATTTTTGAAAATTTTGGGGTTTTGGAAATTTAGAAATTTTGAATTTTTCCGAGTCGCGATGATTTTAAATTTTTATAGATCCATCCTTCATTCAAATAATCCCAGATTAAATAATTTACCTTGAGGACCCCGCTTCATTGAAGACACTGGTTCCAAAAATTGTTTCCAAAATTTCATTGACGTGCATCTTGAATTTTTAGGGTAACTCCAATGACATTTTTGTACCTGAAATTTAGCTTTAATTACAAATCCAAATTTTTTTTTTTATGTGAAAACACTGGGTTTTTACCTGTCAAGAATTTAGGTTATGACTTGGAAATTTTTAACCATTTATGGTTCACTGGGATCAGCTGCAGAACGGTGGAACCGATTATTTGAAATTTCAAAACTGCACATTTTCAATTTTTTTTGCGAATTTCCTTGCGTTTCTCCACAGGGAAAAATACATAAGGGGATTTTACCCGTGTTAGGTCGGGCAACGGACAGTACGCGCTAATAGCGCTATCGCCATCTTCCCTTTTACTTCAATCATCAATAGTTGCTTTTTTAGTTTTTAAGGGAGGCCGCCCTGCGCGCGCTTATCAACAATTGGTGAATAGACATTGTTCTGTTTACAAAATTTAGTGCATTTTCGAAATCTTTGGAGTTTTATGAATTTTTGAAAATTTTGGAAATTTTGGCAATGTTGAAAACTTTTCAGTTCAAGTTCTCAAGTTGAAGGACTCAACTTCAAATTTTCAATTTCAAGTCCTCAAGTTTTAGTTTTCAATGCCAAATCCTCAAGTATAAGCTTTCAAGTTCTCAAAGTTCACGTTCTCAAGTTCTCAAGTTCAAGTTTTCAAGTTCAAGTTCTCAAGTTCAAGTTCTCAAGTTCAAGTTCTCAAGTTCAAGTTCTCAAGTTCAAGTTCTCAAGTTCAAGTTCTCAAGTTCAAGTTCTCAAGTTCAAGTTCTCAAGTTCAAGTTCTCAAGTTCAAGTTCTCAAGTTCAAGTTCTCAAGTTCAAGTTCTCAAGTTCAAGTTCTCAAGTTCAAGTTCTCAAGTTCAAGTTCTCAAGTTCAAGTTCTCAAGTTCAAGTTCTCAAGTTCAAGTTCTCAAGTTCAAGTTCTCAAGTTCAAGTTCTCAAGTTCAAGTTCTCAAGTTCAAGTTCTCAAGTTCAAGTTCTCAAGTTCAAGTTCTCAAGTTCAAGTTCTCAAGTTCAAGTTCTCAAGTTCAAGTTCTCAAGTTCAAGTTCTCAAGTTCAAGTTCTCAAGTTCAAGTTCTCAAGTTCAAGTTCTCAAGTTCAAGTTCTCAAGTTCAAGTTCTCAAGTTCAAGTTCTCAAGTTCAAGTTCTCAAGTTCAAGTTCTCAAGTTCAAGTTCTCAAGTTCAAGTTCTCAAGTTCAAGTTCTCAAGTTCAAGTTCTCAAGTTCAAGTTCTCAAGTTCAAGTTCTCAAGTTCAAGTTCTCAAGTTCAAGTTCTCAAGTTCAAGTCCCCACGTTCTCATATATGATTAGTTAGATTCCATTCCTTCGTTGCCTAGAGGCTTCTCACCCAGACACATACACACACATTTAAAATTTTGAATGATCTCAAAACCATTAAAAAATTTAAAAAAATGGATTGGTACGCACTTGCCTCTAGACACTGCCTCATATCCTCATAATTGTTCCACCAGGTGCTACATTCCGCTGGTTCACGATGATGGAGAAATCGAGGAGCATCAAATACTTGGGTGACTGAAATATCCATTGGACAAGTAACCCCCTGGACTCGCATAATGAGCGAAGCGACCGTTGTGATGATCGACCACTTTACCCAATTCAGATGCGGAAAAAAACGGAAAACATGGAATACCTCCCACAGAAATAACAAAGCGGCGTAGAATGGTCCATTGGAGTTCAATCCTGCAAAAAAAGATGGGCGGCACATCGCTCACCATGCGAGCAAATGGTGTGGAAAAGCCAAGCTCAGCGGAATTGATAAAGTGATCCAGGAGTGATAAAGTGGAAACATGTTGATTTTAAAAAATCTCATTTATAGAAACATTTATTCGAAGATTATTTGTCATTCTTTCGTGAAAGAATTTCAATGAAATAATTCGACTTTTACATAAATCATATTCCCAATAAAACTGACATCTCCTTCAGGGTTTAAATTCATAACTATCGTATAAAGTAGAAAATGTTTTTTTTTTTACAAATAGAGATAAGGACAAAGCTTTATTACTAATGGGGAATTTTTGCTACTTTTTATCGTGAGACTGAACCCTTGAATGAATATTTATGAATGGGATAATACTACGTCGGGTTACTACAGCACCTAGCACGTGGGAACTTACGTTGGCGGGAAAATTGGAGATTTCAAATTACTCAGGAAATATTTAAAACGACTATAGCGTAGAATCATTCCCGTTTAGTTTAGGATATGCATTTTTTTAATTGAGTATTGGACAATCTCTGAAAATTTCAAATTAATTTACAAAAAAAATTTCTTGGACAAAATTTTCTCAATAGAAAAAAAATCCCAAAATTTCGGAGTGAGAGTAAATTGAGAATTTGCATGTTTTTGAAAATCAAATTTTGCTCGATTTTCAATAAAGATTTTTTTCCCTAATCTACTTTTTTATTCAATTTTTTTTTTTTTTTTTTTTTTTTTTGTTATTTGAGATTTTTTTGGTGAGAAAATTTTGGTCCAGGACTTGAGAGTTAATGGAATATTTGAGAAAAATAATCTATACAAATTGCTCACATAATTAATTCAGCTACCTTGTCCTTATGCTTTGGTGTAATTAATCTTTTTAATAATGTCATTTTATTATCAAGTCATAGTTAATAATTATTAATTAAGTTTATTATTACGATTGAGTTATTCATTGCGGTGGGTTAGATGTAATGCCATCGGTTGGGAAATTAAATTTCCACATTGGATGAAACGCATCCTCTAATTTTCAGGGGATTATATATAGCCGAAGTTGTCATGAATTATGAAAAATGGAGAAAAATCAAATTTTTGAGAATTTACGAATTATTTTTTTCCTCTTTCAGTTGAAAAAAAAAATCAGAATTGATAGAACATTTTGGAGATGAAAGGAAAACTGAAATTTTAAAAAGTTTGAATGATTTTCGATTTTTTTTTTAATTTTACAAATTATTAAATCTGTAAAAATATTAAATAAAAAAAATTTGAATAGTGAATTTCAAATTGAAAAGAAAAAAAAAACGAAAATTCAATGACAATGTCGACTTATAATTTGTGGAATAATTTCTATGATTATCTAGAAATTTCGTTATCGGGAATAAAGGGCGGCTCGTATTACCATGGACCACATTGCATTTAGCAAAATTCTAGTCAATCCCGTGGATAAATATTCTCAAAGAATATATAGGTCTATCGTGTTTTTTTCCCCTATTTCAGTATTTGTATGGGTTAAATATTGCTCTATGAATAATTGATCAGTTGAGGGGAATAAAAATGGCTCAATTCCTAATGGATCATCAATGTATGAGTCATCAATTAATACATTTTTAAAAAATATCCCACATTGTTTTTTCCGAAATATTTTCCAAAATTATTATCATCTATTTATCCCAAAATTCACATTTTTATTCCCGTCAATTATACGCTTCGGCAAAATTTGATGATTGAGTTTGAGCGAGGAAAATTTTCTGGTTTATAATTTTTTTAGAGTTCGAATTTAGGATTTTTTGAAATTTTGCAAAATTTTAGAAATTTGGGCAATTTGAAAAATTTGAAAAATTCAAAAAATTTGAAACATTTCGAAAGTTTGAAAATTTTTCAAAATTCCAAAAAAATTGCAAAATTTTGAAAAATTTAGAGAAATTGAAAATTTTTTAAAATTCTCAAAAAACTGAACAATTTTAAAAATGGCAAAAATTTTGAAACTTTCAAACTTAAAAAAACATTCAAATACTTTAAATCCTTATTTTCGTTCCCCAACCAAGAATCACCCAAAAAAAAAAAATTATTTCCCGCTTCAAAATCAATAAAAATTCTGCGAAAGAGTTTAGTAAAGGCATGAGTACACAATCAGCGTTTAATATCTCATTTTAATCTCTCTAGTAGGATTAAAAAAGCAGGGAAACGTCAAATCGTGAATTACAATATTGCCAATTGGCTATCACCCAGTCTTGGATTATTATTTCTTTTCAATTATTATCAATAGTATTATTACTACGATTAATATTATCATTACCATTGTTATCAATATTATTATTATTGTACCATAACAATTGGTATCGTTGAAATAGCCAAGCTGTACACTTAAAAAACAGAACGAACAATTCTATCGAACATTTCGGATTAAAACCATCAAAAAATGTTTTCGTAACTCAATCATCCAATTAGTCGGAATTAAGGAGGCAGGGTCCAATTATTTTTTTTTAATCTGACAATTTTTTTTGCGATCTCAATTATTAAAAAAAAATTATTCCATAACAAATTTTAGTAAAAAAAAAATAATGTGTAACAAATTAAATTAAATGAGGACAATGAGGAATTTTTTTTTGTGTTCTTGTAAAAAATTTTTTTTGTAATTTTTTCTCATTTTTTTTAAGCTCAAATTTTTTTTGGCAGCAAATTTTCAAACCTTTGAGACTTCAACTGATTGAAAAAAAAAATCGAAAAATTATGTTTTTTAAATTTCGAAAAAAAATTCTAAACTGAAAGCTAAACTTTTGCCCCATTATGCCCCTGTCCCCTTAAGGACCTCCCAACTGGGCTCATCCACTTTTTCATTGCATTTGATATAAACAAATTCACTCACACATCGCAAGACTATCATCTATTAGCACAGTATAATTAATTATTTGAATAATTTGTTATTCAGGGCAGACCATAGTTGGGTGTATGCTTTGATAAAAAATAAATTACATCCGTTACAAAAACGAGTTATCTACATTTTCGTTATTCGATGTATTATTCGTATGTTCCTTTCGTTTCGTAGCTTCTTTCACGTTTAAATAACGCTAAGTTTATTATTTTTTTATTACTGCATGAAGACTAGAAAACCATGTGTTCCACATTCGAGACATTGCTTTGTCGGGTGTACCAATTTCGGAACGGACAATTATGGACGAACAAAAAAAATTAATTCAATTATTGTGGATTAATCTAGTCAATTGGAATAATTCAACACTGAATATTAGTCTCTGAATAAATTGAACAGGGAGCTAGGAAATGGGTGAAATGTGCCATCAAAAATTTCCCATAAAATTCGTCAATTCACATGTCTCTATAAAAATTCATTACAAATTACAAACATCCTCCAAATATACCTTTTACGGCTTAAAGAATTTACGAAAATATGGTCACACATTAACACAATTACTGCATAATTAAAAATTCCCTGTAATACCTACGATATTTAATTATATTTCCACATCAAGAGTCGTATTGAGGAGAGATGGTCAAAATTTTTGTCGACTTCATGAAATATCTTGGGATCTAAGAACGGTAGGAAAATTTGGATACGAAACTTTTTGTAGCTCTTGACATTGGCTACAAAAATGTACCTATGAAAATTTCTGTATTTCCCATAGATCCAGAGATATGCCAAATCTAAAGAATTAGGGGAAACCCCTTTTCAATTGTTTCAGTTCGTTTCATGAGTTTTTCGCCAATAACTTGAAATCTGTGCAAGATATCGAAATGTCGATAATAACATTTTTTGTAGCTCTTGAAATACGCTACAATTAAGTTCCTATAAACATTTTTCTATCTCCCATAGATTGCGAGCTACCCCTGGATGAACTGACGCCTCATTGCACTTGACCACTTTCCTCAAGAATTTTCCAAACTCGTAATTAAACAAACTAGCGCAATTTGGTTATGTAAGTTGATTTAAGACTCAAAATTTCGATTCAAGACGAGTCGATGGAAGCCATGCGCATACATGTGCGTATCAAGTTGTGCGCATGCGTATTGACTTCTGCGCATGCGTATTGAGTTCTGCGCATGCGCGGTCTCACGCAAATGTCAAAAAATGAAATTGAAACTGTAAGACATTAGAAACTCATGGTCTCTCCTCAAAAAATATCTTGACTCAAGCTTTTGAGTCTCATCACGTTCCATAACCTTACGAAACGTTGCAAAAACGCTGCTAACGTTACCGAACGTTGCACATTACTCAACGTTGCATAACGTTACATGACGTTGCAAACCAATACATGGCGTTTCAAAACGTTACACCGTTGCAAAACGTTACACACCGTTGCAAAACGTTACACCGTTGCAAAACGTTACACAACGTTGCAAAACGTTACACACCGTTGCAAAACGTTACACACCGTTGCAAAACGTTACACAAGGTTGCAAAACGTTACACCGTTCCAAAACGTTACACAACGTTGCAAAACGTTACATAACCCCTTAATTGGCCTGCTCCGTATTCTGCACCTGTTTCTCAATCTTCCTAGCCAATTCCGGACTCATATGTGGATGTGGAAAAGGCATAACCGGCTTTTTCAATATAGTAGGTTTAACTTTGACCTGTGGTTTAAAGGAAGACACTTGCTGGCTACCACCAGTCAGTCTCATGTCCGCAAATTTAGCAGCAATCATTGGCGTTGATCTTGGTGGTAATGGGGATCTCAATTTAACATCCGATATTTCACTGCTGCTAGCTGATCTAACAATGTCACTATCAATACTTAATTTACTGTCACTCTGCTCATCATCATCATCATCAATCAAACTCTTAATTCTATCCGTATTATTACCATTGGAGTGTGCACTTTTAGTGTTCTTCTTCAATGTACATTGATTCTGCTTAGCAAATCTTTCGGCTGTACTCATGTCCGGTGATTCTGGACCATTGGATGGTGATGGGCTTTGGTAGATTGAGGACTCTTCGTCGGAGCTACTCAGGCTTGTCGAGGATGATGATTTTTTGTTGTCGTCTTGGGATGTTAGGGGGAGATCCATCACCAGGTCTGGCGTATGCTTCTGTCGCATATCCCGGAACTCTTGGAGGGCGCGGAAGGACTTTGGCGTTGGTGGAATTGGTACCAGGTTACTCTGCGAGGAAGCGCGCTTTTGCCATAATTCCCGATTAGCTGAGAAGGTCTTGGTCTCCTCTTCGTCATCTGGCGTTGGAGGCTCTTCCGCACTTTGGGTAGTTTGGACTTGGACGTTTTGGGAGCTTTGGGTCCATTGCTTGGGCACAACTTCACATTCAGAGTCCTCTATGTCTTGCCCCAGATCTTGATCACTTGCAGTTGAGAGGGAGTCGAGGAAGTCGTTGACACTTCCGTTTTCGTCGATTTGGTCGGAGTAACGCTTGGAGTCGCGGAAGAGATTGTCCGTTTCTGGGGTCGAGACTGCTGGGACTTTCGAGGGCTTCGATGAGAGGGATTCCTGGAAATTTAAGGGTTGGTTAGTTCTGGCGGTATGGATCGGTCGGCGGAGGCTGCGGTGGGTGATGCAGGCCGGATGAGAGAGATGAGAGATGCTGGAGAGAAGTGGAGGTTAATTGGGAGATGCCATTGGTGATTAGTTGAGTCAGTTTTTTTTCTTTTTTTCTTGCGCTCTCCGCGCAATTGACGAATGTAACTTTGGAAAAGACGGGAGAGACCAATTTTGAAATTCATAGTGGTTATTCAGTGAGGGAGGATGTTAATGCTTATGGGGTGCAAACTGTTCGAAAAAACTGATGGGATACGATTGTTCTGATGGTTTAGTTGCCTCCGAATATTTGGCCCATGGGAAAATTGAAAAAAAAAATTATATACAAAAAATATATTTAGAAACCCTGTTCTGGAGAATATTTTGACGTTATTTTTTTATGAAAAAGTTATGTCAAGTGCCGGACAAATGGGGGATGTGCTAAACAGTGCAATGGAATGGAAAATGAATAAGTTAATAAAATGCGGAGGAGATGGAGGTCAATGAATTACTCACCCAATAAACATATTCTACAACATTTTGTTCATTTCTCAAAGTTTATCCGTGCTGTCTAAGAAGTATCCGCAATCGGCATTCCCTTTGGTATCGTCTACAGATTGAGTTTCTACAGGACTCTATGGGATTGCACAAAACCAACTGAACTGTCAATTTGACACTCCCTCCCCTCCGTCCAAAGAAAGAAAAAAAAAATAATAAAAAAATGGAAAAAAATGTTTCCAAACCTCCAATGATCAACCAAAAAATTCAGACATAAATTACGCACACATTGTTACACAAACAAATTAACACTTTGCTTCTTTTTTTCGTTTTATTTGTCAGTTTTATCGAACAGTTTCGCGGGCTTTTTTTTTTTTTTGCTAATTTCCTCGAATTGTGTCTAGGGCCTAAACATAAATCTGGAAAACAGAGTAAATTGTGAGAAACAAAATTGGTAAAAAAAAATAATTTAAACAAGACCGAAGATCCAGTTGCAACATACAATAACACAGGCATTCAATTTGATAAGTACGACTAAGATTTGTGAAAATTTGATTGGCAGATTATGTCAAATTTTGGCAAAAAATTGAGCATGGCACAATGTGTCCAAATTGAGAGAAAAAATCGGCCAATCTGTCATTTTTTGACAGATTTCGACAGGTTGTCATCTTTGACAAAATTTGACAGGTTGTCATTTTTGACAAAATTTGACAGACTGTCATTTTGACAGAATTTGACAGGCTGCCATTTTGACAGAATTTGACAGACTGTCATTTTTGAGAGAATTTGACAGACTGTCATTTTTGACAGGATTTGACAGACTCCCCTTTTTTACCGAATTTGACAGGCTGTCATATTTGACACACTGTCATTTTTGACCGTATTGGACAGGCTGTCATGTTTGACAGAATTTGAGACTCACATATTTGACCGAATTTAACAGGCTGTCATTTTTGACAGAATTTGACAGGCTGTCATTTTTGATAGAATTTGACAGACTCTCTTTTTTGACCGAATTTAACAGGCTGTCATGTTTGACAGAATTTGGCACACTGTCATTTTTGACCAAATTTGACAGGCTGTCATTTTTGACAGAATTTGACAGACTCTCCATTTTGACCAAATTTGACAAGCTGTCATGTTTGACAGAATTTGACAGGCTGTCATTTTTGACACAATTTGACAGACTGTCATTTTGACAGAACTGTCATCTTGCCATAATCTATATGGAACTGTCAAAATCTATGATCCTATTTATAAAATTAATTTTTTTGTTTATTGTCTGTATTCGACTAAATATGCCACTCCAATTTTCACGAAAGGAAATTTAATTCGATTTCATTAAACAAAATGTAACAAACAAATGGCTAACATGCAGGGGAACACACAAGTGAGAGTTCTCTTATTTTTTTAGGAATTTTTAGGGTATTTTTTTTTTCTTTTATTTACAATTGTTTTGTACACAGTTTATCAACTAAGTGAACTTTTTCTTTCTCTAATCTCTCGATTTTTGTTTCGATTTCTGTGGTCAGTCGTTACGAGTCATTGATGTCGTTCAATTGAAATTTAAATTTTTTGAGGTGAAATAGAAATGTATAAAAAATTCAGTCTTTTCAGTGATGGACTCGTGGGTTACAATAAAATTTGTGCGAAGAAATAGATGCGAATTAAATCAGACGGAAAATTTAACAATTGTGGGAATTTTGTTTCTCAGACGAAATTTTGACAACTCAAATTTTTCCGATTTTTTTTAAGAATTTTTTTTTTCCAAACCGGCAAAATAAAATCTCTATTAAAAACGAACTTTCAACGTCTTCTGATAGGAAAGAAGTTGAAAATGAAATAGTTCCTAATCGACTTATATCGCAATCGACCAACCTCGCTTGTGATTGGTCAATCATCGGTGTGAAGTTGGCGCGCGAAAAAGCGCGGGAGATTCAAAACGGTCTTTTTCAATTTCGTCAGAGAAACAAAGTTCCTATAGCCATAAATAATTAACGTTGTGTAAAATTAATTTGGAATAGTACAATTGAATAATTAAGCAGTGCATTGTGCGCTCCAGGCCAGCGAAAAAAAAACATGCAACTGCGTTTAGAGTCTGAGCTTGTCGCAAAGAAGACGGCCAATCAATCAAAATACGTCAAACTTTTTTTTATTGCTCTTATTTTGTGCTAAACGGTTGTTTCCAATACCTCACGACTGATGAGCGTTTGCGAGGCGCAGCCTGTACTTGCAACTGCCATCGATATTATCGCATTGTTGGGAATGACTTCGATATTTTGAGCTGGCACGGAAGTCGTTAGTGTGTCTGATGAATGTGGAGGCCAGGCATTGTTGTGATTGGCACTTGGACCCATCAAGGGGGAATTGTTGCTTGATAGAGTACTGTCGGCTGAGCTTGACGCTCTTCTACGCATTGACTCCTCACTTGACGACTTTAATAGGTCTTTGTCGCGCTCCTCATCCCTGAAACAATCACCAATCACTTATTAGAGATTTAGTTAGTGATTTTGCGGGGAGCAATTGGTCCACTTCGGAATATTAGTTTGAAAGTTTTGAATTTTCTGGAAATTTTTGAATTTTTTGAATTTTTTTTTTTACTTTTTTTGATTTTTTTTTTACTTAAAAAAAATTTTTTTTTCCTTTTTTTGAATTTTTTTTTTAATTTTCAGTATTAAAAATCTCAAAACTTTTAACAATTGCAAAAGCTCTCAAGATTTTTCAAAATTACAATTTCGAAATTTTTGGACGTTATCAGAGAAGTAATAGAAATTTTGGTAATTTCAAATATTAAAAAAAAAATTGCAATTTTTTTTTTGGTTTGTCATTGGCCTAAAGGAGGAAGTAATGATTTGTCAAATCAATTTTGTACTCACTTCATCTTGATCATGATATATTTGTCAGGAACTAGACCCTCTCGTCCACCCACTGAGCCTCGCCACCAGTCATAACTCACTTGCATATAGAGTGTTATAGTGTCCCCCTTTTTAAAACTCAATTCACGGTCCGACCGTGCATTGAAGTCAAATTGTGCTGTTGCTTCAAGGTTTTCGGATTCTGAAATGGAATGAAGTAGAATTTTAGCCAAAATAATGTACTTTTGCTAGAACCAAGTCCATATACCTAGACATATAGATTAAAAATGGCACTGTAAAAAATTAACACAACAAAATGGTGAATAGTAGAAATGTTAACAAAATTGAAAAAGTTAATGCCATTTTTTTCTAATTTTCCAAAATCGTGGAATTTGGAAAATTTGAAAAATTTAAAAAATTCGAAAAATTTGAAAAATTTGAAAAATTAAAAAAATTCGAGAAATTTGAAAAATCTTTAAAAATTAAAAAAATTATAAAATTTCAAAAGTTTCAAAAGTTTGAAAAAAGGTTTCTTGGTCAAGAACTATTGCCTTTGTGCTTTCATTAAAATGTACGCCTCCCAGCAGTTCTACTGAACATTCATACTCGAAAAAAAAACCTACCATCTTCAGATGGATAAACTTCAGAGTCCATATCCTCTTGAACCTGATCCGTTGGTGAATCGCCCACATCTCTGCGAAGAAACAAATAATTCATTAATGCAAAGGGAGCATGTCTCTCAAGTGTCAGGTCACAAAAAAAATTGAAATGGGAGCACGTGTTGAGCGGAGACCAGGATGGGTTTTACTCGGGTAATATTTGAATGACATCTCTCAGATGTTGAAACTCGATCAAAAAAATTCCTAATTTCCACCGTCACATTATCTGATGACAGGGAGAAATCTAGGAGACGGATCCCTGTTCTTCATTACTCTAATTCTATCCTTACCACTCATGTCATATATCGCAGACCTAATTTCCAACCTGGCAAAATCTCAGACCTTTAATCTGGTACCAAACTCAATTTTTTTCACACGCTCTACGAGGTGGTATTAGTCTAGGCGTGCAGTGATGAAAAATATCAAAATTTGTAGAAATCGATTTTGAAAAAATTAAAAAAAAAAAAAAAAAAAGATGTATAATACTCACACGTCATCTGGCTCCCTGCTTATGTACTTTTCATACTGAATACCACCAATGTCATCTGGAAATATTTCCTCGCAAAAAGTGATAATATTCTTGATAAGCTCATTGACTTGGTTCTGGTACTGCACTTGGTCCTTGTCCTCTGGAACTGGCACGAGGGTTGGACCGAAGCAAATTGCAAGATTATACGGATCCATCATATTTTCATCCGAAAATTCGGACAAGTGGTTGAGAAATGCAAAGAGATAACGCATGACAATCACAACTGGTCGTGCCAAGCTCGATATCAATGCCTTCATCTTCACAACGAACTCCTGTTTGGACTCCAATTGCGCTAATTCCATCAAGTGCTCGAAGTAGATTATTGGAAAGAGGGGCTCCCTCAACTCTCTGAGGTACAATTTCAATACACCCGCCACACTGTTTATGTCGGAGGCGTCTGTTACATCTGCCAATGGGTCCTCACCTCGTTCAAACCTAAATTTTTTACATTCAAATTAAAATGTTGGAAATTTTTGAAAATTTTGCTTATTTTTTTTAATTTCCAAAAATTTCAAGATTTTTTGAGAGTGTTACGATTATCAAAAAATTTGAAGCTTTTGTGTTTTTCAAAAATTATTGGAATTTTTTGAACTACTCAAAATTTTTAAAATTTTGGAACTTATTGATTGTCTTTTTTTTAATTTTGAAAAAGTAATTTTGTAAAATTATATGAACGATGTAACTCAATTACCATTCTCTGAAATTGTTGATCTCCACTTGCGAGCCGGAGACGCGGAATATTCCTTGATGATGTAGCCCATAAAGATTGATAACTCTTATGCAACTTTTCATTATCAAGGGAATTTCCTGATTCATGGTCTCCAGGTACTCCTCTAGAGAGCCGCCGAAGAGCTTTGGCTGGCCGTTCATCTGGAGTCTGCCAATTCGTTTGCGACGGGCTTGTTTCTGCTTCGACGTTGCTATTGATGGATTTGGACTGGCATTGGAGCCGTCTTGAAGAGATTGGCGGATGTACTCTTGTTTGGCGTCTAAGCGCGCTATGCGCGATGTGCCAAGCAGGTATTCTCGGAATTTCTGGAGGGTGACATAAGAGTTGAATTAAAGTTGCAAAGTCTGAGTTTGAGCGTCGATTGGCCCGTCAGTGGTCGCGTTATGGGACATCAAAAGTTTCACACGATCACGGATTCGTTGAAAAATTGAAATATTTGAACGAAATTTTTTTAACACCTCAAGCAACTCTTTCAGTTTATTTAGGTAGAGATGTAATCATTTGTACCACAGAGTTAACTTGCTGGGAATTATATTCCTCGACTCGATCAAAACTCCCGCGTCCTGCGCGCGCAGCTGGTACCGGAAGCCATCTATCGAGAAATTGCGCGGCATCAAATGAAAGCGGTTTTGGCTGATATCTTCAAAACTAAGAATATTAACGAATGGTCATGAGGAACTTTATTGTAGGTCTCAGTGTGCGCTACAAAAAAGGTTTTCATGAAAATTGTCCTATCTCCTTCAGATCTCGAGATATGAGCCCAAAACGAAATGGGAGAGATGCGTGACTGCAGATCGTTGAGAGGACGCGACCACTGACCCGTTAACGCTTATGGGGTTCTATATTACAAATGCTAGATTTACCATAAGATAGAAGTCCTCAGTCTCTTGCCTGTCAGCGCGCAATTTTATCTGAACAGTCTCAGGTGGCTTAGAAGTTGGTACAGCGTTATCGCCAAAATACCTAAAATAATTCAACGAAGTAAAATGAGAACATGAATTTCCACGCGAAAAAAATCATAAAATTTGTTCTTTAAAAAAGTACAGCTGCAAAAGAGAGACATACCTTGTACAGTCGTAATCCTTAGCAG
Organism: Asobara japonica; assembly: GCA_026005395.1. Taxonomy (NCBI): domain Eukaryota; kingdom Metazoa; phylum Arthropoda; class Insecta; order Hymenoptera; family Braconidae; genus Asobara; species Asobara japonica. The sequence continues at coordinate 3,485,265 of BQMI01000352.1, read as the reverse complement.
TTAGCATTTCAAGTAGGCTCGCCTCAGCAGTTTCCAATGTCTTCCAAACTTCCTCAGATTCCGTTCTGAGTGACGTCACTCTTTGCTGCAATTGCGTTAGTCGTTGCTCCATTTCTGTATGCAAAATTTTTTGTAGCTCGGGCTCTGGGGTGTCGTCACCTCTTTGACATTGAAATTCAAATTTTTTGGGGATCATAAAGGCGGCATGATGAGACTCTGAAAACGAAAGACATGTTGATGATTATTGAGGTTCTGATGCAATTTCATTTAGACGGAAGATCCCTACTACAGATATTATGCATGCTCTACAGTATCTATCTTAATTAGTTTGTTTTACCTAGAAATCGCTGTTTGTCTGCCCTAGAATCTAGGGATCCAACACAAGCTGCTAATTGTTCAGCGCCAGATTGTAGCGATCTTTGACGACCTTCCTCTGCACTGCAATGCATTAATAGGGCACGAGCTATGCAGTTGTGAAAGCCAAAGTCCATGCAGTCGATCAGGTCCGACAAATCGTCGACAAAATATTTGTGAATTGTTGTGTTGGACGCTTCTAGACACAAAATGTACTCGTTGCGCGCCTTCAGGGCCTTCAGCTTTGCTTCTGTGTACTTGGCCTTTCTCTGAAATGCAGAATTGGAAAATGTGAAGATTGATCGATTGATTGATTGATCGATCGATTGACTGATCGATTGATTGATTGACTGATTGATCGATTGATTGATCGGCTGATTGATTGATCGATTGATTGATCGATTGATTGATCGATTGATTGATCGATTGATTGATCGATTGATTGATCGATTGATTGATCGATTGATTGATCGATTGATTGATCGATTGATTGATCGATTGATTGATCGATTGATTGATCGATTGATTGATTGATTGATCGATTGATCGATAGATTGATTGATCGATTGATTGATCGATTGATTGATCGATCGATTGATTGATCGCTCGATTGATCGATTGATTGATTTCGAAAAAATTACCGAATTTTGTCAAATTTTTTGTAACAGAAATATGAAACGTTGAACTTCTACTCAATTTTTGGCGTTGATACAATATGTTGACATTGAGACATTTTAGAGTTTTGGGAAAGGCTGTGAGATAAATACAATGTGATACATTCAGATGTTGCCCGGGGCGATGATTAATTACACCAGATGGTCATTCTGCGGATGGTTGGTTGATACTTGTGATAACGACGTTAACGGGATAGGAAAGTTCGAGGGGAATTCTTGGTGGCAATGAGGCAGGGGAATTGAGATGTTCACCCATACATTCTTGTGGTGGAGCGAAGTAGTACCTTGGAATTATCCACGATTAAAAATTTTCGTGACAAACATAGAAATAATTCCGAAGGGTCAGCAGATCAGAACGTCTACAGATGCTTCAAAATTTTTCAAATTGATGAACCAAACGTCATAGAATTCAGATAGTCATATATGCTTGGGAAAAAGTAAGATTAAGCGTGTCGAGGAAATTGAGACGTTTGCCGATAAATTCTCGAGGTTAAGTGGAGTAATGAAGTGAAGCGAGCGGGAATTATCAGAGGAACAATTGTAATTTGTGGGGTGATGTAGAGTGGCTGAGTTGCAATTTTGTTAAAATAGGCCTTAGGCAATTTACAGAAGTCGATGGGAATATCTTCCTGGCGCCCCAATGAAATAGTACCCACCCATCCACTTGGGGCCAAAAATCTAATTTTGAAAAATTTAAGTTTGCCTCCATATAAGACCCCCATGTTAACTTTGGCGAAATTCGACAGAAAATAATTTCACTTTTTCGACCCAAAATCGACGGGAATATCTTCTGGGGTTTCCCATTGGATAATATAAACGCACATAGGGCCAAAAATTTAATTTTAAAAAATTTAAGTTTGCCTCCCCATAAGGTCCCAATGTTAAATTTGGCCAAAATCGAAAAAAATTAATTTCACTTTTTCGACCCAAAAACGATGGAAATATCTTCTGGGGGTTCCTATTGGATAGTATCAACGCACACGGGGCCAAAAATTCAATTTTAAAAAAATTAAGTTTGCCTCCCCATAAGGCCCCAATGTTAAATTTGGCCAAAATCGAAAAAAATTAATTTCACTTTTTCGACCCAAAATCGACGGGAATGTCTTCTGGGCGTTCCTATTGGATAGTACAAACGCACACGGGGCCAAAAATTCAATTTCAAAAAATTTAAGTTTGCCTCCCCATAAGATCCCAATGTTAAATTTGGCCAAAATCGAAAAAAATTAATTTCACTTTTTCGACCCAAAAACGATGGAAATATCTTCTGGGGGTTCCTATTGGATAGTATCAACGCACACGGGGCCAAAAATTCAATTTTAAAAAAATTAAGTTTGCCTCCCCATAAGGTCCCAATGTTAAATTTGGCCAAAATCGAAAAAAATTAATTTCACTTGTTCGACCCAAAATCGACGGAAATATCTTCTGGGGGTTCCTATTGGATAGTACAAACGCACACGGGGCCAAAAATTCAATTTTAAAAAAATTAAGTTTGCCTCCCCATAAGGCCCCAATGTTAAATTTGGCCAAAATCGAAAAAAATTAATTTCACTTTTTCGACCCAAAATCGACGGGAATGTCTTCTGGGCGTTCCTATTGGATAGTACAAACGCACACGGGGCCAAAAATTCAATTTCAAAAAATTTAAGTTTGCCTCCCCATAAGATCCCAATGTTAAATTTGGCCAAAATCGAAAAAAATTAATTTCACTTTTTCGACCCAAAAACGATGGAAATATCTTCTGGGGGTTCCTATTGGATAGTATCAACGCACACGGGGCCAAAAATTCAATTTTAAAAAAATTAAGTTTGCCTCCCCATAAGGTCCCAATGTTAAATTTGGCCAAAATCGAAAAAAATTAATTTCACTTGTTCGACCCAAAATCGACGGAAATATCTTCTGGGGGTTCCTATTGGATAGTACAAACGCACACGGGGCCAAAAATTCAATTTTAAAAAAATTAAGTTTGCCTCCCCATAAGGCCCCAATGTTAAATTTGGCCAAAATCGAAAAAAATTAATTTCACTTTTTCGACCCAAAATCGACGGGAATGTCTTCTGGGCGTTCCTATTGGATAGTACAAACGCACACGGGGCCAAAAATTCAATTTCAAAAAATTTAAGTTTGCCTCCCCATAAGATCCCAATGTTAAATTTGGCCAAAATCGAAAAAAATTAATTTCACTTTTTCGACCCAAAAACGATGGAAATATCTTCTGGGGGTTCCTATTGGATAGTATCAACGCACACGGGGCCAAAAATTCAATTTTAAAAAAATTAAGTTTGCCTCCCCATAAGGTCCCAATGTTAAATTTGGCCAAAATCGAAAAAAATTAATTTCACTTTTTCGACCCAAAATCGACGGGAATATCTTTTGGGGGTTCCTATTGGATAGTACAAACGCACACGGGGCCAAAAATTCAATTTTAAAAAAATTAAGTTTGCCTCCCCATAAGGTCCCAATGTTAAATTTGGCCAAAATCGAAAAAAATTAATTTCACTTTTTCGACCCAAAATCGACGGGAATATCTTTTGGGGGTTCCTATTGGATAGTACAAACGCACACGGGGCCAAAAATTCAATTTTAAAAAAATTAAGTTTGCCTCCCCATAAGGTCCCAATGTTAAATTTGGCCAAAATCGAAAAAAAATAATTTCACTTTTTCGACCCAAAAACGATGGAAATATCTTCTGGGGGTTCCTATTGGATAGTATCAACGCACACGGGGCCAAAAATTCAATTTTAAAAAAATTAAGTTTGCCTCCCCATAAGGTCCCAATGTTAAATTTGGCCAAAATGGAAAAAAATAAATTTCACTTGTTCGACCCAAAATCGACGGAAATATCTTCTGGGGGTTCCTATTGGATAGTACAAACGCACACGGGGCCAAAAATTCAATTTTAAAAAATTTAAGTTTGCCTCCCCATAAGGTCCCAATGTTAAATTTGGCCAAAATCGAAAAAAATTAATTTCACTTTTTCGACCCAAAAACGATGGAAATATCTTCTGGGGGTTTCTATTGGATAGTATCAACGCACACGGGGCCAAAAATTCAATTTTAAAAAAATTGAGTTTGCCTCCCCATAAGGTCCCAATGTTAAATTTGGCCAAAATCGAAAAAAATTAATTTTACTTTTTCGACCCAAAATCGATGGGAATATCTTCTGGGGCTCCAATTGGATAGTAGCCATCAACTTGGGACCAATAATTGCAATTTGAAAAATTAAAGTGTTCTTCCCCATAAGGTCCCAATATTAACTTGGCCCAAATTGAGAAGTTAAAAATACGTGATTGAGCAAAATAAAAAAAAAAATCGTGAAATTGAACAGAAAAATCCGTCTCCAAAAAATGTTAAATCCTCCAAACTTGAGAAAAAAATGACCACCATTATGTGTGCAGTCACGATAAATTTTTCTTCAGGCGTTCATCCACTATCGTGTTTTTCTACCGAAATCCGTTTGGAATATCAACGTCAGCGGCGGGAAAAAAAACGTAAGTGCTCGTCGGGGCAGGCGTCTTCTTCGCACTTCGTAACCCGAAAGAAGCTATACAGCAGAAAACGTTCAGAAAAAAATAAAATGTAGGGAGAAGTGAATGAAATACGAGGCGTCTCTTGAGAGACTGGCATATGTAGATAAACCGCGTCATGTGGGGCATTTTCAAACGAAAGTGGCAGAGATAACAAGGACAGAAGTGGTGCCACTGACGGAGTGAAAAAAAAATGTGGGCGCCGGAACAATTGGCAAGCACATTGACGCAAATACCTAATTCGGACATCCTGCGCCATGCCCTCAATACTGCAGGGATCTATGTGCATTTCTATTATTTTGCACGCCCTATTCTCATTTGAATTTAGCGCGTCAAGCCAACGTTGAAAATAGTTTAGCGAAAATTTTAAAAAGTTTGAAGCTTTCTAATTTGTAATTGTGAAATTTTTGAATTTTTTTTGAAATTTGTAATTTTTTTCTTGAGATTTTTGAAGTTTTCCAAATTTTCAAAAACTGTCAAATTTTGTCAATTTTTCAAATTTTTCGAATTCCTGGAATTTTCCAAATTTTTCAAAATTTTTAGGACTCTTTTTGAAATTATAGATATAAACTCTGCATATAAGGTGTGTGTGTGTGTGCGTGTGGCAGGGGGTGGGGGGGGGGGATGGGTGTTGCAAAATGTGCAATTTTTTTTGCGAAACAGAGGGATCAGGACTTTTCGAATAACGATGGGGAAGAAAAATCTAAAAAAATTTCAAACGCGTTTAGAAATTTGTACTTTTTCCAATTATCAACGTGAACTCGTCAAACTTGCAGTATTGCGCGTAACGAATCTAATTGAGGCCTCTATTGTGCGCATTTTCTCCTCTTTCCAGCTCCAGTTTACCCGACGTCCGCTATATGTCATATTCCGCCCTCGGGCCTCCCTCACGGAGATGTATTCCTACTGAAGAATTTCCCACTGTATGTCAAGCGTAGGGATAAAGTATCGGAGCAGAGTTGTTACGTGATAATTCTGGCTCAATGGGTTTTAGTTGCGTAATTTTTCACAGTGAAATTGTGAATTTGTGCGACTCTTCAACGAGATTGTTCGTTTCGATAAACGAACGAAAATGAAGCGAAATGTTTTTAAGAAGTTAACAAGAATTTTGCAACCCATAATTTTGTTTCGATCCCTCCAATATTGTTAGAACAAATTTAAAAAAAAGGGGAGAAAATACACACTTGCCGAATTTTAGCGAACATTCAATGTGCGCTGATCGAAGTTCTCCCCACGCAATAAATTGAAAAGCCCGAAATAAAAACTGCGTTTCAGTGGTGAGAAATATAACGATTCTCGATAGTTTGAGGGGAGCGCGAGGGTCAAGGGCCACACATCATGGGGCCTCCCCTCATTCACACCGCACAAAAGACACCCATGGAGCTGCCACCACCCACCCAACCTCCCCACCGTGCGTTTATGTTCGAAATGAGTACTTTGTTCAATTCTTATAGATGGGCTCATAAATTTTGTAAAACAAAGAGAGAAATTTTTTCAATGTTTTTTGTTTTAATTTGAAGGATTTTATAAAATTTTGAAAATTTTGAAAAATTTGAAAAATTCGAAAAATTTGAAAAAACGACAAAATTTGACAGTTTTTCAAAATTTACAAAAATTTCAAAAATCTCAAACAAAAACTCAAAGTTTTGCAATTTTTGAAGCTCTTGAAAATTTTGAAATTTTGACAATTTTTAGAATCTTGTGAAATTTCAAAATTCTTACAAATTCGAAAAATATGGCAATAAAAAATTTGAAAAAAAATAAACTTTCTTTTTTTTCAATTCCATAATTTTCCAAATCCCTCGACTGTGTTATACATCCAAAATTCCTGAAATTTCGCATATATCTCGCGAATGACTCACTGGAGAGGAATTTGTGAAAAAAACCTCTTCTGTCAGAAATCAGATTTTCTACAAAAAACGTCTTATAACACTTTTCGTTAAACCCACTCAGTGAGGAGCTAGCCGAATGTTCACGATGTTGCAACCATAAGGTCGAGATTAGGTACAGATTGCAGTGCAAGTTTAAGTGCGTCCAAAGGACCAACCTTGTTGACTTCCTTCTCTATGAGCTTGTACTTTTTACTCCTCGCTAATTTTTCAGGTGGTGCATTGGTGACCTCCAGTTTGCTTCTCTGCTGCTCAGCAACTCGAAGTTTCGTCTCCGCTTGTCGCGACTCCGCCTGGTAAGCCTGATACGTCTTCATAGTTGTGTGCAATTCGTGAAGTACCCTGAGAATTTCCTCGTGTGTCTCATAGCCAATTTCCCGACATCGCCTATATATGCGCTGCACGTCCTCCATAACCTGGTTAAGGCGACCCACGAGATGTGTACTATATACCTCAGATAGGGCCGCGTGGTCTCTGCTCAGGGACTTGGTCTCATTCACGAGCTGCTGCCAGCAAGCGTAACTCGAAAACAACGGCCACTGTTCCCTCCTATCACAAGAAAAAAACGCTATATTCATTTGTTCATTTTTGTATAAGCTAAAAAAATTTTTGCTAGTGCAGGGAAGTGGTGAACCAAGGTAGGTTGGTGTGGTCGTTTGGTTCTTGATCGATATTTCGAAATCTAGGGGAATTGAGGTAATCTTCATAGGAACTTTTTTGTAGAGCTCAATTTTCTCGACAAAAAGTTCCTTTAGGATTTTTCTCTAGGTCCTCTTGCTTCCGAGATATGAAGCGGAAATGGAGACCGGAAGTGAGTTGAAAGGGACGTACTTCACTGCGGAAATTGCAATTTTTTAAATTGAGAAAATTGTAAGGTTTGGGTGCTCACAATCTTTGGGAAATTCAATTTTTTCGTATTTTAAAACTTCAATTCTTGAATTGTTAAAAAATTTCAAGGTCGGTTGTATGGCCCGCAAATTTACATGTAATAACTGCGAGGGCTCGGATGTGTTTATTCGGGATCCATGTAGAGACTACTGAATGAATGGAGATGACACTTCGACCATGAATTACGGTGAACTCCCCATGTATATATAGGCCATAAATTACTTCATTGCAATATATAGAGACTGAGTAATACCACTTAATCCTGATTTCCCAATACGGTCTTCAAGAGACGGTAAATGAAAATCCCATTTTGCCGACAAATGGAACGTTTTGAAACTATCAACATAATTCAAATTTTGGTGAATGAAGTCCATGGCACATATATTTTATGATTTGGAACTCGTACTTTACGATTTGGAACTCGTAATTTACGAATTGGACATCGTAATTTGCGAGTTGAAAATCGTAATTTACGAGTTATAAATGGTAACGAAGGATTTGGAAGTCGAATTGGGAATGGTGATTTACGATTTGGAAATCTTCATTTACGATTTGGAACTCGTACTTTACGATTTGGAAATCGTAATTTACGATTTGGCAATCGTAATTTACGATTTGGAAATCATAATTTACGATTTGGAAATCGTAATTTACGATTTGGAACTTGGAATTTACGAATTGGAACTTGGAATTTACGAATTGGAAATCGTAATTTACGATTTGGAAATCATAATTTAGCGTCTGGCAATCGTAACTTACGAGCCAAAACCGTAATTTACGGTCTGGAAATCGTAATTTACGATTTGGAAAGCGAGTTAAAAATCGGTATTTACGATTTGAAAATTGAATTTCAACCCGTAATTCTTATCCACCCATTTTTCTTCAACGTTTCTCTCCATAAACACCTGAAAACTCACTTTTGTTTCTGTTCCTTATGCCTTAATTGAATACTTCTCGCCATTTTGTCCAGCGATTTACTGTAATCTAATTCTAGTTCCGCTCTTCTCCGGAAGAAGTCCTGCAGTTCGGCTACCAGTGCCACCTGGGACTCCATTCGCACATCCAAACATCTCAGTTGTTCGTTCAATTGCAGCCTTATATCTGCAAAAAAAGAGGGAAAAAAAATTATTGTCAGTGACTCGTGAAGGGGAAACTATAATCGAATCTGCACTGCTGCATTCTGCACAAAGCAGCAGAACAACCAACTTCCGGCTAGAGCAAATCATAATAATGATAATAATGGCCGTCAGCCGGTGAATGTGAAGTGGGGGACGAAAAACATGTCAATTTACGAGGTTTTCTTATAAATGGAGGAATAAAATGCTGAAGTGCTCTTAGCTCAAGTTTTCTGGATGAATTAATGAAAATAAAAATGCTGAGAATAAATTAAGGAAATTTTGAGGTTCCTCAGAAAGAGAAACTTTTTGAAATAAAGTTGAAAATTGAAGGAACAAATTTACTTTAATGTTTAACAAAATTGTAAACCAATAAAAATTTGAGAATTTCAAATTTGTCGTGGAGTTTTATTCGATCAAAACGGTAAAATCCTCTGGAGTTTTTTTCTGGGAAAAAATCTAATCTTTACAGCGATATTTTAGAGAAGATGCTGGTTCATGAGACGGCGTGGGGTCTTTCCACGCGCTATTAATAAAAGTCTAGTCATTTTCGGGTGTTTCAACAATTACGGCATCCAAAAATACGGAAGAAAAAAATAATTTCAATCGAAGTTCGTAATCGAAAATCGGAGCGAATTGGATTATTTAGTTCTCAATGTATAGTTGGTTAAAAAAAATTAAGAGCAAGACGACTCAATACAAAAATACAAATCAATTTCTTTGCAAATTTTTTGAGTTCACCCCAATTTTTTTTAGAATTAATATAATTAATTAAACAATGTTATTACTTAAATTATAATTATGAATTTTTCATAATTTTTTGTCGATGTATCTCACAAAAGTAATCGATAGTGGCCCGTGTCGAGGGCTGTTTTTATTTTACCCTCGGCCCTTTACTGAATGCACATATGTGCAGCGGATGTAACTGAGCTGAGGTAAATATTGCACCCTAAAAAAAAATGTATGTACAAAGTGGAGAGCCATAATGTTGGAAAGAATAGTCAAGGGGGCTATAAGACACGCGATGAAATATATATGGTGAAAGAGCCACGGAGATGGGCAAAAAAGACATTAATTAATGAAACACCGGTAATGAATTATTTCGTTAACTTCAGGTTTTCGGGAACAATGTTGAAAGCCACTTTTTGTCAAGAATTGTATTTGAGATGAAAAAAAAAATTGTCATCCACCCAACAGCCCCCCCCCCACCCACCCACCGATTTACCCATCCACCCACCCACCCACCTACTCACCGACCCACCCATACACCCACCCACCCATCCACCTACCCATCCACCCACCGACCCACCCACCCACCCATACACCCACCCACCCACCCATACGCCCATACACCCACCCACCCACCCATACACCCACCCACCCATTCACCCACCCACCCACCCATCCATCCATCCACCCACCCACCCATTCACCCACCCACCCATCCATCCACCCACCCATTCACCGACCTACGCACACACACACACAATTGTAATTTGTCACTCGTTTAAACATTTCAAAATCTTCAGAAATTTCAAACAACTTCAAACTTTCAAAAATGATACGAAAAAATTTCAAATCAATAACATAAAGAAATACGTAACTAACTTTAAAACTTAATGAGTTAGTAAGGCAACATGCGGCTCTTTATTTTTTAAGGGGCCCACATGAAAATCACTCATTTTCATTCCAGCTTTGTTTAAACCTTTATTCCACTGGAATATCATACCACCCTTTCCGCTCCCCTTTCATGCTATGTTCAACTGCATGTTCATTCAACCGCCCACATTCAAGCGGCATAAAGAAACGACGAAAAATGTGTCATCCTTTCAGTTTTTTATTTCTTCTTTTTTTTTTTTAATTTTGGTCGTTTCATTCCCCGACTTGTAATTTCTTGTGGAGCCCCCTGTGATTACTCAAACAATATCCGAATATTTTTTCAGATGATTGTTTTTTTTTCGAGATGTCTGGACCTATTCATTTCTCATTTTTTTTCCTTTTTTTTATGGGACGCTATTCATAGTATATAGCCCAATTTTATGTGCTTCAAGATTGGCGGGCTGTTTACGCGGAATATACAAAAATTTGAAATACTGGACTAAGATTGAAAGTCATTACGTGAGACTCAAAATTTTAGTTTGCGCCTTTTCAGCCTTATCTTGCAAACGGGTCATTTTACAGAAAAAAGTTATAACACTTTTTTGTTTTAAAGGAAATTCCCGACAAAAAATGCCTCATACAACTTTTCTCTAAGACCCCTCGTTAACGAGATAATCGCATACGTTTGCGATGGTCATGCAGTCGCATCCGGATGGCGAAGTTATTGGCTCGACCCCCAAACCACGCCCACATCCCGTTAAATTTTTTTATGGAGAAAAACAAACGGGTTCGACCTTCCTTCAACATCTTCTTTTGAATACCCGAGTGCGTTTTCTTTTTACAGTGGAATATTCCGGAAATTTTTATACTCTCTTTCATCTTATTTGATATTTTGTATGAGTCGCACCACGTGTGAACCACATGTCGATGAACTTCAGTTTCGTTTAATTTCCATTAAAAAACCGCTCCCTTTCCCAAGCTCTCGAATAATGGCCGGCTGTTTCGAATTATTGGAATGAAAGTGCCCCCCTCCCCCTCCCCCCCCCCCCCCCACCCACCTCCCACCCAATGGAAAACTACACATAATTAAATATAATTTCATTAACTTCGAAATCCCCCAAAAAAATAAATTTGAAAAACAAAAAGGCATAAAATTTAGATTTTGGGGAAAAAATTGAAAAATTAATGTTTCAAAAAATTCCAAAATAAAATCGGTAATTTGGAAGCAAAATGGCGACTTTCGTAAAAATATATTTTTTTTTCTTTTGTGTCGGGGCGATACCCATTTCCCATTATATGTACATTATCAAAGCTATTCCCTTAGGTTTCGAATAGCGAGGGATTTCATATCGATTTTTCTCCCTTGCGACTTCACCGCATGATTCATCCTGGCTTTATCCAGAGCGCAATCATCCGCAATTAATTCTTCTCATTTACTTCGTAGAACTGAGTCGTCGGAGTTTTATTTATTTTCCGTGTTGATGTATTCATTCAGGAATGAAGTTCTATTATATTTTCCCCAAAACTTTTGAAGTTCAAAAGCAGGTTTCAAAAAAAAAAAAAAAAAAAAATACAGAACTTTTAGCACAATCCAATTTCCCACAATTAATTCCTCTCATTTGCTCCGTAGAGCTTAGTTGTCGAGATTTTAATATCTGATTTATTCCCCCCGTTTATGTATTCATCAGGGCAGAGAGATTGTGTTGTATTTTTTTCCCGAGATGCGCCATTTTATCTCTGAGGTCTGCCCTTTCTCACGAAACGCATGATAATCCCTCACTTGAAGAAGGAAACAGAAGCTTGACTTTTAAATCCGTCTGCTGTGTAGTTCTTTTTCTTAGTTTCGCTTTCGATTACATATTCTGATTCCGAATGTTTTCGTCGAATCAAAAAAAAAAACAATTTATGTTAGTATTTATTCATGATGAATAAATCATCTTTTAAATGATAACAATTTGTTTTCTGAATCAAATATAGTGATATGAATACATTTGCATTGAAAGATATCCATATGAATTGCAACATCTGGGAATAAATATGAATAAATCGATATAGATCGAAATATATCGAAATATATCGATAGATATCGAAATACATCGATAGGTATCAAAATATATCGATAAGTATCGAATATATCGATATGTATCGAGATATATCGATTTGTATCGAAATATATCGATAGATATCGAGATATATCGATTTGTATCGAAATATATCGATAGATATCGAAATATATCGATTCAAATCGAAATGTATGGATGCATATGGATAAGTATCGAATATATCGATATATATCGAGATATATCGATTTGTATCGAAATATATCGATAGATATCGAAATATATCGATTCAAATCGGAATGTATCGATGCATATCGATATATATTGCATTCACGCAGCACAAAACCAAAAATTTCTAGTGTCAAGTAAAAAAAAAAAATATCTGTTAGACACGAACGATTGATTTAGTTTTCTTCAATTTGCTAATAATAAATTTCCAATCAACTGAAAATTTGCCAGTTCGACAATGCAACTTTCTCTTCCAGTCACCCAAATAATTTTCCTTAACATTTAACACAAATTTAGGCGAAAAATTAAACAAAAATAAATTGATTGCAACATTGCATTGGTCAATTCACGATTTTGCTTGACCTGAAAAATTGTGCAATGATCTGTTAAAAATTAAAACTCAAGTGACAAATATACCTTTTGTCCATGTCTCTCGATCTTGGCGTTCTGTTGACAGCTTGAACATTATATTTATATATCTTTTTCTTTTATAATCACGGATTTGCAAATGACAATCACTTTTGATTAAAATCTGATTATCCCAATCGAATAAATCTGAAAAGCTGCACACAGCACAAGTGCCTTGCCCAATGGATTATTCACTCCTTTCTCTGCCCCCGCTTTGCAATCGGTTTTATCTGTCTCTGTTATTTTATTATGCACTGTCAGTTAGAAGTGTCACGAATGAAACGTGAAGTGCTCAAATACGTGGCACTTTTTTCGAATTTTAAAAACCGAATTTTTCAATAATTATGTTCAATTATTTTCTTTAATTATGATTTTCCTATTTGTAAAAGTCGATTCTGCATTTTCATAACTTTGAAAACCCAAAATTTTTTTACTAATACTGACTCGTAGAAAAGCTATAAAAGAACGTTCAAATATTCCTAGTTTGTCTTCTTCAATTCAATTTCAAACTTGTAAACTGTCAGTTATCAATTTATGAAAATCTCTCCCCTCAAAATTTTTACATTGTCGAAAATAGAGACGAAAGTCCCTGATAAAGATCGGTGCGGAACGAGCGGCGGGGTTGGGCCTCCCATTTGGCAATTTCCCCGACTTCCCCCACTCTCCTACTCAGCACAGGGCGCCGGCTGAGAGTTGCGCATGAGGATGCGCAGTAGCGCCGAGCAGCCCACGTCTTCGGCGTGGTGGGGGGTGCAGACCAGGGGAACTTGGCAATACAGAGTTCGTCTGTTGCCAAATGAGAGGCTGCCATGAGAGTTCCAACTGTATGATCGCCAATTGAAATATTCGACATAAGATCCCAAAACAAAATGTAACATATTCTGCCAATGTGCGCCTAACCGACTTTGAAAATGTTCTAATATCGAAATTTTTCGCTTTGAAAAATGCCCGGAAGTTGCCAGTACTTGATCAAGATTATGTTACTTTATTTTGCCGCGTCAGTTGTAAATGTCACGACTGAAGATCATCGTGTTCATAGCGTCATACCCACCAAAACGTTTGGCATTTGCCAAGTTTGCACGGCCTCGCGGTCGTTATCGTTGGACTGACTCGCATTTCCGTCTCTCTTCATATTTATAATAAACTCGACGATTTAAGGAAGAGCTCGTGGATATTTCAATGTACATTAATTCACGGCTGTATATTTTTGACGAGAGACTTATTGAGGGACAGTCGTGTTTTAAAAATTTACCCCACCCCCCTCCCCCCTCCCTCCTCCCACTATATTATATAAGGCAATCAGCGGCATCTGTGGGTCTATCTAGACTCAAAGTACGCAAATCACTGAAAATGTAATCAAGCATTTGTTTACCTTTCTAAATAAAACTGTTACGAACGCAAAATAGGAGGACTCTACTTATTCACTATCCATTAGTCAAAGTCACGTGACGCTTTTGGCTCAAAGATATCAACATTTGAAAACTAAACGTCAAATCAAAATGTACAGTAGTTAAGCAGGTAACTGTACTCATCCACAAATATTTAAATAAATTTTGTTACTTTCTTTTGGGATATATATATATAGGGGCTATAGGATGCGCGCGCAACACCGCATGACCTCAAATACGTTTTGCCCGCGAAAATTAATGATGTCACATTTAGATTACGACTTGTTACACAAATTTGCATCAGCGAAAAATCCAGTTGAGCCAATGTACAAGTTAATGCCCTTTCTATTCGCTAACCACCTGATACCCGTACGGATTTCTAGGCAAAGTGTTGAGCAGTGAGAAAAGGAGAGCACACCATATGAAAACAGACACAGTTTCTCAGTATGGAATCACGGATCTCTAGACTTCACTAGTAAAATAGTTAACATAAAAAGGAAAAAGAATTTTATGTCTCTTCTGAAGTGAGTTGCGAATTGCGATGACGTGATTTTTTTTGATGATCCGAGTAGCGCGACCGCTGTAAGCTTACTGAGCAATGAGATATGCTTCTCCATTTATCCCACAAATTAACCGCAATTACCCGTGGGTTTTCTACTGTCGCTTAGCACATATGTTGAGTCCAGACATCTACAGATCGTTTCTAAGGCTCATGACATTGATTGGGAACTTGTAGGTCTTTTTTTCCCGCCATTTTTTTATTTTTGAAAGTTATACCTTGTTATCACGATTTCTAATTGGAAATGACCCAAAAACACAGTAATTATTGTTTTACTCAATTCTTCAGCATGATGAGGCAGATCAATTTTCGATCTGTGTCTTTTTTTTAATCAATTTTGTTCCTATTTTTGAGAAAGTAGAGAAAGCTTGGAGTGACGCATTCGTGACAGTGTTGGTAACATAACCTGATTGATGCGCGCGCATCTGATATCACTGATTCATAATTTCCCGCTCTTATTAATACTTTGAGACTTTTTTTTAAAGTAAAATGTGTGTTTCGTTCGTTTGTACAACCACGCTAGCTTCTCTTAAGCATTCTTCTAGGATAGCGGGCGCGTATGATGCCCCCTCCCCCTCCCCCTCCTCCTCCCCCATGCGTCGAGTGGGTTCTCGCCCGGCCTTGCGGTGTCATCGTGGGTGGTTGGGTGGGTGGGTGAATGGGGGGGGGGGGGGGGGGGGGAATGGATGGGTGGGGGTGAATGAATGGGTGGGGGTGGGTGGGTGGGTGAATGGATGGGTGGGGGTGGGTGGGTGAATGGGTGGGGGGTGGGTGGGTGGGTGAATGGGTGGGGGGTGGGTGGGTGAATGGGTGGGGGGTGGGTGGGTGGGTGGATGGTTGGGTGAGTGAGTGGGTGGCTGGCTGGGATTGTCAAATTATCTCGGAAACTAGTGGGTTTAGAGAAAAATAACAAAACACATTATTTGTCGGAAATTAAATTCTCTACCAAAAATGTTATATAACATTTTTTCCTAATTCAACTTTTTAATGAGATCTTACCAACTCCGCCGATTCTATCGGAAGGCTATTGCTTCGACTCATTGCGGTTCACATCCACGTCTCGTTCATCAGTTTTCCATTTGACCAGGAAAATCGTCGGTTAATTACCAGCAAGGTTAATGCAGTATTTATTGAGAAAAATTGGTTGGAAGATACCAGCGCCGGTATTATCGAAGAATTACAGAACAATTGCCAGCACGAAAAAAAGAAGAAAAATATAGTGAGGCAATTATCATTGCTATTGTGAGAGAAAATGACGACTAGGAAAAATTCATCGATCGCTGTCGCATGCCCCGAGGCGACTGGTCATACAATGAAAAATGCAGGGGGGGGGGGGGGGGTAATTGGAGCTTACGGCGCACCTAAATAATGTACAATGAGCCGTGGTTGAAGATGAGAAGAGATGAAGAAGTGCGAATGGGGAAATACACACGGCGGATTAAAATGCTGCAACTCGAATTTTGGGGAATTTCATTTTTTTTTTGCGCATCAACAATAATGAAATTCGAATTTGAGAAAAAATTCACATGAATTCCAAAAATTTTGAAAATTTTGAAAATTTAAAAAATTTTGAAAATTTCGGATATTTCGAAAATTTTGAAAATTTTGAAAATTTCGAAAATTTCGAAAATTTCGAAAATTTCGAAAATTTCGAAAATTTCGAAAATTTCGAAAATTTCGAAAATTTTAAAAATTCTAAAAATTTTGAAAATTTTAGAAATTTTGAAGAACTGAGAAAATCAGAAGAAGATAAAGCTTTAACAAGTTCAACCAATTTCGAACGATTTCAATTTTTTCAACATATCCCATTTTTTGAAACTCAAAAAGAGCAAAGAAAAAATTAATAATTAAAAAAAAGCAAAAGATCCAGAATGCCAAGTGGAGAACTAACCCGAGTGAATTGATATGCAGCAGCTTCTCCATGGGCTTCCTTCCTGTTGAAATTATAATTCTAATTGGCGCTGGAGGGGGAACAGCAACATCAAGGGTCTTGTGAGGGGACGAAATTAATTGAAGATTTAAGCGATATTGTGCTCCTGATTTCTCCTTTCGGGTTATTTCGTGGAGATTTTCCATCATCAGAGTATTATGTGCAATAAAAAATAACTCCCCTTCATCATAACCCTCTTCACAACCAAGGGATGAAAAGAAACGAATTTGAATTCCTCGCGCGTTTCAGGCCAGCCAACTTCAGACGAGTGCTGGCCAATCAGCGTCGATGTTATGCGATTTCGATTAGAAGCAACTTCGCGCCGCACATCACGGTTAAGATATAGTATATTAAGGTGCAGGGAAACAAAATCCCATTAAAAGTTGCGCAAAAAAATTGAAGGGAACAGTTGAAAACGTAAAGGCGCAAAAAATCTTTTCTATGCGTTTCTTTCTTTTGCTTCAAACGGAACCGTGAGCGTCAGATTTTTCTTCCCAGCTTCTTTAATGAGCACTTTATCCTGCATCAATAATTAGAAGTCATAGAATTGCCAATGTTACTGTAACAATGAAAGCGCAGTAAAAACACCATTGAAGAGTGGGAGTAAAAAGGGGGGAATGAACCGGTTATTTCTCGAGGTCAGAGGTCGCCGTATGCGGGCGTACTATTTTACAATAAATTCATTGTGAACAAACGCCTCCAGCAATTAACTCTTTTGCCCTCGTTCAATGCTGAAATCCAATATTTTTTTTTTTCTCTAAAAATTGTCAATACTTTTTACACATTTTAAAAATCAAATTTTAAAACGCAAATTTTTCGATTTAATAATTCTTCGAAATTTGCAGAATTTCGAAAATATTAAATACTTCAAAAATTTTCAAAATTTTCAGAATAAACTTTCAATACATTGATTCACCAATTGTGAACAATCGAACAATCGAAAGGGGGTATCGACTTTTTGGCCCTATGTCAACGTCGATTAAACAATATACGATGGTATCCAATTTCCAAGGGATTTCTTCTCGTGGATTCATTATTTCCGGCTTTACATGTTCAAATAGAGGAGTATGAATGCCAGGTAATTGGATTGGTTAAAAGTGGAAGATGGATGTGAATCGATCGTTTGGGGTAATTGGATTCATTTTTAAGGACATTTTTAATGAGCAATTACCAGGTTATAATTGGGGTTTGAAATAATTTTCATGTGTTACATATGGATATATATATATATCTATATATATATATCTATATATATATCTATATATATATATATATATATATATATATATATATATATATATATCTATATATATATCTATATATATATATATATAGATTTTGGTGTTGGCCCTATTTGTATATAGGTATATCTATAGGTATACTAATCCCAAAAGATTAAAAAAAAAATTAGAAAAACATTTAGGGCTTGAAAAATGCCAATTAAAGAAAAATTGAAAATTCATTGTACGTTATTGATATTGAATTGAATATCATTAGCGCTAAATTGTCCACAATTTCTCTATCTGATATAACCTGCGTGAAACTCGGCAATTATCTCAGACTAAGCCCTACTTTATACATATTCTCGAAGATTCAGAAAAAGTCGTCTGAAAAACTGCTTTTCTCTCCGCGAACTCTTCAATAAGATAAGCAACAATCGGCCACGATTATAGTAACCAGTTGTAGTTGAATGATCGGTTAGAAAGCTCATGAAACATGAAGTAATCCCGTTATTCATCTAGCTCATCGTATTTTATGATTAAAAAAAAAGTGCATGGTAAAAAGTGTGTAACACAAATTTTGTTATTTCAAAAATGTGAAAATTTTGCATACATTTTACAGATTTTAAACATTTTGGAAACTGGGAAAAACATTTAATCAAAGAATTAAAAAAAATAATAATTAAAATTGACGGCAATTTTTTTAAAATACAAAAAAAAACATTAAAAAACTGAACAATTGTAAAACCAAAAAATGTTTAAAAACGTAAAAGATGTGAAGGCTTTTTCAAAATATCAATAATTTGCAGAATTGGCATTTGAAATAAATCCCGGAGATGAATAACACAAAAGTAGCACGTTAACCCTATTATACTCATGCGAAGATAATACGAGAAAAGTTGAATGAAAATTTACGATAATTCTGCCAGTCAAAGAGCCATATCTAGCTTGACTGAGTAGTTCAACATTCTTTTCTACTTCCCTCTTCCATTTATCTGTGATGACGGATAGCCGTCAAAACAAATTTAGAAATCCTTGTCAACGTGACAAGGTACTTCATATTTTTAAAAATTCAATCATTCGCGAGATATACAATCGTCCGTTTCATAACTCGAAATTTTGTTAAATTTCCTTACAATTTTTTCTCGAATTTTAAACAAAAAATTTTTGCAAAAAATACGAAATTTCCAAACAAATCTAAAATGCAAAAAAAAAAAAATCAAAACTCCCAAAAATTTGGCAAGCAATTTTTTTTCTGATCCGCCAAATTTTTTTTCCATCAGTACATTTATGCCATATGGACCATAATTGAGACGAGGCCTAATTTCCATCCACAACCGTTCGTTTCCCAGAACCATCAACATAATGCCCGCCTGGAGATAAGCAAAAATATATACCTGGGAAGACGTCCTTGGTATCCGGACTGGAGGGATGGATCCAGCCGTTTCTCTGCTGAATAATGCACTGAAACATGATGCCGTATTCTTCCTTGGATACCTCAAGTTCACGAAATTCAACTCACCAAGTTCATCAATTCTTCATATCATCCAACCATACTCAATACTGAACACACGTGACCGCATATCGAGTCACCAACATCAGATCACCATCATCGTCAAATCACAAAATTGTCATTTAAAAATTCCCGCCAAAACCTAGAAACCCACCAATGGAACACAGGACATTCAAAATATCCAAGAACCCTAGATCAAGACCAAGAACCACAAGACATCATTCGACCATGCTTGTTTGAATTTCCGCGCGCTTCTTAAAGTGGTCAAATTGAACTCGCGTCCCTTGATTGTTGGAAGGAAACTGTTCCTCCTTACAAAACAGCCAAACCCAGTTCTCCTAGGATGGTTCTTCTAACCTCTGTAAGCTCTTCCATATTGATGGACATTAAACCTTCTCCAAGGATGCTCTTAAACGACTTCTTCACTCATCCTTCTCCCTTTCAAAGCATCAGGAAACCCTTGATTTGTCTCAGATTTAGGTCTTCCATCCGTCAAATTTGCATGGTTCCCCTACCACATCCTGAGACACCTTCCAAGGTTTCCGCAGTGATGTGTACT
Source organism: Asobara japonica (assembly GCA_026005395.1). Taxonomy (NCBI): domain Eukaryota; kingdom Metazoa; phylum Arthropoda; class Insecta; order Hymenoptera; family Braconidae; genus Asobara; species Asobara japonica. The sequence continues at coordinate 3,465,357 of BQMI01000352.1, read as the reverse complement.
CCACCAGGTTCAAAACGTACCAAGTGCACTGCATTCGTTTTACCTGGTTCATCTGGTAGAGCACCTTAGCTTCGTGCCATTTTCTGACCTTCTGGAGTCTGACTCTCTGAATCACATCATCAACTAGCACAACCCTACCAATGATTCTTGCAATTCGTTACAAATTTGACTGAGAACTACCGATCCCATGCCTTGAACTACTTCATCATTACGACGTCTAACCGTGTCCAAGTGATGCTTGTATCATCAATCAGGTGAAGATAGCTTCTCCCAGAAACCGAGAAGAGACATAAGAACCCCCTTGCACTTTGGGAGGGTCTACTGATACCACTGATGAGCACGAGCTATATCTCAACACACCTTATCCTTTCAATATCGTCCACAGATGTCCGCTCTCTGTTCCAAACTCAGCTAATCTCTCTTGCCTTGGCCCACACACGGTTTCATCTGCACCAAACCCCCCAACATTGTCTCTTCACACTTTCCTCCGTATCAGGCACTGTTCCTTCAATGTTTCATACAATTTCTGGACGTAATCTACCTCGCTAGGCGTGGAAAACGCTTGGAATACCTCTTCAGTTCGTCGTGTCAGACGATGAAACTATCATCAGTCAGTTATCACGGATGAAGCTTCTGACTGAATATGATATATACCGTGAAAATTTGAGTTGCTCCTTGGGAGGGTCTACTGATGCCACTGATGAGCACGGGCTACCTCAGCCGGGATCGAACTAGATGGCTGGCTGGTCGCCAGGCAACCGGGGGCATAGTCTGTCCTTCTCAAACCTGAATTGCCGTATCCCTTTGTGTTGAGATTCTGGTTGGGATGCTGCGCCACCGCCGCTGTTCACTCTCTTTCTCACTTCCGGAGTGGCTCGAGCCCCCCCACACACGCTTGTGTATCCGTGTACTGAGGTTTAGGTGAGTTTGTGCTAGTCATACAAGACTGTTGGTTTATGATGCATTTTTTTTGGTTATTTGGTAAGCAACAATGGATGTTTGCGCACTTGATGAGGGAGGGTAGCCTAGTGGATGGGGTCCAGGGAAGAATTGGGTATGGGGTGCCCTGTCGGAAGGGATCAGGCAATTGTCTTAAATTTTGGAGACCTAGGCAGTCTGATTGAGGATATTGGGCAGAATAATGCCTCGTAATTAGGAAGGTGATGGTTTCGAAGGGAATTGTGTGGGTCAAATTAGGTTTTGCTGGCGGTGCTAGGGATCGGGGGGGGGGGGGGGGGGTCTATGCAGGGGAGATGACGAAGAAAGTTTGGTGCTAAAGTTAATGATGTCGTGGAGATAATTGGCAAGGTAAGACATTGGTTCCACCTTTGGGGGGTCCACTGGAGGTTGTGCTATCGTCTGATTGTCGATGGTGCATGACACTGAGTCGACTATTTTTTTTTTTTTAAGTAAATGAAATCCTGAAGTTTCAGAAAGGTCCAGAGGAAGTCTCAATGGTCACAATTTTCGAAGGGTTTGAAAATACAAACTGTTGGCAAAAGTTGGATAAAGTTGCGGAGAGTCAAAAAATTTTGCAAATTTCGAAACGTCTTCTTGAGTCCATTAATTAGCGGATGTTGTTCATAAAATTTATGAGTGGAAGATTGTTTAGTATGATTACGTTTAATGATTTCGCGATATGTGTGGAATAAAATGGGATTTTCAATTGCAGTTATACATGCATGACATGTGGATGTAGCTTGATCTAGCTTTTAAACAGCTGAACTAATTCAATTCGCTGTGGTACTTGCGGATGGTACTGATGGATGAGCCATTGTGGGGGATAAATTGATCGAATTTCGTTTTTTTTTTAATGATATTTAGGGTGCACAATATTAGTTTAAAGATCCATTTGGAGAACGGATACAATTTTTTTTTATTAACTGTTGCACTTTTTAAGTTGCATTTTTGTAGTGGCGATTTGCAACAAATACTGATAAGGATAAATCATTGCAAGTATATATGGCTCAGCAAAACAAAATTATTTTGTTATCATTTCAAGTAGATGTTGCATTTTTTGTTTTGTGAATTTTTAAAAATTACACAAAATTGTGAAGAAAGTGGAAATTTTTTAATGTTCTAGTTTCCCAACTTCGGGAAAACAAAATTGCGCGCATCTCTCACCGTAATAACAGTATGGGGGATGAAAATGAAAAGGGACCACTTTGTCGATGTGCCGTTCCGCTCATACCTTTGCACAGATAATATCATAAAAATTGTTAGAAAATATAATTTGCTAGTGCATACATTTTTAAACAATTTTTTACCCCAATTTGAGTAATGAAATAGACGACAAGGCATCTCTTTTTATTACTCGAAACAGCATGCTCTGCTTCAAAGTCAATAAACCAACAAAAATGGTCGTAAAAACGAGGATTAACAATCACAATTGCTTAAAATCACTAGTGATATAAAGAGGTCAATATCGCGGTAGCGATCGACAAAGTGGTCCCTTTTCGGATTTGCTCACAATACCCCCTAGAAGCACAAATTTCACTCGAAATAAATTTTACAATGTTATTTATGTCATAGAATAATGTTCACCGTCACTGAATAAAACTTTTACAATGGAGAAAAGAGAAAATATCCATGAGGATGGGGCTTCTGAACTCAACTGACCGCGCAAGCGAATACCCCAGGACTTGCGAGCAATTTTCCCCCAGTGTTTGTGATCACCGGCTCAGGAGTTGGTATAAAGGCCGGGGGGGGGGGGGGGGGGGGGGGTCTGGGGATACGATGCGATTTATTAACGCTGCGATGGCGATCCAAAGAATATATAAGACTAAAGGGAGGGAGAGAGAAAAATATTTATTATACGTGTGTGTGTGTTTGTGTGTGTGTGTTTGTGTGCGTGCGTGTGTGTGTGTGTGTGTGTGTGTGTGTGTGTGTGTGTGTGTGTGTGTGTGTGTGTGTGTGTGATTTTTGAACCCGCTATAATTTTCGACCTCACACACATGCGCAATAAAAAATTTTGTCTCCCACCTTATCCATGTGTGTGTGTATGTTTCAGTGCCAAATAAAAAAATTATAAAGATTCAGAAATAAAAAAAAAATACCAATTTCAAAAATCGCAATTTCCATAATTAAAAAGGAAATAAAAATGATGAAAATACGAACCACGAACACCGTAAATTACTTTGTGTTAAACGTCCGACTTTAATAGAGGAAGATGCCGATACCCGGTTTTGTATCGTGGCATGAGGGGAGCGATAAGAAATAAAGAAAAAATAAAAAAAAAAAAAACAAGAAAACTATCGGCTTTACGACGGTGCAGTGCGCGATGGCAGAAAACTATTCCATAGTTGAGTCTTTTTATGGCTTTTTGCGGGTATAAAAGTTGAAGTGAACTCTTTGCGAGTGGAATTGGTACGAAATCGTTCCATTTTGCTTCAGGTCTTCACATAATTGACCAGCATTATGAACATATACAGCAAAAGACTGATAAAAATCAGATCCTCAAAACAATTTTTGTTTCCCATTTTTCCAAAAAAAAAAAAAAAAACAAAAACAAAAAAAACCAAATCAACGAAAGTTTCTCCGAACGCAGACTACAGACACCTCAAAAAACCAAAGCTACAATAACCTATTTCCCCACCCCCCCCCCCCGAACCCGTAAAACCATCCCGTTTTGCCCCGGGCAATGAAAAAATTGCTCAACATTTACACTTGAATGGAAAATGGAAAATGATTATCTCCCATTTTAGTCAATCCACTCTACCGTAACCTTGCGGTCCGAGCACCACCAAGCGTGACCATGACTGTGACTCTCATCGGTGAATGTATCCCAATACCAACTACACCCATACATTATGCATTGTATAGACCCACACAGATAGCCAGAGCCCAGGTCAAAGGCTCGAATACATGCAATGTCTGTTGTTGCGGTAAAGGTGTGTATGGGCACCAAGCCCGATGTCTTCAAGCCACCATCGTCAGGAACGAGTGAAAGGCCGTCACGCGATGCCTACCCCTTCCCTGGATCTACCTTTCCCCACTAGCATTGGTCAACAAGTGTTTAAGTTTTCATCGAGCGGCTCAAGGTACATCCTATATCGAAAATATGGTACCAAGGAGCTGCTCCGAATCCTAATAGACGGTCTGCTGCTCTCCGGCGTTCATGATTCGTCTGAATGCATTCGAAGGTGGTTCGCAGGTACTGCAACGCAGGTGAATGAAGGAGGAACAGACACACTAGACAGTTGGAGACAATGCAGAAGGGATAGGTTGTAGATGATCAACGGCAAGGAGAGACTGTCCATTGGAGATCCGAAGGAGACTTGACACCTTCGGAGGATCAATTCGACGGTTATAACTGTATCCAAAGCTTCAAGGGACAAAAGCTATCTGGGTGCACCTTTCACCTCTAGCATTGGTCAACAAGTGTTCAGGTTTCCATCGAGCAAGCTGCATGGTAGGTCCAGAATGTGGTACCATGCAGATGGTCCGAATCCTAACGGTCTTCTACGCTGATTCGTCGGAATAGGTGTGAAGTTGGCTGGCATTCTTCTGCGATATGCTCAGGTAGATGGGTTGATAATGGAGAAAGATGCTGGTTCTGGTGTAGCTCTCCCCAGGTTGGTCAGCCATTCTCTGAGTATTCAACAGCTCGAGATACATCTTACGCAAAGCACAAGCTTCCGTGAAGTTATCTCCCTGGAATTGCGGTCCTCGACTCTGATTGGTCCATGATTCATATGAAGTTAGGTGGGAACAAATGCACGGGATTTTCAAAGTTAGCGGAAACATCTTTGACCAATCCTGATTGACTTATCATTCAGGTTAGGTTAGTCCGTAACAAAATGCGCGGGAATTTCAACCTATGTCTTTTTGGTTCCAACTTCTTGTCCTTCTTTATAACTTATCCGCCGATTTCTATCGATACAGCAGTGATGATGAGGATTTGAAAACAGATCATTGCGAAATCAGTGCGCAGTCGCTATAGTTTGAATAGGTAGAAGGGACATGAGATGTGGGAATCGGATGGAGGGGAATGGCGGGGTACAGGGAGGGGGAGGCTGTTACAGGTGGGAATGAGATGGTTAATATCATTATTATGAGCTCAGGGCTGAGCAATGAATACTGAGATAGAGCGTGGGATCAGGAGAACTGCAGAAGAAGGTTTACTCGAGTAATCATATATCTCGTGTGCTCAATACATTGTCATAAATAATGTCAATGAAAATTTACTACGAAATTTTGTCTAATACTATTATTTCAAAGCATTGAAGCATCCGAAAATTTGGAAAAATTCTGAAAAATTTTTTTTCACAAACTTTTTTTTTTACAAATTATAAACAAAATCCAAAAATTTTGTCAATTTGAAAAATTGAATTCAAAGAATCCGATTTTTTTTCAGCCGCTTAATCTGTTTACCTTACCTCGATTTGTTCATATTACCATCCATAAAAATCGTTGTTATTGTTCATTAACACATTTTTTAATTGCCAATTAAATACATGTTGCACTGAACGTGTTTGACGAACAAATTTATGAATAGACGCGACGCGCCTTCTGTGATACATAACCCATGAGTTAAAAAAATGAGAGAAAAAAAACGGTGATTATCATTCAGAGATGACCGTGGGACTTGAACTCGAGTTTCGTCGCGTGTTAAAATTAAATATATAGCGTCACCTCTGTTAATTACACCTGCGTGTAAATTCTCATAGCTAGAGGGATGAGGAGATGTGGGTATAATAGAATGATAGCAGTCCCAACATTAGTCTTTCAAGATTGATGGAAAGATTGCTGGAGATTTTTAACTTTTTGGAATCCCAGTTCTCCATAGAGTAAGACGGTTCCATGAACTATTGACACTTTTGAGATAGAAGAGCTCGGTGTGTGTGTGTGTGTGTGTGTGTGTGTGTGTGTGTGGGCGAGTGAGTGGGTGGGTGGGTGTAGGTGGGTGAGTCGCTGAGTGGGTGGGTGGGTGTAGGTGGGTGGGTGTAGGTGGGTGGGTGTAGGTGGGTGGGTGAGTGGGTGGATAGGGGGTGGGTGGGTGAGTGGGCGGTGGGTGAGTGGGGGGTGGGTGGGTGGGGGTGGGTGGGTGAGTGGGGGGTGAGTGGGGGGTGGGTGGGTGAGTGGGTGGGTGGGTGGCTGGGGGGGGGGGGAGGTCGGTGGGTGTTTCTTTACTTATTATGTAAAATTGTTTTTTCTTGATAACAACATTGAGGAAGTACCTCAATATTGTATTATCATGTAGCATACACTGCAGAATGGAGAAGTGATGAGCGACGGAGGACGGAAATTCCGTTACGGAAATAGATGTCAGCCTCCTGCGTTTTGCTCCTTTTGATTATGCGAGTCAACACGTTGAAGCCAAAAGTCTTAATAATTTCCCTCCCACTGATTCTCTCTCTTGAAGTTGTCCCCTTACTTCCATGGAACGGCAAGAAATTTAAAAAAAATTCCACACAAAACATTTTGCGATTTGCAACTTCCCCTAAAAATCATTCCCCTAAAAAAAAATTTGGAATTGTTCATGTCTTGGAAATTATCGAGGAGCATTCGTAATTTTATTTGGAGACAAAACATTTTGTGAAGAACTGTACAAACGAGGTAGCATTAGCACTTGTAATTTACAAAACTGCAGTTCCATTTTTCGCCGAGATAAGCAATTTATTTTAGCATTTTTTTATCATCAGCATTTTTTTATCAGCGCACCTCACAGGGGAAAAGACTGTGAAAGTGCAATAAAACGAAGACTGGCTATTGAATGCAAGAAAATTTCTGCCAACGACCAATCGAAAGTTGTTGTTCCCAATCATGTGCTAATGACGGAAAAATTGAGGTTACAGAAATACAATTGGCGATTTTTTTTAGTTTTCATCCTCAGCAATTTTTAAAAATCATTTCTTTTTCTGGCAAATTTTCCCTCAGACATTGAAGAAAGACGGAACTGTTGCAGGATAAAAAATCCAAAATCCAAAACTGGTTAATTGATCAAGAAACTTGACATTTTGTTCCACCCAATTGATCAATTAATATAGAACGTCCATGAGGGGCCATTGAGTAGCATTGCATAACACATTTTATTAAATCATGATGAATGAAATGCAATTGTAGTTCGTGACGCAATAAAACCGACTGGGTGGTCGTTGATCCTCGACTTTGGAAATCAATTTCGCTAAATGTCCAATCCAACGCTACTCAATCTATTACATACCGCTTAAAATATTCGACAAATTTTCAATTGCAATGGATGAAGTCAAGAAGCAAACTCGAACCGCACTCCCATGAAAAATTCACCCGATTCGATTCCCTATAAAAAGTGAATAATGTGACAATCGACCCGCGCATAGCTTCACTCGACTCGCGGCCAATCAGAGCAGGCGTCACTCCTCCGCGGCCAGTCAGAGCTGGCGTCACTCGACCGCGGCCAATCAGAGCAGGCGTCACTCGACTCCCGCCGCTTTCGATTCTCGCCAACTTCACGCGGCACATGCCTATGCGCCTATCTTACTTTACGACATTACAAATTCAAAATCAAGCAAAATATAGAATAATTAAATATGTTCAAAGGAGAGAAAAAATTCTCGTCCATTATAAAATGATCAGAAAAATGCCTCCAAAATTAGAACAAATCCACGAAGTTCTTCGGAATGATGCCTCACATTGCCAAAGCCTAATAGCGTTATAAATTTTTCCACAATTGAAATCAATGATTCTGCTTAACCCCCAGCAGTAGAGGTCGCACTTTCATAACAACAAAAACCTGAAATGAATAGCACGAACAATTGTACATTATTTTCAAGGTTACTTCAACCTTTGTTCACGTCTGTATCCGTTGCATTCACAAGCCTCGTGGCATTCCGTAGGTGCAGGCGTTGGGAGAATGGTTATAGAACTCGATTCGAATGGAAAATTGTGTATAACAAACTGCTTGACTTTTACGGCCGATTAACTCGCTGCAGGGCGGACTGTCCTATTTATTAACAAGAAAATTCCATGCAGTTTGACTTGTGCTGTTCACCAAAACGTCTAAAACTCGATTTCATACATTAGCAGACTGTGTTTTCACGTCGCCTTAAGGTTCCACCTCCACATAAACGTCAATAACTTGTTATCTTCATTACATTGCATAGTGCATACATACCGAGTTTGAATTTCCCGCGTTTTTTCGCCGCGCACCTTCAGACGAGTGGCCAGAGTTATGGGCCAATCAGAGCGGATGTCATTCAATTTCGATCAGAGACAACTTCATGCCTCATGTGATAGGACATATAGCGCTCGTTTGAATTTCCCGCGCTTTCTTCCGCGCCAACTTCACACGGCTGATTGGCCAATGAGAGCGGATCTCGATGTTTTTCGACCCTAACCAACTTCATACTGTACGATGCGGTTGCAATATAGCCTATTGTGATCTTGACATCACTTTTAAAATCTAAAAACAAGTTTGTGAAGCCAACCTGCCTTTGAAACTTCCGTAATAATTCAAAATAACATCTAAAACTCAATTTCTTGTCTTTGCCGAGCATGTTTTCAAGTCGACTTAGCTCGTCGTATGCATTTGAATATTTTATAGGCTGTGCCTTCTATTTTTGGCAACTGAAAGAACGAGTGAGGGACAATAATAGGCTTTACTAGATCTTAACAGCCAAGTTCACTGTTTATCATGGCCCCGTCTCACTTCAGTCTATAAATGTTGAGCTTCTATTTTACACGATGTCTCGAAAACTCATGAGGATATCGATATCGATACTTCAATATCCAAGTGATGAAAGACCAAGTTAATATAATTTTTTTTTTTAATTGAAATGCTAAAATTTCTTCTTATTTTTTTTTTTATCTGATGATTGAAAAATTAAGTGACTGTAGAAAACTTCGGAAAGAGAATTATTATAATATTTTGCAAGTTTGTAATGGAATATTCTCATTGGAATTAGATTTATTCTTGTAAATCTTTTTTATCGTCTTCATCAATTTGTTTTCTGTCTAGGAAGATCCAGGATATATCTTTTGGTAGTTTGCCAGTGTCTATGGAATGAGAGTTTGACAAACAAATTGCACCTGCCAGTTTCACGGCCAATGGCATTTTAGGCCTCCCTGTATCGCTTTATCTTTTCAGGTGTAAACATTGCCTTATTGATATCGTCATTAGTCTGCTTCAGTTGCCGCAGCATTGGTACAAACAATTTGAATGTTGATAGCTGAATATTGCGAAAACGGTTGGGGATAGGGGAAAATGTTTGAGACAAAAAATGTTCCTTGGATACAAATACACAAACTAGATCTTATGACTTTGGCTCCTAACTCTCATCGTTCGGGAGTTAGCGCGGGTGGAAGCTCCGCGGGTAGGCCGCGAGCGTTCGTCCGCGACACCGGCGGGTCTTCTGCAAAAACCGTTCGAGATACAGAAAAATCACTGAGGAATAAAATGTTGAGCGTGAAAAATGCAATCAAGTAAGTTATAAGAGTTTTCTTCTTATTTTCAGTAGTTTTGCGGATATTCACGTTTTTAGGAAACATGAGGGTGCAGGAGCGGCCCCCCTTTGCCATTGAATCGCCGATAGCTCCTTAACTAATGGAGATAGAGGTGACAGTTATCTAACTCAAAAGATTCGTCATAATCTTCGGAATTTATAATGTCTTGACAATTTCATTGTATTTCCTACCGTTCCCAAGTTATGGAGTCCCATAGTTGGAAAAAGAAATCCAAGATGAACGAAACTTAGAAATACTATCATTAGTACATATTAATATGAGAGAAGTTATAATTTAGGGTACGATAAATTCATCTGACATTTTGATGGAGAACGATAAGTTAGGGCAGGTGAGGCATAAATGTTTGTCATAACTTTTTCGAAATAGTAATAGCGGAAATTGCCCATCCGAAAATAATGTTGCCATCATTTTCACCATTTTCAAAATTCCCGCTCTTTCGCGCGGGAAAAATTTAACTGGAAAAAAAAAACAAAAAATCTTTTTTTTTTTTTTTTTTTTTTTCATTGAAACAAAATAGAAATTTGACAAATTTTCGTTGATGAGAAAAAAAAGAGTACAAGCATAAGATATAGTGCATCACAATTTTGTACCCCCTCGAGCCATAAATGGGTCACACGGGAATAAATTCACAAGCGAGACACATTTATTCCAATCATCACACACCAATCATGTAATATTCTGTAATTGTAATGAAGTAAATTTGACAGTGACAGTGAAAGGAAGCGATCAACAATACAAACTCATATTCATCATTTCCGAATAAAAAATTCGGAGTGATTTTTCCCTAAATCATGAATTAATTTTATATGATATATACATATACATTTGAATACTATATACATTTATAAAATTATTAATTTTCGAATTTGGGAAAAGCTTGCGAACGGTAGGGAATCCGATGAAATTGTCAAGACATCATAAATTCCCAAGATCATGACGAATCTTTTGAGTTAGATAACTGTCACCTCTATCGCCATTAGTTAAGGAGCTATCGGCGATTCAATGGCAAAGGGGAGCCGCTCCTGCACCCTCATGTTTCCTAAAAACGTGAATATCTGCAAAACTACTGAAAATAAAAAAAAAACTCTTATAACTTACTTGATTGCATTTTTCACGCTCAACATTTTATTCCTCAGTGATTTTTCTGTATCTCGAACGGTTTTTGCAGAAGACCCGCCGGTGTCGCGGACGAACGCTCGCGGCCTACCCGCGGAGCTTCCACCCGCGCTAACTCCCGAACGATGAGAGTTAGGAGCCAAACTCATAAGATCTAGTTTGTGTATTTGTATCCAAGGAACATTTTTTGTCTCAAACATTTTCCCCTATCCCCAACCGTTTTCGCAATATTCAGCTATCAACATTTAAATTGTTTGTACCAATGCTGCGGCAACTGAAGTAGACTAATCACCGCAATATTCCCATTCTAACTGTCCGATTTAGCCAATGAGTATATTTTCCATCCGGCATATCCATTTTGGGCATAAAAGTGTTGGTAAAATAATTGAAGTACAAAAAAAAAATGGCGGCGCAAAAAAAATCACCAACTCCAAAAAAGAAACAACCAAAAAAAAAAAACTCACTATTAAAAACCAGCAATTTCCTCGTGGACCCCAGCCTCTTGATAGTCGACTTGACTCCGTCAACCTCATGTTCCTCATCCATCATAAACAATGAAAAAAAAACTCCCCCAAACGCCACAAAAAAATAAACTCCCCACAAAATGTTTACACCCTCACAACAGAATTTTCATTCCAAAATCACTGCAACTTCCCATAAACTTCACTGGCCATTAATTCCAAATTTAAATCGCGGGAAAAACCGGTTCTTCGATCTACCTCCAATCCGCACTTGTTATCATAATAATCAACCACTGTGTTACTTTATTAATGATAATTATTCCCGAAAAATGGTCCAATAATAGACAAGTCACTTCATGTTTAAGCGCGTCGAAAAAGGGTGAATAATTTTTCCATGTTTTAGCACAGTGTTTATTCAAAATTTTGGAATTCGCGCCATTTATTTAAAACAATTGCTTTGTGGTAATTGTGGGAGGGAAAATTGTGCGATTCCGGGGTAGACGCTACGCAACTGTAATTTTGATGTAACGAAGTTGAGTACAAGTCAAGAAGTGAAGGAATACGAATTCTCGAGCGGCTAAGCGTTTTACGGTTTATGCTGGGCGACTGAAGGAGAGGGGGGGGGGGGCAGATATTCTTGGATATATTAATTCGGGAACGGGGGTGGGGACAGTTGGGGGGGGGGGGGGGGGACTCGGCAACATGCACGAGGCTGAGACCGAGTTTTGCGTTGCCTAGCAACGCAACACGCGGCCGGATACCTTGAGGGGGCGACGCCTGTCAGCGTGGCGCAGAACGCGGGAAAGTGGCGCAATTTGAAAATCCCACTCCTTTTCACAGTTTTTCCCAAATTTCAAACATGTTAAATTTTCCAACCATAAAAATAAATTCGAAGATCCAGAAAACGTTATAAAAACGTGGGAAAACCCGACACTTTCGGATATTGAAAAATTTTCAACATTTTACGAAAAATAATTTACGCTTAATTTAGAAACTCGAAAAATTGAAAAACTAAAATAATAAAAAAATTTAAAAAAATTATAATTGCACATACCGTATCAATGGAAAGAATCCATAAACTTCTAAATCGAATTCCAATGATTGACACTAAACATTTCAAATTGCCCAAAATTTCAAAATTTTAAAACCAAAAATCAAAAGTTCCAAAAACTAAAAAAAATTGCTCTTTCGGGGATGTGAAACTATTTTGTATATAGTGTGTGTATTTTCCCCTGTTTTCAGTGTTTAAATTTCCAAAAATTTACGTGTAGTGAAAAGCGCGGGAACGCACTGGACTTCGAACTACGCCTGCGCACTGTTTACACGAAGCAGTAACATCTACTCCAACATCGACAACCAATGAGAACAGACTTAACTCTGTTGTCTCCTGTGTTTATTGTTGCTCCAGTATCTCCAATATTTTGTTTTCGTGATTACTCCATCAGTAATTACCGATTATAACTGCAATAATCCCAGGAGCGAAAAAAAATATTATAACTTGTTATCATGACCGAAGGTAATAAACTAATCGAACCACTATCGATTTATTTTTATAGGTTAACTTATCGACTTGTTCATGGGGCATTAACCCTGCGGTATAGCCGACAATTGTTGACTTGAATAATTTAATAATCCCATCAATGTTTTCAGATGAACGAAAACGTTCAGGTAGTAATGATGAAAAACGCGGGTCCGTGGAAGTTGGACCTGATCCTACAGCTCCAATCACAAGGAGAGGAATTTTGACATCATTTTTGACAGGAAAACCTATGGAGATACCGGACCACGATATCGTATGAAAATTTCTCTATAAAAATCGATTCCTTTTACGTAATTTCAATTATAACGTACATAATATCAGAAATTTCATTTTGAAAAATCTTGACAGAAAATGACAGTGAAAAAAGAAAACATGGATTTATTTTTTTTCCTTTTTTGCACAGTTGGGAAAATGCCGATTTGTCTCAGAATTCGAAAAGCTGAACCGCATAGGTGAGGGCACATATGGAATAGTCTATCGAGCTAGGGACACAAAAACCGATAAAGTTGTGGCCTTGAAAAAAGTGCGAATGGAGCATGAAAAGGATGGACTGCCAGTTAGTGGCCTGCGAGAAATCAGTGTTCTACTCTCCTGCAGACATGAAAATATTGTACAACTCAAGGAAGTTGTAGTGGGCCGAAGTTTGGAGAGTATTTTTCTGGCTATGGAATATTGCGAGCAGGATCTGGCGAGTTTACTTGATAATATGCAAACACCATTTTCTGAGAGTCAAGTTAAATGCATTGTCCTTCAGGTATAGACATTTGTCATCTCCACAAATTAACAAAATTTAAACAAATCCTCTGGCAATTAAATCATGATGAAATTCCAATTTTTTTCCAATGAAAAGTTGTTCTATTTTTGTGTCAAATATTAAGTAATTTTCAAGGACTTGACCTTTTTCAGGTACTAAAAGGGTTGCGCTATCTCCACCGAAATTTCATTGTCCATCGTGACTTGAAGGTGTCAAACTTACTGATGACTGATAAAGGCTGTGTAAAAATCGCTGATTTTGGGCTTGCGAGGTGGTTTGGCTTGCCCTTAAAACCCATGACCCCCAGAGTGGTGACTCTCTGGTATAGAGCACCAGAATTGCTACTTCAAGCCAAAACTCAAACTACATCAGTGGACATGTGGGCGGCTGGTTGCATATTAGGTATTTATTTTTCGTTCACCTCTGCAGTAGCACTCCTCGAATCCCCACTCTAATAATTTCTTCATAAGAAATCAATTATTTACTTAACAAGGCGTTTTAGCGAAAAATACCATATAACATGTTTCGTAGATAATCTAAATACTAAGAAAAAAGTCTTATGAAAGTTCTCTCTAGATTCCACCATTCTTGAGATATCTGCCTTTTTAAGTTCCCCATTCTGTTTCCAGGCGAACTATTGGGTCACAGGCCCCTGCTGCCCGGTAGATCAGAAATCCAACAGCTGGAGCTGATTGTCGACCTCCTGGGAACACCGAGTGAAGCAATTTGGCCAGAATTCAATTCCCTCCCTGCCCTCCAAAATTTCAGCCTCAAACAACAGCCATACAATAATTTAAAACAAAGATTTCCATGGCTGAGTGCAGCTGGATTGAGATTGCTCAATTTTCTCTTCATGTACGATCCAAAAAAGCGTGCAACCGCTGAAGAATGCCTACAAAGCAGCTACTTCAAGGAGGCACCACTGCCCTGTGATCCAAAATTAATGCCCACATTTCCCCAGCACAGAAATATGAAAAAAACGAGTCAATTGAAGGAGAGCAGAGAGGCTGATGCACTTGTCAGTGATCAAACGAATAATTTGCCTGCAATATCTGATTTGGTAAGTTGTTATTTTTTCCCAACTTTATTGAGACAATACCTCACAATATATGTTACGATTAATTTTTGGCTTTTTCGGTCCCTACCTAAAAAAAAAATAAAATAAAAAAAAACTCACAATATATGAGTGAAATTTCATAGAAGGTAAAGCAAGAAATGGTCAATAGCACCAAATTTTTTTCATCGTTTAATCTAAGTATTTACATAAAATTCTGAACAGTCTTTGCATTACATAATGTCACACATAACAATTATTACAATTTTTTTTCAATTTTTTTTCAGCTTGGATCTCTAGTCAAGAAAAGACGGGTCGAGTGAATTTTTCAATTGTATCAGGGTCATGGATCTTAGAAATGTCAAGCACAGTATCACTTAAGTTTAAGGTAATAAAGTGTCGCAATGCATATTTTTTTTTTTTTTTTTTTTTTTTTGTATTGATTCAGTTCTTCTGGTTTTCCTTCGGCTCGTAGCGTGTTCTGTACTCGCCCTTTGGATCGTATTTTGCGACTAATCTTGCCCAATCAGCTGGTCGTTTGCTTTTTAAATGATTCATAACTCTTTCTGCAGTTGCTTTTTGTTTCTCGTCACATTTGGAACAGCCGTTCTTCAGACTGTCGGGAAGCACTTCTGGAAATATTGTAAATTGAGAAAACATTAAACTTTGAATGTAAATTTTTTTTAGACGTTTCCATTTTTTTTTTTCAAGTTCAAGATTTTTAAATGTTTGAAATCTGAAAAAAACTATCGAAAATAGCAATCGAGGTTTTTTATAATTGTACATTGTTCCTTATTTTCATTCATTTTTTCTTTGCGAATTACTAGGAGTTGATGACTTATGCAACATGACTTAACACCCATCTCAAGATTGACTTTATTTGCCTTTCCAGTGTACGTAATGGATTCTGTGGTTACTCAATTGAGAAAGTTTTCACCTCTTACTCAATCCACTCGATGACCCCCTCAATTTTGTGTTCATTCCCATTCAAAACTAACGAACTCTTTTTGAGTTATTGTGCATGAATTACGAACAATTTTTTTCACCAAAAATTATTTGACTTCTCCAATTTTTTGTCAAAAAAAATTCCAGCATTTGATTATTCATAGAAAACAATATTGCACATATTGTGGAATCTAAAGTCACCATCACAATCCCAAAAATTAAAAAATGAATTCTAAATAATTTACATAAATTTCAAAATCCAAAATTTCACAAATTTGGAAAATGTCAGACAATTAAAAAAATTTTTTACTTACTTTTGAGTTCTCGTCCCTCAGCCGTACAGGCTCCTTCTCCAAGCATGCACTTAATATAACTCGTAAGAACTCGATTGTTTTGTAAAATTCTATCAACATCAACATTGTCGTATTTGCTTGATTTCTGGCTCAATACAACACCAATCGTCAAAAATAAGAAAATGAGAATGCCTTTCATGACTAATCGATTGATTGATCGATTGATTGACTGATTGATCGATTGATTGATCGATTGATTGACTGATTGATCGATTGATTGATCGATTGACTGCTCGATTGATTGGTCGATTGATTGATCGATTGATTGATCGATTGATTGATCGATTGATTGATCGATGGATTGATTGATTGATTGATTGATTGATTGATTGATCGATGGATTGACTGATCAATCAATTGGGTTAACAATCGTGGATTGATTGGCTGATTGATCAATAAAATGATCGATTGACTGGTTGATTGATCAACAGATTGATCATCAATGAAATTAATAAAATATATCGAATTCAAAAACAAAGTTGTCACTTGTACTAAATGGGCTCCAGAAGATCCAAGTGGAAATTGACAAGCCGTTTTCTTCTTATATAGGAGAGAGTAGGCCCAATTGGAAGGGGATTCCCACTTACCTGTGATACGCACGTCTCTACAAGTTATTCATCTCACGTATGTGCCATGTTACTAAATATACATGAACGTGATAACTGATTGAACAATGTATAAAGGTTCTAAGAAACGAAGGGATCATTGCTCAATTCTGTTCTAAGAAGTTGCTCATCTGGAGCTTACCTGAGAAAAATTTTCACCTGTTTTTTTCTACGTAGGAAAAATAATTTGTTCTTGCTCAAAATGGAATTAAAAATTGTTTTTTTTTCAGGATACGTTTTCCAATTGTTTTTGTAATACCAAAAATTTCGAGTACCTGAGAAAAAAATCGAAAAAAATATTCGATGATCTCGGAAGCCTTAAAAAAAGTTTTGAAAATACCAAAGTTGGGAAATTTCAGAAATAAAAAAAAAGTCAAAAATTGGAAAAAAAATGCGGAGCCATTTCAACTTTTCATAACAAGGCCAACACTCGGAAATACCGAAAACTTATTGGAAGTCAATAATTCTGGCATTTCCAGTGACGAAATTCCGCATAAAAATCAGCTGTCTCATCGTCCATTAAATTAATCTTCCACACATTAGAAACTGTAAGTTGCGAAATATCGAGTAGTGTTGTCGATTGATTTGGTGATAAAAAAAAAGGGAAATAAAATGCCACGCCCTGACGCCTTTGATACGGTCCAGGTGGTTTATTGCAGGCTTTCAGGCCTCTATTTCTGGATTAGACTGAACCCCGAATATTCCGATATCTCACAGCAATACTGGGCCCACCCACCGCGATTCTGGAGCCCATCTTGGCTATTTTAGATTCTCTCTGATCCACACGTGACGAAAAAAATTTGTGGTTTTTATAACGTTCAAATAAAAATTTCAAGCATCAAAGAAAATTGTAAATTGATTTTTTTCGAGTTTTTGCAATTTTTTTTATTTGTCACACACAAACACACACACACACACACACACCCACACCCAGCCAGCCAGCCAGCCACCCACTCATCCCCCCCCCCCCACTCACACACAGAGACACAGCTCGACTAAAAGCGTTTCAAAATTGTAAAAAGCACGCAAAGTTGTAAAAAATATTTTCCACTTTATTCATTAAAATCTAAACAATTTCCAGCATCTGTCACATCTTCCCCACATTTTATAGCAGAAAGCTACATCTGCATTATATACAGAAATAGAATAAGCAAAATGTCCAGATGAAAAAGAAAACAGGAGAAAAAATTTGTCAATTGACATGACATAGTGACTAATCATCCAAAGTGCTCTGTAGTTCTGTAGGGAGCTGATAAGACTTGGTAAGTTTTTCGTTCAGATTTTCCGCAACAATTTAATTTATTTGTCATCTATCGTTACTTCAATTACTGCAATTTTTGAAAGTCTTGAAATTTTGGTAATTTTTTGGGATTTGAAATTTCAGAACAACTTGCCTGACCATCTTCAAGGTGACAATGTTACGAGATTTTTGGCGGCAAATTTTTCAAAATTTGGCAATGTAAGTTTTTAGGGGAATCAATCAAGTTTTTGGGTTTTGGGGCTTCGCTAATGGATCAATAAATGAAAAATCGCCCGCTGTATATTGCTCAACTAGACTCAAGTCTGTGCTACATTGTCTGGATACTGAATTGGTCCTCGTGGAGTCATTATCGGCATTGGACGAACCGCAATGCCACTTGGAGGCCATCGCCTTGCATTCTAGCCCTGGAATAATGATGAAACTTTATCAGTCTTGAGATACTAGGATCAACATAGTTAGAATGATTGATTGGAAATTCTGAGAGTTTCAGTTATTTAAATTTGTTTATTTATCAAATTTTAATTATCAGATTTATCAAATTTTCCTTTTTAAGAATTTTCAAATTATCCCTTTTTTCACTTATTCGAAAATTTATTTTTTTTTCGTCTCTTTCCATTTTTCGATTTTTCACTTTTTCCATATTTTGCACTTTTTCTACAGATTCTCAAAATTTAAATTTTTTCAAATTTCGAATGCTCTTAAGCTAAGAATTTTGAAAAAAAAAAATCAATTTTAAAACCTCTCAATTTTTTATTTTTCAATTTTTTCATTGTTTTGAAATTTTCAGTCCCAAATCTTAATTTTTTTTCGAACTGTGAATCTTTCTCAATTCTTAATTTCAAAAAACAAGAAAAAAAAACTCGAAGCTCTCACCAGCATCAGCACTTCAATGAGAATCAGAATAATCCACTTACCACGTTTACGCAAAAGTTTCAGTTGTCATTTTCCCAATTGTCTCCTCGACGTGTGTTAATAAATTCCGGAATAGAGTATCCAGAGACATATTAGCAAAACCAACAAAATGAGATAAGTTGTCAGAAGATTCTGCGTCTCGTGAGCTGCCTTGGCAATCATTGGTCCAAAGTTGATGACCAATCCGCTAATTAAATGACTCTCGTTTTACTAATTTTGCCCCACTTGATGTCAGCGCAACTGACCGTGAAGGACTCATTGAACTTGCACAAAATTGTTCCAGAAATTCCGAGGCGCTACTCCCACCCATCATTTGAAACATCATTTTTCGAGCTTTCATCTAGGATTGGGCGCATTTTGGGGTACGCCCCCACGTTCGAAAATACGTATTGATATTACAACGTTCGAGAGTCAAAGTTATATTAAGGCTGGCAGAATGTCTCTTTTTTTTCTTTCTTTCAGGAATTTAAAAATGTTTCTTCATTGGACGAACGAATTTTTCTGCAATTTCAATTTTTTTTTTTTTTTTTGACAATTTGGAAAATTTTGAAGTTTTAAAATATTTTGAAATTTTTTCAGGCTTTCAATTTTTCAATAAAATTTTTTAATAAAATTTTTTGATAAAATTTTTTAATACATTTTTTTAATAATTTTTTTTAATAAAATTTTTCAATAAAATTTTTTAATAGATTTTTTTAATAATTTTTTTTTTAATTTTATTGTCCGAAATTTTGAAATCGTTTTTGCGAATAATAAACAATTGTCAGGTTCAGACCAATTCTATGACCCAACTTTCAAAAGCTCTATAAAAAATCACAAAAAAATCTACCTAAAAATGCCATTTGACATTGCTTTTGAAATTCACTTCACCTAAAATTTACACAAGTTATTATTAAATCGAGTGAACTAGTTTGTGTCTCGTCACTGTCAGATTCATTCGATTGGCATGAAAATAAACTACATGTGAGGCAATGAAGCTGCGCATTTTCCGCATTTCCTTTGATTACATTAAACAGCTCAAAACAATTCACTGCTCGATCTCACCTCAAAAATAAACAATTTTATCAAAGTCGTTTTCAAGTAGAAACAATTTATTTACAAACTATGTACAAATTATGAAATACGAAATGGAAATTTGAAAAGCTATCCAAACCGAGAGAGAATTTCTTAATTTTCCATGTATACAAGTCTCAAAATTTCCATTAGTTACAAAATGTCTACAAAAAAAAAAAATTACTCAGTAACCAGAATTGTTTGTGAAGACCAAGTGAACTTGGATGTTCGTAGCCAAAATATCAGGAAACTTTTTTGCTGTTTGTTGATTAATTTTCTTAAAAATGGAGCTGGAGTTCTGATGACTTACTGCAGAATTCGATCCCTTCCTAAGCACTTAGCACTTAGCCCCTAGCACTTAGCCATTAGTGCACTTAGGACTTAGCACCTAGTGTGCTCAAGACGTAGCACTTAGTGCACTTAGGACTTAGCACTTAGTACACTTAGGACTTAACACTTAGTGCACTTAGGACTTAGCACTTAGTACACTTAGGACTTAGCACTTAGTGCACTCACAACTACCTTAAGTGTTGCCCCCATTCAACAACCGCAAGTATGTCTCAATCCTGATAGTCTGCAAGCCTTCAACAACTGCAATTTGATAAGTCCTATTACGCTAACACTAATTCTTCAAGATGTGAAATTTCTGGTGACAGGACTAGGCGCTTGAAGAACTTTCCTAGATAATCGCATGACGCCAGATACAGGATCTCTTCCAAAGTATTTCACCTGCAATTCCTGACCAACTGTAATATTCAATGCGCTCGGATGGGCAATGGATCTCTGATCCAATTGGGAATTCGGCAGCAATGTAGGATGCATACTGGGATAAAGGATAACCATAACTCCCGAGTTCCTAATCTCCACAACTTTAGCCGTATAAATTCCACCAAATTCAAGTTGCGGTGCTTTGTCATCCTTGAGAATTCCACTGATGACATCCTTAGCTTCAGTCATGGCAGTTTCATTAGGTGCAAACAGTACGTAAGAATTTTCCTCTTGCGCATGAATACTCACACCAGTTTCCACCAAAATTTTCTTCAAATTTGCACCACCTACGCCCAAAAATCTGCCGCGCAGGTGGATGGGTACCTCCATGGTCTCAGTTACCGGCATATTTACCTTGCCAACTCGCGGCGATGATATCAGATTGTTCATGGTGCAAAGAATTTCCGACTTTGCTGACATTGCTTGACTGAGACTCTCCATTACAATTTTTAGGGGAAGCCCCGGAATTTTTACATCAGCTTGGAGCGCAGTTATTCCTCTTTTCGTTCCCGCTATTTTGAAATCCATGTCACCAAGGTAATCCTCGATTCCCAGGAGATCCGTGAGAATTCTGTAGTCATCAATGTGCTTTCCGTCTTCGGTGTACCTAAAAAATCGAGGGAGAGACAACGCTGAAGATACCGCGCCACGAAAATATTCGATTGTTAGTGATGCTTACCTGGTGACAAGACCTATAGCAACTCCAGCAGCTGCTGTGGAGATGGGAACCCCAGCATCCAGGAGAGCCAAGCTTCCACCGCAGACAGATGCCATGGAAGATGAACCATTGGATTCCAGAACTTCACTGGTCAATCTGATTGTAAAAGGGTAATTTTCTGGGATTACAGGCCTCAGGGCTTTTTCAGCCAGAGCCCCATGGCCCATCTCGCGCCTTCCAATTGGGCCAGTTCTGCCAGTTTCCTTCGTAGCATAAGGCGGAAATTCGTAATGCAGGAAAAAATTCTTCTCCTTAATTCCAGTCGACAGCATCGATACTGTGTCCATTTTTAGGGCACTGTCCAATGAATCTAGAGTTACTGTGCATAAAACTTGGGTTTGGCCTCTTTGGAACACAGCAGAGCCATGCAGGGGTTTGAATAAATCCACTTGACAGGAAATGGGGCGCAGTTGGTCCAATTTTCTACCATCACAGCGAAGATCGTTCTCGAAGATGAGGGACCTGGTGTCAAAAGAAAAAATTTTTAAATGTTGGGGACAACTTTTTTTTCTTGTTTAAACTCAGAGTTTTTGGTTGAACTTACCTGAAGATGTCCTTCGAGATCACCCCAAAAGCATCGACCACAGCAGGTAAATCCAAATCAGAAACACTGCTCTTCATCGTATCAACTATATTGTTCCTCAAGTCATTGAGCGCATTATCCCTCGATAACTTGTCATGTTTGGAATCGGTGAAAATATCTCGCAGCTTAATTTCGGCAAGTGACCTAACAGCAATTTTCATCTCATCAGTTACTTTGGTAACGTATTCCACAGCTCGTTTGGGCTTTCCCTGCATTCGCGCCAATTCCGAAATTCCGGAAATGATACCTTGACACTCTTTGACTCCTGCTTTGATCGCCTTTAAATTGAGCAAAAAGAAAATGTATTACGGAATTTCTGTAAATGTAAAATCGGAATTTCTATTACAATACAATTTGGAAAACTCAACTGATTTAAAGAGTTAAAAAAATCCAAAAATCCAAAACACACATAGTCCAAAAACCTTTTGTAAAAAAAAAACAAAAACAAAAAAAAACAAAAACTGAAAGTTCAAATATTCCTCGAATTTATACCTTCTTCAAATCAGGCTCGACAACAGCATTGGCACAGCCATCGAGCATGATAACGACATTCTGTGCACCGGCTGTGATGATGAGATTGAGGGAGCTTTTGGAGATATCATGTCGACTGGGATTGATGAGGACCTCATTGTCGATCAATCCAACTCGAACTGCACCTACTGGTCCACCCCAGGGGATGTCAGAGAGAGCTAAGGATGCGGATGCTGCGTTTATCGCAAGGACATCCGGATCGTTTACTCCATCGACTGCCAGGATGTTGCACATCACCTGAAAAAATTAGGACAATTAGTTATGAGCTATAACTACAAAAAAATTCCGTTATCCAAAATTTGTTTCACAATCATTTTCAATTTTTCTTGGAATTCTAAATTGATTTGAAAAAAAAAAAAAAAATATAAGTGAAAAAAAAAAAATTATTTATCTAAATTTATTGGAAGTACAATTATTCAGTTAGTTTGCAAAGTAGATTTGTTGGTGCAATTAGGGAAACAATTCAAGTTACAATCGGAAATTGATTTAGCTGTAATAATCCATTTCTGGGGTAAAATACGAGTTAATAAATTTTGTTAATGTCTTCTTGATTGATGTTCTCTTCGAGTGAATCTGCTAATTACCTGAGTATCGTAATTATAGCCCTCCTGAAATAGGGGACGCAGAGATCTGTCTATGAGACGACTAGTAAGAATTTCATGCTCAGAAGGACCCAATTCGCGTCGCAAAAAATTTGTGGGTATTCTACCAGCAGCCGCGGCTTTTTGCCTGTAGTCCACTACGAGTGGAAGAAACGAACTCGTCGCAGTTGTGTGGGTTTTACTGACAGCAGTCGCCATCACTGAAGTGTCCCCGAATGTCACGATTCCACAGCCATCGGCGAACTTAGCGAGATTTCCAGTTGATAGGGTCAAATATTTTTTCGTCGAGCTTGGGACAAAATAAAATACCATAAAAATATATTTTTCCAAACAAAAAATTTCGCATGTTCTCAAAATTTTTTTAATCTGATTTTTTTTTTATCATTCGAACATTTTTAAAATTTCTTAATTTTGAAATTTAAATAAAAAAAATTTTTTTTTTTTGAAAAATAAATTTTTGAAATTAAAATTTTTTTTTTTTTTTTTTAAAAATAAATTTTTGAAATTACATTTTTTTTTTTTTTTGAAAAATAAATTTTTGAAATTACATTTTTTTTTTTTTTTGAAAAATAAATTTTTGAAATTAAAAAAAAAAAATTTTTTTCCATCAATTTAAAACTTTTAAAATTTTTTCAATTCCTCAATTTCTTGAAATTCATCTTTATCAACCATGCTCTTAAAAATAAGAAAAAAAATACTGTGGAGATAGAGTGCTCAAAATTTTGAAACAATTGTTCAAGATACCAATTGCAATGAAGGTATTTCCGAAAAAGAAGAGATAAGGAGTGGGGAAAGTGAAAAAATGCTCGGAGTCACTTTTCGTAAGAAGAATTCTGAAAAGTTTCTCAAAATTGGGGGGGAAAAATACAATTGGGGTTAACTAAAAAGTTTGATGAGAAAAGATATGGAGCTCACCTTTGTGATAATGATATTTTGATTTCCGCACTTTTTCCGAATGTCGAGGACATTCGAAATTGACAAAACTTGGCATTTCTTATCCTAGTTTGATGCTTTATGTAGAAATAGGGCAGTTTTTGGGAGGAAATTAATCTGAATGTTGTTATTGATGCCATGGTGCCGGCATGGGAGCAAATTTGTGAGGTTATGTTTGTACAATGTTAACCCGCGAACATAACCTCAAATACCAAACATTTGAAAATGTGGATTCGAAATAACAAAGTTTTCTATAAACAGCAAATTATATAGGAACTTTAAAGGAAATCCACAACGTGTATGTCAAATTAACCGCAAGTTCAAAAATGCACATTATTAAGTAATCAAATTATCGAATTAGAGAATTGCAAAAAATCAGCTGTTTCCAAAATTCAGTTTGTTTTTTACTTTTCAAATTTTTTGATTAAAAAAAAAAAAAAATTCTTTTGAATTCTGTCAAATTTGTTTTTCAAAACTTGAAAGACCGAATAGTTTTTTAAATTTTCTATTTTTTTTTTTTTTATATTTTGAGTTTTTTTTTTTGGAAATCTCATTTTTTTAATTATTTTAAATTTCGTCTAAAAGTTTGGGAACAATTCAAAAAATTTCAAATTTTCAAAATCCCCAAATTTTTCAAAACTCCCAAATTTTTCAAATTCTTTAATGCCGAATTCTTCCAGATGCTGCAGATGCGGTACATGTGCCTCAAATACATTTCGCCCAGAAGAGCCCCTCAAAAATGCCGCGCTTACTGTCAAACTCAAACCGACCCCAAAATTCCGCGAAATTCAAGCAAACAAAATCTGCCATCAACTTTCACGGGCTACGACGACACCACAATCGACGTCAAAAGTTTGCCACCGGACGTGATCCGGAGAACAAAAAATATCCCATCTCTTCATCTGCTCGACAAATCCATTGCAAAAGATATTGCATCATTGATAATTCCCCACATGAGGAGCCATAAGGACACGTTCATAGCTGAGATGAATTCGGGAACTGGTTTGTTAACAAAACAATTATTGGATGCTGGAGTTCCACGTATCCATGCATACGAAAAACACACAGACTTTATGCAATGGTATTAAATTATCTAATTATTTTAGTATTTAAAGAGCTAATTTCCTTTTTGAGTTTTTTGGTAAAACGTCAATTACAAACTTTGGAAAGTGAAAGAAAACTTTTGCAAAACTAAAAACTTGCAACGAACAAAAATTAATTATGTGAAGTTGTGTGTGTGTGTTTGTGTGCGAAAAGAGTTGAGCAAAAATTGTCTGAGAATTTAGTTGTTTAATAAAATTTTCAATAATTTGTGAAAACGATAAGAACAATTATTGGAATGTTTAATGAGATTTATATATTAATTATTATTAACGTATTTATATATCAATTGCAGGTTGCACCCTCTGGTTTCGAAAAATCCAGAACGCCTGGAAGTGAGGCCTTTCAACTTTTTGAATATAGCCAAAACTGGTTACATAGACAAACAAACTAATGGGACCACCATGGATAAGATATTCCATGGAATGACACGTAAACGATGGGATGAGGCGCCGGCAATTGCTGTTATTGGAGCAATTCCTGATATGAAGTTTTTGCATTCCGTGGCATGGACATTCATTAAGGGGTATTTGGCGGATTATGGAAGAGTTGTCATTTATGGAGCAGTTGCACCTTCCATTTCTGCGGTATTTTTTGCCCTCCATGTCTCTTGGTCTCGGGCCGTCTGTACTCTAAATTTTATTTCTGAATTGTCAGATTTTTTAATTGCCAAAAATTGGATAATTGCTGAATTTTTTAATATGAAAAAATAAAAAAATTCATTTATATCAAAAACTTCGTAAAAACTTCATTGCAAATAATTAAATCATTGGAAAAAATTCAATGGACAAATTGCATAAATGAAAAAAAAATTGAAGAATTGCAAAACGAAATTTTTGAAAAATTTTTTTTTTTAGAAAAATCTGAAATGACCATTCAAAATTATTTTAAAAAATTGCAAATTATGTCTATACATATATCAATTTATATTTGGGATTTGTCGATTTTTTAGGCATTTGTGGATGACCCCAATGTGAAACTTTTTCACAGACCAAAGAATGTGTTTCTCCGAACGCTCTTCAATTTCACGAAATTGGGTGCAGTTCCTAGACAAGCTTTTTTCCCATGGGTGCCTGAAAAACCTTACAGAAAAAGACACGCCCAGTACTATGCTGAGGATCACGAGCTAATCGATATTGTGAAGATCGAAGCAAAAGAAGATTATTTCCATGAGAACTTCACGAGAGGTGATGCGGTGATATTCTACTACTTTTTATTTATCCATATGAGAAAACGGGGTACCAGAGTTATACCCGTGTTCGAGTAAGTTCTATTTATAGAGTTATATCAAAGAAAGTTTCTTTACAAATTTCATAATATTGCACTCATAAAATTCCCATTTTTTTACACAGAAAATGGGTAGCAGACTGTGGTCCACAATTGATTCGAGAGGATTACGATATTTACACAACCTTCGACGAACTAACCGCAACTCGACTACACAATTTATTTACACTATTCAAATCTTGGCCAGAGTACGAGACAAGTCCCTTTCTAGATTTCGTAGAAACAATCATGCAGAATAAAGAACAAGAGGAATAATTTTGCAAATTGGAAGCTCACTTATTTTCACGATCCACAATCTTCAATTTTCACTACATAAAAAATAATCGATATTGTTAACGAAGAATTAAGAAAAATTTTTGAAAATTTCCTAAAATTTTGCACAATACGGTTTTGAGAGAAATCGAATTTTTGAAGAAGGTGAATTAAATTTTCGAAAAGTTAGTGACAAATTTACTTATATTTCTCGGAATATATGATACAAAATATTTGAGCATATTTTTGGATTTGGAAGACAGAATTATGTCACAGCAAAGAATTTCGAACAATTTTGGATTTGACTTCGTTTTGAATTTATTACAAGTTGATAAAATAATTATTGTTCAATTTTTACAATGCAATTTACAGTAATAATGATATTCACGAGGGACTTTATTATACGACTATTATATACAATTCTTAATTTTTCAATTGAAAATTCCGCCAAATTCACAATTTCGTAACTACATATCCATGTTAGGTAATTCAAAATTCCCAGTTGTGTTTTTAATTATTTCCAAATTGTGCTGGTTACAAAAAGTTGGGGAAATTTTAACGTCATGTTTTTTCGGAGCTCCAGATAAAAATTCCAAAATGCATTTCCCAATTAAAAAAAATAAAATCCTAGTTTCAAATCTTGGGATCGACTTTTTTGGTCTAGCCAAACTTTTCGCAGTGTATGGAAAAACCTGTACCCAAATTCAAAGAGGTGGGAAAAAAGGTTTTCCAAAAATTGTGCTAATTTGGATTGTGAGGATTTTATGATTAGGATGCAACGACGTTGCTAAAAAAATTTGCTAGTTCGGATTTTTGGGAATAATTATTTGACTACAAATGGGAGTGGAACTTTGGTCATCCCCGTCCATTTCTTTCAGTTGCGTCATCCATAAGCGCATAAGCTGGCCGATAATTAGAAGGGGAATCTGGTAATTGCAGAAGTGGATTTGGAAATGTTCTCGTTCTCTCCCCAAGACTTGTGTATCCATTATCGTACAGTGAACAGTAAGGAACTTGATGTTCTAATAAAAAGTCCCATATATTTCGATAAGTCCAGTCCAATATGGGACTGATCCTCATGAGCTGGGGCCAACCCGGATCGGTTTGCTGAAAAAAAAATTGCATCTTGAAAATTTTTAAAAAACAAATCTGAAAAAAATGGAAAAAAATAAAATGGTTCAAGACCCCTAAAAGAACAAATTTGGCTTAACAAAATTACCTGGAAATATTGGAGTCTGTCCGAGCCAGGATCACCTCTTCTCACACCCATCAAACTAGCTTTCAATTTTCTATTTTCATTTAAAAAATTCGTCAGAGCTAATTTCATTGGCATCCTTTTTCTACGAATTATTTCCAAGTTGTAATACTGCTTGGCTTGCTCAACGAAGGCCTCAACCTGTTCATAGAGATTGTTATAGTTAAATTTGTTGACAAAAGGTAAAGTTATGAAAAAAAATATTCCTAGAGGCTACATTTGCTGCAATTTTCTATTTCTTAAAATTTAGGGACGAAAAATTTTTATAAGAAAATTGCTTAGCTATTTTAGGACTACTCAAAATTTTTGGTAGTATGCCATATATACTGTACCTCAGGGAATGGATCATCTGTCACATAAAAGCATTTTAATGAATTAATTCCACGTAAGAGAAAAACAGATGCAGCCAAGTGTAAAACAGCTGTGCAGTCTTTACCTCCATTGAAACTTAAAAAGATCTCATTTCCTCCATATCTGCAAGTAAAATTTAAATGGCCTGAATAATTATTATTTCTCAAAAGATATACATGTATATACAGATATATTTAAGTATACACGTCAGCAAGACGAAAAATATGGAGTTTCTCATTATGGAAATCAAAACAAAAATCAAAAATTCCCTCAGAACAAAAAATATCAAAACTTTTTCTGAATTTCCCATGAACATATGATCTGTTGCCACTTATATTATTTTCACATATTATGTAATTATGACCAATTTCACCACAATTTAATATTGTTCGTACCCTCTCTTTTCACACATTATGTTATACGTGAAAATTTAATGACAAAATTTGCCATAATCCGCCGACCCGATTTCCACGAGAGAGCATTCCATAAATTTCGAAAATGCCAAAAAAATTCTACTGACGTTTTACATCAATTGCTTGACTCATTTGTAAAAAAATAAAAACTTACGTGTCAAGACACTGCTCCAAAATAAGTAGCGAATTTCTGACATGTGGACTATGTTTTCCAGACTCGATGACAGCCTTCGCCTTTGCCACAGTAAACTTGTTATTTAATACCATATCTTTTTCCACAAACTTTCAACTAGCAATAATCAATGCAAGCAATATATTTAAAAATTTCTTAACCTCTAACAACTCAATTAGCCATTAGTTCTCCACTATTTCAAAGCATAAATTATTTCGATTTTATCGCAAATGATTTATGGCATGTCAGGCTATTCAATTTTTTCGTCAGTAACTATTTTCTGTTGATGTTGTTATTATGATACACAGTTTTGCGGAATAAATTCTCAATCTCTGCTTTAAGGCCTCAGGATCTATTGCAACAGAACGAAATCATTTCTTGAGTTCAAAAATATGGAAAGGGTTACATTGTGACAGATTAAATACTGGTAAATATCCGAACATTGGGCTTCGGCAATCTCCGGATATCTTCGGTTGCGGGAGTGGGGGGCCATTGGTGCAATTGGGGGAGTTATTTTCGCGAGAGTTAAGTTTTCGCATGGAAATTTCTCGAAATGTGAGAATGATTTAAACAATTTCGAATTTCGGAAAATGTAGGTCATGATTTCTATTCAAAATTTTGAAATTTCTACCATTTTCTAACAATTTTAATTGTTCATTTTGGTTTAACGTTCGGCATTTTCGAAATTGTGAAATAGCACTTTTGGCATTTTTGAATTTTTTGATAGTTATATATTTTTTGGTTGAAAGACATTTTTGCGAACTTTATGAAACGAAATCCGTAGTACTTTCAATTTTTTTAATGACAATATATATAACAACTCGATTTGCCCGAAGTTCGACTTCGGCTACTTCCGCTCACTTTCGTTTCAAGTAGTCGGGGATCTTGCCCTGTAAGTGGGACCAGCTCGTAAAATTGCCACAATTATTTTGCGCCAGAAACTCCACATGATCTACTCCGAAAATTTATAACATTAACACCTCGCCCCACTTCAAAAACTTGAAATTTCCCGCGGCAAGGACGCGGGAAAATTCAAACTAACCAACTACCCACCCAAAAGCCCACGAACAAATTTCAGCCCAAGTGTTTATAACAATTCCCCTCGCAAAATACTCTTCTATTTTTCAAACAAACACACTTTGCCCACAGTTGAACTAACAAAATTTTGACAGCAACTCTCAATCCAAAAAATTTCTCAATATCTTTAAACCTCAACACGTGACGCGCATGACAACAAATTCACAAATCAATTTGCAAAAACGTGAAAAAAAAAGTTGCCAAAAATGTTAACGCGGCAATCTTTTTTTCATTATATAATTTTGAAGTGAGTGAAATAATGCGGAGTGGTTGGATCAGTGAAATTATTCAATTTAAAATGAGGAACAGTTGAGCCGATGTGAAAGTCAACAAGTGGGGGAAAGAAAGAAGATAAAAGGAAATGATCAGGAGGATGAACCGGTTGGTGACTGATAGCAGATTTATCGAACAATACAGTTTGCTTTCAACTTTCAATAGGTGAGCATCAGGCATTTTAACTGTCGAGTTTTTTTTTTTTTTTTTTTTTGGTGGGTATTGTAGTTTGTTGCGGGCAGCGAAAAACGCGCGGGAAACGCAAAGCGAGAAACGCAAAATTCCGAAATTTTGACAGGTGCGGTAATTGCTAGTTTTTGGAGCGACTTCGTTGAACTTGGGCGAAATCCGGATCAAGTTTGCGTCTGTACCTTTTTTTTGGAAACGTTACGGGTTTTTGGGGGCGTTATTATAAACTTTTTTGGGTGCGCAATGGGGACCTTGTAATGTTTAGGGAACAGCTGTCAGTGGGACTTGCGCGAAAATGTTTACGGGCTTTTGACGTCTTTTCGAAAATTTTTCTAGAAATATTATGCAATTTTCGAACAATTTTTTTTTTTGGAAATGAAAAAAAAATTATTAAAAAATTTTGTAGTTTTTTTTTTCTCAAGGTCAAACATTTTCGGGCATGTCAAATTGAGGAAATCATGAATTTTTTTTTATTGCGCAATGGAAAACTATATTGACGCGCTTTAAAGTATTACCCAGAAACATTACTCACTGGATAACCAATAATTCATTAAAGTTGACAGTGATTCAGTGAAATGTATAGATAAAATAAAAATGTGAAAGTGGTAGTGTCAAAACTGATAGGTCACGTGACCAGAAAAAATGTGAAATTTCTTCACCGAAAATGTTTTAAAACTAGGTCAATGCATCGAACTTAATTACAGTTAATTCCAAATATCAATTTCCATTGATTTTGAAAAAAAATTACTTCATATATTTTTGTTTAATTTCCATTCTCAGCAAAATCTTTGCAATTTCCACAAATTGTATATTCTGAATTTTTTTTTATTAAAAAATTTTTTTTTATTGTACTGAATTTTTTTTGTTGTTTCTCCAAATTTTTGAGCTTGGAGATAAATTTTTGGAATTAGCTCACACCCGCAAAAAAATTCTATAAGTCATTTACGACCAATCTTCCACTCCGTAATCAGCTGCAATATCTCGACCCAAGAGTATCGTTCATTCTCATTGTTACTCATATTGTAAACAGGCTTATCAACCTCCACAATTTTTACAAAATTTTCCCAATTTTCGAAAAAAAAAATTTTTTTAACTCCGAGACCAAAAAAAAAAAAACTGAAATATCGAAAGTTCTGAATTTCAAAGTTGTCCTCTTAAAAATTTCAGACTGCACTTCCCTGACGTTCTCCTCACCCCCCTATTGCGCCCTGATGGAGCCGAAGGACGTCGCCAGGATGGACAGCGCTGCCCTGATGGTCGGCCCGGAGCAGTACAACCAGAAGCACCTGCTGAAATTCTGGAAGGAGCTCACCGAGTCCGAAAAGACCGAGCTCACAAACGACATCATGAGCCTCGACCTCGAGGAGACAACATCCTACTTCGAGAAAGCAACCGAACTAGCCAAGACCAACACCGCAGTTCTGGATGACAAGATAAAACCAGTGGACAGTCATCATTATAAAGTTATGAGTGATTGCTCTGAGGAGGAGTTCGAACTATACGAGAGATATGCATTATTGCTCATAGCTCGAGGTAAGCTTGCAGTTGTCTTGATGGCTGGTGGTCAGGGAACGCGTTTGGGTGTGAATTACCCCAAAGGTATGTACGATGTGGGCTTGCCATCTCACAAAACACTTTTGCAACTGCAAGCTGAGCGCATCAAAAGACTGCAAGACCTGGTACAGGAAAAATGTGGGGAACCTGGTGAAATCGCTTGGTAAGTTCCTCGGAGTCCCCTTAAAATTGACCCGTTTTGCCCCGGATGTTGACCCTCGTTTGGCAACATGTGAAATGAATTCGAAAAATCTCATCCAAGATTTTTTCTACAAGCAGTGTAGTTAATGTGCTGATGGGGTTCCTCGTCACTTCTCGGCTCACATCTCGAAACTGAACGAAGATAGGGGCATTAGTATTCAGACCTTTTTTGTAGAGGAGAATCAACCCTACAAATTTTGTTTGAAGCAAATTTTGATAGCTCTCGTAGTTTTTGAGATATTTCGCGAAAAGAGATTTTAAGATACAGGCTACTTTGCTACCAAATTATCCAGATTTGGTTTTTTAAAATGTAAATTTGCAGAGAGGTCTTAATATTTTCTAATTTCAGGTATATCATGACGAGCGAAGCTACCGATGAGATTACCAAGGAGTTTCTCAGGAGTCATCAATATTTTGGGCTAAATGAAGCAAATGTGAGAACATTTAAACAGGCGATGATTCCGTGTTACGATTTCGATGGGAAAATTTTACTGGATGAAAAATACAAAATTGCGAGAGCTCCCGATGGTAATGGTGGATTATTTCGAGCGCTTCAGCGAGAGGGAATTTTGGATGACATGCAGATGAGGGGAATCGAATGTGTTCATGTACATTCTGTTGATAATATTTTGATTAAAGTTGCTGATCCACATTTTGTTGGTTATTGCCATAAGCATTCAATAGAGGTTGGAGTTCTTGTTGTTGAGAAGACTGAACCTAGTGAAGCCGTTGGAGTTGTCTGTCAGGTAACGTAGATTTTTTTTTCTTTTTTTTGGAGAACGTGTCCACCAATCTGAAAATTTTTACAAGAGTATTTTACATTTTAAAATTTTCTTCAATATATTTTTTTGTCAAATTTTTAAATTTGCAAATATTAAAAAAGAATATTTGTAAAAAAATGTTTGAAAAAAATGTTTTAAAAAAAATGTTTTTAAAAAAATGTTTAAAAAAAAATGTTTTTAAAAAAATGTTTTTAAAAAAATGTTTTAAAAAAATGTTTTTAAAAAAATGTTTTTACAAAAATGTTTTTAAAAAAATGTAAAAAAAAATGTTTTTAAAAAAAATGTTTAAAAAAAAATATTTTTGAAAAAATGTTTTTAAAAAAATAATTTTAATGTCAGAAATGTTTAGAATTTTTGTTAAACATAAAAAAAAAAATTTGGGAAAATTTGATAACAAATTTTCGAACCTTCAGGTGGACGACGAATACCGCGTGGTGGAGTACAGTGAAATTTCTAAAGCCACATCAGAGCTGCGGGGTCCAACTGGCAAGCTGATCTTCAACGCTGGCAATGTCTGCAATCATTACTTCACCGTCGATTTTCTCTACGGCATAACAGTGGGATCGAGAAATTCAAAAGAGTCAAAATTGGAGCTGCACTTGGCGAAGAAAAAAATCCCATATGTGGATGATGAAGGAGTGCGACAGGTGCCAACAGAGCCCAATGGAATTAAAATTGAAAAATTTATTTTCGATGTTTTCAAATTTGAAAAGAGCCGTTTTGCCGTTTGGGAAGTGGCGAGGGACAGTCATTTTAGTCCGCTCAAAAATTCTGACGATGCGGGAAAAGATTGTCCATCTACAGCCAAGAGAGATCTTCTGAATTTGCATAAAAAGTGGCTCTTGGATGCCGGAGTAAAAACTGTCAAAGGAGAAGTGGAAATATCTCCTTTGAGATCTTACATGGGAGAGAATTTGGATAATTTGCCGGAAGAAATCGTGGGCCCCATCGTTTTGGAATAATTTTTTGTGATTGATTGATTGATTCAGATTTTTATTAAATAAGATAGAATGAATAATTTTTTTTATATATATTCTGATTAAAAGAGCTGATATTCAATTTGTATTTGCTGTATTGTTAAGGGAATTTAAATATAGTAATTTGGTAATGTAAACTTTCAAACCTCAATGTAAAATTGAAAAATGTTTTTTTATTTGCTTCAAATATGGATTACACAATAAAATATTTTTTACAAATAAAATTGTATGTAATTTTAATGATAAACTCAGATAGATTGTCTGAGTGCGAAAAAAAAATTCTAGGTGGAAGTGGGCGTTCTCAAGACATACTTGTCAGTGCAGCCGCCCATTTCCAAAAGTTCCTCAACCAAATCTATGGGATCAATTTTTCGTGATATCAAAAGTGTCCTCTGACCCTTGCCACCATAACTGTGGGACTTTAAGCCGAGCTGTCTCGCAATTTGATGCATCGATGCTCGCTCCTCGTTATCAAAATCTGAGAACACTAAATCGTTCTTTGAATTATTGATTATGTACTTGTGTAGAGTCTCTCGGAATTGCGTCTTGAAGTTGATCTTGTTGCTCTGAGTCAGTGTAACACCAAATCCTTTCCTCGATATTCTTTGCGTTATCCTAGATTGAGGAGAATATAAATTGATGAATTGAATGTCAATGAAGCAGGTGGTCGTGCGCTGAAGAAAAAAAGTGCAATCTAAAATAGCAAACTCACTCAATTGGTTCTGTAATTCCTTGTTGAGATTTCCCAAGGCCTCCACCAGCCCAGCCCATCAGCTTCATCAATTTAGCTCCAATATTATCATGTCCAAGACCCTCCTTAGTCGGCTCTTCTGCTTTTTTCTCACTCGCATTCAACTTTTCAGCAAAACTTGTATTGGAATTCAAATTTTGTCTCCAGTTGTCTTTCACCTGTTACAATTTTATTTAATTTTTTTTTAATTACCCTGTAATATATGGCCCTCTTACCAATTAGGGACACTAAATGTGACTACAATTTCTTAGTTTTAGAAACATTGAATAATTCTCCATTTACCTCTATCAGATAATAATACTCTTGTAGCTTTTGTAAACCCTTTTGAGCTGCATCTGTCTTGCACAATTTCTTTGATTTTCCCACACCTTTGATAAGTTTTTTTCCGTTGATATATATCTCACATTCACTGAACATTGACATGAAAATAAAAAGATAGTAATTTTGGTAGATATTTTTAGAAAATAACAAGGTACCTTATTATGACCAAAAAAAAAATTACAAGAAATAAAATTAAATTGAAAATTAAAAGTTAAATTACAAAAAAAATTTGGAAAATTTTTTTGGTAGAATTTAAAAGTTTGCATAGTTACCATTGATTCGGATTTTCGGTTTTGTACTTCCATTCAACTTTACTCCCATTAGCAGCCATGGAGCATTCAATGATTGCTTGGGGCGCGTTATTGGGGTACTGAAATAAGACTATACTTCCGAAGGGCTGTGGCAAATTACTTAGTCGTTGTTTTTTGCGTGGCCCCTGACCCGTATCGTCGTCAGTTGATAGGAGGTTGTTGGAGGTTGATGGGAGAGATGTGTGGGGGCTTTTGAGTCCTGAAAAAAATTTCCAAAAATTAATTTTGGGTGTAGAAAGTTGAGAATGTTCTGGGGAGATTCATTGGATTCAAAAATTTAGCCAAGACTCCAGGCATTTCCCTCGAATCCCTCAGTCTCTCCAAAACATTCTTAAGGATGTAATCGAAATTGTAATTTATTTTCTGATATTCACCGAAAGATTTCGTCTCTTCCGTGGGTAGTAGTCCCCATTTACGTCAAATCATTTTAGGCAAATCATTATTTTCTCAATAACAAAGCTGACAATATAGTGCACAATTCTTCAAAAATTTTGTGTAAAAAAAAATTACGCTCTAAATTTTTTTTGGAAATTCAGGAAATTCCGCAGAGTCAACATTTTAATTAAGTTCAGTAATTTATAATTTTGGTTTCTCAAAATTTCCGATACTTTCGAAATCTAAAATTCCTAGAATCCTCAAAATGGAATTCCCATAATTCTGGGATTTTTTCAGGGAATAATTTTTCAAAATTGTAAATTTTTTTTCGAACATTTGTAACATTCGGAATAAATTAATGCAAAACGGGTAATTTTTGAGAATATATTTTAACAAAATATCCATTACATCCTTTCGGTGTAAACCGCCTCTACTTACAATTTCTTAATGTACCTTTGACCTTTGAACTAGCCGCGTCAGATGCCTTAACAAAAGTCCTCTGCAATTTTGTTTTTTGTTTGGCCCTGTATTCCCTGGCGACGTCCTCGGACAGAGTGGCCACTAAGTCCATCGTTTCCTTTGGATATCTTTCACAGAAAAAGTCATATTGATTAAAAAAAAACGACAAAAAACGATTAAGGATCACAACCAATGAATGAGGGAATTACCTGCAACCCAACAACTCGACATTTGTGAAAACCTGGGCCAAACACACCAGCTCATCCTCGGGGAACTTATCCTTGTGAGTTTCAAGAAATCTCTTCCTCAATTCCCAATGCTCCTCGCATTCATAATCGACTTTATGACTCTCCACGTCCCAATCCGCGTTCACCGACATTCTCAATTTGTAATTTGATTACACAGAAAGTGGAGCAATTAAAAAATCTCAATGACAAAATTGAGGTTATGTTTGTCAAAGTACGCTCCAATTGTTATTCCTGAATAACTGAAATAAAGGAACAAAATTTTGACAATTAATTAAGTGAATCTGTATTCTGCAAAATTTGAATGGAATGAAATTAGTCAGTTCAAATTAATTTAATATTTACCAATTAATTGTGTGGGGCTTTAAGCGTCACTTATATGCTCTATATATATTGCGGACTTTTCCTGGTTTAAATGTCGCCATCTATTGCCGCGACACTGTGGCAGCAACTTCGGGCACCTTCGGGTTTTCAGTCGGGTTTCTCTTCATCCAGCGTCTGCGCATGCGCAATACGATGTTTGATGGAGGTGGCAGGAGGAGAATAGCGGTGCGCATGCGCGGAACGCGGTGGGGGGAGTTCGGGCTTGAATTTGAATCCGAAGACCACTCGGACTGTCTATAACTTGTTTTATTTTCACTGTAGAAGGCGCTATATCCTGTTTCTAAAATCCGAAAAGTCGGCAAGGCCTACTACTATTTTTTTGACAGGCTTTTTTAACGCGTTTTGGAATTATCTCAAACTGTCAAAATACGTAATTCTTCAGTTACGTAGTTAGAAAAAAATCACTGAGGTAATTAAGTAACTATGGGGATGTTGGGTGATTAATTTCGATAGAAACGACAATCTTTGACAATCGAACAGCAGAGGTTAAAATTTTGGTCTAGTTGCCGATTGACACATTATGTGATTGTCCCGTTTTTTTGAGTGATTTTTTCACTGATTTCGATATTTGCTTTTTTTGGAAATTTTCGGGAACTTCAAGGATTTTTTATAAGCAATTTTTGGAAATTATTTTTCCACGTTTAAGGATTTTTTTCACAAAATTTGATGGAATTATTTTTTTTATTTTTACAAAAATGAGGTTTTTTGAAAAACGAAGAAAGTTTTGATAATTCTTGGAAAGTTGGTAAAAAAGGCAAAGTGTCAAAAATCATTGGAGAAACTTTGTAAATTTGTAAAAAAGAATATTTCGATTTTTTTAGAAGCTTCAAAAATTCTAGGACTTCCCAAATTTTCCCAAAATTCAAAATTTCCAAAATTCCCAAATTTTCGAGAAATTCCAAAATTTTCAAAATATCCAAAATTTTGAAAATTTCTAAAATGTCCAAATTTTTCAAAAGTCCCAAAATTTCCAAAATTTCCAAAATTCCCAAAATTTCCAAACTTTCCAAAATTCCCAAAATTTCCAAAATTTCCAAAATTTCCAAACTTTTCAAAATTCCCAAAATTTCCAAACTTTCCAAAATTTCCAAAATTTCCAAAATTTCCAAAATTTCCAAAATTTCCAAACTTTTCAAAATTCCCAAAATTTCCAAAATTTCCAAAATTTCCAAACTTTTCAAAATTCCCAAAATTTCCAAAATTTCCAAAATGCCAAAAATTTCCAATATGTCCAAAATTTCCAAAATCTCCAAACTTCCCAAAATGTCAAAAACATGAGAAATTTTGTATGAAGAGAAATGAAAGCATCTATAATTGCAGGAAGGAAAAAGCTAAAAAATGGGGACAGACCACACTCATCGTCGCTGGGCTCATTTGCGTAAGGTCCTGGAGCGTTCGGGTCCCTTCTGCCGGCCTGACTTCGAGCCGTCCCCGGACACGCTCCAATTCCTAATGGAGGAGTGTAAAATCCTGGTAATCGGCGCTGGTGGTTTGGGTTGCGAGCTCCTGAAGAATCTCGCCCTGATGGGCTTCCGCCAGATTCACGTGATCGACATGGACACCATCGAGCTGTCCAACCTCAACCGCCAATTTTTATTCAGGCACAAGGACTTGGGATCGTCAAAAGCCGAAGTCGCTGCTAAATTCATCAACAACCGAATACCAGGTTGCAATGTCACTCCACATTGCTGCATGATCCAGGATAAGGACGAGGAATTTTATCGTCAATTTCACATAGTTGTTTGTGGCTTGGACTCTGTGGTTGCCAGAAGATGGATAAATGGAATGCTCATATCCTTATTATCTTACGAGGATGGAGAGCTTGTTCAATCGACTGTGATTCCCATGGTGGATGGTGGAACAGAGGGCTTCAAGGTAATTATGTTGGGAGAGCCTTATCACTTGTGTGTGTCTGTGTGTGCTTGAAAATGCAAATCGATTTCCTTAAAGGTTCACATTACTTGCAGAAAAAAAAAATTCAAATATCAAAAATTGCACTAATATCCCATATATAAAACAAAAACAAAAACAAAAACAAAAACAAAAACAAAAACAAAAACAAAAACAAAAACAAAAACAAAAACAAAAACAAAAACAAAAACAAAAACAAAAACAAAAACAAAAACAAAAACAAAAACAAAAACAAAAACAAAAACAAAAACAAAAACAAAAACAAAAACAAAAACAAAAACAAAAACAAAAACAAAAACAAAAACAAAAACAAAAACAAAAACAAAAACAAAGAAAAGAAACAAACAAAAACAAAAGAAACAAACAAAAACAAAAAACAAACAAAAAAACGAAAAAAAAAACAAAAACAAAAAAAGTTCGTTAAAATTTAAAAATTAAAAAAAAATTAAATAGTCTCTTTTAAAATAATGAATTTCCAAAATAACAAAAAAATTTTGTTTCCATTCCAAGGGCAACTCCAGAGTGATTTTGCCAGGGCTAACAGCCTGCATAGAGTGCACCCTGGATCTTTACCCACCCCAAGTGACCTATCCACTTTGCACAATTGCAAATACCCCAAGATTGCCCGAGCACTGCGTTGAGTATGTAAAAGTTATACAATGGCCAAAGGAAAATCCATTTGACACTGCGATAGACGGGGACGATCCCCAGCACATAAATTGGATTTATGAGAAGTCCCTGGAGAGGGCTGGACAATTTGGTATCAGGGGACTTACGTATAGACTCGTTCAAGGTGTTGTGAAAAATATAATTCCAGCAGTGGCATCTACCAATGCAACAATTGCAGCTACGTGCGCCACTGAGGTCTTCAAGCTTGCTACTAGCTGCAGCGCTTCGCTCAATAATTACATGGTGAGACACTTCACGAAAAATTGTTTTTAAATTAATTTCTATTTTCCCAACGTTACTGGTAATTTTTTTCGTCCAAAAGTTTTTGAATATAAGATTCCAATCTATATTCCTAAATATAAAGAAAATATTAACAAAATGTAAAAAAAATATCAAAAAAAAAAAAAATATTTCAAAAATATAAAAAAAAATATGAAAAAATATTTTAAAAATATAAAAAAAAAAAAATAAAAAAATATTTTAAAAAATATACAAAAAGGATAAAAAAAATATTAAAAAATATTTTTAAAAAATGTAAGAAAATATAAAAAATATAAAAAATAAAATTAAGAGTCTGCAAAAAATTGTTTAATTTTCCAGGTACTCAACAATTTGGATGGCATCTACACATACACCTACGAAGCCGAACGCAAGCCCGACTGTCTAGTCTGCAGTGAAGTTCCCCGCGAGATCGTGGTTCGCGATAGTAATATCAAACTGCGCGATCTGATCGACATACTCTGTGAGAAGCCGGATCTTCAGATGAAGAATCCTGGAATTGTGGTGAATGTCGAGGGGAAAAATCGAACTCTATACATGCACACAGTCAAGAGTATAGAGGAGAAAACTCGTCCGAATTTATTGAGAACTTTGAGAGAATTGGGACTCGCCGATGGAACTGAAATTAACGTTGCTGATGTAACAACACCTAATACTGTAACTCTTAAATTGAAGTATGAAAATAATGACGTTGAAATGGCGGGGTAAGGGAACACCGTGAAATACAAATTGCAGGTTCCGATTGATTTCGTTCTGTTGCAATAGATCCTGAGGCTTTAAAGCAGAGATTGAGAATTTATTCCGCAAAACTGTGTATCATAATAACAACATCAACAGAAAATAGTTACTGACGAAAAAATTGAATAGCCTGACATGCCATAAATCATTTGCAATAAAATCGAAATAATTTATGCTTTGAAATAGTGGAGAACTAATGGCTAATTGAGTTGTTAGAGGTTAAGAAATTTTTAAATATATTGCTTGCATTGATTATTGCTAGTTGAAAGTTTGTGGAAAAAGATATGGTATTAAATAACAAGTTTACTGTGGCAAAGGCGAAGGCTGTCATCGAGTCTGGAAAACATAGTCCACATGTCAGAAATTCGCTACTTATTTTGGAGCAGTGTCTTGACACGTAAGTTTTTGTTTTTTACAAATGAGTCAAGCAATTGATGTAAAACGTCAGTAGAATTTTTTTGGCATTTTCGAAATTTATGGAATGCTCTCTCGTGGAAATCGGATCGGCGGATTATGGCAAATTTTGTCATTAATTACATATGTGAAAATATTGTAATACGAAAAAAATTTTCACAATTGGTACGAATTTATAAGAAATTAAAAAACTAATAAAAAAATATAGTCTTCACATGGCGAAAGCGGGATTTTTTTTTTAATTGGAAAACTTCGGAAATAAAAAAAAATTGAAAAAAAGGAAAATAAGATGTTAAATTAAAATTATGGGTTCCACCATGAATATAAGTCACTCTTAAACATTTGTTTCTTTATTTTCAATATATCAATAATCCAAAAAGATACTGACAGGCAGTAACGAAGGGTAGACACGAAAATTGATGTGAAAAATGAGGATTAAATTTTCCTTGATTATTTTGTTTTTTTTCTCTTACATATCATAAATGTAATTTTCAAATGGCCGAGGCAACATCGAAAGTTCGTCACAGTTAATTGCTCCTCGTGTTCAAACGACGTATTCCACAAGCCAATCTGCGAATTTCTGGTTCCAATTTTCATTCATGATTGATGTCAGTGAAGTGGTAATTTGTTTGGTAAAAAAAATGTATTTTGTTAAGCCTTGGCATCCACTTCCATTGCTACGTCGCCCAGCGCCTTTTCAGCCTTCTTTTTCTTCTTCTTCGCGGCCTTGGGATTTGCCGATGAATTCAGCAGAGTCTGAAATGAAAAAAAATTTTATTTTTTATTTTTTCAACTTTTGATATTTCTTAATTTTTTATTTTTTATTTTGAACATTTTTATCATTTCCAAAATTACATATGTAAAAAATTATATAAATGATTAGATAAAATTGGAAATTACAAAATTTTGAACAGATTTTTTTTTAATCCCTAAACATTTAGCTTTTTTCAAAATTGATAAAAATCGAAAATTTTGAATATTTTTACAAGTAAAAAAAATTACGATTGCCAAAATTTTTATTTTTTGATGATCGTATAGAGTATTCCATGTATAGATTTGTTTTGATTAATCTTACCTTGAGCTCCTGATCATCAACAACGCAATCCGATTGGAAGGAGTCGACTTCAAATGGCAATCCTGTGATTTTGTGTGCACCATTAGGCATGAGCAATACTGTGAACTTGAATTGTGCCACATGTTCAGTTGGCTTCTCATAGAGTACTTGGAATGGCTCTATGAGCCTGTGATTAACGCACTCGACAACCGCCATTTTTGCTTTTTTCTCATCCTCAAAGGTGCGCAAATTGAAGGGCATTAGGCCGTGCTTGTGGGTCACTTCGGAGTAGAACGTACGCGAGGCTCGCAATTTCAACTGATATGTGCCATCAGTTTTTTTGTATATTGTGACACGCGTGCCCTGTTCACGGCCCACGCCCTCACCAGTGCTCACCAATACATCCATAGCGTATACCTATGAAAAATAATTGCAGTGAAATTTTTACACTTTTGGTTTTTTAGAAGATTCTGAAATTAGCAATTTTGGTGCCTAATTTTTTTTTAATAAATTTTTTTTTTTAATTAATTAAATTTTTTTTTTTTTTTTTTTTTTTTTTATTAAAAAAAACATTGAATTTTCTTTGGGAAAAAAGATTTTTTTTCAGATTTTTCATATTTCGGAAGTGTCAATAATTTTTATACAAACCTCATGAGTTTCTAAGGTGTATTTCTCGTGCTCCTTTTTCTGGCCGTCGTTGGGATTTTGAATTATTGTCTTTTCACCGTCGATTTTAAATTGTTTCAGCTGGTGAGACAGCATACCCTCGATGGGCTTGCACTTATAGGCACCACAAATTTTTTCAACTGTACTGGTGATGGAGTACGTCTAGAAAGAATATTTGTTCAATTATTTTCGCTGTTTTTTAAATCCTGGAATTTTTTAGAAGTCATTTCAACTTCTAAAAAATGAATATTCCTGAAATTACTATGACTATAATTTCGTCTACATCTCTTTACTTTTTGATAAAAAAAATCTCTATTTTTTTTGCAGACTAAAGACTTTTTCCAAAACCTTCCAACAGTTTCATAATTTTCGTCTTTTGATTTGGAATCTTTGCAATTTGCAGTACTTCAATTGAAAAAAAAAACTAAATTTGTCAAGTTACAAATTACAAAAAAAAAAAGAATTTCGAAGAGTTTCGATATTTTTTCAATTTTGGGATTTTTTTGTCTCTGTGTAGGTATACCTCGGTTCCTGGTTTTAATAGCCTAAGAGCAGCTTGGGAGGCAAA
This sequence comes from Asobara japonica, assembly GCA_026005395.1. Taxonomy (NCBI): domain Eukaryota; kingdom Metazoa; phylum Arthropoda; class Insecta; order Hymenoptera; family Braconidae; genus Asobara; species Asobara japonica. The sequence continues at coordinate 3,422,695 of BQMI01000352.1, read as the reverse complement.
ATGGGCCGCCAGGGCAACATCAGCCTTTCTTCCAGTGACTTTCTTCTCAGGCGAAGATCCAATGACGATTGTGTGGGCTACCACAGCAATAAATCCATCGACATGTGCTCCAAGATCCCTAAACAAAATATTTTTTAATATTTCAATTCTATCAAATTTCATAAATAAAAAAAAATTAATTAATAAAATTTCATTTTTACCTCATTATTAAAAATATGAAATTTTTTAATCCTAGAAATCTCTCAAGGTTTGCAAATTTTGCACAATGTTCAATGTTTCAAATTCAAACATAACTTTGGAAAATATTGCAATTTTTTAACACAATTTTCAATGGTCTTAATTGATCAAAATTTTCAATTAATGTAACTTCAATTTATTACACACTGGAATTTTTTCCAGATTCTTTTTTTCAAATTTGGAATAAAAGTTTCGTGGATTTTCAAAATTTTGCAAATTCTCAAAATTGAAAAATCATTCTACTTACACCTTGACCATATCGTCCTCTTTCAAAATGAGATCGGGCTCACTGGCAATTGGTGAAAAATGGCAGATGCAATTATTGACAGATATGCAAGTGGGAAATGCAATACCCTTCTTCAACTCCTTCTCCTTCTTGAAAACTTTACTAGTCTCCTCCAGTAAAAGTTTATCACCATATTCACAAGTTTCTCTGGCTGAGGCACCAGCAACACATTTTTCCAGGACTTGTTTAAGAGCCTCTGCAACAATCAACGAATTACTCAATCAATCCCTCAACCAGCGCTCAATTTTACATAAAAATTAGAAATTACATAAAAATTTAATTTCGTGTTGAAAAATTGATCGAAAAATTAATCCAATTTTCGAAATTTCTAACATAAAAAAAAAAAAAAAAATTAACGTGGAATTTACACACGTGACTTTAAGCCTCCATTTCCTCAAAATTATTTGAATTTAAAAAAATGAGTCTACCAACAAAAATTCTCAAAAAAAAAAAAAAAAAATACGAAATTATGTGACATAATCAACGGAAGAGATAACCATGCTAAAAATTTTCTTGATGCAACTGAGCAAAGTTAATCTCATTATGAACTCAAATCTCTTCAGCCGAACACACGCGATGAAAAAAAAAAAGTTGTTTTCTGCAGGAAACGCTTGGGCCACATGAGAACAATATACGGAGCACGTGGGAGCAACTGAAAATAGCCAACGATTTTTTGGAGCGAGAAAATTTTTTTTTTTTTTTCAATTGCAGACGAATTTTCGGAGCATTTAAAATGTAAAACAAAAAATTGAAAATTTTGGAACGCCAGCCCACATGGTTGACCGGCATTGGCGGGCACATACCATATGGCTGGGTCCAAACTATTCATCAATATCATCTTTTGGTTAGGTCCAGATTGTAAATTTGTGGTTTAAATTTTTTGCGTAATTTTCGCGCAGCATTTTCTTACGGTTCACGATGGCCCCAGCCATTTTATATTTCGTTACAACGAAGTCTTCGGCGATGGTCTTCTCGCTCTCGTCTTTGTCCGCCATGATTTCGAGCACAACTAACCAAGTGGGTTTATCGTGGTCACGTGACCCGAAAAATCGGCTCTTCCTTTTCCAGTGTAAGGGCGCGTTTTTATTGACGCTTTTGGGGGAGAGGAAAAAGGCGGGAGTTTCGTGGTGACGGACAGATGACGGACATTTTTCACCAATTTTTAAAGAGTTCGAAATTGGGAAATACGAATTGTGAAAAAACAAATTTTAGAAGTTTTGGAGTGTTAAGAATATATAAATAAATACGAAGATTTTAAGTATGACAAAAATTGAGAACAGATAATTGTTTACTTCGAATTGCGCTTACGCGCATGCGCAGACACCACAACCTCGCAACCCCAAACAAAACGAAATTCTATCCGCAAAAATTATCAATTGTCGTTGTAATTGTGAGATTAAGCCAATCACACTTCTAACTAATTATTAATTGCAAACTAATTACCCAAGTTATCGTTTATTAGCCTATTTCCTCTTCCCGCATTTTCATAACTTTGTTTACCTGACAACTTGAATTTACGCGCGAAAGATGGCGCTCCGATCGCCATTTCAAACAAAAGTAAAAAGACCTTTTATTTTCATTGTCAGGGAAAAAGCGTTAAATCGAGGTTATTGGCAACAGCTGTAGTGTGTAAATATGTTAATTTCATTAGTATAAAGTAACTAGAATCAATGGAAAATATTTTTCCCAAGTGTATTAACCTTTTAACCGCGCGAAATGCAAATTGTTACAGTGTTAAAATGCTCGCGATACGAATGACCTATGGTCTTTTGATATCGTATATCATCGCTTCACTTTGTTATTGATAATCAGTGCTACATTCATTTCAATGTAAAGCGCTCAAGCAATTAGGACAATTTATTGCTCGATATTTTGGTGACGCAATTTTACGTGATTCAATAATTATGAGTTTTATGGACGGAGCTGAACCCTTGCTGGATACAGCTGAACTACCTGTTGAAAATTCAAATCAACGATCTACTAATAATTCAGGTCATTATAAGGGGGTGAAAAAAAATTGAGTTTATCACGTTCTATTTATCATTGTTCTAATTCACAAGTTTTCACCTTGACGGGCATTTTTTTTCAGCGGCAAAAATAAAAGGAAAACTCAAATTTCGAAAACTGTCAAAATTGAAATTTCTGAATATTTTCAAACGATTTTTTTTTTTTTCAAATTTGAGAATTTTTCACAATTTTTTTTTTAATTTTCTGATTTGCTAAAAAAAAATTTCAAATTTGGATTTCGAAATTTTTTTTCGATTTCTGAATTTTTCAGAAGAGAATGAAATAATTTTTTTTTTTCATTTCTGCAGGAACCGGAATATTGGGGACAATTTTTCTGATCGTGAATGCAACACTTGGAGCGGGCCTTCTGAATTTTCCACTAGCTTTTGACAAATCTGGAGGGATAGCATCAGCTGTAATAATCCAATCGATCCTTCTAGTCTTCATAACAGCAGCTTTAATCATCTTGGCATCATGCAGCGATATGACAAAAACTTGTTCCATGCAAGACACATTAGCGGGATTATGTGGGCCCAAGGCATTGATTATTTGCGGTGTATGCGTTACAATTTACTCATTTGGTTGTTGCTTGACATTTATCATTATCATCGGCGATCAATTTGACAGAGTCCTGGCGACATTTTATGGAATGGACTACTGCCACCACTGGTAACCATAATTGACCAAAAGTCCATCATGTCCCCAACTTAATTTTTTTTTTGCCTCGTTTACACTTGTAAAATTTTCTAAATATTAATTTCAATTTTTCCTACGCAGGTTTCTGTCCAGGAACTTCATCACAACTCTCAGCTGCATAGTCTTCATCCTACCACTGAGTTTCTTCAAACGCCTGGATGTACTTAGCTATGCCAGCACTGTTGGCTGTGTTACCATTATTTATGTCGCTTGGTTGGTCATTTACGAGAGTATGATTACAACGGATTATCCAAAGCCAACTCAAGTGTGGCCCAAGGATGCACCGCAGGCCCTTCAGATCATTCCAATAATTTGTTTTGCTTATCAGGTGAAAAAAGTCGAGAAACTTGAACTTTTGAAAAAAGTGTCTTAACTTATTTTATTTTTTTTTTAATTTTTTTCTATTTTTTTAAATTTTTATTTTTTTTTTAATAAATTTTTTATTCATTTTTTCTATTTTTTTTTTAATTTTTATTTTTTTTTATCATTTTTTTTTTTTCAATTGAAAAATTTTGTTTTTAATTAAATTTTCATTTTATTTATTTTTTTTTTCAATTAATTTTTTTTTTTAATTATTTTTGTTTCCTTATTTTTTTTTTCTTAATTTTTTTTCAATAATAATTTTTTTTTTAATAATAATTTTTTTTTTTATAATAATTTTTTTTTTCCAGAGTCACATGACTGCAATTCCCACATATGCCTGTATGAAGGATAGGAATCTCAAGAACTTCACAATCAGCGCTGTGATAAGCATGCTGATCTGCTTCCTAGCGTACACAGTGGTAGGAATTTTCGGTTACCAGACATTCGGCTCGGGCAAAGTTCCCAGCGACATTCTCCAAGGCTATACCGACAAGAGTTGGGCCCTGGCAATTGCAATAGTATCCCTAGCTGTGAAAAATTTTACGACTTACCCAATTGTCCTGTTCTGCGGGAGAAATTCACTGCTCGGTCTGTTCTCTCCTGATCTGGAGGGCAATTCCACAATTCGAGTTTTGGTGACTCTTCTGTGGTTCATAGCTTCCCTCATTCTGGCAATTTTCGTCCCTGATATATCTCCAGTGATCAATATTTTGGGGACACTGTCTGCTGCATTTATCTTCATTTTTCCCGGCATTTGCCTCGTGCAAAGTGTCTTGAGGAGGGATCCATCTCTGTACCTGAACAAAAATCGGTTTTCTATGATATTGGCCATCGTAATTACGGCCTTGGGCGGATTTGTTGCTGGATTTGTCTTCGTACAGACTCTCGAAGATCTTCGAAGGCCCTTGCATGAGAAAATTGCGGTTACTGGGTTTAGGAAAAATCTTGGCGCCAGTCTCTGTGTGTAAAAATTTTGCAGAGCCAATTTTTTTTGAAACACTCGAGACTGAAATTTGAATCTCGAGAAATCCATAGAAAAATTAATTGGACATCCCGAGAATATAAACTGCATCTGGAAAGGGATAAAAAAAAAAATTGTGATATTTTGAGAGAAAAAACATTGAAGTGTGTTTCTACTCGAGAGCACTTTTCATCAGGATTTTCTTAAAAACTGAATTACACCTTACTGAGTGGGTTTGGGACAAAATGGTATAAGACATTTTTTGTAGAGAATTTAATTTCTAATAAAAAAGATATTTGGAAACTTCCTCTCTAGCGACTCACTCTCGAGATAAATCCGAAATTTTAATCAACTGGGTGTGGCCGCCATGGTGCACCGACTGAACCGATTACTTTGAGATCACCGTATATCCTAAACTATGGAACTTAAGAGAAAAAGTTATACGACATATAATGTGTATTTTTAAAAGAGGAACAATATTCGTTAAGCACTTTTCTTCCTATCTTCAATTGTTTTCATGATAGACAGTTGAAATTGTTAATAAAAAAATCGTCTAATTTTTTTTTGTTCAATTTTTTCCTTGAGAAATATTTCAAAATTGTTTTTTTGCATACAGCTGAGACCCACGAATTAACCCCATTAACAGATTCATTACAACCTATCACGTGATTACTCCACACAAAATTCCTGGCAATCATTCCTCAATATTTTGTCAAATTTAATTTATTCAATTTAAGCCAAGCGGGTTTATATATTAATGATTTAATAACTATATATAGTAAGTAATAAAACTTTACTGAAAAAAATTTAGTAAGTATATATAGTAAGTAATAATTTTCAAATTAATAAAAAAAAAATCGTCAACTTCAAGCCGCAAATTGGCCGCGCTGGCGTTTCGATCCTTCCCATTGGCTGCTCCCGCGCGAGTCACGTTAAAGACGGCCTGTGATTGGCCGTCGCGGGCGCCGGCGCGTTCCTATGCCACAGTTGATCTCAGGCGGTTTGAAAAGGTTGTTTTGAATATTCGATAAATAAAAAATCAAATAAGGGACTATATACCATGTAAAATAGAGATAATCTACTCTCCTCGCTATATACTTTCGAAAAAGTGCGCATACAAGTTTCTGTAGCAAAGTGATGATCTATATACACAAGATGGAGCCACCGTGGAATTCTTTTACCGACCTTCCACCTTGGAGATCCCCCGGCCCGACTAGTCGCATTCAGTAATGATGGTAACGATCAGTAACTCGCCTCTCTACTGCAGTCAAAAACCAGGTCAAAACATCTGGAAGTGCGCCTAACCCTAAAATGGCGTTTCGCGAGCCTAATCATAACCAAGTACTGTACAAATATATCTTACTAGATCATACTAATTTCCGGTTACATTATTACTATACACAAATCTTTGCATTCATCCACTGGACTCTGCTTGCCATCCACGGTCACGTCTTGAGTCCAAGAATCCCTCAAGAATTTTGCGATCTAGTTGGCGGGAAATAATTTGCAGAGAACTCTGTTCCCACTGTTTTCCCATTCCACTGATTGTCATAAATTTCCGAAAGTTGTTTCGGAGAGATTGAATGATGACAAACCAATCAGATTCACTTACTATATGAACTCCCCAGTTATAATACACACAAGCCCAAATGCGCGCTTCGCATCTTTTGCTTTTTCTGTAATCCGCGCGTACATATAAAATTTGTCACCTTGGCATTTTTTTCTCCGTTGCCAAACGTCGGAATAATCTGAAAATTTTGGAGGAATTCAAGAGTAGACTCCGCTAGCAGTAACAAAAATTTCATCAAAAAGTATGAAACCGTAAATTTGTTAAAGACTGTAGTGAAGATGTAAATATGTATTTTCCATGTTGTAGGTCTAGGGATTTGCTTGGGCAGGTTTACAACGCAACTGCGCGCGCTTGAAGTCCCCACATTCACAGGCCGGATTACACTTTGGTATTGCATTTCCAAAATCAATTTTCCGTACTGCCCCACACTTGTTCTCATCTGGGAGTTAATGTTCCATGCATTTCAAAGCCGAAAAAAAGTGAAACTTGCAACGTAAACACAATCTCCGACCTCTGAATGTAGGAAATTTTAGCGCGAAAAATCCCTAGATCAAAAGGCCGGATTACCTATTATTCATTCGATGCACTTATTCCCAGAATATCTGTCATTCCAAACAACTCAATTGTTCTTTCTTTTGTTGAAGCTTCTTGATACTGAAAAAAGAGTGCGAATGTGGATCAGTGGACATGAAGTTTGGGAAGATGAAATTAATGGAATTATAAAAGATGTACAAGACCACGTAAAACATATTGGAGTATCGAGTAAACTGACCCCTGAACTTAGTCATCTCAATCATCTGAATTTGACGACTTTGGAGGACAAGGAGTATTGTATTATGATTTCTACAAGTGGATATCGAATTGTTGGAGATCAGCATGATACTATCTCGAGCTGCAACAGCGAAATTTACGAATCACCTTATGATTTATTGAATCAAATATCACCCATGTACAGACAATCTTTTAGCGAAGCAGTATTGATAAAATTAGAAGCTTTGCAGGAGGATCGAAAGGAAAAGCAGCCGGAGCAAGAGTTGCCCAAAGCTAGTAAAAAAACATTCTTTGATGTATAATTCTTTCCGTAAATTATTTACTAATTAATTTCACTGTAATTTATACCCGAAAAAAATTGTTTATATGATGTACTGATCAGCGTAAAGTATTGCGCGATGTATAATAGATTACTAAAATAAGAATAAAGGAGATGAAAGTGGCTATTTCTAATTAGAGATTTTTGTAATGTATATTTAATGGAGTTTAATGGTAGAAAATTACTTCTCTGATTTTACAAATGGACACTTTGGTTTATATCGATAGACCCCTGTATCTTCTGCCCAACAGCTGAATTCTAGTACGAATTTTTGAAAAATTAAAGTTTGCCTCCCCAGACGACCCCAATGTTAAATTTGGCCAAAATCGAAAACAATTAATTTCACTTTTTCGACCCAAAATCGACGGAAATATCTTCTAGGGGTTCCTATTGGATAGTATCAACGTACACGGGACCAAAAATTCAATTTTGAAAAAATTAAGTTTGCCTCCCCATAAGGTCCCAATGTTAAATTTGGCCAAAATCGAAAAAAATTAAATTGACTTTTTCGACCCAAAATCGACGGAAATATCTTCTAGGGGTTCCTATTGGATAGTATCAACGCACACGGGGCCAAAAATCAAATTTAAAAAAAATTAAGTTTGCCTCCCCATAAGGTCCCAATGTTAAATTTGGCCAAAATCGAAAACAATTAATTTCACTTTTTCGACCCAAAATCGACGGAAATATCTTCTAGGGGTTCCTATTGGATAGTATCAACGCACACGGGGCCAAAAATCCAATTTTAAAAAAATTAAGTTTGCCTCCCCATAAGGTCCCAATGTTAAATTTGGCCAAAATCGAAAAAAATTAAATTGACTTTTTCGACCCAAAATCGACGGAAATATCTTCTAGGGGTTCCTATTGGATAGTATCAACGCACACGGGGCCAAAAATCAAATTTAAAAAAAATTAAGTTTGCCTCCCCATAAGGTCCCAATGTTAAATTTGGCCAAAATCGAAAAAAATTAAATTGACTTTTTCGACCCAAAATCGACGGAAATATCTTCTAGGGGTTCCTATTGGATAGTATCAACGCACACGGGGCCAAAAATCCAATTTTAAAAAAATTAAGTTTGCCTCCCCATAAGGTCCCAATGTTAAATTTGGCCAAAATCGAAAAAAATTAAATTGACTTTTTCGACCCAAAATCGACGGAAATATCTTCTAGGGGTTCCTATTGGATAGTATCAACGCACACGGGGCCAAAAATCAAATTTTAAAAAAATTAAGTTTGCCTCCCCATAAGGTCCCAATGTTAAATTTGGCCAAAATCGAAAAAAATTAAATTGACTTTTTCGACCCAAAATCGACGGAAATATCTTCTAGGGGTTCCTATTGGATAGTATCAACGCACACGGGGCCAAAAATCCAATTTTAAAAAAATTAAGTTTGCCTCCCCATAAGGTCCCAATGTTAAATTTGGCCAAAATCGAAAAAAATTAAATTGACTTTTTCGACCCAAAATCGACGGAAATATCTTCTAGGGGTTCCTATTGGATAGTATCAACGCACACGGGGCCAAAAATCCAATTTTAAAAAAATTAAGTTTGCCTCCCCATAAGGTCCCAATGTTAAATTTGGCCAAAATCGAAAAAAATTAAATTGACTTTTTCGACCCAAAATCGACGGAAATATCTTCTAGGGGTTCCTATTGGATAGTATCAACGCACACGGGGCCAAAAATCCAATTTTAAAAAAATTAAGTTTGCCTCCCCATAAGGTCCCAATGTTAAATTTGGCCAAAATCGAAAAAAATTAAATTGACTTTTTCGACCCAAAATCGACGGAAATATCTTCTAGGGGTTCCTATTGGATAGTATCAACGCACACGGGGCCAAAAATCCAATTTTAAAAAAATTAAGTTTGCCTCCCCATAAGGTCCCAATGTTAAATTTGGCCAAAATCGAAAAAAATTAAATTGACTTTTTCGACCCAAAATCGACGGAAATATCTTCTAGGGGTTCCTATTGGATAGTATCAACGCACACGGGGCCAAAAATCCAATTTTAAAAAAATTAAGTTTGCCTCCCCATAAGGTCCCAATGTTAAATTTGGCCAAAATCGAAAAAAATTAAATTGACTTTTTCGACCCAAAATCGACGGAAATATCTTCTAGGGGTTCCTATTAGGATAGTATCAACGCACACGGGGCCAAAAATCCAATTTTAAAAAAATTAAGTTTGCCTCCCCATAAGGTCCCAATGTTAAATTTGGCCAAAATCGAAAAAAATTAAATTGACTTTTTCGACCCAAAATCGACGGAAATATCTTCTAGGGGTTCCTATTGGATAGTATCAACGCACACGGGGCCAAAAATCCAATTTTAAAAAAATTAAGTTTGCCTCCCCATAAGGTCCCAATGTTAAATTTGGCCAAAATCGAAAAAAATTAAATTGACTTTTTCGACCCAAAATCGACGGAAATATCTTCTAGGGGTTCCTATTGGATAGTATCAACGCACACGGGGCCAAAAATCCAATTTTAAAAAAATTAAGTTTGCCTCCCCATAAGGTCCCAATGTTAAATTTGGCCAAAATCGAAAAAAATTAAATTGACTTTTTCGACCCAAAATCGACGGAAATATCTTCTAGGGGTTCCTATTGGATAGTATCAACGCACACGGGGCCAAAAATCCAATTTTAAAAAAATTAAGTTTGCCTCCCCATAAGGTCCCAATGTTAAATTTGGCCAAAATCGAAAAAAATTAAATTGACTTTTTCGACCCAAAATCGACGGAAATATCTTCTAGGGGTTCCTATTGGATAGTATCAACGCACACGGGGCCAAAAATCCAATTTTAAAAAAATTAAGTTTGCCTCCCCATAAGGTCCCAATGTTAAATTTGGCCAAAATCGAAAAAAATTAAATTGACTTTTTCGACCCAAAATCGACGGAAATATCTTCTAGGGGTTCCTATTGGATAGTATCAACGCACACGGGGCCAAAAATCCAATTTTAAAAAAATTAAGTTTGCCTCCCCATAAGGTCCCAATGTTAAATTTGGCCAAAATCGAAAAAAATTAAATTGACTTTTTCGACCCAAAATCGACGGAAATATCTTCTAGGGGTTCCTATTGGATAGTATCAACGCACACGGGGCCAAAAATCAAATTTTAAAAAAATTAAGTTTGCCTCCCCATAAGGTCCCAATGTTAAATTTGGCCAAAATCGAAAACAATTAATTGCACTTTTTCGACCCAAAATCGACGGAAATATCTTCTAGGGGTTCCTATTGGATAGTATCAACGCACACGGGGCCAAAAATCCAATTTTAAAAAAATTAAGTTTGCCTCCCCATAAGGTCCCAATGTTAAATTTGGCCAAAATCGAAAAAAATTAAATTGACTTTTTCGACCCAAAATCGACGGAAATATCTTCTAGGGGTTCCTATTGGATAGTATCAACGCACACGGGGCCAAAAATCCAATTTTAAAAAAATTAAGTTTGCCTCCCCATAAGGTCCCAATGTTAAATTTGGCCAAAATCGAAAAAAATTAAATTGACTTTTTCGACCCAAAATCGACGGAAATATCTTCTAGGGGTTCCTATTGGATAGTATCAACGCACACGGGGCCAAAAATCCAATTTTAAAAAAATTAAGTTTGCCTCCCCATAAGGTCCCAATGTTAAATTTGGCCAAAATCGAAAAAAATTAAATTGACTTTTTCGACCCAAAATCGACGGAAATATCTTCTAGGGGTTCCTATTGGATAGTATCAACGCACACGGGGCCAAAAATCCAATTTTAAAAAAATTAAGTTTGCCTCCCCATAAGGTCCCAATGTTAAATTTGGCCAAAATCGAAAAAAATTAAATTGACTTTTTCGACCCAAAATCGACGGAAATATCTTCTAGGGGTTCCTATTGGATAGTATCAACGCACACGGGGCCAAAAATCCAATTTTAAAAAAATTAAGTTTGCCTCCCCATAAGGTCCCAATGTTAAATTTGGCCAAAATCGAAAAAAATTAAATTGCACTTTTTCGACCCAAAATCGACGGAAATATCTTCTAGGGGTTCCTATTGGATAGTATCAACGCACACGGGGCCAAAAATCCAATTTTAAAAAAATTAAGTTTGCCTCCCCATAAGGTCCCAATGTTAAATTTGGCCAAAATCGAAAAAAATTAAATTGACTTTTTCGACCCAAAATCGACGGAAATATCTTCTAGGGGTTCCTATTGGATAGTATCAACGCACACGGGGCCAAAAATCCAATTTTAAAAAAATTAAGTTTGCCTCCCCATAAGGTCCCAATGTTAAATTTGGCCAAAATCGAAAAAAATTAAATTGACTTTTTCGACCCAAAATCGACGGAAATATCTTCTAGGGGTTCCTATTGGATAGTATCAACGCACACGGGGCCAAAAATCCAATTTTAAAAAAATTAAGTTTGCCTCCCCATAAGGTCCCAATGTTAAATTTGGCCAAAATCGAAAAAAATTAAATTGACTTTTTCGACCCAAAATCGACGGAAATATCTTCTAGGGGTTCCTATTGGATAGTATCAACGCACACGGGGCCAAAAATCCAATTTTAAAAAAATTAAGTTTGCCTCCCCATAAGGTCCCAATGTTAAATTTGGCCAAAATCGAAAAAAATTAAATTGACTTTTTCGACCCAAAATCGACGGAAATATCTTCTAGGGGTTCCTATTGGATAGTATCAACGCACACGGGGCCAAAAATCCAATTTTAAAAAAATTAAGTTTGCCTCCCCATAAGGTCCCAATGTTAAATTTGGCCAAAATCGAAAAAAATTAAATTGACTTTTTCGACCCAAAATCGACGGAAATATCTTCTAGGGGTTCCTATTGGATAGTATCAACGCACACGGGGCCAAAAATCCAATTTTAAAAAAATTAAGTTTGCCTCCCCATAAGGTCCCAATGTTAAATTTGGCCAAAATCGAAAAAAATTAAATTGACTTTTTCGACCCAAAATCGACGGAAATATCTTCTAGGGGTTCCTATTGGATAGTATCAACGCACACGGGGCCAAAAATCCAATTTTAAAAAAATTAAGTTTGCCTCCCCATAAGGTCCCAATGTTAAATTTGGCCAAAATCGAAAAAAATTAAATTGACTTTTTCGACCCAAAATCGACGGAAATATCTTCTAGGGGTTCCTATTGGATAGTATCAACGCACACGGGGCCAAAAATCCAATTTTAAAAAAATTAAGTTTGCCTCCCCATAAGGTCCCAATGTTAAATTTGGCCAAAATCGAAAAAAATTAAATTGACTTTTTCGACCCAAAATCGACGGAAATATCTTCTAGGGGTTCCTATTGGATAGTATCAACGCACACGGGGCCAAAAATCCAATTTTAAAAAAATTAAGTTTGCCTCCCCATAAGGTCCCAATGTTAAATTTGGCCAAAATCGAAAAAAATTAAATTGACTTTTTCGACCCAAAATCGACGGAAATATCTTCTAGGGGTTCCTATTGGATAGTATCAACGCACACGGGGCCAAAAATCCAATTTTAAAAAAATTAAGTTTGCCTCCCCATAAGGTCCCAATGTTAAATTTGGCCAAAATCGAAAAAAATTAAATTGACTTTTTCGACCCAAAATCGACGGAAATATCTTCTAGGGGTTCCTATTGGATAGTATCAACGCACACGGGGCCAAAAATCCAATTTTAAAAAAATTAAGTTTGCCTCCCCATAAGGTCCCAATGTTAAATTTGGCCAAAATCGAAAAAAATTAAATTGACTTTTTCGACCCAAAATCGACGGAAATATCTTCTAGGGGTTCCTATTGGATAGTATCAACGCACACGGGGCCAAAAATCCAATTTTAAAAAAATTAAGTTTGCCTCCCCATAAGGTCCCAATGTTAAATTTGGCCAAAATCGAAAAAAATTAAATTGACTTTTTCGACCCAAAATCGACGGAAATATCTTCTAGGGGTTCCTATTGGATAGTATCAACGCACACGGGGCCAAAAATCCAATTTTAAAAAAATTAAGTTTGCCTCCCCATAAGGTCCCAATGTTAAATTTGGCCAAAATCGAAAAAAATTAAATTGACTTTTTCGACCCAAAATCGACGGAAATATCTTCTAGGGGTTCCTATTGGATAGTATCAACGCACACGGGGCCAAAAATCCAATTTTAAAAAAATTAAGTTTGCCTCCCCATAAGGTCCCAATGTTAAATTTGGCCAAAATCGAAAAAAATTAAATTGACTTTTTCGACCCAAAATCGACGGAAATATCTTCTAGGGGTTCCTATTGGATAGTATCAACGCACACGGGGCCAAAAATCCAATTTTAAAAAAATTAAGTTTGCCTCCCCATAAGGTCCCAATGTTAAATTTGGCCAAAATCGAAAAAAATTAAATTGACTTTTTCGACCCAAAATCGACGGAAATATCTTCTAGGGGTTCCTATTGGATAGTATCAACGCACACGGGGCCAAAAATCCAATTTTAAAAAAATTAAGTTTGCCTCCCCATAAGGTCCCAATGTTAAATTTGGCCAAAATCGAAAAAAATTAAATTGACTTTTTCGACCCAAAATCGACGGAAATATCTTCTAGGGGTTCCTATTGGATAGTATCAACGCACACGGGGCCAAAAATCCAATTTTAAAAAAATTAAGTTTGCCTCCCCATAAGGTCCCAATGTTAAATTTGGCCAAAATCGAAAAAAATTAAATTGACTTTTTCGACCCAAAATCGACGGAAATATCTTCTAGGGGTTCCTATTGGATAGTATCAACGCACACGGGGCCAAAAATCCAATTTTAAAAAAATTAAGTTTGCCTCCCCATAAGGTCCCAATGTTAAATTTGGCCAAAATCGAAAAAAATTAAATTGACTTTTTCGACCCAAAATCGACGGAAATATCTTCTAGGGGTTCCTATTGGATAGTATCAACGCACACGGGGCCAAAAATCCAATTTTAAAAAAATTAAGTTTGCCTCCCCATAAGGTCCCAATGTTAAATTTGGCCAAAATCGAAAAAAATTAAATTGACTTTTTCGACCCAAAATCGACGGAAATATCTTCTAGGGGTTCCTATTGGATAGTATCAACGCACACGGGGCCAAAAATCCAATTTTAAAAAAATTAAGTTTGCCTCCCCATAAGGTCCCAATGTTAAATTTGGCCAAAATCGAAAAAAATTAATTGACTTTTTCGACCCAAAATCGACGGAAATATCTTCTAGGGGTTCCTATTGGATAGTATCAACGCACACGGGGCCAAAAATCCAATTTTAAAAAAATTAAGTTTGCCTCCCCATAAGGTCCCAATGTTAAATTTGGCCAAAATCGAAAAAAATTAAATTGACTTTTTCGACCCAAAATCGACGGAAATATCTTCTAGGGGTTCCTATTGGATAGTATCAACGCACACGGGGCCAAAAATCCAATTTTAAAAAAATTAAGTTTGCCTCCCCATAAGGTCCCAATGTTAAATTTGGCCAAAATCGAAAAAAATTAAATTGACTTTTTCGACCCAAAATCGACGGAAATATCTTCTAGGGGTTCCTATTGGATAGTATCAACGCACACGGGGCCAAAAATCCAATTTTAAAAAAATTAAGTTTGCCTCCCCATAAGGTCCCAATGTTAAATTTGGCCAAAATCGAAAAAAATTAAATTGACTTTTTCGACCCAAAATCGACGGAAATATCTTCTAGGGGTTCCTATTGGATAGTATCAACGCACACGGGGCCAAAAATCCAATTTTAAAAAAATTAAGTTTGCCTCCCCATAAGGTCCCAATGTTAAATTTGGCCAAAATCGAAAAAAATTAAATTGACTTTTTCGACCCAAAATCGACGGAAATATCTTCTAGGGGTTCCTATTGGATAGTATCAACGCACACGGGGCCAAAAATCCAATTTTAAAAAAATTAAGTTTGCCTCCCCATAAGGTCCCAATGTTAAATTTGGCCAAAATCGAAAAAAATTAAATTGACTTTTTCGACCCAAAATCGACGGAAATATCTTCTAGGGGTTCCTATTGGATAGTATCAACGCACACGGGGCCAAAAATCCAATTTTAAAAAAATTAAGTTTGCCTCCCCATAAGGTCCCAATGTTAAATTTGGCCAAAATCGAAAAAAATTAAATTGACTTTTTCGACCCAAAATCGACGGAAATATCTTCTAGGGGTTCCTATTGGATAGTATCAACGCACACGGGGCCAAAAATCCAATTTTAAAAAAATTAAGTTTGCCTCCCCATAAGGTCCCAATGTTAAATTTGGCCAAAATCGAAAAAAATTAAATTGACTTTTTCGACCCAAAATCGACGGAAATATCTTCTAGGGGTTCCTATTGGATAGTATCAACGCACACGGGGCCAAAAATCCAATTTTAAAAAAATTAAGTTTGCCTCCCCATAAGGTCCCAATGTTAAATTTGGCCAAAATCGAAAAAAATTAAATTGACTTTTTCGACCCAAAATCGACGGAAATATCTTCTAGGGGTTCCTATTGGATAGTATCAACGCACACGGGGCCAAAAATCCAATTTTAAAAAAATTAAGTTTGCCTCCCCATAAGGTCCCAATGTTAAATTTGGCCAAAATCGAAAAAAATTAAATTGACTTTTTCGACCCAAAATCGACGGAAATATCTTCTAGGGGTTCCTATTGGATAGTATCAACGCACACGGGGCCAAAAATCCAATTTTAAAAAAATTAAGTTTGCCTCCCCATAAGGTCCCAATGTTAAATTTGGCCAAAATCGAAAAAAATTAAATTGACTTTTTCGACCCAAAATCGACGGAAATATCTTCTAGGGGTTCCTATTGGATAGTATCAACGCACACGGGGCCAAAAATCCAATTTTAAAAAAATTAAGTTTGCCTCCCCATAAGGTCCCAATGTTAAATTTGGCCAAAATCGAAAAAAATTAAATTGACTTTTTCGACCCAAAATCGACGGAAATATCTTCTAGGGGTTCCTATTGGATAGTATCAACGCACACGGGGCCAAAAATCCAATTTTAAAAAAATTAAGTTTGCCTCCCCATAAGGTCCCAATGTTAAATTTGGCCAAAATCGAAAAAAATTAAATTGACTTTTTCGACCCAAAATCGACGGAAATATCTTCTAGGGGTTCCTATTGGATAGTATCAACGCACACGGGGCCAAAAATCCAATTTTAAAAAAATTAAGTTTGCCTCCCCATAAGGTCCCAATGTTAAATTTGGCCAAAATCGAAAAAAATTAAATTGACTTTTTCGACCCAAAATCGACGGAAATATCTTCTAGGGGTTCCTATTGGATAGTATCAACGCACACGGGGCCAAAAATCCAATTTTAAAAAAATTAAGTTTGCCTCCCCATAAGGTCCCAATGTTAAATTTGGCCAAAATCGAAAAAAATTAAATTGACTTTTTCGACCCAAAATCGACGGAAATATCTTCTAGGGGTTCCTATTGGATAGTATCAACGCACACGGGGCCAAAAATCCAATTTTAAAAAAATTAAGTTTGCCTCCCCATAAGGTCCCAATGTTAAATTTGGCCAAAATCGAAAAAAATTAAATTGACTTTTTCGACCCAAAATCGACGGAAATATCTTCTAGGGGTTCCTATTGGATAGTATCAACGCACACGGGGCCAAAAATCCAATTTTAAAAAAATTAAGTTTGCCTCCCCATAAGGTCCCAATGTTAAATTTGGCCAAAATCGAAAAAAATTAAATTGACTTTTTCGACCCAAAATCGACGGAAATATCTTCTAGGGGTTCCTATTGGATAGTATCAACGCACACGGGGCCAAAAATCCAATTTTAAAAAAATTAAGTTTGCCTCCCCATAAGGTCCCAATGTTAAATTTGGCCAAAATCGAAAAAAATTAAATTGACTTTTTCGACCCAAAATCGACGGAAATATCTTCTAGGGGTTCCTATTGGATAGTATCAACGCACACGGGGCCAAAAATCCAATTTTAAAAAAATTAAGTTTGCCTCCCCATAAGGTCCCAATGTTAAATTTGGCCAAAATCGAAAAAAATTAAATTGACTTTTTCGACCCAAAATCGACGGAAATATCTTCTAGGGGTTCCTATTGGATAGTATCAACGCACACGGGGCCAAAAATCCAATTTTAAAAAAATTAAGTTTGCCTCCCCATAAGGTCCCAATGTTAAATTTGGCCAAAATCGAAAAAAATTAAATTGACTTTTTCGACCCAAAATCGACGGAAATATCTTCTAGGGGTTCCTATTGGATAGTATCAACGCACACGGGGCCAAAAATCCAATTTTAAAAAAATTAAGTTTGCCTCCCCATAAGGTCCCAATGTTAAATTTGGCCAAAATCGAAAAAAATTAAATTGACTTTTTCGACCCAAAATCGACGGAAATATCTTCTAGGGGTTCCTATTGGATAGTATCAACGCACACGGGGCCAAAAATCCAATTTTAAAAAAATTAAGTTTGCCTCCCCATAAGGTCCCAATGTTAAATTTGGCCAAAATCGAAAACAATTAATTTCACTTTTTCGACCCAAAATCGACGGAAATATCTTCTAGGGGTTCCTATTGGATAGTATCAACGCACACGGGGCCAAAAATCCAATTTTAAAAAAATTAAGTTTGCCTCCCCATAAGGTCCCAATGTTAAATTTGGCCAAAATCGAAAAAAATTAAATTGACTTTTTCGACCCAAAATCGACGGAAATATCTTCTAGGGGTTCCTATTGGATAGTATCAACGCACACGGGGCCAAAAATCAAATTTTAAAAAAATTAAGTTTGCCTCCCCATAAGGTCCCAATGTTAAATTTGGCCAAAATCGAAAAAAATTAAATTGACTTTTTCGACCCAAAATCGACGGAAATATCTTCTAGGGGTTCCTATTGGATAGTATCAACGCACACGGGGCCAAAAATCCAATTTTAAAAAAATTAAGTTTGCCTCCCCATAAGGTCCCAATGTTAAATTTGGCCAAAATCGAAAAAAATTAAATTGACTTTTTCGACCCAAAATCGACGGAAATATCTTCTAGGGGTTCCTATTGGATAGTATCAACGCACACGGGGCCAAAAATCCAATTTTAAAAAAATTAAGTTTGCCTCCCCATAAGGTCCCAATGTTAAATTTGGCCAAAATCGAAAAAAATTAAATTGACTTTTTCGACCCAAAATCGACGGAAATATCTTCTAGGGGTTCCTATTGGATAGTATCAACGCACACGGGGCCAAAAATCAAATTTTAAAAAAATTAAGTTTGCCTCCCCATAAGGTCCCAATGTTAAATTTGGCCAAAATCGAAAACAATTAATTTCACTTTTTCGACCCAAAATCGACGGAAATATCTTCTAGGGGTTCCTATTGGATAGTATCAACGCACACGGGGCCAAAAATCCAATTTTAAAAAAATTAAGTTTGCCTCCCCATAAGGTCCCAATGTTAAATTTGGCCAAAATCGAAAAAAATTAAATTGACTTTTTCGACCCAAAATCGACGGAAATATCTTCTAGGGGTTCCTATTGGATAGTATCAACGCACACGGGGCCAAAAATCCAATTTTAAAAAAATTAAGTTTGCCTCCCCATAAGGTCCCAATGTTAAATTTGGCCAAAATCGAAAAAAATTAAATTGACTTTTTCGACCCAAAATCGACGGAAATATCTTCTAGGGGTTCCTATTGGATAGTATCAACGCACACGGGGCCAAAAATCCAATTTTAAAAAAATTAAGTTTGCCTCCCCATAAGGTCCCAATGTTAAATTTGGCCAAAATCGAAAAAAATTAAATTGACTTTTTCGACCCAAAATCGACGGAAATATCTTCTAGGGGTTCCTATTGGATAGTATCAACGCACACGGGGCCAAAAATCAAATTTTAAAAAAATTAAGTTTGCCTCCCCATAAGGTCCCAATGTTAAATTTGGCCAAAATCGAAAAAAATTAAATTGACTTTTTCGACCCAAAATCGACGGAAATATCTTCTAGGGGTTCCTATTGGATAGTATCAACGCACACGGGGCCAAAAATCCAATTTTAAAAAAATTAAGTTTGCCTCCCCATAAGGTCCCAATGTTAAATTTGGCCAAAATCGAAAAAAATTAAATTGACTTTTTCGACCCAAAATCGACGGAAATATCTTCTAGGGGTTCCTATTGGATAGTATCAACGCACACGGGGCCAAAAATCAAATTTTAAAAAAATTAAGTTTGCCTCCCCATAAGGTCCCAATGTTAAATTTGGCCAAAATCGAAAACAATTAATTTCACTTTTTCGACCCAAAATCGACGGAAATATCTTCTAGGGGTTCCTATTGGATAGTATCAACGCACACGGGGCCAAAAATCCAATTTTAAAAAAATTAAGTTTGCCTCCCCATAAGGTCCCAATGTTAAATTTGGCCAAAATCGAAAAAAATTAAATTGACTTTTTCGACCTAAAATCGATGGAAATATCTTCTGGGGGTTCCTATTGACCTCGATGACCCAGAGCGCCCGATCCGTTCGTCACAAATCGTTAACCAAAATTTCCATTCCACACATACAACCACACACACGCGCACGGCGTCATTTACTCGGACTTTGATTAAGGCACTGAATTGTACACTTAAAACACCCGTTAGAAACCGCAAAAATGCATTTTGGCGGCAAAACCCTAACTTCCCAAAACAACGTCCAGTTAAAAACGGAAAGCATTGTACCACGTGACCACGAAATGCCGCCATTTTTCCCCACTGACAGTCGGTAAAGAAGTGTGCGTTGAACGCACACAGCACTTCCCAATTGCCCCCGAAATCAGTCGTTCACCTAACCTTAACATGTATTCTTAAGGTTCACCGACAAATCCCCAAAAAAATCACCCAAAAATCCTGAAACTAAACTTAAAACCATAACACAAACTCCGTAAGTAGCGTCAAAATCTTTCCAAAAATCGAATGATCGGCTGAAAAACACTTGTCATTACACGAGCACTGATCTACCCCTTTGCAACAGTGTCACATACTCTGGGATTATATAAATAACATAAACTTACGTTGATAGGCGATGCTGAAGCTATTGGGAACCCTCAGAAATGGTCCATCGAGGTTGTCATCGAGATCTACGAGCTGGTGCATGCCAAATCATCAATTATTGGCTGGATGCTCTGGTGCAGTTGCCACCCAACCAAGCGTGAGTTCAGAGGCCCCCAGAAACAGAATCAGAGAAGAAAATGTTAGTGGGCTCTAATCATCTAAAAGTGTTAATTTAGAAATAGCTGATAAATTTTCCATCAAAGTTTTTTTTGCCGTTTTCTCTAAAAAGTTTTTACGTCTCGAGCACATTTTTTTTATGAGATCATGACACAATAACACTTTTCAAAAAAATTGTCATTAAATTATCGCTCCACAATTTTATCTCAGCTTTCGATTTTTTAAAAGATCAATCAAAGAACACTTTGCAATTTAAAAGTTTGTGCAGTTTTTCAGAACTTTATAACTTCCAAAAAAGTTGTGGGACAATAATCAATGGTGTCTGCACTATTAACAATCTCAATTGTTTAAACGCTCTCTCTCGAAAACTATTGCAGATAGAAAAAAAAGTGTTAACTAAATATTGTTCCTCTCTCAAAGATACAGATTTTATCTCATACGACTTTTCATCTTAAAGTCCATAGTTTAGGCCATATAGTGATTTCAAAGTTATGGGTTCACCTTGCATGCTATCACACCCATATCTCGTTTATCAGATTTTTGGGTCTATCTCGAGAGTGAGTAGCCGGGGAGAAATTCGCCATTTACCTTTTTTGCTAGAAATGAAATTCTCCACAAAAAAGGTCTCATGATATTTTTCCTTAAAGTGCATCCTTAAGGCGCTAATTGAATTTTTGAGAAAATCTTGGGATGTGTTGGGTAGAAGTTACCTATATGTTCACCACTTTACCACATTATTTTATCATGGGGATTTTTTCCCAGGTGGAGAGCGTGCCGCATTCATCCGACAACACCTTGGAGTCATCCACAAAGTCGAAAAATCGTTTAGTGAATCGTGCTTTTGCCGAGCTTAATATAACTCAACACAGCTCGGATAAGCAGATGAAAAAAAATAAATCAGTGGAGGAATTATTGTCGGTAATAGACACAAAATATGTGTCTTATAAGCAGGCCCTACATACCATAACACTCTTAAGTCAACATGTGGAGAAGGGCAAGATTGATCTTAAGGAGTTGGAGGCTGACCTTAGGTACCAGAAGTTTTGCAAAATAATTATAAAAAAATCACAAGCAGCCAATGCGATAAAATCGATGGACTGGGAAGGTGAAAAGTCCTTATATTCCGTGGACGATCTTCAGGAATCGGCCAATGTCAAACTATTGCCCATTGCTCAGACGATTCAGATGTTCTGCGGATTGGCCGTTAGGCAGCGCAGACCCAAGCCATTACTTCGGGGACTTGCTGAGAATATTATGCAAAGTGCCACGAGCTTGAGCTTCAAACACATGGCCGATGTGCTATATAGTATGGCCAAGCTGAATTTCGTGGATGAACAACTTTTGGGGAAATTGAGTGAGGAACTCAGGAAGAAGGTGCCCGTCGTCAGCCAGAGTCCCATCATTGGGTCCATTCTTACTTCGTTGGGAATGATGAGGTATGGGCTTTCAAATTGTACATCCGGAATTATGCAAAAATAATTTTTGAGGCTTTTTATGTCGCAGTATTTACATCCAATGAAATTTCGAAAATTCCCAAAAATTTTGAAAATTTGGACGTTTGACATACCAAAATTTTGGAATTTTGAACTATCAAAATTTTGGAATTTTGAAATACCAAAATTTTGGAAATGTGAAATACCAAAATTTTGGAAATTTGAAATACCAAATTTTGGAATTTCAAATACCAAAATTTTGGAAATGTGAAATACCAAAATTTTGTAAATTTGAAGTACCAAAATTTTGGAAATGTAAAATCCCAAAATGTCAAAAATTTGAAGGAATTGAAAAAAAATTAATTCAGACATCCAAAACATGTAAACCACTTTTAAATAGTTCTGATTACGTCCAGGTGGTTCTACGATGTATTAATGTTGTGTGTATGTTTTTATCTTTGTATCCACGTGTTTTGTATTTTTATAATTATTAGTGATCTGCTCCCGATTGTGTGTTTAATTAGACGGTAATTATTTCTGTCATTAGGTACAGGGATGAGGCACTTATGGACACTCTGTGTGATTGGTCGATACAACATAAGAGTACCCTCAGAACTCAAGATCTTTGTGCTCTACTCATGACTCTAGCTGTCATTGGGTACAGTCCACGGAACTTCAATGTACTTTATCCAGATCTAGTAGCAAATCTTAAGGAAACCGATATGATTAAGGTGGCAGAGTGGGTCGACGTTGTTTGGTCACTTGTAGTACTCAATCAAGTATCGAATGACCAAGTTGCATCCACATTGAATGAAAAATTCATAGCTAAACTTGGAGGTGAATAATTTCGACGAATACTAGAAATTTAGAGTAAATTTCAAAAATAAGTCTTATGGAAATTTTTTTGGAAATTTTTCAGTTTGTGGGATTTTTTTTTTCAGAATTTCGAAATTTTTTTTTTAAATTTAACATTCTTGGAAATTGTGGATTCTTTATTTTTCTTCGAAATTCGCATTCTGTTTTTCATTAAAACAAATTTGAAACTTTGTTAATTAGCTTCAACAGGAAACTTCACTTCTCTCAATCCCCACTAAATTACACTAATTAGTATAATTGCCAAAAAAAAAAAAAAAAAAAAAAAAAATTGACTCACCTCATAATCCAATTTCGCGGCTCCCTTTTCTGTTTCAGACCAAGACACCATACCTGTCGCTAAGAAGCATAAATTATTGAACATAAATGCAGCGGCGAAATATTTATTAAAGAATTACTCAGGTCCACTTTTGAAAGATGATTCACCGGTGTTCGACGCACCAATTGCTAGGCTCAAGGATAAAGAAATATTCGTTAAAGCTATAACAGATGCATTGGCGAATCTTTTTCCGTCTAGAGATCATTTTAGAACAGATGTCGATGCTCGAACTGGATTTTTAATCGGTAAGGGTGTTATATGATGTAGGTAGGGGAGAGGGGGGTAAAGTGGGACAAGGTATGAAAGTGGAAGAGAGGCTGATGGAATATGATAGATCTTCCATTCAGCTTTGTGTCCCATTATGCTCCTCGTCCCATTTTTGCTCATTCTCTCATTACGTTATTTGTCCCAATATGCTCCTTGTCCCAAATATGATCCTTGCCCCAATATCATATCTGTCCCAATATCATATCTGTCTCAATATCATATCTGTCTCAATATTTTCATTGTCCAAATATGCGCATTGTCTCAATACGCTCACTGTCCCAATATGATCCTTGTCCCAATATTTTCCTTGTCCCAATAGTCTCATTGTCCCAATATCATACCTGTCCCAATATCATATCGGTCCCAATATTTTCATTGTCCAAATATGCGCATTGTCTCAATACGCTCACTGTCCCAATATATTCCTTGTCCCAATATTTTCCTTGTCCCAATAGCCTCGCTGTCCCAATATTCTTCTTGTCCCAATATGCTTCTTGTCCCAATATGCTCCTTGTTCCATTATGTTGTTTTGTCCCAATATGCTCCTTGTCCCATTATGTTGTTTTGTCCCAATATGCTCCTTGTCCCATTATGTCGTTTTGTCCCAATATGGTCCTTGTCCCATTATGTTATTTGTCCCAATATGTTCCTTGTCCCAATATGCTCCTGGTCCCATTATGCTAAATGCATTGCCATTTATGTCCAGCTTTGTTGCTTGGCTGTTTCTTGTGCTGATTGTCCCATCAAAGCCCTTGTGCAGGTATATTCATTGTCCCATTAGGGTTATCTTCTTATGTCCAGTGTCTCATTACGTTTATTACTTCATCATATCCATGGTGGCGTTATGGCTCCATTCTATTGCTATAGATTTTTTGGTATATGGATTTTTTTCATTTCCTCGATCTTATATCTTACTGTTTTTTTTCACAGATATCGAATTTTTTATTGACCAAAAATTGACCACACTGCCTGTTAACAAAGCGAGAGATACAAAAGCTTTCAGGTGAGTGATACTTTTTTTAAATTTAAATTATAATGTAAGAAATAAAATGAGGTACAAACTCGTTTCCCACTTTTGTGAGTGTGTTCAAGATTTTTGAAAATTTTAACGTTTTGAATTTGTGGAAGATTTGATAGCCATAACAAATTTTTTTTTTCATTTTTTTTTCGGTAGTGAAACTCAAAATTTAAAAAAAATGCAGAGAATTGTTTTTTTTTTTACATTTTTTTTGAACGTTTTGATATGAACAAAATAATAATCATAATATTGTATTACAGGATAGCGATCACGGCGAATTATTACCACGACTTCTGCGTAGGGAAGAGAACTGTTCTCGGCTCGGTTTTACTTCACAATCGATTACTCGAAGCAACGGGCTACAGAATTCTCAACATATCCCACACAGATTTCCACACCGATGACAAATTGTTGAAACGAATTTCATACCTCAATGATCGTATAAAACTCATTGTAAAATAGTTATATTATAAATAATGATAATGGTTGATCATCATGAACATTTATTAATACACTGTATGAAATTTTCCGTTAGTCATGTTCAAATTACCTATTACGTTATTGCAATCGAAAATTTTCTATGTCTACGAGGAAAATTGAATGATTTATTTTTTTACGAGTGATTACCACTCTATCAACTCAATTTCGAAAATTTTTGGAACTTTGAAAATTTTTGATTTTTTTGAATTTTTGGAAATTTTTCAAGTTTTTGCAATTTTTGAAATCAAATTTTTTTGACATTTCAAATATTTCGAAAATTTTCAAAATTAAAAAAAAATCCATTTCCTTCAAATTCCAATGAAAATAAAAACTTGAAATTACAATAGTAAAAAGCTCAAAAAATTATGAAAATTAAAAAAAAAATCATATATTCAATAATCGCAAAACTGTTTAAAAATTCGCAAAATTTGAAAGATGTTGAATACGAAAAAACGAAAAAAATATTACAATGCATAGAGTCTTCGGATGAGCGCTCCAAAAAATTGAAAAGAAAAATAAAATGAAGAAAATGAAAAACATTGAAGAATTAAGGATATTTCATCTGAAGTGTGGTGAAGTATCTGAAGTACGAGAAGTATTGATTGAATAGAATTGTAGACAGACTGGAAAGGGCCGGGGGCAAGAGTAGACTATGGGGTTTATACGGTAAATAACTTGGATCTCCTCCACCCGATGTAAAAGCCAAAAAGGGGGAGTAAAGCGGCGCCAAGGATCTTTACGACTGTCGAGTTACAGTAAACGAAAAGCTTCGTCGCCGACGCGAGACGACGTTAAATTCTGTCACAAAGTATTTCTAATATATATGAGAAATTCTCCGTCAACCCTCCAGTTCCACCATAGCTTTGAAGGAAATTGGAAATTGTAATGAATTTTTCTTAACTCTCTGTTAAGAACAATTTGTTAAGAACAACAAGTGTTTTCCGATGTATGGAATAATTGGGACATGTCGGTATATATATATATATATATATGTATGTGTGTATGTGTGTGTGAGAGAAAGAGTGTGTGTATGAGTATGTGTGGGTGTGAGTAGGTGGCTGGGTGGGTGTGAGTGGGTGGCTGGGTGTGTATGAGTATGTGTGTGTGTGGGTGGGTGGGTGTGACTGAGTGAGTGGGTGGTTGGGTGGGTGGGAAGGTGTGGGTGGGTGGGTGGGTGGTGGGTGTGGGTGGGTGAGTGGCTGGCTGGGTGGGTGTGAGTGTGTGGGTGGGTGGGTGGGTGGGTGTGAGTGAGTGGGTGGGTGGGTGTGAGTGAGTGGGTGGGTGGGTGGGTGGGTGGTGGGTGTGGGTGGGTGGGTAGGTCTGGGTGGGTGGGTAGGTCTGGGTGGGTGGGTGTGTGAATGAAAAAATTTGGACCACACTTCCTTTGGAAGTCAAAATAATTCGCGCTTACTACCGCGGTATTGACATACAATTTCGCCTTTTCCGCGAAATCCCCTCACATACCAACTGAAATTACTTGGAGTCACATCATAGTGCACAATTGCGTGTATGGTCAGAGCCTTATGGAAACTGGAATAGAAGGGCGTGTTGCAATTCCCTTCCTCTTCCTCGACAAAAAAAAAAGTGACCGAGAGAGATGGAAAAAAAAACGTGGGTGCGTCCGTCGCCACAGTCTGATTGCCTCGATAACCGTTTTATTCTTTAGGAGTATTATAGTTTAATGACAATGTGTTTGAGGCGGACTGTTAGAGAGGAAACAAAAAATACATTCCTGGGATTAATCTACACACAGTGTGAGGGAAAAATTGGAGGTAGATCTACGCGTGATAGAAGCGAAACTGGGAGATAAAATCCAGATGGATTTCAGATTTTTCGAAAGTTCTTAAATTGACGAAATGAAAAAAAAAGACAGTTTTGCCAACTTTTTCAGTTAATTTAGGTGGAGATAGACTGATTTATACCACAGAAGTTTAGTCTGTGGGAATTATATTCTTCGACTCGATCAGAATTCTCGCGAGTTGCGCGCGCAGCCGGAAGCGCGCCATCTACGGAGAAATTGCACGGCATCTCGCGAAAGTATTTTCGGCAGATATCTTCAAAACTAAGAATATTGATGAATGTTCGTAAGGAACTTTATTGTAGCTCTCAGTGTGCTCTACAAAAAAGGTTCTCATGAAAATCGACCTATCTCCTTCACATTTCGACATATGAGCCCAAAACAAAGTATGGGAGATGATATCAAGGCGCCCCTAAAGGGCGCTGGGACCACTCACGGATTTACGATTTCGAAAAATTTTCAACAATTCTACAACTGCATCTTATATACTAAACTACGCAGTCTCAATTGTTTTTACTTGTCATTTTTATAATACCGTCCCCGCAACTTTATCCCTTTCTTGCTTGGCGCGCGAGTTGACTCGAGTTACCCAATATAGCAGACAGGACAAATGTCCTTTTAAGGCTCAATACCATTGGCGGAAGAAGCGCGTCTCGACTTGTCGGCTTCGAGACTTTTGCAGCAAATGCTCTGTATAAAATATATATACTACATATACTATATATATCCAGCAGCTCTCTCACCATCTCCCAGTGGTTATTGTAATTTCCA
Organism: Asobara japonica; assembly: GCA_026005395.1. NCBI lineage: Eukaryota > Metazoa > Arthropoda > Insecta > Hymenoptera > Braconidae > Asobara > Asobara japonica. The sequence continues at coordinate 3,395,409 of BQMI01000352.1, read as the reverse complement.
CAATTACGCTACGTTACTTTCCGTACTTTTCTTTCCTAATGACACTACGATTGTTTACAATGAATTTATTTCGCGATTCAAAAAATTTCAAAATGTGCAAAATATAAAAAAAATCAAAATTGGAAAAATTTAACAAGATCCAAAATTTGAGAAAAATTTAAATTAATCTGGACGCTGCCTTGAGGTCTTGGTAAAATCACGTCTGCCAGTAGTGCTTTTCAAATTTCCCCCCAGGGGCGCGACTCCCAGCTGCGCGCGCAACGCGCAATTCAGGCGCGCATTGACAGAACCTCTCCCACGTAGTTTTGGGCTCATATGTCGAAACGTGTCGGAGATAGGTCAATTGTCATACAGACCTTTTTTGTAGAGCACATCCAGAGCTACAATAAAGTTCCTTATGACCATTCGCTGACATTCTTAGTTTTGAAGATATCCGCCAAAAACGCTTACGCTTGATACCGTGATGTCTCAGATGGCGCGCTTACGGTGGATGCGCGCGCATCGCGCGGGAATTTTGAACGAGTCGAAGGATGAGATTCCCATCAATGTAGCTCAGTGGTATGATGATTCTTATCTCCACCTAAATGAACTGAAAGGGTTACTCGAGGCGTCCAAAAAGTTTCGCGTAAGTATTTCAATGCAGGAAAAATTTTCTGGCGCTCTAGTGTAATTTCTGATGATGTTCTTTGCTTTTTTTTTTTTTGTTGCACTGAGTCTGGGTTGAGGGATAGAAGCGAAGAAATGACACGCGAGAAAACGGTAAGCCCTTGTATAGAGAGCACAGCGGTATGTCGCGCTCCGTTTTTCTCATTGGATTCTCTCGCCCGACGAATGCGTCGTTGGTACGTATCATTGCCATATAACCCGTAAGTACATTCTCAAGGCACTTGGAAACGACCCTTTTACACGCGGTTAAATTTTCTACGATTTAATCAACAGATATTTTCCAAGTGATAAAAACTTTATTGCCAGCTCAATGTCATCATCAAATGCGTGCTATAAAATTACGGATACATATATTTCGGAAAATTCGAGACAGGGTTTGATTAAATGCCGTGATTTACTGTATTCTATTTCAATGGAAAAAAATTGTTGGGGGAAAAAACATCGATTCGACGATGAGGAAGTTATCCACGCGTCAGGTGGACATTTGCATTTCAAGAGTCAATTTCAGATTGCGCATGGGGGATATTGAGAAATTTTGAACAATCCGCAATTTTATCTTGGGAATTTTTCGGGGATTTTTTTTTTGGGAATTCTGATAAGGGCGGGAATTTCGAAAAGTTCAAAAAAAATTCAAGGTTTCAAACATTTTGGGAAATCTAAAAAAAATTCAAAGACATTTTTCAAAATCCGGAATTTTATTTTGGGAGTTTTTTTGAAAATTTTAATAATGGCGGGAATTTCGAAAATTTCAAAAAAATTAAAGGTTTCAAATATTTTGGGAAATTGAAAAAATTCAAAGAAATTTTTCAAAATCCGGAATTTTATTTTGGAATTTTTTTGGGGATTTTGAATAATGGCGGCAAATTCGAAAATTCCAAAAAAATTTCAAGGTCTCAAAAATTTTGGAAAATCCAAAAAAAAAAAATCAAAAATTTTCAAAATTAAAAAAAAAAAACAGAAAAAAACATTTTTTCAAATTCAAAAATTGGAAAAGTTCTATGAGTCAGGTGTGTCAAATGTCTCAGGATGGTCTACCATGGGAAGTCAGTACCGAAAATTTTGGTCAACCGTTAGGAACATCGAAGGACCAACTATGTTACGAATACATTACTCAAATAATTGTTTTTTTCATCGGCGATGACGGGAAAAACTGCGTCTCGTACTGCAGCAATTATTCTTAATATGGCAAAAGGTTCACTCTTAATAAGGAGCCCGAGTTTTCGGCATATGCTGGGAGCCAAGCGCAACCTGGACCCGTGTAGAAAGTGGGAGGGCGGGGGGGGGGGGAGGAGGGAGGCTGGTAGTAGGGAGGATCCACGCCGATATAGGAGGTCAAAAATGCACTCAAAAAATTGCCGACAATTTGAATTGCTAATGCAGTCACCGGCGGCAAGTTCGCGGGCCCTGTCTTGTCCTGCTTCTGCTACTCCTTGATACTCTTCTCTCCTCTTACTTCGCGTATGTGACCATACTTACACACTAGCCCATACAATCACATACTATCACACACTATTGCATGATATGCGGTGAAAAACATTTCTGAAAGACGGGCGGGGGGGGGGGGGGGGGAAGGGAAGAGAGTAATGTATCGCGGAATTTAGAGTTAGAAAAATGAGAATTTCGAAAAGTCATTAAAATTTTTGTCCGGTATAATTTAGGGTAGGAATACGAGGTAATTAAATGTTAAGTTCATGATAAGTTAATGGAAAAAAAAAAAATTATTGTGATAAAAAAAAAAAATTTTTTTGGAAATTTGGAAAATTTGAAAAAATCCGAAAATTCGAGAAATGGAAAAAATGTAAAAAGCTCCAAAAAGATGAGGGGTGGTCAAAAATAATAATTGATAATTTTTTTTTCGACCAATGCAATGTTTGTGTATGTGGTGCGTGCGCTTAAACTCGCATACTGTTTGTCGCGGGCCTTTTGGCGGTTCCCCCCTCCCCCCCCCCAGCCCCCGCCCACTCCCTTTATAATACTCAGCGCAAAACAATGGCACAGAAGGAGCGGTAGCGGTATGGGCCTCACGTTGTTTGGCCAAACTGAGGGGGACCCACAGTGACGAACACCACTCCATATAAAGTTTTGTAATTCCAAAGTTCATGTATTTTGCCCTTTTTTTACCTCAGATATTTGGAGACCCTGGGATATTTCGACGCATTTTTCACCTGCTTCGGAAACAATACATTGTTTTTATTTAAAGTGTGGGTAATTTGTAGAAAAGGAGACATTCCGTGGCCTGATGGATGAGGTTGAGGATTGGGGAGGTGGGTGGGTGGGTAACGACGATGAGTGGGTGGAAAAGGTGAGTGGGTGGATATGCCGGGTGGGTGAGCGGAGAGGGTGGGTGGATAGAGTGGGTGGATCGGGTGGGTGGATGGGGTGGGAGGGTGGATGGGGTGGGAGGGTGGATGGGGTGGGTGGGTGGATGGGGTGGGTGGGTGTATGGGGTGGGGTGGGTGCGTGGATGGGGAGGGTGGATGGGGTGGGGTGGGTGGGGTGGGGTGGGTGGGGTGGGGTGGAGTGGGTGGGTGGGTGGGTGGATGGGGTGGGTGGGTGTATGGGGTGGGGTGGGTGCGTGGATGGGGAGGGTGGATGGGGTGGGGTGGCTGGGTGGGTGGATGGGGTGGGTGGGTGGGTGGGGTGGGTGGGTGGGTGCAAAAGGAAATCTGATTTTTTTGCAAAAGTATTAATCGAACTCTCCTTTAGCTTATTTTGGTGCGTTCACCCCTCAAAAAAATCCTCGACCATATTGAGAGAGCTCGACTGTGATGAGAGGACCGAGAGAGATAGAGAAAAAAAAAATGGTTGGGGGAATAAAGACTCATCGATGGATTATAATAAATGATTGCTCTCGCCCGAATGAATAATGGAAGTGACGATCGACGATCCTCACAAGCTTCACCATATCTCTCTCTCGATCTCTCGTAATTATCGTCAGTCTCTCGCCGTTGCTCTCGCTAAGACCAGACTTGTGCGCTACGCCTTGGTGTGTGCACCTTCTATTTTTAAATGCATTCGCAAGTGGCACGCGGGTGGCCGACGTGTTTTCCTAAGCTGGCGCAAAATTACACACTACACCCACCCTCGCCCTTTGCTCTCTCACTCTCCCATTTATTTGGTGAAAAAAGAAGAAAAAGAGAGGAAAAAAAAAACACCCCCAGCGATCCTCGGTCTCTTTAAAGTAGCTCAATCATCGCAGGAATTCAGAGACGAAATTTTTGGTAATTTTTCGAGTCTTTGGAATTTTGAAAATTAAGAATATTGGAAATTTTACTCTGGATGAGCAGGTTTGAGATTTGGTGACAGGTTTGATCAATGGTGGATGTCAGGTCAGAGAAAATAAAATAATAATGTGGCAATATTACGTGGACAAATTACGGATACATAATAACAAACTATGTATATTGATTGAGTGACACACAAATGTTCAATGTCTTGTATGATACTATTAAACTAGAATGAAGATCGTTGTAAATAAGCTACCTCATATGTCACCTGTCACACTTGTGTAATAAACATTCGAGAAATTTAGAATATTCTTACGCTGATGTGTGCTCCCCATATACTGACAAGAAATTTCTCAAATAACTCGCCCAGCAAATTGCTCACATTTGTCACTCAATAAATAATTAGGATGATCGTAAAACCATGGCATAGATGTAAAAAAGAATAACTTGAAAGCTGGAATATAGAATTACGGCTCCGAAATCGTAAATTACGACTGCTAAACCGTAAATTACGATTTTCAAATCGTAAATTATGGTCTTCAAATCGTCAATAATAAATTTCGCATTGTGTTTGTAAATCGTAAGTTACGACTTCCAAATCGTAAATTACGTTTTCCAAACCGTAAAATACGTTTTCCAAACTGTAAATTAAGAATTCCAAATCGTAAATTACGATGTCGAAAATCGTAAATTATGATTTCCAAACCGTAAATTACGATTTCCAAATAGTAAATTACGATTTCGAAAATCGTAAATTACGATTTCCAAACCGTAAGTTACGATTTGCGAATCGTAAATTACGATTTCCAAACCGTAAATTACGACTTCCAAATCGTAAATTACGATTTCCAAATCGTAAATTACGATTTTCAAATCGTAAATTCTGATTTGTGCGTAGCACATTGAGATTCCCGAGACGTAAATTATTAATTTTTCGATTGTGATCGTAAATCGGAAATTCGTACGATTAGCTCGAAAATTCCATTCCCAAATTCTAATTTACGATTTCAAATGAGTAAATTATGATTTTAAACCCGTATATTACGATTCCAGCACTATGAACCCCAAGTTCCATAATTGTGGTAAAATCGGTCAGATCGTGATCTACGATTATTGACTCGTAAATTACAATTTCTAAATCGTAAATTACGATTTCCAGGCCGTAAATTACGAATGGATTTCTCTGTGTGTCCGTTAATTAGCTCAAATATACAAACAAACGAATGATAGGAAGTTGGGTCGGTGAAAAAACCGGGACTCGCGATTCGTGGAGGGTCCTTTAACTCATCTTGCCCCCTCCCGCCCTCCCCCCTCCCCCTCTCACCCCGCCGGCCCCCCTTGCCACGGCCAACTTTAGAGACACGTTAACAAGCAGGTAAATATGTTGACTGGTTTGATCGACCGAGGAATAAGGCATTTTGCTCTTCAGGTATCTTATAAACACCAGTCGTGTGGTGGCAAAAGTGAATAAAGAATATCACAATTGGCTTGTGCAAGTGGGACAGATTGCTTTTTCAACATTTGGGGGCTTTTCTGTGTGTGTATACTGCCGGCCCCCCAAAGAAATGATTATAATAGTTGGTAACCGGAGAGAGCTGCCCATTTTAGAGCCTGTGGAAGCCGCCGTATAATTTTCCACCCACTAAAATAGCCATCGGCGGCCTGTCTCCGGTCCCTTCCCCATCCCGCTCCCACCCCCCCCCCCCTCCGCCACCCCCTCCTTAAGCCCCCACAAGACTGATTCGCTCATCATGATTATTGGCAAATAAGGTACAGTAGAAGGAAAAATGTTTTGACGTGTTTTTTCAATTTTAAAAATTGGACAACTCAATTAAAAAATATGTCAAAGCTTTTGAGAATTTTATTAAAAAATTTGGAATTTCAATTTTAAAATCTCCCCGCCCTATAAGCTCGAAGGAAACTTAGTCGGTTATCAGAATTATCAGTGGCTCAGTTAGGAGGAGAATTTTTTTTTTTTCGATGACATAAAAACAAGTCGCGACCCATGGGGTGGGTGGGTGGGAGGGGGGGGGGGAGGAGTCACCCAGAAACCTTGCTACGTAAAACTTTGGGGACTTCAAGTTGAGTTTGCATTTTTTGGATGCGTGGGAGGTTTTTTGGGGTGGCGTTGGGTGGGTGAGGGGGGTGGGAGGGGGCGGGGGGGGGTCATACAGAAAACTTGCGACGTAAGATTTTGGGGATTTCAAATTGAGTTTGCATTGCTGGGATGCGGGGGGAGTTTTTTGGGGTGGGGTTGGGCGGGTGGGTGGGGGGGGGGGGGGGTCACACAGAAAACTTGCGACGTAAGATTTTTAGGTCCTCGCAAATTGACCTTGTAGTTTTTTGGATGGACACCTATGCAATTCAATGCCAACGAACATTATCTAAGGGAAATCGACTTTTTCAAGTCTACACTGTATATAAGTATATAGAAGTAGGTAACATGATTCAACGTGGTATAGGTCAGATTTAAGCCGCCTTTGATATTTAAATCGGCTGCCCCGTCGCCGAGTATGCGACCACACACAGGAATTTACACGTTCGGTATAGTGTACCCTTCTCTTGCACCCCGCCATTTTTTTTCGTGTGTCGATGCCGCCAGCAAACAAATGCAGTGAAAAAGAAATTAAAAAAATAATAAGAAAGAAAATGCGAAATAGAAGAGGAGGCGCATTCATCATGTCGCGAGGCATTTATGTGGCTATTTATTTTTCGATGTGTATGTTTCTTTTCTATTAATGTTTTTAAGCCATTGTTGGTCGCGGTTCTGCAATGTTGCTCGCATCATGAGGGCCCCGCCGCCCTTATATCTATATGCAAAGACGTTGCCAAATTCACTCTAGGTGATCACCAAGTAGATTTAATTCAACCCTCCGCGATTGCCTTCCTGCGGAACGTATCTGCTCGCATGGCGAGCGGAGCGCCGCCCATGTATTTCCGGTTTCTTGATTACCTGAAGTAGTTATCTAACTACTTCACGCGTTCGTTTACATTATCTACGAATTCTTGGGGGGGGGGGGGGGGTCCGGCCCTCCGGCTCCTCCCCCCCCCCCGGTCCATGAGCCGATGGCCTCATCATCGGATTAATTGGAGAAACTTGTGTCCTCGACTGTATCACTGATAAGACACACTGAGGCCTCAGGTGAGCAAAGACATTGTCCCACCAGAAAGCTGGGACATTGTTTTAGTTAAAAATCGGAATATTTGGTAAGTCTGAGATGAAGCTATCAGCTGAATGAAACATTCAGACAGACCTAGAGCTCAAAATTGGGACATACCCCTAGATTAAAACTGGAACATATACTCAGATTAAAATTGGGACACAATCCCCGATTTAAATTGGGACACAATCCCAGATTTAAATTGGGACATAATTCCAGGTCAAAATTGAGATATAAGCTCAGCTTAAGATCGGGACATAACCTCAGCTTAAAATTGGGACACCTCAGATTAAAATTGGGACATACTCTCAGCTTAAATTTGGGACATTATCTCGGCTTAAAATTGGGACACGGCTCACATTAAAATTGGGACATAACCTCAGCTTAAAATCGGGACATAATCCTTGTTCGAAATTGGGACGCAATGGCAACTGAAAATTGGGACACAATACCAGCTTGCAATTTAGGCATCAATTGGGTCATAATGCCCCTTAAAAAAATAAATCATTTTTCTGCACAATTTTAGGAATTCGTAATTTGTTAACAGCTGATACCACTTGTAGGCACCCTTGAATTAACTTTTAAGCGACTTAAGTTGAGATTTTCGAGTGCCTTAAATTGAGACTTCACTATCTGTCTATTTGTGTGAGCCCTAAGTACCAGGGCATCTGATGGAGGAGATGAGGGTGGGGTCGGGGAGGGGGGGGGGATTCTGGGGGGGCCAGAAACACGCGTGCAGTTATGTTATATATTGCTCCGAGGTAGGGGGAGGGGGGGGGGCTCAAAAGGGTTACGGCCCCCTTCAGCTACTTTCTCTGGTCCATGCACCGATTAACTCATCACAGGATTGACTCGCATAAACTTTTCGCATTGACTGTATCGCTAATAAGACACAGTAAGGCCAGTTAGTGGCGAACGCGCCTGCAGGGAACACGGCCTATATATACCACCTATACCATAAAACCCATGAAAACGAGTGGATGTAAAAGAGACAGCTGTTAAGAAATAAGGGGAGGGAGTCCAAGGGTTTACCATAGAAATGGTAGCGATAAGCCAGATGGGAATTTGGAAATTTTCTAAATGTTTCAGAATTAAAAAAAAAAAGTTTTTGACGAATTTGGGAAAATTTCACAATTAATTTTTTCCTTCCATTTTATGGATTTTAATTTTTGTTGGAACAGGATTCCATTATGGAATTGGGCCAGCATTCCAATTTGCAATTGGGCCAACAATTACAGGTACACTCTAATGTCGAATTGGAAGGACATCCCATTTTGAAATTTCTTATGGCGACGGCATACCAAATTCAAAATCTCCAATTCAATTGAAAATTGGTAATTCGAAATTGGAATGTTGTCCCAATTTCTCATTGGTATGTCGTCCAAATTAGAAATTGGTATGTCGTCCAAATTGCAATGCTGTCCCAATCTGAAATTAGAATGGTGTCCCAACTTGAAATTGGAATGTTGTCCCAATCCAAAATTGTAATGTCGTCCCAATACGAAATTGGAATGTCGTCCCGATTGGAAATTGATCTGTCGTCCCAATTTGAATGCTGTCCCAATCTGAAATTGGAAGGATGTCCCAACTTGAAATTGTAATGTCGTCCCAATTGAGATTGGTATGTCGTCCCAATTGCAATGTCGTCCCAATCCGAAATTAGAATGGTGTCCCAGCTTGAAATTGTAATGTCGTCCCAATTGGAAATTGGTATGTCGTCCCAATTGCAATGTTGTCCCAATTCTAAATTTCAATGTTGTCCCAATTTGAGATTACTATGTCGTCCCAATTCGAAATTGGAATGTCGTCCCCAAATTGAAAATTGGGAGACCGTCTCATTTGAGCCTCCCAAACCAAATCGACCAGACCTCCGAAAGAAACTTATGAGAGAAATATGTCACTAATTACAAAAAAAAAAAAATGGAAGACACTTTCCACTCGAGAAAATTTCACACACTTGTCTACTGCATTTTTATCAAAAAAAAAAGGGCGTAAAAAAAATGGCGCTGATTCTCGATCTCGGTAGACAAGTCCCTGGTTGGGCCGTATTGGACCACCCGAGTTTCGAGGTGAGTGCCGGCTACCCTGTAATCACGTGTGGCCGTGCCGCGAGCCGACAAGACCCCAAAAATGAAAATAAAGAGAAAATAAAAAAATGATTGGAGGTAAGGAAGAACAAAAAAAGGAGATAAAGATAAACAAAGATTCGACTTGGGTTATTTTATGTGGGTTTTATTCTCCCGCCCTTTTTTTCCGACCCATCCTTCCCTTCCCACCCCCCCCCCCCCCTTTTCGTTTTTTTTTTTACTTTTTTTTGAGAGATGGGATCGATGATTGGATTGACACTCCTTTTCCCTTTATACGATTTTTTTTAATGGTATCTAGTCAATTAATTCAATGACGTAGTTTTGGGGAGGGGGAGGGGGGGGGGGGGAGGGGGAGTGAGATACAGCACGTGTTATGTGTACTAAGAAGATATACGATACAATGTGTATATAATAAGAGTGTGGCGCGTGCCGTTTGCGCCAGGTGCGAGTTGATATATCTGAGTTTGACGATGAATTTCTTCCTCTTTATCATTTTTTTTTTAACCTCCCGATTTTTTTTTTTTTTTTTTTTTTTTTTTTGGAGCGTTTTGCCGCCTCGTGGCCGCAGCCGTGAGCGCGCAGGAAACGATTGTCCAGATTAAGGCTGTGCGCCCGCGATCGGTGCAAGATGTCAATACCTGATATCGCTTTTTCGGGATTATCACGTTTTCATCCAACCCGCAAATTTTGGAGAATTTTTTTGGGAAATTTGTTTTGAGTTTTTTGAGGTCAAAAAAATTTTGACATTTTTTTCGAAAAAAATTTGAATTTCGATTTTTTCGAAATTTTTTTTCAATTCGAAATATTTAATTTTTTTTTTAATTTTGGAGGGGGCCACCCCCCCCCCCCCCCCCCCGCCACCTATAATCACCCAAACGGAAAAACATCCTTAAAGTGTTTTGAATGAGTTGGGGTCGAAGTTACGAGTGCGCGGCTGCCCGCGGGGGTGGGAGGAGGGGGGGGGCGGGGGGAGTTCAACATCTCGGTGAGAATGAACATTTCCAGATAATTTTGGGTTAATTGTTTTAAGAGCGAGTGCTTGGTGAGACTTTCCAAACGAGGGGTTAAACACTTTAAGATCTTGATAATTTTGTTTTGATAATTTTGTCTGGATGTTAAAAAGATGCCTCGAATAAATAGAAAAAATAAATGTGTGGGAAAAATTGAATTTTGTATTTGAAATTTTATCTCGCATTTATCTCGCGAGAAAAATTTTAAGACAAAAATTAAGCTCAAATCTGTTTCTATTTGACCATGAAATATTACAATTTTGTTTATTGACTTTTCTTCCGATTGGGAGCCTTGTGATTGTTCTATTTTCACGTTTTCTAATTCTGCCTGAAAATAACGTAGAATGGTTTGAAGTATAAAAATACTGAGTTTTGAGGGCTTGTTTCTTTACCCGTCGCGGTTTCACTCGCACGAACATTTCTAGAAAATTTAATAATTAAATCCCGTAAAAAAACACCAATTTTCAATATTTCTCAATTTTTGAAAGTTTCCTAATTGGGAAATTTTGAAAATTGGATAATTTTAAAAATTTTGGAAATTCTCAAAATTTTCAAAATTTTGGAAATTGAAAATTTTTGAAATTCAAAAATTTTGACAAATCAAAAATTTTGAAAATTCAAAAATTGTGAAGATTTTGAAAATTTTGGAAATTGAAAATTGTGAAAATTCAAAAATTGTAAAAATTCAAAAATTTTAAAAATTCAAAAATTTTGAAAATTTAAAAATTTTGAAAATTCAAAAATTTTGACAATTCAAAAATTTTGAAAATTCAAAAATTCAGAAAATTCAAAATTTTTGAAGCGTCGAAGAATTTATGATAATTATGAAATTCCAAGTCCACCTTAAAATCGAAGAGAAAATTTGAATGGAGAAGAAAAGTGAAAAAATTGTGAAAATTGGCAAAATGGCTGTTTTTACAAAGACTTGAATTACTCCCAAAAAACCGCCCTCTTAATCCCTCGAAAATAAAGGTGTAGATATATGGTTGAGATAGGGCCGACAGTCTCACGACACATTGGACGTGCCCAGTGGCAGTATCAGAAATAAAGAAGGCAGAAGTCCGTATAAGTTATATTCCGCGCGCGCGCATTAACAGTTTTCTGAAGAGAGAACAAGTATCTTGGAGCCTTTCCCGGCGCCCACTAGGAGTCACTGTTCGTTGTTACCGGCCTTTCAACATCAGCCCAATTCCTACCCTACTTCAGTCCAATTTCAGCCGTCGCGTGTGCACTTAGACTCCCGCAAAAACGAAAAAAAAAACCCACAATTTTTCCCTCAATTTAAAAAAGCCCGCCAAAACATTCAAATTTTTTCCAATTATTTCACCGCTCCCAAAAAAAAAAAAATACAAACTCAAAAAAAAAAAAACACTGTACTCACTAAAAGTAAAATTGGCCAAATTTTCTGAGTGCCAAAAAAAAAAAAAAAAAAAAAAAATTGTGTGTAAGTTTCACCAAAACGTAAAAAAAACACTTTCATTCTTTGAATAATTACGTAAAAAAGTTCCGCAAAAATTTACTAAAAAAAAAAAATTGACATATATATAGACACTGGGTGAAGTCGCGAAAGTGTGGCAAAAATGGATTTAACCAGGAGTTGAAAAATCGCTCGCGAATAAGTGCGGGAACTTATGAATAAACCATGAAACTCACTTACATATGTTACCAAAAATTTGATTATCACCACTACTACAGTAATTCCGATTTTATTTACGATAAATTGGCGTGTATAAATAGCGCGAAAAAGAGTCCCGAGGAGGAGGACCTGATAGACTAAACTTAAAAAAAAAAAAAAAAAAAAATTGTGTCGAATGGAATGATAAAAAATCAATGTCTCAAATTTGGAATGTTCACCATCATCACCCACTACATAGACATTTATTTGGTTTCGTCAAATGAACTCGTCGAAATGACTGAAAAAAATCCCGAGTTATCGGAGAGTTCCAGAAGTTCCCAGGAAAAATAAAAAAAAAAAAGTCACCAACCTTAAAAAAAAAAAATAAAAAAAATGACCGACCATAAATGGCAAAAGTCAAAAAATGATTTTTCCCAAAAATCGCGCATCACTCACCTGGACTTTAAATTAAAGCAAAACAAATGTTTACAATTAAGGTGATGGGCTTAAATTGTCAATTAATCGAAACAATAATCATCAATAATTTACATGAAAAATTTATTAAAATTATAGAAAATTATAATAATAATATAATAAAAAAATTGCGTCATCCTCGTATCCTCCTTAATGATGAGGATAGGGGAGGACGTGTCCTAGCGCTCAAATTATTTGAGAGTGTTGTAGTGCAGATAATGCGGGCTTCCTTAATTATCACGGGATTTTTGAGCGGTTGGTGGTGCACATTAGCACTTATACAACTGCCACCGCCAAAACAAGGATTAATTCATAATATTAACATGATAAAGCATAATATTGAATTTGGCCAAAATGGTCAAAATGGTCGACACAACCAAAATGGTCCAATTAGAAAAAATGGTCAGAGCAACGAGTATGAAGGAAATGCGCGAAATGGTCCGAGCGCCAAAAATGGTCAGGGCGACCAAAATGGTTCAAGTGGCCAAAATGGTCCAAGTGACCAAAATGGTCCAAGTGACCAAAATGGTCCAAGCTTTATAAATGGACAGAATCACCAATACGACCAAAATAGCAGAGATGATGAAAATGGTCAGAGTGACCAATATGGACAAAACACCAAAAATGGTCTAACCAATAAAAATGGCCCAAGTGACCAAAATGGTCCCAGTTTCATAAATGGACAGAATCACCAATATGATCAAAATGGTCAGAGTGACCAATATGACCAAAATGCCAAAAATGGTCTAACCAATCAAAATGGTCATAATACAACCAACGACCAGTATGGGCAGAATAGCAAAAATAAAGAGACTAGCCAATATTACCTGACTAATCAAAATGGCTACAATGTTCAAATTAGGGAAAATGGTCAAAATTTGGAAAATAGTCGAAATAGGGTTAATGACCAAATTGGCGAACATAGACGAAATGACCAAAATGGTCAACATAGGCATAATCATGATGATGAAAATCATCAGAACGTCCAAAATTACCAAAATGGCCATAACAATCAAAATACCAAACCGGGTCACAATAGGCACCACGACCAAAATGACCAAAATGACCATAATCACCAATCCCCGAAAAATGTCCCAAATGACCAAAATGGTGGAACTTCATTGAGTGATCAGACTGGTGGAAATGGCCAAAGTGGGCAAAATTCCCAAAACGACCAAAATGACCAAAATGACCAAAACAACCAAAATGGTCAAACCATAAAAACGAACAATAACGATGAAAATATTGCAGTGAACTACAATTACTACCAAGTATCCCAAGCAATGAAGACCTTGGCGCAACCAATGACCAATGCTTCTAGAGTAATAAGATCAACACGTGTTAAAAGTGATTCACAACGTGAAAAGCGTAAAAATTGTCGGCGAAAAAATATTGGTGGTGCTTGTCGTGGTAAAAATTGGTGTCCCGATATGGATATATCAAATCGTGCTTACTTATCCCCAACTTTATTTGAGGGCAAAGTACGAAGTATGTCATCGTCGCGCAAGCCCGGTTCTAACTACGCTGTGACATTTGAAGTTAAGCAAGTTTATAAAAGCCAATCGGGTTATCAGCCATTGCGTAAAAATGACAGTGTAAGACTGCATTTTCGGGACAAAAGTCCCAAATATTTGGGAAATAAATCATCAATTTGTCGCAATGATTTGGTCATTGGTGTGAGTAATTATAGTGATGGTAGTTCAAAAATTGGTAATGAAAGTGCTAGAATGATTGACTGGTACAATCAGAGGGTTATTAGGGCGGATATTAAGCGGGGTAAAGTGTACTTGGTATTTGTGAATCGTGTTGGACCTAGAAACTTTACGATACTTGGCGAACCAGTTGTACGCAGTAAGAAGAATGAACAGGCTGTACAAGCTGTTGTTCGACCCGATTACGGTAGGTTTCAATCAGTAATAGGTTTCAACGGTAGGTTTAAGCCGTGTTAAGACTTAAGACTGGGGTCTTAAGACTGGGGTCTTAAGACTTGGGTCTTAAGACTTGGGTCTTAAGACTTGGGTCTTAAGACTTGGGGCTTAAGACTTGGGTCTTAAGACTTGGGTCTTAAGACTTGGGGCTTAAGACTTGGGTCTTAAGACTTGGGTCTTAAGACTTGGGGCTTAAGACTTGGGTCTTAAGACTTGGGTCTTAAGACTTGGGTCTTAAGACTTGGGTCTTAAGACTTGTGTCTTAAGACTTGGGTCTTAAGACGTGGGACTTAAGACTTGGGACTTAAGACTTGGGATTTAAGACTTGGGACTTAAGACTTGGGACTTAAGACTTGGCACTTAAGACTTGGGACTTAAGACTTGGGACTTAAGACTTGGCACTTAAGACTTGGGACTTAAGACAGAGGGTGACTTGAGTCAAGTAGAGATCATCTTTACAATCACAGTTCCCGTTGGGAAAAAAAAAACATGTGCTTTGACTCATGCTTGCAACAATATATTTCAAGTATGTACAAAATTAAGACGACCGCAGGAATTTGAGGCGATTTTAATCGCATTAACAGTGTTTTATTAAGCCTGACGTCACATATTAACAGCGTTTCACGTAACTGGTTCAAGCCCATTTGAGTATCATTAATCAGTCGGGGAATGAAAACAATTGTGAATGATGTAGCAAAAAGTAGGAAGATAGGAGAAATGTATTGATTGAGGGGACTATATACTGTAACAACATTGACACGAATTGAGAAAATTTCAAATCTCCGATCTAAAACTATAGAGCATTCAGGAAAAATATATTTTTGCAAATATTAAATGCGCCTGATTTTCCTATCAACATTTGAGAAAATCTACTATAGATGAGTATTGGATTTATGGAGCATAATATTTTGTAAAAAAGCTTGGTGGAGGTCTGATGTAAGTCGAGCCCAAAGTTGGTACCAACTTGGTGCAAGCTTGGTGTAAGTAAAGCATAACTTCAGGACAAGCTTGGTAGAAGCTCAGTATAGACTAGGTACAAGCTTAGTCGGAGCTGGCCGCCAGATTAGTGAAAGTTTGCTACAAGTTTGGTAGATGCGCGGTGCAAACCCGATGCAAGCTTGGTACAAGGCGGGTGCAACCTTGGTACAAGCCGGCATCAGCTTAGTACAAGCTAGGACTAGCTTAGTACAAGCCCGAACCAGCTTAGCACAAGCCGGGAGCAACTTTAGGAGAAGCCGCATATGCAAGCTTGATGTAAGTTTCATCCACGTTGGGTGCAAGATTGCAGTGTCCAAGTTTAGTCCAACTAGCTTACAAGCTCAGGACAAGTCAGGTCCAAGCTCACTTCAAGTTTTATGAAGGTTAGGTGCAAGCTTGGTACATGCACAACCTTGGAATCAGCTTGCTGCAAGCTTGGCATAGGCCTGGTGCAATGTTGCTGGTCTTGGTACACTCTGGTTTCAAGCGTGATGTAAGCTGGTTCATACCTTGGCCCAACCTTGTCACAACCTTGCTACACGGTTTGGACCAAGCCCGATGCTGGTTCGTACCTTGGCGCAACCTTGTCACAACCTTGCTACACGGTTTGGACCAAGCCCGATGTAAGCTGGTTCGTATATTGGCGCAACCTTGTCACAACCTTGCTTCGCGATCTGTACCAAGCCCGATGTAAGCTGGTTCGTATCTTGGCGCAACCTTGTCACAACCTTGCTGCAACCTTGCCTACGTACCAAGCTTGATGATTAATATCGTTGAAATCAACGAATATTGTTCATTTGGTAAACTAGCCGACGCCACTTTCCAATAAATCTTTTCACTCATCTTAAATAAACAATTTCGCTGAATGTATCGAATCATTGGACATTGACTCATAAGATAGAGCCTGGGTGGGTGTTTTATATACGGTTTCATAGCTGTTTGATGTTGTTATATGGTAGTAACGTGGCTATCCCCATTGGGGGAGGGAATTGGTTAGGTAGTGGGGGGGTTGTTGGGTATGTTGTATTATACGTATATGTATCCAAGGCACGTACGGCCCCGTGTGACCATACTCGGATAGCCGCAGTAGTTCGTTTCTGTATGGGGCACTTCTTCGGGCTCGACTAACGCTTTCTGTACGCACTCACCCATCCAAATAGATAACTAACTCTGCGTCGTGAGTCTAATACCCACTTTAGTGCCCCATCCTTCTATACATGAGAAGAAAAGTTCTGTAAAAATTACATCGCTGTTTGGTAACAGGCATTTTTATTTAACAATTATGACGGTTAGAGAATTGAAATTTCAGGTCTACATAGTTCAAGGTAGTGGAAATTATTTTTTATCGACAGTGTGTATGTGTGTGTGTTTGTGTGTGCTGAAAAATTTGTATGAAATAATCGGAAGTGCCAAATGACGAAATATCTCCGGAGTGCTCAAAATTATCGTCTCAAAATTTTGAAAACAAAAAAAATTGAAAAAATTGGAAAACATCAGAAATGGCAAAAATGGGGAAAAAATGAATGAAAAAAAAAAGGAAAATTGGAATTTTGGAAAATTCAAAAATTCAAAGTGTGAAGAAAAACGGGAGAGATTGGCAAGAAAAATAAATTGCAAATACCCAAAAGATGGATTTAATTGATTTTACTCTCCGGGTCATGGTAGACTGCACGTCGCCGAGTTGGCTCAGTCGTGTTATATTGATGAGTCAAAAAATGAAATGATTTAATACGAAAATTGTGTGGATTTCGCCCGACGGCGCTTCCATCGGCCAATCTTCCTCGAAACTTTCTTCCGCGAACTAACAACCGCACGAGACATCAAGTGCCTTGGGTATTATAGAGATGCCGGTCACGATCCACGCATGGACGTTTCTCTCCCCCTCTTTAAACCGCTTTGGACACAACACAACACACCGCACTCATATACCTTATGTTGTACTGTGTCCGAGACGGGGCGTATTACAGATAGAGATGCAAAATCAGCCGCATTTTAGGCAAAGCCATGGAGAAGCGAGTGACAGAACCGAACTATGAGCTGGATGATGAGATCTAACATCCACCCATCCTTCCAGCCACTCATCTACCCATCCTCCCATCCACAAGCCCACCCACCCACTCCCCCACCCACCCACCTACCCATCCACCCACCCACCCATCCACCCACCCACCCACCCACCCACCCACCTACCCAGCCGCCCACCTACCCACCCACCCACCCACCCACCCACCCACCAACCCACCCCCAGCCACCCACCCACCTACCTACCTACCCACCTACCCACCCACCTACCTACCTACCTACCTACCCACCCACCCACCCACCCACCCACCCACCCACCCACCTACCCACCTACCCACCTACGCACCTACCCACCCACTTACCTTCCTATCCAACCATCCCCCCATCTTCCCATACACCCACCCACCCATTCATCTTTCCATGCACCCACCCAACTATGCACGCACGCACACACACACACACACGCCCGTCTCCGTCTAGATGTTATTAATAAAATGTGCACAATTGCAAAAATTGATCGAATCGGAGGTGAAAAAAATGACCTCTTATTTGTGCGTATCTTGGAATAAAGGATCTATTATTCGCGATACACCGCAACTATTGAGACTTGATCAATTGAAAACAGAGACACGATTATTGTCCAATGTCAGTAGGAAAGTGGCGAAACGAATTGATGAGCTTACCATGTGACATTGTGAATGATCTCAAGCGACATTGATGACCCATCCCATGTAACACTTTAATGATATTGACATCAATTGACAGTGGTCAGGTTCCATCTGTTGGATGTATGGGAAAAACTGAACTCGATTATGGATGATTCAATTTAACGGAATTTGAAATGCTATCTCAAGGCGAGAGTTGACAAAATTGGAGTTTCTGATTGTTTTCCATTTTTTTTTTTTTTGCAAAGTTCAAAATTTTGTACGTATCCTATTTTTATGTTCTATTTTTGTTGACATTGCTATAAGTTTTAAATTTAAGTTTTCAATTTTTCCACATTTTTACTATTTCCAAAATTGTTGGAAACTTTGACTCTGCCAAATTTTCGAAAACATTAAAAATTTCTAGTCATCAATGCCAGTGTTTCGCTTTCGGCTTAGAAATACTCATTGTACCCATTTCCTAAACACGATCTGTGTTTGTATTCACTACAGTCCTGTCATTGAGCGCACGTGTTTGCGCGTACCTTGTGAATGATCGAAATACTACATAGGACAATCGCAACAGCTGTTGAGAGTGAGTGCAAGACAATACCGACACCACTGCCTTCGTCCCAACTACCAAAAAGTGCGGATTAACTTCATCAGCCCATAATCGATTGATTTCAATGGCCAGAGGAAGTGGACATGGCGCGACCAATGAAAAGGACAACTTTGATCGCTGCTGAAACGTAGTTCAAAGTGGTTCACCTCTATGATCCATCAAATGGCAATTGACGCCATTCAACTAGGTGTCACCACTTTGCATTCATTGACTCTTCGATACTTTTACACCCATCGAGATACACAATTCACCTAAACTGCGATGACACAACACCTGTCGCGTATTCTTGCGTCTTCATTCCTTCCAAAAGTAATCGATCAATTATTCATGAATCCCTATAACAAATGCCCAAGTACTAATTAGTTCTACCATGGAATAATTTATTTGTCCCGGACTTTGAGCGAAAAGGGCGAAGACCCCCGGCAGCTCAATTGGAAAAGTGAATTGTCAAGAGAGAGCCCACTATAGAAAATTGTTTTCTCAATTTTGCACCGTGTAACCCCATAGATATACATCTAACATGGCTCACATTTTTTTTCTGTATAGAAATGTCTGTATGACATATCAGAAAAATAGGTATTGAGTAGTTCTTAACACTTGCCCTGCCAGGATTCCTATTATTAAATTCGTTGGTGAATCTAACTCAGGAGCTAAGACTCTGGGTATCATGAAAACCGGGACATCTGACAATTCTCCACATCATTGTATCTATTTTTAAGCCCATTCTGCAGTTTGTTTTTTCACTCACCCTAGGTTAAAGTAGGGAGATGGATATGTCGTATGCGCGTGATGAAATAGGCACATGTTGTGCTCGTTAAATTGTGGAAAATAGATGAGAAATTAATGAGCCAGTTAATGACTGGAGCACACTTTTTATTTCTAATTTGTACAACAATTCGCACATATATATCTATATATTGTGGACATATATATGGACCTCAAGGATTTTATATTAAGCAATTTGGCAATGTTCGTAAAATTGAAAAAAAAAAAATGAAATTTAAAAAAAATTTCGAGTTTGAAATTTCGAAAAAAAAAATTCATAGACATAAAAATTTTCGAAAATAAAAACGGGACGCGCAATTTTTTTTTCTCGAAGGATCTGATGCACCATCCCTACGATACTGCATATTACTTACTCGCGCATCTCCATTTCCAATATCCAAATAATTAAGCTCATCATCGATATTCCTCCCATTGTGGCTCAATTACTTTGGGGGGGTGGGGGGGGGGGGGGGGGTCAAGGGATCGTATTTCTCTTTTCTCTCGTGGATTTAAAAGTGGTTACACTCTGTCCCACTCTTGTTTTGACTCTGGCTCTCTCTCATCCGGTGTTTGATTACTTACGAGCGTTTATAGCCATTCGACTCATATCATTCCAATACCGAGTTTCTTTTCTTCCTTACATATTATTTGTATAACATCTCTTGAGATTTAACGAATGGACTCATCCCCCCCGCCCCCTTCTCAGATTGCTTATTTATTTTCTTTTAACTTTTTGGGCACGTCAGTAGCTGGCGTAGACTACAATTGAGATAGATAGATGGATAGCTAGATCGATTGATGGATTGATGAATTATAGATTGATAGATTGATCGATTGATAGATTGATGCATTGATAGATTGATGGATTGATAGATTAATAGATTGATTAATTGATAGATCGATAGATTGATGGATTGGCAGATTGATGGATTGATCGATTGACAGATTGATAGATTGGCAGATTGATCGATTGATGCATTGATAGATTGATGGATTGATAGATTAATAGATTGATTAATTGATAGATCGATAGATTGATGGATTGGCAGATTGATGGATTGATCGATTGACAGATTGATAGATTGGCAGATTGATCGATTGATGCATTGATAGATTGATAGATTAATAGATTGATTAATTGATAGATCGATAGATTGATGGATTGACAGATTGGCAGATTGATGGATTGATCGATTGACAGATTGATAGATTGGCAGATTGATGGATTGATGGATTGATGAATTGATAGATCGATGGATTGACAGATTGATGGATTGATAGATTGATAGATTGATGAATCGAGAGATTGATGGATTGATAGGTCAATAAATTGCTGAATGGATACATTGACAGATTGATGGATTAATGGATTGATAGATTGATGGATCAAGTATCTGAGACATTTCTGGATTTCTATAATCTATCCAACTTCATTTCTCTTCAAGAATTTTCTAAAAAAAATAATCAGCTCCTCAGCAAGTAGTTTTAGGGAAAAACGTCATGGAAGTTAAAGTTCTCTCCAACAACACACTTTCAGGCCCAAAAACATGTTTCAACTAAATATTGATCCCAACATTGGTCCACATATCAATAAAAAAAACCCACAAATTTTCTGTCATAAATTCACGTACTTCAGTGGAGTTGGGATCAGGTCAGCAGCGTTTATGCAACGTGCCAAAATAAATTATAAATGAATAAGATATACGGCAAGTGGTAATGAGCGACTGTGGTCAGACGCGCCGGACTGGCCCATATCGGGAAAATATTTTTCTATAATTGTATAATTCATAAATGAAACTTAAGTAATGTCCGAATTTATGTCACATAATGTCTAGGAAATATTAAATCAATTATCTATGGGGTTACATGATGCAAAATTGAGAAAACAATTTTCTATAGTGGGCTCTCTCTTGACAATTCACTTTTCCAATTGAGCTGCCGGGGGTCTTCGCCCTTTTCGCTCAAAGTCCGGGACAAATAAATTATTCCATGGTAGAACTAATTAGTACTTGGACATTTGTTATAGGGATTCATGAATAGTTGATCGATTACTTTTGGAAGGAATGAAGACGCAAGAATACGCGACAGGTGTTGTGTCATCGCAGTTTAGGTGAATTGTGTATCTCGTTGGGTGTAAAAGTATCGAAGAGTCAATGAATGCAAAGTGGTGACACCTAGTTGAATGGCGTCAATTGCCATTTGATGGATCATAGAGGTGAACCACTTTGAACTACGTTTCAGCAGCGATCAAAGTTGTCCTTTTCATTGGTCGCGCCATGTCCACTTCCTCTGGCCATTGAAATCAATCGATTATGGGCTGATGAAGTTAATCCGCACTTTTTGGTAGTTGGGACGAAGGCAGTGGTGTCGGTATTGTCTTGCACTCACTCTCAACAGCTGTTGCGATTGTCCTATGTAGTATTTCGATCATTCACAAGGTACGCGCAAACACGTGCGCTTCAAAAGGCCCGCATTCAAATAACCCTATCTTCATTCCCCAAAAGCACTGATTTATTCCAGCCTCCGCAGAAATCGACTCATCCTAAAAAGAATTTTCCGCTTATTGTGATATTGATTCGCACGACTGGATAATTTCCAAAGAACGAGCGTCCATTGATGATATTGTGAAAAGCCGAGTATATGTGGAACACAATAAAGTGATGGATGATAAATGCAGCATTGGTTAAGCCGGACTCGTTCCCAGAAGTGCTTGGTGAACATCTCGTTTCATTCACTCATTCCCAGAAAATGACGACAGCCATTTTGAAGAAGGAAAATTCGGAATTCTAGGGTATTACAAATTCGGAGAAGAGAAACAGGTCACTAGTACAATATATTCTTGGACTTTTTCTCTCAGATGAAAGTGTTTTTAGACTGAGTGAAATTGTGGGTGTGTGTGTGTGTGTGTATGTGCTAAATTTGGAAAAATTTTCAATGCTTCCCCATTTTCCCATTTTGAAATTCTTCCAATTTTACAACTTGTTTTTTTTTTTGGAAATTCCAAGATTTCTGATTATTTTTTAAATTTTCGTAGAGTAATTTTACAAGAAAATTCATTAGTAAATAATTAGCCACAAATGTCAACTTTAAAATGCCCCACAATCCCTTGTGACGTCACAGGGCCGTACGCAGCCTCCATGTAGCGCCATCCGTCGGCGCAATTGCTCATTAGAGTGTCAGATTGTTTTGATCCGGTGAAAACATTCGGTGACCAATTGGCGCCAAAATGTCAGAAGAAACTTCGAGAAAAAAAATGCTAGCGATATTGTTTTGTAGACGCTACCACAAACTTTTTATTCAGTTGGACTTTCATTATTCACATGTAATTATGTTTTCATTTGTTCCCACTGACAACTTGGAAAATATAACCTTCTACCTTTATTATTCCAGCCGACAGTTTGAATTTCGCGCCACCCAGAAACAATCGCTCGCGCCCCTCGCGCTTGTCCTTGAAACTACATTCGCCACTGTGACGTCAGCGGCCGCAATTTATCGTTTAAAAATAATGATTTTTCATGCATTAATTTGAAACCTTTGGAATGTATTCTGATAAATTTTATCTTGTATAATTGTTTGTAGGGTTATGGAGAACTCATTAATCGGGGAATTTCGTTAAAGCGCCCGGGCGTTTCTAGCTAACCTCAATTAACGGTGAATTGCTTTCGATTAATGAAGCGAATTAGCTTCGCACGTTACACATGTGAATGGTGGGGCCATGTTATACCCATAATCCGATGGGTAAAAGGCCTCATGTGCCGCGGGAGAATCTCGATGAAGCTAATTATAGCACCTAAGCCCAACACCATGAGCTCCTGCGTATAATCTACGAGAAAAACCAAAATAGAACCACTGGGATGCGCTTGGTCGGCTGTGGCCCGTCTCATGAGAAATGCGTGAGAGTCGTGACACTCGTTTGATTTTCCAGCAAAAAAAAAAAAACCAAATTGAGAAATTAAAATGGGACCTGAAAATTTTTGATCAACTAAAAAAAAACTGAAATTGTCGAAATTTTGTCGTCCCAATTTTGTGACCGGTGCAATATTCGTTCCGGCTCGCGGAATGTTTTTTTAACATTTGGACATTTAGTGATCAGAATTTTTGCGGTGCTGAAGTGAGTAGTATCACGAAAAATTAGTTTCGTCGAGTTGGTCGGAGTAAAAGCACAGGATTCTATGCACAATGGGACAGTGTCCCAATATGAAAGAGAGACTCTGGCCCAATATCAAGTTGAGATATATATTTTTTTTCAATATGAAATTTTAGATACGGTCCCAATATGAAATGTTAGATACTGTCCCAATACGAAATGTTAGATACTGTCCCAATATGAAATTTAAAATGCTGCCCCAATATGAAATTTATAAATTGTCCCAATATGAAACAAAGGCGTTGTCCCAATATGAAATCGATACAATGTCCCAATATTGAATTGGGACACTGTCCCAATATGGTTTTAGGGAATTGCTCCGATATGGAATTAGGACCTCGTTCCGTTGTTGAATTGGGACATTTTGGCCCAATATGAATTTGGGACATTGTCCCAATATAAAATTGGGACATCTTCTCAATCCGAAATCGGGGTGCGTCCCAATATGAAATTGAGACATTATTCCATTATTAAATTGAGACATTGTCCCAATATGACGATGACATGTTGTCCCAATTGAAAATTTTGAGAAAGAATGTGGGCATTATGCCTACATTCAACCCTGAACATTTTCATTACAAGCTGATAATTTCTTACCGAGTTGTTTTATGTAAAAATGTGATAAAACCTTTTCGGTTGAAAATTTAATGGACCATAAAAAAGTCTTATGCAATTTTTCTGTAAGTCGATTCATTCCCGAGATAATTGCACTTTCATGTTCTCCAGTGTACCCAAAATTATGGTAGCGGGTTATTATGGGGAGTATTGTGGTGGCACAACAAATCATGTAATATTGTTTTTCTTTTCATGGATTGTTCCAGTGCGAGAAGTGACGTTATCCGAGCTCAGGGATTCTGTGGCGAGGACACGTGAAAGGGTTAAACTTGTGTGTAGAACGAGGGGTTCACCACCACCTCGTGTACACTGGCTCAAGGACGGTGTGCAGCTTAATCCACGTAGGGGACTTAAAATTCAGCATAAACGGTGAGATTTATATTTCTATCCAGAAATTAAAATTCTTTTGAATTTTCAAAATTTTGTATGATTTTTTACACTTAATAATTTTTCCATTTTTTTTCAAATTTATTAAATTAAAAAAAATTTAAGTCGTGATTTAGATTTCTATTTTAAAAATTCCTAGACTGCCGCGCATTTTTAAATTAAGATCACATTTTAGAGCTCATAATTTCTACAAAATATTCTGAGATATATTTTCTTAATTTTTTCCATTGCATAATTTGTGATTGCAAAAATGAGAATAGCATTTCCTATTCCTTAATGAAAGTTTTTTCAATTTTTTCGTAAAATTTTCTTTTCACACGGCGAAAAAGAAAAGTGACAGTCAAGACGATGTTAGTTTCTAATTTAGTTTCTTAGTAAAAATCGACACTCCGTCTAGACTAGCACTCATTCTCTCGTATCCCCCTCGCGCCTATTCTATTTATATATATATTCCACCTCGTTCATACAACTCGCGGCCGCCTTTTCGCTTCCTTTCATCTCGTTACGTCCCCTCGAGATGATGCCTCCTTAAACCCCACTTGTGTCTTATCATACCAATAAGAAGTTTGAAAGAGCTTGCAAAAGCCATTCACACTGCCATTCGAATTTTTGCCACATTTTTTTTTCTAATTCTGTAATTTTGCTGACGAAGATTAAATGTCATTTCTGTGCAAATATTATGGTTTCTACTTCATTCATTTATTTATTATTTTGGACCTCCTGACAAGTTGGGTGGGTGTGGGTAAATGTGGGTTGGTGTGGGTAGGTGTGGGTGAGTGTGGGTAAATGTGGGTTGGTGTGGGTAGGTGTGGGTAGATGTGGGTGGGTGTGGGTAGATGTGGGTGGGTACGGGGAGGTGTGGGTAAGTGTGGGCAGGTGTGGGTGGGTGTGGGTAGATGTGGGTGGGTGTGGGTAGATGTGGGTATATGTGGGTGGGTGTGGGTATATGTGGGTAGGTGTGGGTGGGTGTGGGTATATGTGGGTGGGTGTGGGTAGATGTGGGTGAGTGTGGGTGGGTGCGGGTAGGTGTGGGTAAGTGTGGGCAGGTGTGGGTGGGTGTGGGTAGATGTGGGTGGGTCTGGGTATATGTGGGTAGGTGTGGGTAGAAGTGGGTAGATGTGGGTAGGTGTGGGTATATGTGGATGGGTGTGGGTATATGTGGGTAGGTGTGGGTATATGTGGGTGGCTGTGGGTAGGTGTGGGTGGGTGCGGGTAGGTGTGGGTAGGTGTGGGTGGGTGCGGGTAGGTGTGGGCAAGTGTGAGTGGGTGTGGGTGGGGGGGGGGGGTAATGATTTCATACATCCATTTAGATTTTTTTTTCTTCATTCTTATACCTCAATTGCATAATTTCGCAGGCGAAGATCGAAACTCGTCATCATTTCCGCACGGCCAGAGGACAGCGGTCGTTATGAGTGCATAGCGCAGAGTAGTTCCGGTTATCGGGCCTCATTAGCTGCGCAACTTCTAGTCGTGCATGATGCCAAGATTCCAGATACCAGTAAGTTTCATCAATTCGATATATTCTGCCCGCTAATATTTTTTAGAATTCCCCAAAAATGAAACTTTTCAAACTCAAAATTATTCTTTTTAATTTTTCTACCTCATTTCGATTTTCTTGCATAACATTTCAATTTTCGATTTTCTTTTTTTTTTAATTAACCTTGTCAACTGTTTCAATTGAATTTTTCAAAGTACAACAGCTGAGTTAAATTATGACGCTCCACCACTTCCCTACCTAATTCATTACAACTCTGATAAAATAAATGATAACAGCAACAGCGGCTTGGCCGCGCCAGGAGCAGCCATGCCCGATAGCAGGGGACTTTTGCATGAACGGTGGCACCTGCCTTTTTTTCGAGACTGTTGGCGAGCCGGCGTGCAGGTAAGCCTAATGATCATTTTTTATTTACTCTGCGTTTACTAATGAATAAAAAAAAACCCACAAACTTGGGCGTTTCGGAAATTTCGTAATCTTTGAAGTTATGGACTTTTTTCATATTGAAGAATTTTATGATTCTACTTGAAGCAAGTAGGATCGTCCTTGAATCAAGTAGAATTTTACTTGAATTAAGTAGGAGGCTACTTGAGTCAAATGGGGGCTACTTGCATCAAGTTCGACCCTACTTGAATCAAGTACGATCCTACTTGGATGAAGTACAGCCCTACTTGCATCAAGTACAACCCTACTTGCATCAAGTACAGCCCTACTTGATTCAAGTACGACTCTACTTGAATCAAGTACGAATCTACTTAGTCCAAGTACGAGCCTACTTGAATCAAGTGCACTCCTACTTGAATCAAGTACGGCCCTACTTGAATCAAGTGTACTCCTACTTGAATCAAGTACGGTCCTACTTGAATCAAGTACGGTCCTACTTGAATCAAGTAGGATGATACTTGAATCAAGTAGGGTGATACTTGAATCAAGTAGGGTGATACTTGAATCAAGTAGGGCGATACTTGAATCAAGTAGGATGGTACTTGAATCAAGTAGGGTGATACTTGAATCAAGTAGGGTGATACTTGAATCAAGTAGGGTGGTACTTCAAACAAGTAGGGTGGTACTTCAATCAAGTAGGATTTCACTTGGACCTACTTCATTCAAGTACAATTGTTTTTTGTCCCCTAAAACAAAAATACACCCAGCGAAAAAAAAAAAACCAAGTCGCACTCTGTCTAGTCAAAACAGTCAGAAAAAATAAATAATGATAAAAAAGAGGAAAGCGAAAGAAGCGCAGAAAAAAAAAAGATTGGGGGAAACAAAAAAAAAAGTAGTGGCACATGGGTGCTCCGAAAGTAGGGATTTAACGCAAGTGCCGAGACGTCTAAATTTTCGCGACACATCTGCCAGAGTCAAACGCCCAGTGGGGCGAACTATATAGCACAGTACGTAAGGTCCAATACACTATAAGAGAGAAGAGGACTCTCATTTCGTGGTACTTATAAATAGAACGACCAAATTATTTTCCAGAGAAGCGTCTCGAGTTCCGTGGCCAGACTCACTCGTGGGGGGGGTGGGTGGGGCGGCTTACAACTCTCATATATCTCTTGGATGAGGGGCGCGAGAGAAGGGGTTAAAGAACCCTTCATTACTAGTCCCATTCTGGGCGGAATTAAAAATTGGTTCATTATGCAATCCCTGATTTATCATTTTTTTTAACCTTGCTCATTGTGCAGTTGGAGATCATTGCGAAAGACATCCAGAAGATATTTTGCTAGTTCAAGTTGGATCAATTTTTTTTTTTTGCCAACCAATGCCCACAATATTTCCAATCATTTCATACACAAATTTGTTGCAGATGCGCCGAGGGCTTTACGGGTCTACGATGCGAGACCAAGGACGTGATAAGTACCGGAAGTGTGTACAATCGTCATAGAGCGCCATTCTCATGCAAGTTGGGCCTATCAACCTCGTATTACTGCTAACGAATGTGTCATGGAACCCAAATATCGGTATAATTTTACTCCACTTTGGCGTTCCCAAGTTGTTTCATTTTATCATTATTATGATTATAATTATTAAGGGGGGGGGGGGGGATTTTCATAATTTGCATAACAATTATCTACAATTTGAGAAAGAGATTATTTATCATTAGGTAATTCTACGTAATTTTTTCTCTGCACCGCAAATTATTATTCCTCAGATTTGATTAATTGCCGATTTAAAAAATTGCCGTCGTCGCTCCATCATCCGATCCATTTGCTCCCTAATTATTGCTTTTATGAACTGTCAATAATTGGGTAAAAAATTATAATTGCCTCGAATAATTTTCGCACCATGACATAATTGAAAATTGAAAAAATTGTACTCGCTAATTTAATTAATTAACTATCCCTACTCCTACTACATATATTTTTATTCTTGATATTTCTCCCGAAATATATATATATATATATACCAAAGAAGTGTCTTCCAATGAAACACTGCCGACTGCAAATGATTATGTATCTAAGGTGGATTGGACGAATCGGTGAAAAAAAAAAAATTGGGAAATTTTGTAAATTCACATGACATTTTTCTGTTTTTTTTTTAAAGTGAAAAAAATGATAATTATTAAAAAAAAAAGAAAAAAAAATTGCCGAATTTCGTCAATCTCGAGATTCTATTTTTAATTTATATAGTATTTTTTAAGCTGTTATCAATTATCATGATTATGTTTTATTCAATTATTGACATGTAAATACATGTATACAAATTTAACGTTTAAATTTACAAGAGAAATTGAGTAATTAGATTTTCACCTTAAGTGACAGTGGGTGGGTGGGTGGTGGCAGAAAAAATTAATTAATTATTTTGGTAGCCAACTGATCAATCGAGTCAATTTTTGACATAAATTTTCATCATTTTGAGAACAATGTTAAATGGAAAAATTCAATTTTTTCAAAATGAATTTTAGTGATTGTTTATAAAAATCGCTAATCAATTGAGACCGATGAACTGGGCTACTAATTTATTTATTTTTATTTTCTGTCCATTGAATTAGGGCATCGACTTTTTTTTCATTAATACTCAATACACAAGAGAATATTTAATTTATTTATTAATTAACAATGGTGCATCATGTTTTGGATGAAAACTGTAAATGAGTTGAAAAATTTCTACCGATGAATAAATAATTTTTTAAACAATATTACTGGAACACAGGGAGCCAAGTGTTTGACAATTTCGATGAAAATTTCAAACTCGTAGGAAAGAAAAATAATTTGTGTTTCAAATAATTTCTGGTCATTTGTCATTAATTCGCTTCGAGGGCCAATAAAGCAATTTTCGAGACGAACAAAAAAAAAAATTATGTCAAACTCTAAATGTCTCTAGGTGTTAAGACGAAAATGTATTGGAACAAATTTACAGCTTATAATGATGAACATATTTCTTCTATTACGCCGTTTGTAAAAAAAAAGAAAGAAAAAAAGCAAAAAATAATTTAATTAAATTTTGGTTCACATTAGTTATTACCCTATTTTTTTTGTACGCACTTAATTTATTGCAATTAATTTAGTTACCGCCAAATGTTCATTTGGGTGGTGGCAACAAATTACTATGAATACTTGGACCTCCATAACTGGGTCGAAATGATCTCTAAGAAGGCAAATTATTAGTATAGAATGGCGGGAATCTATTGGGGGAGGTTTGGGTGAATTGATTGCATCAATCAGTTGCTTCAATCTCAAAAAAATTGATTGTATATCGATAATTTTTGAAGAGTCCCTAGATAGTAATCAAAAGTCCCTAGGGGAGAGATATGATTGGTGGTATTCTAGAAATAGGTTAGGTGAGTCTTTGCGCGGGAAAAATTTGAAATTCAAGGAGACCTAACAATCATCTTACATTTGATTATCATCAATTGGACTTTGAATTTTCAAAGACTAAGGGGCTGTGGGATTCATATATTAAAAATCACTGTAAATTAATGATTATTCACTATAATCCCCGCCCCCGTTTCAAACGCACTCCATCTCTAATTATAGTCAGTAATTTTTCAGTTTAAGAGCTGCTCATCCGGCTTCTTAATTCACAAAATTTTTCTTCTCGTGAAACTTAAACAAGTGTTCTAGTGGACAAGTGGAATATGCCGAGCTGTTTCAACGTTTGAAATCACGGGAAGATAGGTGAACCCGAGATGATTCACGAGAGTCCGGAAATAGAACCTAGAGTCATTTGCCCTCACAAAACTCTTAACTCTGTCTCGTTTCATCTTAAGATCCTAAAAAACAAGAAAACCTAGTGAGAAATTGTGAAACGATTTGAATTACACACACACACACATACAATTTTGTTTTTGATTAAAACGACTGCACAGAGACACATATATACATACACTGCTTTTTTCCACCCACCCACCCATTCACCCATCTACCCACCCACCAACCCACCCAAACATCCACCTACCCAAACACCCACCTACCCACCAACCCACCCACCCACCAACCCACCCACCCACCCATTCAAACATCCACCTACCCAAACACCCACCCACCTACCCACCCACCCACCTACCCACTCACCCACCCACCTACCCACCCACCTACCCACTCACCCACCCACCTACCCACTCACCCACCTACTCATTCCCCCCCCCCCCCCATTCACCCACCTACTCACCCCAATCACCCACCCACTTGCCCGTTCATATTTTCTCATGAATTCCGACCGACGCAGGAACGTTCCGTGTGTGCTATCGACGGTACCTATAAAATGAGACCACACGGCTGAGTGGGACCCTAACCCGACGCGGGGCGCGGGGGGGGGGGGTCCATCATAGGCGCAGGGATTTCTGGGGGTTTACCCTGTGTTTAGAAATACGATAGCCTAAAATGGCGAAAGTCGGCCCCAGTCGCATGGATGGGTGTCCAGTAGGCCCTATGAAGGAATGCTCAGACGGTAGCTACCGTGGGGAGGCCAACAAGCGGGACGGAGACGAGAAACTATACACGTATATACACACACACACACACACACACACACACTGAGAAAACAAGAAATTCTAGCGAAAATGAATTACGAAAAAGAAATTTTCAACTGAAAGCAGGAATCCTGAACTCAACTAAGGTAAGTTGGTTACGTTATAATTATACATGCGAGGGGACGATGCACCGTCGAGTCGCAAGACGTCGACCTCGATGCCTCGACGACGCCACCGACGATGCCAAGGGAATATGTCTTTATTTTTATTTTCGTTTGTTGAGTGGAATAACAAGATAAACACGAAAATTGGTTCATTGAGGATATAATGTATGAGTCGCAGTTGAAGGAACTCGGACTAATTGGTTATGATCAGCATAATTATTGGATGACTTTCATATATATGTCAGCGAATAATTTCTCGTTAACGAAATGCAAAAATTAGAAATTTAATTTTAGGATTTGACAGCCATATGGGCTCTCTGCATGATTGAGGCTAAATTATATGTTTATGATAAATGGACTTTTTTTCGTCTCTTGTTTGTGTGCAAGTCGCATATAAATTTGAATCTGACTCACATTGTTAATTGGATCTGCGGTTGGCAATGTAGGACTCTATATTGTCGATAATTGTAACCTTGAAAATGATCAAGGCTCGCTGAGTGTGTGTGTGTGTGTGTAGATCTGATTAATTCATTCATCAACGACTTCAATGATTCATAACGCTGTATCACGAAAGCTATTGGAGTTAGAAAAAAAAGTGTTTAACAAATATTGTTCCTCTTCTGAAAATCCATATTTTATGTCCTATGGCCTTCCTCATTTTGTTCCATAATTTAGGAGATACAGTGGTCGCAAACTTCAGTCCATACC
This sequence comes from Asobara japonica, assembly GCA_026005395.1. Lineage (NCBI taxonomy): Eukaryota > Metazoa > Arthropoda > Insecta > Hymenoptera > Braconidae > Asobara > Asobara japonica. Next base: position 3,363,785 of record BQMI01000352.1, on the reverse strand, counting down.
CTTTGACGCCCATATGCCGTTCATCGAAATTTCGCATCTAACTCGAGAGTGGGTCGATGTAGAGAAAATCGCCAGATACCTTTTTTGTCGGTAATGAAATTCTCTACAAAAAAGATTTAATAAGATTTTTCGGTAAAATCACTTGGTAAGGAGTTAATACAGTTTTTAGAAAAATTTAGGACACACTTTTTACAATGTGCCATTTAACATGTTTTCTCGGAATATTAAATTTAGGTCACTATTTAAACTTTTGGAGGAAGAGCTTGTGAATTTAATTTGAGAGTAAAAAAATTGTTTTTTGGTCGTTTTATGATTTTGTGAGTTAAGGAAACAAAGTGGGATTTGTGAGATTTTCTACTTGCTCGTAAATTTATTACGCTACAATGTAACGTTCTTTGGATTAGCACGATTGATGCAATCGGAATTGTGAACGCTGTGAAATAAGACAGTATTAAATAGTGTTGGGAAGACACAGAGGCACCATTTTATACGGATCTTACGATTAACTAAAACTTGGCAGAGAGTACTGTGGACGAATATTTCTCATCTAAGCCAAGACAAACTTAATGGTTCACGGTAATTCGAGACTTCCGACAGTTACGACAGGGTTGGTTTCCAGTATTTTTGGTGGGTGGGTCATTAAAACCACTTGGGCGCCAGTGAAATTCGCAAATGTATATGCAAAAAAAAAACGATACACTAACATACATAATTTCGGTGAGAAATTGAAAAAAAAAAAAAAAAAAATTTTCGAAAATTTTGTAATTTCTGAGATTTTTTTTAAATTCCCAAAAATGAAAAAATTGAGGATCTGAGGCAAGTCCCAAAGAATGGGATGTAAGTGTGACCAATCGATTCAAAATTTCAGAAAATTTGACAATTTGAAAAAATTGCGAAATTCAAAAAATTAAAGAAAATTTCAAAACTTCGAAAATTATTTTTAAAAAATTGAAAACTGGAAAATCTTAAAGGTTTGAAAACATTTGTATATTGTTACAACTTTCTCGATAGTTGATTTTGAGCAACGTTTCAAAAGCACCAAAGATAAAATTTGTTTAAAAAAAAAATTGAGTTTTCCAAATTTTCAAAATTTCTAAAATTGGGAAAAAAATTTTTAACGAATGTTTGACCAAAATGTGGCAGCTCCATTAAACACGCATTTGTCATCCAAATAAAAAAATTCTTTCTTCGTGTAAAATCATCGTCCAATTACCCATTCATGATAATTTCCAAATGACTCACAAACATCTTCTACATGGATATATAGTATCCTCTTTTTGTCCCAATTTTCTGTTGATTTTCGATGTTAAAAAAATTTGTTTACAAACTTTTTTTCACAATAGTTCTCATAGCTGTTTCTAAAAATTCTTCATATTCAATAAATGGGATTAATTGAGTTCCATAAAAATTCCAGGCGCTTCCCACTCAAAAAATTCGTCAACTAGATTGTTAAAAAAAATTTCAAACCATCCTACTAACATTTCTATGCCATCACAGAATATTTTTCACCCGCGCATGTCTTAAACCATTAAAATCCAACATTTCCCTTCGCAAAACTCCCACTCTCAATTTTCAAAAAAATCTCTTAACTTCCCCTAAAATTCCCTCAATTTCCACCCACACCTCCGTACCAAATTGCTCAATAAACTCGAAAAAAATCACAGGAGATCTCCTCAAGTATGCAAAGCCCTTGAAATTTTTTCCGAATTTTTGAAAGGTTATTTTTTTTTCCACAATTTTTTCTCAAATCTGGATCACTACGATCCAATTATTCACACCTTGACTCTCAATAACACCTGTTTATTACCTACCCATTATGTTACATTACGAAGCTTATAAAAAATAGTATGACAAAAATAGATGAGTGGTGTAAAAACTTACGACAATGGGATTGTGAAGGGGAGGATAATGAGAAATTGGAGTTTACGTATTTCTGTAACTGACAACAGTGTCCATTTTGTGAATTGACGTGGAGAATGATCGCAGCTGGACTTCTTGACTATTGGCGATGAAGACGGGTTGAGTTTCGTCCCATTCCTTGGGAATACCAACGTCTGGCACTGTGTAGGTCAATATATCGAAGGAGCAGAGGCAGTCCAGGAGTGGAAGGAAGCTCACAGTGCCTGGAAAAAAAGAAAAATTAAAAGCCACAATTTTGTTACTAAAAATAAATTGGAATTTCAGTCGTTACTGTGGGTTTAAAAAATTTCTTGCCAACCTGTTATTTGCCTGATAACTTCACGAATTTCTTTTTGAATGGTCTGAACGTCTTTGGTACCAACTTCCGGTAGAGCACCGTTGCCATTGATTCCCTTCTGATCAGAGCCATCGTAGGCCACCTTAAAGTCCCATTTTTCGAGGACCTCTTTGGTATTCACATTGGTGATGACCAATGTGACTTGGTGAACTTTTTTCAACAACAGCCACTCCTCAACTTGCCCAAGAACTGTCTCCAGGAAATTTTTGATTTTCTCGTCAGTCGATACTAAAATGGCCATTCCAAAGTGGTCACCTGGCTCAAATGTCTCGGGTGGATAAATTCCTCGCTGGTATAATATACTGTTGATCCCATAAACTGGAGAAAAAAAGGGGTCATTTGAAATTTTGAAAAATCAAAATAAAAAGTTTTTTTTTTTTTTTTTTTTTTTTTTTTTTTTTTTAATAGGAAGTAAAAATAATTTTTTTCTTCCAATATGTGAGACTGTAAAAATGATGATATAAAAAAAAATTGAAGGAGAAAGAGGTAACACACAAAACAAAAATCATTAAAAATTGAATTTTTTGGTGACACAAAATGAAATATTAATTGAAGTTTTATACTGAGGAAGTAACCAACAATTTTTGTTTGTCCAAAAAAAAAAACTTTTACTTACGAAGATATTTTTTTACCAATTCCGCAGAGCCTTTCAGTGTTATGCATTTAGCCTTTTGCTGAGTTTCCATTATTGTAGTTAATCCACTTGAAATTGGCGAATAAATAAACGAGAAAGATTTAGTAATATTGCGCTATGTGTTTTGTACTGTTTGGAGGTTATGCGGCTAATCCGTTTTTTTCGGCGGAATTTAAATTTGAAAGCGGTTTGGAAAAATGGCGACGCACCGATAGATATAGTGCATACCTGGTGTATCGGCGGCGGGTAAATTTGAATTTCAAATTTCGCGCGGGTAATGAGTGTTATCTATCAGAAATGCGTGCGCACAATTTTCTGTAAAAGCGTTTCCATTTTGAAAGTTTAAGCACATCCAAAAATGACAATTAGAAAATAAAATGACAATCCCACAATTTGAAAACTGATAGTAGCTAAAGAAGTTATTCAGAGAAGAAACTGAAGATCAGCAGTCGTTGCGGTAGCTACCCGACTACATCTACGGAAGATGAAGTGGCAAAAAAGAGGAAATTGATTGTTCCTAAAGATACCGATTCTCGTGAATATTAATCTCGAATGAGTAAGATACCTCAAATGATTTCAAAGTAACAAAAAAAAAAAGGAAATAAAAGTACGAAAATATCATTTTGTTGATCTATTGAGGTAAAGGAGGGCAACGTATTTATCGCCCTAAGCTACATGTATAGAAAGAAAAACCAACTAAAAATTTAGGACCCTGTTTAACATGTATATTTTTTCATCGGTTGGCGCATCTGAGTGGTGATTGATCAAGTGATTGATAAAACGATTGATTGAGCGATTGATTGATTGAGTGATTGATTGAGTGATTGATTGAGTGATTGATTGAGCGATTGATTGATTGAGTGATTGATTGAGTGATTGATTGAGTGATTGATTGAGTGATTTCTTAAGAGATTGATTGAGTGATTGATTGAGCGATTGATTAAGGGATTGATTGACTGATTGATTGATTGACTGATTGATTGAGTGATTGATTGAGTGATTGATTGAGTGATTGATTGAGTGATTGATTGAGTGATTGATTTCTTAAGAGATTGATTGAGTGATTGATTGAGGGATTGATTGACTGATTGATTGAGTGATTGATTGAGTGATTGATTGAGTAATTGATTGAGTGATTGATTTCTTAAGTGATTGATTGAGTGATTGATTGAGCGATTGATTAAGGGATTGATTGAGTAATTGATTGGACGATTGATCGAATCATTGAGTAGTGATTGACCGAGTCCATGATTCGGTGATTGACTGACGAATTGATCGATCGATTGACTCAAAATTGATTGATTGATGCATTTGTTATAGATCCTGAAGTGTCATCGTCTTTTTGCATTGCAATCGTCTGCAACGCTACAGTTATGGCTATCGGAATTATGTCTAATGTAATTAATTAACATAAAGTCATTAGTCCCAGATAAATAAACCTCAAATTCTGGGATAATTATAATAATTAATTATACTGGCCTTTTTCCTAAATCGTGCATGTCGAATCAATGCTGAAAATTGTCGAAATAGACATCTGGGAAGAAGACAGGAAAGTGTAACTATCGGCAAAAAGCGAAAGAGGTGCTACCTACCTCGCACTCTGCATGTGTCTTCGTCATCATAGACAGTGGCGAAAAGAATATCCGGGTAGCGCTGTGTAATCAAAAGGGTTGGCACGATGTGAGAGGTGGAGGTTCACAGGAAGTGATTTCCTGCAGCTCTTTTCTTGTTCCCCGTGATTGACACTTGCTTGGACCTAACATTCAACTACTCTTCCACCCATCTAGTTTGGTATTCTCCGTAACATTAAGATAATATGGCATTGTCCAACACACGTGCTTACTTTTGACAAGTCGAATGAATGATTTATGGCCGTGGAGAGTGGGGTGGTAGGCGATGGAAATTACTACGTGGTGCCTAGAAGATTCAGACCTCTAGTCAAGAACGAATATGGCTGAGCGGAAGTATGGTGGAGAATTTTGGGATCAGCCTTATTACTGGTTTACCAAGACTATCTTACGCGCCGTTGGACAGTGGCCGTTTCAGGATAAAACCGAGCGGACAATATTCGGAACGCTATTCCATGTCCTCTATTGGATCCAAGTTGTACCGCAGGTAATGCATGCTCAGAATTCATCACACAAAGTGGGTAATTCCTCTTACTTATGTAGGTCCTCGCCGTTATTCGACACTACGATGATGTTGATCTTATTATGGAAACACTATCGGCATTGTTAGCCGATGCTGCTGTATTCGGAGATATATGCACATTTTTTTTTTATTCTGAAAAGGTAGGTTCACTATTTGACTGCTGGACGTTTCGATAAGTCAGCCATGAGATTTGATAGGTTGTTCATGGTAATGTACATTCATTTTCAGCATGTATTCTTACTCAAGCAAGTGGAGGAGAACTGGAGTGTATTCCCAGCGAATAATGGCCTGCACCTTCTACAGTTCTGTAGTAATCAGGGAAGACTGTGGTCCTTACTATATGGAGGTAAGATATTGATCCTTACTGATATGTCCATTGACAGCCTACTAGACAGTCTCGAACAACATAAGCGTCCAGCATAAAATTTCATGAGCAGTGCCTGCTGACTGTCAATCTTCTCAGAGATGACTCAAATCCCGAAGGCCTTAGCGCTTCTCGGAGTGAATCACTCTGCCTTTCGGACTGACTCCGTCTAATCCACATTAGTAGATCTTTTGATGGCAGACCTCCTAGAAGACTGCTTAGCTTGGCTATCGCTTCCCATAGTCCTTCGCACTATAACCATTTACCATATTGCAGGTATGGTTGTGAGGTGTCTTCTGCAAAGCTCTTCCAACATTCGGTAAATACTTCTTTGCAAATATTGAGTGTGGTTTCTTTTCGACAGCATGCCTATGGTCTTGCTGGTCAGTGTATGTCAGCGAACCTGTTCACACCAGATTCTACCGTTTATTCGTTCCATCCAATAAAACAATACCTCTTCGGTTTGCAATACCAGTGGACTATGTTCTATTTGACGCAACTGAGTATTATTGGCTTATTCTAACATTAACAGCTATTTCTATATTTATGATTGTTACTATGATCATTGCAGCTGATGCATTGCTCTTCCTCTATGCGCAGCATGTGTGTGGATTGTTTGCAGCATTGGGGTGACGTACTAATGCTATTAATGTTTTATGATTGACATCACATGGTGACATTTAACGTGATCATTATTTACTAAGATGTGCCCTGGAGAATTTGCCAGTTGACAGCACGTCAGTTGAAATATCACCGGAAATGGAAGCAAAGCAGCTGGAGTATGTGAAGAAGTGCATTGTATTACACTATAGGACACTCCAGTACGTACATATACATTTTAAAAGCGAGGTATTCGTGCAAATTGATGATTGAAAATTGATCAATCCGATAGTTTTTCGAGTGTCATTGATGATGTCTTCTGCTGGAGTTTTTTTGTCTTCATTGGACTCAACATGATCCTCATCAGCATGACTGCTGTACAGGTATGCTATATATCGAAGACAAACACATGTGGTTCATTGGTTATTCCTCAATGAATGAACGTATAACTCATAGGATTAGAATCAGCAGGTGATCATTATTTTTTAGATGGTGACGAATTTGGACACAGTAGCTAGACTGGTCAAGTCTTTGGTTTACAGTCTCGCATCAACGGCTCATCTGTTTATCCAGTGTTTCCTGTCTCAGCGCATAGCGGATAGCAGTTTTCGGATTCGGGAAAATCTGTATGTATGATACATATGGTGAATATTGTGGAGAATGGCAGGTGTCACATTTATGGCATCTGCAGGTGCCATGATCCCCAAGCATCATCGCCGGAGTCTTTACCGCGCGTGCGCCTGCGCTGTCTGCGTATATGCATGCTTGAGAAAGACGGTGGGTGTGTGTGTGTGTGTAAAATCAAGTGGAAGTTGTTGCACTGATTTTCGTTACTAACTGGATGGGTGGCCACTCACACCCAGCGCCTCCTCAACCGCTAATGCTACTGAGTTTAGCGTAACTGCGCATGCGCGGCGCAGTGGGGCGCGGTAATTTGACTCATGCGAATTTCTTTCCCGGTTAGTACCACTACCCGTTGAGTTGATGGCGCTAGAGTCGCTCCTAGGTCCAGTTTAGGAGAAAAATGGGAATTTCTTTTCTCTTATGGAAAATAACATTGAAATACTTTTCCGGTTTTTAGGATGAATGCTAAGTGGTACCACAGCTCGGAGAAAACGAAACATTTGCTTAAACTCCTGACTCTGCGCAGTCAAATTCCATGTCAATTGTCGTGCGGAAAGATGGTGCCTATGACTCTCAACACATTTTGCACGGTAAGGTCAATTTGATTTTTGTTTTTTTTTTTGGCAAGTTAACTGAGGTACGCGGTGAGAAAAGTTCAATAATAATTACCAGAATGGTGGGGTAAAAATTGCATTGCCAATGGAGCTGTTCCGAACATACCCGATGATTCCCGAATCGTCGTGGGCCCATGAAAAATTACGGAAAAGTCGTGTAGAAATGACAACAAATTTTGAAAAAAAAATTTTGTAAATTGTGGAAAACTTTTTCACCGCACAATATAGTATATAACATCAATAGTTTCATATTGATGATGTTGAAATTGTTTACAGATTATCAGAACATCGGCCACGTATTTTACAGTATTAAGGGATGCTCAATAGATAAATGGATGACTGCAAGTAGGATTATCAACGTTACGTCACAATACTTAGTAATGGATAGGAGTATAAAATCGGTGGAAGCAGGCAAAAATAATGAATATTGACAAATTTGACACACATCTTTCTTCGTCAGAAATAAAATCCTCGACAAAAGATGTCATAGCATTTTTCGTTGCAACTGACTATCTGAGTAGCCCCCATTTAGGGGTATAAATATCCTCGATTGGGATATTTCACCCCCGCTTCGGGGATTAATTGAGTTCGATTCAGTGTTAAAATATTCCGGGATGTTTATCCCATATGCACGAAAAAAATACGGTATTTGTATATATAGCAAAACTCGATTTGGGGATAGAGGTGTGTCTTATGAGGGGATGGAATATCTCTGATTTGGGGATAACATATCCCGAGTTGGGGATAAAATATCCCGATTTGGGGATCGTATATCCCGATTGGGGGAAGACATATCCCGATTTGGGGATAGCATATCCCATTTTGGGGATCGTATACCCCGATTTGGAGATAGCATATCTCGATTTGGGGATAGCATATCCCGAGTCGGGGATAGCATATCCCGAGTCGGGGATATCGTATCCCAATTTGGGGATAGCATATCCCGAGTTGGGGATAAAATATCCCGAGTCGGGGATATCGTATCCCAATTTGGGGATAGCATATCCCGAGTTGGGGATAAAATATCCCGAGTTGGGGATAAAATATCCCGATTTGGGGATCGTATATCCCGATTTGGGGATGCCATATCCCGATTTGGGGATACAAAATCCCGCTTTAGGGATAGCATATTCCGAGTCGGGGATATCATATCGCGATTTGGGGATAGCATATCCCGAGTTGGGGATAAAATATCCCGATTTGGGGGTCATATATCCCGATTTGGGGATAGCATATCCCGAGTCGGGGATATCATATCCCAATTTGGGGATAGCATATCCCGATTTGGGGATGACATATCCCGATTTGGGGATACAAAATCCCGCTTTGGGGATAGCATATTCCGAGTCGGGGATATCATATCGCGATTTGGGGATAGCATATCCCGAGTTGGGGATAAAATATCCCGATTTGGGGGTCATATATCCCGATTTGGGGATAGCATATCCCGAGTCGGGGATATCATATCCCAATTTGGGGATAGCATATCTCGATTTGGGGATAGCATATCCCGATTCGGGGATAGAATATCCCCATTCGGGGATCACATATCCCCATTTGGGGATCAGATATCCCGATTTGGGGATAGTATATCCTGAGTTGGGAATAACATATTCCGATTCGGGGAAAATATATTCCCGATGTGGGGTTCAAATATCTGCGAATGAGATTTGTTCAATCGGACAATTTTGTTTTTCCATGTACCTGCGCCAATAGCAGTGTTGTGGTTGTTACAAAACACTTGCTAATAGTTTAAATTCAATGGGGGCGGCATATCCAGTAGAGATTTGCGGGTTTAACTAAATTGTAACGATGCGATGCAAATGGTTCAGTAACAGCTTCCCCTCCAGGGTCCCTTACTCACTCTTCCGGGCGTATTAACAACGTTGGCCCTGGCACTGGTTTAAACCTCAACGTCCCTATACATATTTTAACACGCCCGGCAACCGCAAGAAAATTGCCTATTACGTATAAACGATTGCTCTATATGTACATGAATACATTCAAGAAACAAATGGATTTTTCGAACGCTTTTTAGGTCGCCCCGGGCGCGGAAAATATTTCAAATGATCCGTAACCAACTAAATATAAAATATGGAAAAAAAATTTCTGATTTTTAACTTCGCGATTATGGACAGGTATTGTCTTCATCCCGACCTGGGAAATCGTTCGCTGGTTCCTTGAGTAGACAAAATGATTTGCAAGAAAGGTCGAGATGATATGTGTGCGTGTGTGTGTGTTTATTTGGGGTAAAATCTCTCTGGTTCTTCTATCGTATTGAACGATGTGAAATGTTTATAGCGTTGTATTTAAAGAACGGTTGGAGATAGAGAAAACTGGTTGAAATAAAAAATGTTCCTCGTGTAAAAGTGCACATTTTATGTATTATGGTTTTTTTTCGTAACTTGCATATTTAAGGCGTAATCGCGGGGAGAGCCTACGCAGCGTGCGCAACTTCGAATATCCCGCGTACGTGGATGCGCGCGCAGCGAGCCGGACTATCTATAACTGCTGGAGATTTAAAAACTACTAATCTTCGATACTTTCGTTTCCACTTTTAAAAATACATATTTTGCGACTTTGCAAAAGTCCATTCCGACATTTACCAATATTGTCTAATTTTATAATCCATTGATATATGTAACTTCGAGGAAACCAGTGGATTTTTCGAGCACTTTTTGGTTCGCCGCGGGCGCGGAAAATATTTGATATGATCTATAGCCGCGTGGGCCGATTGAGTATTATGGGAAAAACAATATTTTACGGTCAGAGCCGTGGATAAATATGAAATATGAGGGAAAAATCGATTTTATATTTGGAATTCGGCCAAAATTCAGTTGAAAATGACGAAAAATTTTCAATTTTTTTTCAAACTTTCAAAATTTTCTCAGGTGCTTAATAATGTATATTAAGTTAGGAATTTTTTTTTTCTTTTTTTCTAAAGTCATTGTATATGGACCGTATGGGCTTGGGGGGAGGGGGGGCAAACAAATTTTGGAACACGTGTTATGTAACCAATGCCGTTATTATCGAATGGAGGATGATTCGCTTGATCCAAGATTTTTGCTCCATGCAAAGTGGATAAATACAATGAGGAGGGGTGGCGCTTTTTGCGGGGGCGGGGCGCGAGTGCCATCAGTGGCGTCTTTTACGCGCTTACTCGTTACACCAAGGCTGTTTAATTAAACTTGTAACGCTTCGGCGCAGGATAACTCTGATCTTGTTATGCGCCTGGCGTAGAGAGTACTGTCTATACCTATATATAGCAGCGTGTCATATAAACCCAACCGATTACTCCCTTGGATTTACTTAATGCCCCTTGTCGCTATACATATGAATTTGCCACTCATTTTTTAGTGTAATGTCCCTCAACATTTTTGAAATTTCCAAATTTTTTGAAAATTTGGAAAATTATTGAAAATTATTGAAAATTTTGAAAATTTTGAAAATTTTGAAAATTTTGAAAATTTTGAAAATTTTGAAAATTTTGAAAATTTTGAAAATTTTGAAAATTTTGAAAATTTTGAAAATTTTGAAAATTTTGAAAATTTTGAAAATTTTGAAAATTTTGAAAATTTTGAAAATTTTGAAAATTTTGAAAATTTTGAAAATTTTGAAAATTTTGAAAATTTTGAAAATTTTGAAAATTTTGAAAATTTTCAATAATTTTCCAACTTTTGAAGATTTTGAAAATTTCAAAAATTTTGAAATTTTGAAAATTTTGGAAATTTCGGAAATTTTGGAAATTTTGGAAATTTTGGAAATTTTGGAAATTTTGAAAATGTTGAAAATTTTGAAAATTTTGAAACTTTTCACAATTTTTGAAAATTTTGAACATTTTTGAAGCACACACACACACACACACGGTAGGTTTATTCTTCAAACATTATTTCAAACTTCATGTTTTGTATCTGTATTTAGTTGACTCGCCATAAATCTGCCACCTAAAAACAACCAAGAAGAAAGGCCAATGTGGGGGTGAAAAATTCGCGGTTTTATTTAAAGTAGAGCAGTTTGGCTAACTAGTTTTCATGGGTTACGCAACATCCCAGGGCCATCAAGAAGCCAACGATGGAGTCATAATGTCCCAAGCACCCAGTTGTAAAGCGATTTCAAGTAAAGCTTCATCTCGGTGAATGAGTTTATTGCGATTATTGGTTATGTACGTTAACGTTGAAAACAAGAGCTTTCCCCCCTTTGGAGATATTGTGAGCAATGGCGTTATTGGGAATGTAAAATAAATTGGCAATTGTGGAATAAGCGTGAACGTTCACCTCTCCAAGTTATTGCTTGAGTGTTGGAGAGGAGGGAGAATATTTCGATGGTGACATTTGCGAATTTTTGAAAGATAGTGGAATTAAAATTTTTTTTTATTAAAAAAAAACACCCACCCGCCCCACCCACTCACCCCCCCCCACCGACTCCACCCCCCCCCCCAGACACCCACCCACCCATCCACCCACCCCACCCATCCACCCCACCCCACCCCACCCATCCACCCCACCCCACCCCACCCTCACCTACCCCACCCCACCCCACTCCCACCCACCTACCCAGCCAGCCACCCACCGACAGACTTGAATTTTTTTCGACCCTATCATTCAAACCGGATCGTCCTTCCCGGAAATTTAATATGGGGACAATTAATTATTCTCGGCTAAACACTCGTAAATTTGGGCGAATAACGGCGCCTCAACATAATTGAAATTGGGAGCTTATCGGCAACTTCTGCGCGATTGCATCGACATTGGTAGCTATTGCGCGCCGTGCAAAATCTCCCGCGGTTATGTCGCTAATCCCGTAGGAGCAAGAAGTTTTAGCAAGTAGCAAACGCCATGAATTTACGAACAAATCTATATATCATATTTCCTAACTTCTCGATCTAGAGGGAAGTTACTGTAATGAGCTCGAAAATGAATTGTGGGTTCATGATATCTCCATATTTCGTAGACCGCAGGAGTATTTTTTCCCCGTCTGTCTCTTGTAATTCGCTGTACGATAACTGCTGTTGAGCATTCTTTCGGAAGGGCGGACCGGACACCCATCCACGCGACTGGGGCCGACTTTCGCCATTTTAACCATCTGTGGGTGGGCAGGTGTCTGTGGATGGGCGGGTTGGTGGCTGGGTGTCTGTGGGTGGGCGGGTGTCCGGTAGTGGGCGGGTGTATGTGGGTGGGCGGGTATCTGTGGGTGGGCGGGGCTCTGTGGGTGGGCGGGTTGATGGCTGGGTGTCTATGGGTGGGCGGGTGTATGTGGGTGGGCGGGTGTCTGTGGGTGGGCGGGTGTATCTGGGTGGGTGGGGCTCTGTGGGTAGGCGGGGCCCTGTGGGTGGGCGGAGCCCTATGGGTGGGCGGGTCGGAGGTCTGTGGATGGGCGGATTGGTGGCTGGGTGTCTATGAATGGGCGGGTATCTGTGGGTGGGCGGGTATCTGTGGGTGGGTGGGGCTCTGTGGGTGGGCGGGGCGGAGGTCTGTGGAAGGGCGGATTGGTGGCTGGGTGTCTATGAGTGGGCGGGCGGGTATCTGTGGGTGGGTGGGGCTCTGTGGGTGGACGGGTTGGCGGCTGGGTGTCTGTGGGTGGGCGGGTTGCAGGATGGATATGTGTGTGTGTGTGTATGCATTCAAAACATGAAAAAAATGGTTTCTTGTTTCAGAAATTTTCCTGACGAGGGGATGATGAACAAATTATTAGTTCGATGTCAAGAGAGGGGGGCGGGGGTCACACCCACCACCCGTTTATTTTCTATGGGGGTAGGGGGAATCGTAGCAGTCTATGGCGCCGATGGATTCTACTTGGTGCGGAGTGAGCACATTTTCTCAGATTGAAAAGCTTTTGCCGTATGAAATATGGGTCAGAGATATACGGGAGAATGGCGAGGGCCAACCCTTCCTATGCCGACGGCTTTAATGGAATTAGTATTTAATAGTTGAGGGCTGTGGGATAGCTGTAACGCTTAACGCTAGATCATTCGGCATAAACGAAGGGTTAGGGTGAAGAGTGCAAGCATACACTTTCAAAAGCAAGTGGATTTTCTGATATTCGAGCAATTTTTCAAAGTGAATGTTCTTAGTCTAGCTAATAGGGGGTAAGGTATAGATCAACATTTTTGAAGAATTTCAAAATTTGAAAAACATTTTATAAATTTGGAAAAAAAATTGGAAAAGTTGAAGAAATTGGGAAAATTTGGAAAATTGGGAAAATTTGGACAATTTCGAAAAATTTGGACAATTTCGAAAAATTTGGGAAATTTGGGAAAATTGAGAAATTTTGAAAAATTTGATTAACACACACACACACACACACCGACCCACACATAGACGGATACACTTACATTCCCCAATTTTTTCAAGTTTCCCATTTCAAGGCACATTCTTAAATCACCAAAACAATTAAAACTTTCGGCAAAATATTCTTCGCAACATATGCATTTTGGCGAGATAACAGTTGCAAGGAGTGAGCCAGGTCCCAAGCATTTGTCGCGCACAAGTCTAGTGTTGGCATTACAAATTTAATCTTACAAATGGATCCACTGGAAAACTTGGAAACAATGGAATGTATATAGGAAATATTTGGTCGAAGTAGTGTGGAAGAGGGGGGGGGGGGGGGGGGGGGGGGAGTGAGTAGACTGAGGATGCGTATGGCAATATTGTTACAGAACCGATCCATATTCTTGGGTAGAAAATAGGGGTGGAATATATCGTCTAGTTTTAGCCATACATATACATGAACGTAGACATAGGCGAGAAATGTGAAACTGTATGTGACCACTTGATACGAGAGTGGGGGGGGGGGGGGGGCACACTCCAATTTGATTTATATATTGTGGGCTAACAGAGTTATCTACACTGCTAGTTGAATTTGGGACCTGACATTTTTTTTCTCTAATGCTTCATGGGCAATTGGAAATTTTGAAATTTTTTTTGCAAATTTTTAATAAAAAAATTAAGATATAACTGTGTGTGTGTGGGTGCGTGTGTGTGTCTGGGTGTGTGTGTAATCACCATGTTACAAAACCATTATTCAATTTACAATTTGGCAACTTGGGATTCACGATTTTGAAAATCGTGATTCACGGTTTTGGAAATTGTGATTCACCATTTTAGAAATCGTGATTCGCCACTTTGGAAATCGTGATTCGCCAGTTTGGAAATCGTGATTCACCATTTTGCAAAACGTGATTCGCCATTTTGGAAATCGTGATTCATCATTTTAGAAATCGTGATTCGCCAGTTTGGAAATCGTGATTCACCATTTTGCAAATCGTGATTCGCTATTTTGTAAATCTTGATTCACCATTTTAGAAATCGTGATTCAGGATTTTGGAAATCGTGATTCACCATTTTAGAAATCGTGATTCGCCACTTTGGAAATCGTGATTCACCATTTTAGAAACCGTGATTCGCCACTTTGGAAACCGTGATTCGCCAGTTTGGAAATCGTGATTCAGGATTTTGGAAATCGTGATTCGCCATTTTGTAAATCTTGATTCACCATTTTAGAAATCGTCATTCAGGATTTTGGAAATCGTGATTCGCCATTTTGTAAATCTTGATTCACCATTTTAGAAATCGTCATTCAGGATTTTGGAAATCGTGATTTAGGATCTTGAAAACTGTGATTCACGATTTTACAAATCGTGATTCGCCATCTTGGAAATCGTGATTCGCCATCTTGGAAATCGTGATTCGCCATTTTGAAAATCGTGATTCATATTCTAATTGACATCCTGCCGATTTTTGCATGATCGATCACATTGATGATCAATTCGTGATTTCCATTTTCCTTTTTCCGTCCCCACCTACATGAGCAGAAGTTGAGGCCTCCGCTTCTCATTTATATATTGTGTATCATCCATATCATACATCACGGCTGAATGCCACCGCTATACACACATAACCTACAACTGAGATTTTCCGGAAATAATTGATTAATTCATATATTCCCCAATCTGACAATTGAACGAGTGTGTGCTTAACTTGTCTCTCGACGGTGCGAAGGACCTCACTCTACCGGATTAGCATAAATATCATCCGCAGCTACCCCTCGACTTCTATGCAACTATACAAACCTCCAGCCCAAGCCCCAGCCCTCCCGCCAAAACGTCCGTTCTCTCTTCAGTGACGCTAGATGTCACTTGCGCGCTCTCTCTTTATAACCGGCCGTTTATCATCGTTAGCAAAGCACACGTTTCCTGCGAATCTTGGGGCGACACACACGCTGCTTCACATATATCCTTCAATTTTCTTTCAGCCCACCCGCGGCTCCACTAACTCGATTGTTGTGCAATATTTGCGATTGCAAATTGAAACATATTTAATATTGCTCGCAACCGTGTGAAACGGTGCAATACCATTGGCGTGTGTGTGTGTGTGTGTGACGCCGAAGAGACTTCCCGATTTGTGGTTTTGAGTCGACTCAATGAACTCGAATCATGGATAGAATGAGATAAGATGATGATGATGATGATGATGATGATGATGATGATGATGATGATGATGATGATGATGATGATGATGATGATGATGATGATGATGATGATGATGATGATGAAGATGAAGATGAAGATGAAGATGAAGATGAAGATGAAGATGAAGATGAAGATGAAGATGAAGATGAAGATGAAGATGAAGATGAAGATGAAGATGAAAAGAAGATGAAGATGATGATGATGAAGAAGAAAATGATGATGATGATGAGGATGATGATGAAAAATGAAGATGATGATGATGATGATGAAGAAGAAACAGATGATGATGATGAAGAAGAAGATGAAGAAGACGAAGACGAAGACGAAGATGAAGATGAAGATGAAGATGAAGATGAAGATGAAGATGAAGATGAAGATGAAGATGAAGATGAAGATGAAGATGAAGATGAAGATGAAGATGAAGATGAAGATGAAGATGAAGATGAAGATGAAGATGAAGATGAAGATGAAAAGAAGATGAAGATGATGATGAAGAAGAAAATGATGATGATGATGAGGATGATGATGAAAAATGAAGATGATGATGATGATGATGAAGAAAATGATGATGATGATGAAAAAATGAAGATGATGATGATGATGATGATGATGAAACATGATGATGATGATGATGATGATGATGAAGAAAATGATGATGATGAAAAAATGAAGATGATGATGATGATAATGAAGAATAAGGTAAATTTGAGATTTAACCGAAAGCAGCGGCTATGGAGGATAGATTCTTCGATGGGACATCTTTCAGCATTTTCAACAGCGCAACGTGTGCTCTTCTTAATTCGTATTGGGTGGGAAACGCGGCGGGGGTTCCAATGGGGTAAGAGAACTCATCTAGTTTGGATAGTGGGCAACGATCCATGTATCTCCAAATCTAAATTAAACCACTGCTTATTCGATTATTCTTTAATATTGTATTGCATTGGTTCATGGTGAGGAACTAATGCATATATGAGTAATAATTTCAATAATTCATAACAATCTCCTGCACTACCCGTTGAAGATAGAGCAAAATGTTTATAATAAATCTTTTTCCTGATTAAAAAATACACATTTTAGATGAAATGACTCACCCCGCTAGCACCCATAATTAAGGAGATATCACAGGTTGAAGGTAAGGGTTCCACCCAACGATTTTCCCAACGTTTTTTCGATGTATCTCCTAAGCAACGTCTTTTAGAGCACAATTACATAAGAGCTATTTTGTTGGAAATCAAATTCCCTATAAAAAAGGTTCAGCAACATTTTTGGGTCAACCCACTTGTTAACGAAATAATCGTGGGTTAACATCTTTGAAGGTTGATGAAGTTTTGGGTCACACTAACATCTCGTTTATTAAATTTTATTACCAAAAATAATTGAGCGAGACGATGAATAATATACGATCTGCGTATTCCCTTACAATACCTCCATAGACCGCTGGGGTTCGGATATACCTATCCCTTCACTTTTGCAATTGTGTGGGATTTGTCGGCATTGTTCAGGCCGAAAGTTTTCCCGTAACTCGCTCCTTTTGTACCGGCGATTACCATATGAATTAAAGTAATGTGAATTAGGTGGGCACGGGCCAACACGAAAGAGAGTATGTGAATGAGTGAGATAGTAATGGAGGTCTGGCCAAATTCGCGTAATAATTTGTTGGGTAGTGCTTGCTACCTTTATGCCGTTCTCCAGCCGCAAATGACTATTTTTCAACTCCTGTGGCTTAACACCCTGAATTTTCCGTGAACACCGCTTAATTGTAACAGGCTACTGTGCGCCCACTGTTTTATGGTGGATGGGGAATATGGAGAAGAGGACGGGGCATGTAGGTACGCGTTAACACCGTTGTTATGCCCCATTATGTTGTCCCAAGGTCATACATATCAAGCGATCGTTTCTCTTCTGCATCAAAAATATTGGGCATTTTTTCAAAATGCGAAAAAAAAATTTGGGGGGGGGGGGGGGGGGGTACGAACTTGGGAAACCAAGTCCCAGGGCCAAGATCAATAAATTTGAAATTGGGAGGAATGAAGAGGGAGGGAAAGGAGGGAAGCGTTCTCCACTTGGGACCAGGTTTCTTTTTTCATGAAAGCTCAGTTATCTGCTCACCAAGTGGTTTTAGAGGAAAATGTTATGGGACATTTTTTGTAGAGAATTTCATTTCCGACAAAAAAGATTGGTGGCAAATTTCTCTCCGGGGAGTCAGTCGGGAGATGGAGCGGAAATATCAATGAGCGGTTTTGAGTGGCACAGCGTATGGGCCGAACCAATAGTTTTGTGATCATTGGAAATATTAATACGGTTGAAAATTGGAGTCAATGTTGGATGTGGGACCGCGGAGCCGCAGATTGAAATCGGTAAAAAATATTGGAAATTAAAATTGAAGTCGCGAAGTGATAGAGAAGCCATCAAAAGAAGCTCTCCCTTTTCGTTTTGGATCGTATGTCGAAATGGAGGGGAGATAGCGCAATTTTGATAGTAACCTTTTTTGTAGAGCACACCGAGAGCTACAAAAAAGTTTTATACAAAAATTATGTAACATTCTTAGTTTTGAAGATATCTGCGAAAAACGCGTGCGGCTGCCACCGCGGGAGTCTCCTCAGGTGGCGCGCTTGCGGGCTGCGCGCGCAACCGCGCGGGAATTCAAATGACTCGCTCTGCCTAAATGCGTTGGAAGACTTACCGAGCCGTAAAAAAAAATTCTCTCACATATTTTAGGTCTCGGATCGAGTTCCGAATATATTTTCGATAATTTGGGAAACTGATTTTTTTTTTCAAAACATTTTAACCTAAATTTTTACATGGAAAGAGCAAATGGAAAAGGAAATATTGGTGGTGAAAATTTTGGTGAGGAATTTGGCTTGTCTTATATCGTTTGGCTCCGATAATTTTTTGCAAATATGGTAATGAAAAAATGAACAACGAATATTATTCATTTGGCGATCTCGATGAGCACCAACTGGAATGGGCAAAGAGAAAATTTATCGTTTGTTACTCGCGTGTTGCGTCAGTCTAAAAAATTTATCTCACATGTGGGAACGAATCGTGAAAATTGATAAAATATCATTTAATCCCCCTCCCCCCCCCGGCCACCCCCAGGACGATCCTTGCCATTTACTCCAACACTCAGTCTATAGCAAGTAGCGTACGAAGATAGCATTACTAATTTATTTAAATGGACTTATCTTTACGAAAGCCCCGTGATAGGAATGTAAATTGAAACGACTCTACTCAAAACCTCCCCCACCACTGCGCATCCCCCAAATCAAGGGGGTAATGGCACGAGCAAGATAAAGATATTTTATTGCCTTTCGCGGTTGGACATATTTGAGCAGAGCAGGCTCAATTTTTTTTTATTATTATTATTCTATTGGCTGGCGCACAATTTTTTCGCGGCCTTAAGGTTCTAAGCAATTTTTTAGGTTTTTTTTTGGAAAATTATTTTTGTAAAATTTTGGAATTTTCCACAAATTTGTAGATTCTACGGCTTCTTCAATTTTAGAAAAAAAAAATATTGGAATTTACAATTTATGTATTTTTGAAATTGCAAATTTTCAGGATTTTTCGACAGATTCCAATAATAAAAAATTTTGAAAAAAAATGAAATTTTGGAAAAATTGAAATTTTGGAAAAACTGAAATTTTGAAAAAATTGAAATTTTGAAAAAACTGAAATATCGAAAAAATCGAAATATGGAAAAAATTTCAAAACTTTTGCAAATGTTTGAGAATTTTCGAATTTTTTGTCAGAGAAATTTTCCAAAAGAATTAATTGCAGACTTTTTAAAAGAGTATGAAAAATTCCCAAAATTTGAAGTATTAAAAACAAGCACATATCGCTTCATTTGAATTGTCCCCCGCGTCACTCTCATTAATCACCCCTCCCCCCCCCCCCCCCCCCCCCCCCCCCCTCCCACTTGTACCTCGTGAAAATGAATAGTAAAGAAGCTTCAAGGCCTGCGTGTGAGGGAATGATTTTTTTTCTGCTGAATAGAAAAAAAAACATGGAAAAAAAAAAGTAAAAAGAATAATTGAGGTAGAACAAATGGATGCTCACGAAATATTACAACGAAATGAAACGTCAAGCCCATTGTCAGGCGCGTATACAAACCAAGCGAGGAAATATCGTCCAGTAAATCAAGGTGGGCTCTCTCGGCTGGTTGGTGAACTGCGTTTCTCTTCCTGTCCGCGTACTGGCCAAAAGCGACAAGCGCTTCCGTTTTTAATCAGTAATGCATAGACTGGTCTGAAAGAATGGATGCATTAAAGCTTATGACTTGCATTACGCGGTGCTAATTTCTCCAAAATATATTTTTGTTAGATAGGCCCACTTATATTCCAACTGGAGGCGGCTGGTACCGAACATATCTTCCCCAGAAAAAATTCCCCGAATAAAAAATTCCCCTAGAAAAAATTTCCCCGCCCAAAAATTTCTCCATCTTTGAAAATTTGTGAGCGAATAATACGCGCAGTGATAAGACATCCATTTTCGTACACTTTCTCCGGCTCAGTTCGTTCGTCAAATCTCGGTAGTTATGCGATGGCAGAGCTACGCTGATAAGTCGCGGTGAAATTAGTCACTACTCACGCGTAATGGTGTTAGTCAAATATAACAAGTCAGACGCAACATTTGTTGTTGTCCCGGCAAATTAAAGTGTCAAAAATATTGGTAATTGCTATCCTGGCTTTCGGCGCGTCTTCAGTATTGTTAATTGCTGGAGTTCTCCGCTTCACTAAGTCAAACGGGGGTGGAAAAATTTTGCTAGCTCATGTAGGACATGTGCATTATGCGCGCGCAATTTTTAAAGCACTTGTCAAGACTTATAAAGTTGAAGATGTTGATGGTTACTCGACAACTACCGCCAGTATTGTAAATTATTAAGATGGGCGTTTATTCGTTATAGACTGATAACGGCATGAGTTCTCGAGTAGAAATATTAATTTTCCTAGTTGCATTATGAAATAATTATAGTGTGTATGTTTGAGTTGTGAGGTGAATTTCGTTACCACCACTTGTCGCCTAATTTGTGGAGATTTTGGGTGACCTGCGCTCGATGTGTTTGCCGTGAGCTATTGTCGGGCGCGGTCTCCTCTCTCGTCCTCTTACTGGACACCCTCAAGATCACATGGGAACAGTATCTTTTTTCACTTAACTCAGCGGTGTTGTGATCGCCATAAAGAGCTGAAGATTACAATAAAGCGATTTGTAAATGGGAATGGAGCGACTTTTTCCCACATCATCATTCCCATGTCACTTTTCCCAACAAGCCATACACTGTATCAAATTGTTTCTTCTTCGTCACAATAATGACAATGTATCGTACAAGGGTGAGCATCCCTACCAATTCGTTGCGCCCCCGAAAGCACACGAAAATCACGACACGGTTCCAGAATACCTCGCACGTGCCATTATACCTCAGGAATTGGATCCGGATATGTTAAATGCTGTTGAAATGCGTTTCGAAACATTAACTTTCATATTGACGTTGTAAACTCTAAGACTGTACAAATTTTTGTGGGTTCTTCGCGGGGGGGGGGGGGGGGGGGGGTGGGGGGTTGAAGAGAGGTTAATATTGTGGTGATGCAATAGCAACCAAAATTGTGGATGTTTCACATCATCCGGACACGATCTTAGAGAAGTCCTTGTAAGTGTATGTGTGTGTGTGTGTGTGTGTGTGTGTATGGGTGGGTGGGTGGGTGAGTGGGTGGGTGGGTGGGTGGGTGAGTGGGTGGGTGAGTGGGTGGGTGGGTGGGTGAGTGGGTGGGTGGGTGGGTGAGTGGGTGGGTGGGTAGGTGGGTGAGTGGGTGGGCAAACCTTTGTTTAACGTTTCCGGCGGGACCACTCGACCAATGATCTTTCTTTTCTGATCGACGCGTCTCACTGGTCTCCAGGTCCAAAAGGAGCGACTTGTCAAAAACCTGTTTTTTTTCAGTTCTTATTAACAAAATGAATTGTTTATATTGCTCTAACGCACGAACGGTCGGAGATACAAAAAAAAGTGTTTAATAAAAGTTGTTCCCCGCAAGAAAATACACATTTTATATTTTATGACTTTTTCGATTAGCACGCGTAATTAATTAATTAATTGATCATCTTACACGAAAATCAAACTTGGAATTTTCCGAGGTCCCAGGACCCGATTTACCTTTTGAAAAAAAATTTTTACTCATTCATCATGGACCTCTTTCATCGATCCATTCAACCCTAAATAGCCAATAAAATATATTTTCCATTACATTATATCCATTCTATCAGCGATGAAGAGGGAAAAAATAAAGAATTTAAACCCCATTATGAGGTCGGAAAATTTATGGTCAGTGACGTGTTGAGAGGATGAGAGATAGGTAATTGCCAGTTGTCATCTGTAGACTCTATAACCTTTATGGTTGGCATTGGCTGGGCGTGCGGTGTGGCTCGGCGATCTTATTTATCTTTATGGAGCACGGCCAGAGGGTAAGTATACTTACTAAAATCGCGCTTGCCCCCACCACCTTTCACGGGGTGAAGCGAAGCCCGCATCTCCACCGCCCCCGTTACCACCCCCTATTCCTATCCCTAGTATGTATATATATATATATATATATATATATATATATATATATATATATGTGTATATATATATATATATATATATGTGTATATATATATATATATATATATATATATATATATATATATATATATGTATATAATATATATATATATATACTTATACCGCATTGGGATGAAGCCCTTATCCCCAATCGTCCAATGCCTCATTCGTATTTTTTAGAAATTTTCCCAAATCTCCAAATTCTGTGCCCATTTTTTTAATACATTTTTTAATTCGCTTGAAAAATTTTTCTTGGATTTTTAATCATTTTTAAAATTTATCAGAAAATTTGTCCTAGCTTTGCAAATTAAAAAAAAAATTTACTGTGAAAATTTTTTTTTCAGAAAAAAAAAATAAGAAATTAAAAATAAGAGAATTTTGACGGATTTTTTTTTTAGGATTTGTTGGGAATTTTTTGGAACTGTGAAAGTTTGTTTAGATCCCCTGCTAAACCCTACGATCAAAACTTTCCTAATTTTTTTTTTTGGATTTTAATGCGGTAAGTATGAAAGCCCCGTGTCACTGTAGATAGCCCCCCATGGACAATTTATATAACACCGATAATAATCTTTTCTCTTATATTGCTCTTCGCCCTCTTCCGGCTCGCTCAGTTTCAATAAGCCGCAAAACGGCAAGAAGAAGATGGAGAATGGTCAGAAATTAATATCTGCTTTTGGCGTAATCGGATTTACCGTGATTTAACGTTTCTTGCCAAGAGCCTGTCGTCCGTTGTCATAGCGCCCTTCTTCAAAAGCCCCAACTGAGAGAGAAATTTGGCTCGTGCGGTTACTTATATACCGGCCGAGGGGTTGGCAAAAAGTAAGGAGAGTAAAGTACTCTTTTCATGTATCAAATAGTGCATTAACCCGTCAGTGGTCGCGCGATCTTACCAAAGTTCTCTAGCGACTCAACCACATTCTGGGGTCATATGTCGAAATGTGAAGGAGCTAGCCTAATTTGCATGAGAACCTTTTTTGTAGAGCATACTGAGAGCTACAATAAAGATTTATATGATGATTCGTTAATATTCTTAGTTCTGAAGATATCCGCCAAAAATGCTTTGCTCGATGCCTCAGAATTTCTCCATAGATGGCGCACTTCCGGTACCAGCTGCGCGCGCAACTCGCGAGAATTCTGAGCTAGTCGAGGGGTATAATATAGGTGTGTGTGTGTGTATATATATATGTGCCTCCGTGTATGCGTGGGTGTGTGTGGATGGGTGGGTGTGCGTGGATCGAGCGGTGGGTGGGTGTGGATGGGTGGGTGGGTGGGTGGGTGAATGTGGATAGGTGGATGGGTAGTTGGGTGGGTGGGTGGATGGTTGTTTGGGTAGGTGGGTGGTTGCGTAGGTGGGTGAGTGGGTGGGTGGGTAGGTGGGTGAGTGGGTGGGTGGGTAGGAGGGTGGGTGGGTGGGTAGGTGGGTGGTTGGGTAGGTAGGTGGGTGAGTGGGTGGTTGGGTAGGTGGGTAGGTGGGTGGCTAGTTGGGTGGGTGGGTGGATAGGCGGGTGGGTGTGAGTGGGTGTTAAAATTTTTTTATTTTTTTTTTCTACTTATGAATACCTCATTACTTATTTTTTTTCTAATTGTTCATTGATAATATTTCACGTTAGTAATAAAGGCAATAATAAGATTTTTCACTCCGATATAATACTTCTTTTTATTATTTCCCACATTTTTAACAACGAGATAATTATACCTACATAGACAGAATGAAGGAGAGTATTTACAATCATTTATGTACAGGGGTATGACTTAATGTAACTTTCTTGCGATAAACAATAATCATGAATTCGAGAAAATGATAAATAAAATATTAACAAATTTAACAGAAAAAAATCTTAATTGCTAGATCTTAATTCTAATATTACAGCATTAGTTTATTATGATTATCCGAGAATTGGCGTGTGCTCAAGCTTTTTTGTTTAGGAATTACAGAATTGCTGGGTTATGGGATAATGTTGGTGAGTGCTCGTATTGAGGTCCATTAGAAAATAAATAAATTTTTTTAAAATTCTGTTTTAAAAAATTAGTTAAAAAGAAATTGCAATATTTCAAAATTTTCGGATTTTTGGAGACACTTCGACCGAGAAGTGGAACTTGTCGCCAGTTTGAACAATATAAAAAATGTGGAAAAAAAATTTTGTTCGAAAAATCCAATTCTTAATTTTGATCTGTTCCAAAATTTGCAAAATTTGGAATTTTTCAAAAATTCTAAAAATTGGGGAATTTAAAAAAAATCTTGAAAAAAAAATTTGTTGCTTCCAAAAACTTCAAAGTTTCAAAAACTGTGACTAAAAAATTTTCATAATTTTCAAAATTTGCAAAACCGAAAATTTTCAATAAGGGACAGAGAGGGAGAGAAAAGAGGAGGGAGATTTTGGGATGGAGAGCGGGCGAGTTGGAGGGTGGAAACGTGCGGGGTCGCGGAGGTCGCGACGTATTTAAAAGCCAGATGAGATAGATAGAGTGTGGCGAATAATCGTGGGGCCCAGTTTCCTACGTACACCATCAGAGTTGTCGACCCGACCGATTCAACGTTTCAAGTTAAATGGGGTGCGAATGGCAGATAACAAACCGGCACTGTTTCCGATTACGGCATTTCATTGTTTCCTACCATTATGCGTGCTCCGCTGGTTTACGTGTGACGCGCGAGTTTACGCTTTACGATCCATCCCCCAGTCTCGATTTTTGAAGAAATAAATAAATCGCCGATTTATGGAATGCCCTTACACAACTCTATACTCAATCTATATCCACCATTCTTTCAGACACCATTTTTTCACGGCTCAGAAAATTTTCAAAGCACAATTTTTATAATTTCGAAAATTTTCAAAATTCAATTTTTTTTTCATTTTCAAAATTGTTAAAATTTTTTTCTTAATTTAAATGTTGAAATTTACAAAATTTGGAGAATTTTAAAATTTTTGAAAATTTTGAAAAATTCTGAAAATTCTGAAAATTTTGGAAATTTTGGAAATTTTGAAAATTTTGGAAATTTTGGAAATTTTGGAAATTTTAAAAATTTTAAAAATTTTGAAAATTTTAAAAATTTTGAAAATTTTCAAAATTTTGAAAATTTTTAAAGTTTGAAAACTTTGAAAATTTTGAAAATTTAAAAAATTTTGAAAATTGTTCAAAAGTTTCAAAATTTTCGAAATTTTGATTTTTGAGACTGGTACCAGAAACCCCAATGTCCAACCCATTTTTTCACCTCAAAACTTTTCTCCAAAATTGACGAGACAGTCAGATTGGGTGTCACCTTGATATACCTATATATTGTTTCTACCTAGCCTATCCCTAATTACCTGTTACTTCGTAATCCTCCTAATATTGACTAGAGAGAGAGCCCTCTGGTGGTCACATATCGACCGAGTCGATACATGATAAAATTTCCAAAATAATCGCAACATATTCCTCCGTTCATGTTGCCTTCCCCGGAAGAATGGTTCGCATGATAAGTGTGCACGAGCTTCTTCCAAAGATAGTTAACCTTTACACGCAAGCAGCCTCAGCTAAGCCAGCAAGAAACCGGATTCAAGCATACACCTCCCTGCAGCTGTTTACAGAATTTCCCTCCTTGAAAACGCTAACCCTGAGCTCAATTCCTGGTTGGGGACCACCCACCTCCATCGCTGTGATCTCCACCAGCCCGAATCCGGTTTCAAGCTGCTGCCACCCATTTCAATAACCCGTCTCCCCATACTCCGATCAAAATCCCAATCCATCACAGACCGTCTCAACGTCAATCAGCTATAGTCCCTCCAAAGCACCCTACATGACCACCCACTTCAGTCCCCAAATGCTGGAACCAACCAAGCCTTCATTTGAACTCTCCCCAGCTTGTCTCATCCCAGAAAGCCGATCTGCCCTTCCGAAAAGAGATCACCTCAACTTCTACCACTTTGTCACTGAATAGTCTGTTAGTAATCCACCACTTCAACACCGCAAGGTCTCCAGTGAAGATCCAGTGGAGTTTCGTAGATCCGATCTTGCTTGGAGATGTGTCCGATGGTGCACCATCCCGCTGCTAGCTGTCTAAAACTGTGAACACAAACCGGACGGTAACTCGTCTATGTCTTCTAGCTGGTTCTCCAATCTCCTCAATCCTATCCTGCGGTCGCACGTGATGGACGAAATCAGAGTTCATTCTGAATGACATACTGCGCTTGGCACACACATACTGTCCTGGCAGACCAATCGCAAACGAAGGACGAAGCAGCTAACAGACTGAGAGCAGCTAGCAGAAGGAGCCAGCAGACTGAGCCAAACAAGCCCCGAGGCCTGGTCCAAGCTTCTGCCATTGGTGCACATGGAGACACTGATCCCGGAGCAGAAGACAAGTTCAAATAGACAGCACCAGCTGCTAGGGACAACCCTGGACGACATCCTGACTTGGTCTTCCTACGCTTCCAGACGTCGACACTTCGTGACGGTCAGTGACCATTACTGCTGTCATTATCACATTTGTTGTCACTGTCGAGGTAATACTCGCTGAATATACGAACGGATATGAAGTGGATTTAGCAAAGGACCTCACATCAAGATTAGAACCATCCAGGTTCGTTGGATACCATCTTGATATGAGCAACTACCTTGACTTAGATCGCGTATCCAGAACAAGACTTGTTCTTGCATAAGGAACCATCATCATCCCTCCGGATTGCTCTACTGAAAGTAGTTCTGGATCTTATTCAAGGTATGTCACTTAGCAGCATGAACCACAGCAACTCCCGAACTCGTTCGCCTCTTGACATTTCCGGTTTGCACCGCCTGGGAATGCTGCTCCATGACATCACTCTCCTTATCCTGATGTGCTGTCATATGTCTCGTCAAATGATGCCGCTCCCTGAAGCTCTCATCACAAACTGGACACCGCAACTTCTCCTCTCTGCGTCTTCTAGCAGATTCAGCAATTCCCTCGTTCTTGTGGTGCGATCGCATGTGATAGACAAGATCAGATGTCATTCGGAATGAGAGGTTGCACTTGGCACATACATTCTGCGCTGGTAGGCTGAGGGCAAAGGAGGGTGGTAGGAGGCCAGTTACACCGAACAAGTGTCGTGGCCTGGTCAACGCTTCCGCCATTGGTGCAGATGGAAACACTGATATCGGAGCGTAGGACAAGTTTGAGTAAACAGCAGCAGCTGCTGGAGATAGCTCTGCGCGGATTGCTGGCTCGGTGTTTCCAAGTTTTCGAACTTTGACGCTGTCGAGTGACAGGTTGTTGGTCACCGTTGCTGTTGCCGTTGCTGTCACATTAGTCGTCACTGGTGTTACACTTTCGGAAGTTATGAATGGATATGGAGCAGATGCTGCTGCTGCTGCTACAGCAGCGAAAGAGCTGTACTTGAAGAGGGCGGTTTTGATGGGGCAAGCTGATGGAGGGCAGGACAAGGGTGGTGTTGTTCTGGGGCTCATGCTACGACGATAGCTACTGCGATCTGGAGATGTTGGGGATCTTGGCGAGCTACGGGACTCTTCGAAGGTGGCCAATGAGCTGACTTTGGTGAAGGCACTTCGCGATGTTAAGTCATCCGGGTGATGCAGTACTGAAGGATGATTGGTGAATGTGCGGTAACAGGTGTCCGTTGATGGGCTCACTGGGTGAGTGATGAAGTCAGGACTGTGGGAAGTTTCCATCTGATTGTAATCCGTCTGACGTCGCGCCAATTTCTCGTCTGGTGCTACTAAGAATGCTACGTCAAATGAACGCTTGCTCGTTCTGCGGTGTGGGTAGGAGGCGTCTGATGTTATTCCACTTGATGCTGTTGCTGTACCACCATCGCCTGGACGATCAATGCCGGGTCCCGAGCGATCTTCCATTGTCATTGTGATAACAATCAGGAAGCCGAGTCGGGATTAGCTGGTGAAGAAAATTTTAGCGATCAGTTCAAGGAAATCCTAGGTTCTTCCATCACTACTCTGGATGTTACTTGTCTTGGGATCATTCCATTTACTCACATAACTCCTAAACCATAATTTCCCAAAAAAATATGTAAGAACCAAATTTGTAGCCCTTGAAATTCTCTACGAAAAAGTGTTATGAAAAAATTTTCTATCTCCCCAACTTTTAGAAATATCCCCTAATCACCTCGACCTAGTTAATCACTACAATAATTTCAATCGTACCTGTTAGATGTTAAATGTGGCGAATGTCGATTATTAAGTCAGAGTAGAAGCGCGTTCGTGGACGTACCACGTTTGAATGATTCAACTGGGCTGGCGCATCTTGGTATTTAGCCCAGAAGGGGGAATATTGCCATATATATAAAAGCTGGTTGTGCTAGTCGGTTTTGCGTCGAATGACAGGTGGAGTGTAGGCGAATAAGAGGGTGGTTGAGCGGTTTGTTGGGGCCAATGGTAGCGCTAACCGAGCCCACTCGAGGGTGGAGCATATAGAACAACGTAGTTTCGCGCAGTGTTTTTGAGGGATGAGGCTGGGGAGGGGGGTGGTGGTATGAAACGAAGGACTGGCGAGAACGCGGAAACATATTCCGCAGAGTCGGGACGCGTCTGCTAGCTCCTACAACTGAGGCCACGCCTACATATTTCAGGTTCGACACATGTGCAACCACACCACCCCACTTTCCAACTACCCTTACCCTTCTTCGCGGGGGTGGCTGGCGGGGGGGGGGGCGGCGGGGGGGGGGGGGGGTTATTGCTGAGAGAAACGGATTCATTGCGCCCTCTGGGCTGCGCAGAAAATAGGTATACTTGTTATAACCACTTTGCCTTCCGGCAATTCTAGATCTCTCTCACTTGCACCAACTACTATTTCACTCCCATATTTCACCATGACGAACGATCGAAAATATATTTTCAGCGACGCTCCCGGCCAATTTTTTTTCCACTCTTTGCATGGTTTTTCGATACCAAGTTCACTTATTTTTTTGTAGGTTTGCGGCGGATAATTAGGGAGATGTTGTCATGGTTGTTGGGGTGCCCCGATGGGGTTTATATATATAGGCTTTAATGCTTTGGTCCCGGCAATGGACAGTCGGGATTTCTTTAGGTGCTCACCCACACACACCCGTTCATCCACTTACCCACCCACTTATCCACCCACCCACTTTTCCACCCACCCAACCATCCACCCACCCACTCACCCACCGACCCACCCACTCGCCCACCCACTCACCCACCCACTCACCCACCCACCCGCTCACCCACCCACCCACTCGCCCACTCACACACACATACAGACATAGCCTACTTATTTGCTTTCAAGCTCATTATAATCTGCACCGTCAATCAGTGCTTGGCAACGTTTACATTCATTTCGGGAATTAAAGTTATCCCATTTCGTAATAAGATAATTAAACTCATTCCCATTTTTAGTTAAAGTCATCAGTGTGCGTGGAAGGGCTGCTCGACTCGAAACATTAAGACAAAATCCTTATCTCCGAATAGTTACAACGCTTACCGCGACATGGGGGGGGGGGGGGGGGGGGGGGAGGGGAGAGACTTTGGTATTATTATGCGTTGCGTGAACGCTTTTTGAAACAGATAATCGGCAATCAGGTGGTGCTGGGTGTGCAGAAGCGCGTGCTCGAGATAAACGGGTATATGGAATGCAATTTGGCAAATAATATCATTTTGTGGCTTTACCCCGGGCGAATAAATTATTCAGCAAAGTGCCATGAGGAATCTGGGCAATCTTTATTTAAGACCTTAAAATAGCCTTTCAAATTCAGTATTCAATTTTTCAATTTTTTGGGGTTTTTTTTTTCTATCAAAGAAATTTGTTTTTTTCCCCTGGACCACTGAGGCTGCGAAGATTTTCATCTCCGACGCAATCTTCAGCGCAATTTTTTTGAAACACCCTGTACATATCCGACGACGATTGCTCATCTTTACCTAAATAACGACATGCTCCAAGAAGATGACTCCAATAAAATTAATTTTTTCCATCACTGCAGAGCAAAGAATGTCTGAATTTTTTTACGGGCAAATATTCCGGAGGAGAATGAATAAAAAGCGGAGGGGGAGGGGGGTAAAAATTGGAGCGTATATGCACGACAGCAAGTTATTAGAATGGCCCGGAAAAGATGGCGCAGAGTCGTTCCGTATTTTTATACTGTATGGCCGGTACTTTGCATAATCCCGCACTTAGCTCGCTCGTCGCGAAATGCCGCCGTCGTTGCTCTCTCTCTCCCTTCACCCCCCGCCCCCCCGTCAGAGGGCTCTTTCTCCTCCGGTAAGCAGCGCTACTATTCCTTCCGTCCTCTCCTCTCCTTACCCACTTGAAACTGCTTGTGCACCACCCGCGCGATGTCGCGGTTATGCCAACCGTGACCAACATACTCTGCAAACCCCCCCCCCCCCCCCCCCCCCCCCCCCCCCCCGCCACAGTTATGCATGCGGTAAGTTAATCTTGCCGGTGAAGAGTTGCAACAGACTAGTTTTGTAATTAAGGGTGGTTTGTTCACTAGGGTCAAACAAGTGGTCTATTTTTTTCTGCTAATATATTACATAATATTTGCGCAAACATACCTCAAAAGTCATGGTAAATTTCCGCATTGCTGATGTGCGATTTTACAATTGGTGTAGTGGTCCGTTGTTCAATTGGCATGCTGTCCCATTTTCCAATTAACATAGTGCCCATGTTACGATTGACATGATGTCCCATTTTTCGTTTGGGACGGTGTTCCATTTTCCGATTGACATGCTGTCCGATTTTCCGAGTGACATGATGTGCTATTTTACGATTGGAATGATGTCCCATTTTCCGATTGACATGATGTCCCATTTTGGGATTGACTTGCTGTCCCATTTCCAAACTGACATGGTGTCCCATTTTCTGTTTGACATGATGTCCCATTTCCCGATTGGCAAGGTGTCCCATTTTACGATTGACATGATGTCCCATTTTCCAATTGACAAGCTGGCCGATTTCCCAATTGACATTATGTCCCATGTACTTCTTGCCATTCTGTCCCATTTTACAATTGACATGATGTCCCATTTTCCGATTGACATGGTGTCCCATTTTCTGATTGGCATGATGCCCCATTTCCCGGTTGGCATGGTGTCCCATTTTACAATTGACATGATGTCCCATTTTCCAATTGACAAGCTGGCCGATTTCCCAATTGACATTATGTCCCATGTACTTCTTGCCATGCTGTCCCATTTTCCAATTGGCATGGTGTCCCATTTTCCGATTGGCATGGTGTCCCATTTTCCGATTGGCATAATGTCCCATTTTAGGATTGACTTGCTGTCCCATTTTCAGATTGACATAATGTCCCATTTTCCGATTGGCATGGTATACCATTTTCTGATTGACGTGATGTCCCATTTTCAAACTGATATAATGTCCCATTTCCCGATGGGAAATAAATCCTATTTTTCTGCAACGATGTCCCAATTTTCCAAACGTGTTCATAACGATAATATCACCTGATGGGAGCCGTATGGAAATTCCCATAAAAGATCCCATAGGAATCTCTCGGGACGCTCATAAAAATTTCTAGCGAAATCCAACGGCAACATTATTCCTGGGGATCTTCCAGGAATTCCTAGCGGAACCCTATAGAAATCATATGGGACTCTCATCCAAATTACTTTAACATATCCATGGGAATCTTATGGGAGCAGAATTTTTTCCTACACCACACGAAACAATTGTTTACCGGATATCGTTCTGCACAATCACCAAATTAATAATTATCATTAACGACCGCGGTAACTATATCGGTAACAGCGTCGAGGCAAAAAAAAATTAAACGAGGTATCACAATTCGCATTGTCATCAATCTCTTGAAATCGATTGGGGACGCTTGCGACGTTATCCGCAGATGTGACTTTGATTCGCTCTTCCGGCATCTCCCATGAGATCGCAACTCTCTGGTCTCGATTAAGACCATTCCAACTTGTATACAATTTCACCTCTCCATCAAAATCTCGTATACGAGACGTCCAATTTTTTCGTCACGGCGCACTGAACTTCTCCGCAAATTAATCCACGATTTTCCCCAGTGTTCCCCCGAAATGTTCTTCTCCAATTTTTCCCGGAACTTTTCCGACATGTTCCCTGAATTTTCCATTTTTTTTTTCATCCAAGTCTCCCTTGTCCAGACCTCCTAAGATTTTTTCCCGATTTTCGCGCATGCGCGTACAACCGGGCGCGAACCCAACCGCGGAGTGGGCGAAGGAAGGGGGAGGGGGGTAGCACCTTGACCCCCCAGGTACTCAAATTTTCCTGAATATTTTATTCCATGGCTAAAAAGCCAGCTTCACCTAAGTGGATGGGTGTCCCTCGGGAACTCCAAAAAAAAAAAAAAAAATTTTCAATAAAAAAACCACCCGAAAACCTAAAATCACATCGGCACACATTTTTTCCATCACTCCATGACTCTTGAGCCCCCCTCTTTTTTGCCCAGTGATTAAAAGCATTGAAAGTGAATGTATGCATGTGGGTATACGTGGGTGACAATGAAACACGATTTCTACATGCGGCTACATCAGACATATGGTGGTTGGTCCCCAGCCGATGGAGACCTAGTACTCATGAGTTTTCAATGAGATTAGCGTGCCATCTGTGCCCAGCTGTCCACAGTGGCTTATGAGGGATATATATACGTTCATAAAGAACACACTGGGGGTCATGCAACAATGATGGCCTCAACCTGCTATATCCACTTTGGCCTATGTATTATTTTCTCCTCTCTTTTCAACGACAGGTCTTACACTGTACTGCGTAATTGTCAATGGTACAGGTACATGGAAAAAAAAAAATATGAATCGAGCAATCCGAGGGGACCGTCGCCAGTTCATGGATAGGATTTTTAGGGAATGGGGCGCACCGCCTCACATATGGAGACTGACGTATGTGCATATGCTATGGTAAGTACGACATGCTGCTATTAACGGCAATAGCCGAAGCCAAACGATCCTGTAAATACCATGGTGACTTTGACGGGAAAAATTTAGGGAGATTAAAAATCCCCGATTCAATAATCTCGCTGGGGATTTTGATGATGTAGCATATGACAATTGGTCGGTGGATGGTTAACCTACTCACCAAAATTTTCAATTTTTTTTCCTCCATCTGGGAAGCCTGGATGTGGTGCTCGGCAAGTGAGAATGCTCGGCCGGACGCGAACCCAATTGGGTTACCCTGAAGCGGGGCAGGGAGGTCCATCATGGGTACCACCCACCGCCTAACAGAGTCTCTGGATGTTGGACCCTGAGACATGGTAAGCTGAATGGTCCGTCCCAGTTGCACTGGCCCAGTTCTCCAAGATGACGTTCCCTCAACTACCGGGGTACCAGGTGCTAATTGTCCTCCATCAGCAGATGATCCTCAACCTGACACATGTCCTGCTGGCTTAGCAATTGTCACGAACATCCTGATAGTCAATGTAGGTTTCATGGACGAACCAGTGCAGATCTCTCTTCAATCATCAGAAGTTCCATGCCGCAGACACCGCCCCCCCCCCACCCACCCGACCTACATGACATATAGCCAAGTGAAGCTTCATTGAAATCCCATTCAATTCAAATGAACTCCGCCAAATTTTTTCTTCCACTCATTTATCACGTATTTGCCGTGCATATTAAAGTGAGTTTTTGGTTGTGCCAAGTGTATAAAGTACATTGTTCATTGTGTTCTCTCCTAACGACACTGTACCCTCATCGACTACCATAGGAGACTATATAAGTTGCAGTGCACTTCTCCCCGCAATGGCCGTGCATCTGTCCTCAATCAGTGAGCCACGAAAATGGGATTTACGCTTTGCCCCCCAGACTCCCACCCACCCCCCACCCCCCACCCCCACCGCCACCCCCCAGCCGATAGGTGGTGAAAGTATTGACCACTTGGCAAGGGCCATTAGTATTATTGAATGGTGGACAATAAATGTACGGCTTACGGGGGTAAAATGCTTACTATGGGGGTATCCAGATAGGGGAGTTGGATAAAGTAAGCGTAGCGGGCGAAGGACGTACGGGAGTTGAATAGAATAGGCGCACTTAACTCGAGGCCTGCTTAAACAGTTGTTTGATCGGCATTATGCATTAGCATGTGGCTGCTGCCAGAGCTTATTAGTTATTAGTTAGGTTACATTCAGAGAACAGGAGCTTTTGCTGGAGATCCAGGATTTTTGCGGGATTTAGGGATGTCCTCAAATTTGGCAGCGCAGTTCTTTGCGGGTCTTGTCGCCACCGGGCCGGACACTCCCGTGACCATCCGACCGTAAGCCCTTACACAGTTGGAGCATACCAATACGCGACGGACACTTTGGCCCTGGCTGACAATCTCCTGGCAACACTCCTGCGGCTCCGCAATCTGTGGGGAGACAAGACAGTGCAGAGAGGAGAACGCGCACGACAATAGCTCGCGGCAAACACATCGAGCGCAAGTCACCCAAAATTTCCACAAATTAGGCGACAAGTGGTAGTAACAAAATTCACCTCACAACTCAAACATACACACTATAATTATTTCATAATGCAACTAGGAAAATTAATATTTCCACTCGAGAACTCATGCCGTTATCAGTCTATAACGAATAAACGCCCATCTTAATAATTTACAATACTGGCGGTAGTTGTCGAGTAACCATCAACATCTTCAACTTTATAAGTCTTGACAAGTGCTTTAAAAATTGCGCGCGCATAATGCACATGTCCTACATGAGTTAGCAAAATTTTTCCACCCCCGTTTGACTTAGTGAAGCGGAGAACTCCAGCAATTAACAATACTGAAGACGCGCCGAAAGCCAGGATAGCAATTACCAATATTTTTGACACTTTAATTTGCCGGGACAACAACAAATGTTGCGTCTGACTTGTTATATTTGACTAACACCATTACGCGTGAGTAGTGACTAATTTCACCGCGACTTATCAGCGTAGCTCTGCCATCGCATAACTACCGAGATTTGACGAACGAACTGAGCCGGAGAAAGTGTACGAAAATGGATGTCTTATCATTGCGCGTATTATTCGCTCACAAATTTTCAAATATGGAGAAATTTTTGGGCGGGGAAATTTTTTCTAGGGGAATTTTTTATTCGGGGAATTTTTTCTGGGGAAGATATGTTCGGTACCAGCCGCCTCCATTTGGAATATAAGTGGGTCTATCTATCCCTCCCTGAAAATATTTTTTTTCCTTCAAAAGAATCAACATCTCATCGGTAGGTTTTCACGGATATGGAATCAGGTAAATCGGCTTAGCGTTTAAGCCAGTGGCACTTTAAGCTGCCAAGTGAAATGATTATCAGTGGTATCCAGCGGTCAGAATATCTCTACCCAGTATATATATTTAAGTCGTGTTACTCCCGACATTCCTGCAGGTATCACCCCCATGATTAATTGTTATGCAATATGACGTCATAGTGTGAGTATATTTGGGGCCCGATGGTGTATCATGGAGGATTAGAGGTTGGTAGTGCGTGTCTACCCTATTCCTATTTCCCCATGTAGGGCTAGGTATGCCAAGTTTCTGTTGGACTAATCCCTGAATTTCACTCGAGCCGAACATGAGGACACTGATGAATATTGATACAACTCTGAGATGTGAAATCCGCTCAGCTAGTGCAATCACAGCAAAAGAAGAAATTTTCGATTAATCATGGGGAAAAAACAAATATTCGAGCCTGAAATTTCCTCAATTGGGGGATGAAATATCCCCAATTTGGGGATAACAAAAAATCCTCGGATTGGCCATTAAAAATCCAGAATTTGGGGATCGGAAATCCCCGATTTGGGGATAAAAAAATCCCCAATTTGGGGATAAAAAATCCGTAAGTACGGATAAAGTACGTAATAAATATCCGTAGTAAAAAAATCAACTACTCGAAAAAAATATAAAAATCATATATTCCTTTTTTTTTATGTTCACAATTTTTTTCCCGGATAATACCGAGTTATTTGTATGACTTTACCATCCAATAATAGAAGATAGCGATAATAGGGTGGTCCGCGAGCATAAAAATACTATTCTGACCAAATTTACGCGAATAAATTTATGGAGGATTGGACACTGGACCCCGGACACCTGATCTTTCAGACCTATCTCCCGAATATGCAAGGGGGGCCCGGGGGGGGGGGGGAGGTGTAATAAGTACGGTCTACTGTGAAAGATGCTATCGCGAAAATTGGATTCGATTTCTCGGTCATATATATCGTATAGGGGGGGGTTGCAAGAGCAGCGGCCACTCATACGTATAAGCAGAGACTGATAAAATTCTCGGGGATTAGTTTTTATGAATGGCGATCAGCATCATGGAGATTTTGGACAGTCAATCTCGGAGATGACTTGGTAATTGGGTAAAAGGCGTTTGAATCTTCTGACAAAATGCTCGAAATTGAATACTGTGCAAACTTGCTGTGATAACCCACAATAGCAAAGATGCAATTTATATATATATATATATATATATATAAATATGTATGTGTGTGTGTGTGTGTGTATGGGTGGATAAGTGGGTGGGTGAGTGAGTGATTGTGTGGGTCGTGGGTGGGTGGGTGGGTGAGTGGGTGGGTGGGTTTGGGTGGGTGGATGGGTGGGTGGGCGTGAATGAGTGGGTAGGTGTGAGTGAGTGGGTGGGTGGGTGGCTCGTGAGTGAGTGGGTGGGTGTGGGTGGGTCGGTGTGAGTAGGTGAGTGGGCGGGTGGGTATTTCCAAGATAAGGAAACTTTGTCAATATATCTCTACCACTTCAATAAAGTTAACAAACCTTTAATCAATAACTCTCACTCCTTATATTCCCACCCAACAGCTGAAACTATAGGAGTAAGCCGCGTATCAATTTCACGGAGCAACGGCTAATTCCCGAATGGCCATCGCAACACTCTACACAGTGTCTTTCAGCGATTCTCTGTCCTATTCACACCCATCCAGCATTGCGCATCAACTTCCTGAGGATTATAAACACATGACTGAAAATATATGTCTTGAAATTTTCAAAATTCGTCTACCAAAGATTTTCAAGATTTCATCTCAATGGTCCAGACATCGCAAAACATTTTTACAATTGTTAAAATTCACGAGTTTCGCCTCTCAATGCAGCACTCATCAGTCTCATCCAGCATCCCCCTTGGGGTCCATAAAAACCGAGAGGAGGAAAAAAAACTGCGTCAAGCTTTTTATAGCAACATTGTATATAGGTATAAAACAATAGAAAAGTGATTTAACCCGGCAATAGCTCGGGCTACCTACACCGAGTTTTTGGCCCATCTTTTGTGGGTGGGTGGGCGGTGGGGTGGCAGTCGGGGGCGGGAGTATTTTCACACCACCACTACTGTCGTCATGATTCGTGGGACAATGTTATTTTACGGCGCGATGCACTTGAGCCTCTTTCATCCGGAATAGTACGACGAGTTGTGGCGGACGCTTGGCCCCCATAGACGATACAAACACCGTGGAAATGTTATGCCACTGGAAACCTTTAATCTCATCATTCTCGCCGGCCCCGGATTATTCTCAACTCCCTCCACACCTCACTCTCTCTCCCTCTGTCTCTCTCACTTTTCCCCGTCCATTCCTTTACGGGTATTTTGTTATAAATAAACAGGGCAATTTTGTAAGCAGACTTTAATCACTATTTCAATTTTTTTAATTGAAAATTTTCGTGATAAAAGAATATCTACAGATTCAATTGGCATTTCGGTCGTGACGAATCGGTGCAACTTTTGCCAATAAACCTCAAACTTTTCAAGCTGGCGGGCTCTATTTCAATTTTCATTTCATGGTCTTCCATTTGAATGATTAAATAGATTGAGGTGTGATTGAAATTGCCTTGAATATTATTAAAATAAACTCCTCACAATTACTGCTTTACCAAGTCGAAGGAATGAAAGACATTTTCACCAATGCATATCTACAAAGTCACCAAAAACAGCTCCAGCAGCTTAGAGCTACAGCTGCTCCACCAGAGCCAGCTTTTTTTGCCTGCATCCCTCGCTTTTATACTCGCCACGGTAGCTGCTCTTGAGCATACCTTCAGAAGGGACCACTGGACACCCATCCATGCGGCTGGAGCCGACTTTCGCCATTTGGGCCATCGTATTGCTGGACGCAGGGTAAACCCCCAGAAATCCCTGTGCTACGCTGGCTGCCGCCTATGATGGAACCCACCCCCACCCTCCGCGGGGGGTTAAGTCCCCGCCCGGCCTTGCTGGCGCAAAAACTCATACAGCATCCCATGCAATGGACCAAAGCTCCGAGTGATCTCTCACGTGATATAATGGCTTATAAAAACCATGAGAAAATACTCGTCTGTTCTAGGGGGCGGGAGGAGGAGGAGGGGGGTAAACTCGATTTTGCGTTCCATCTGAGACTCGAGAATGGAAAAAGTAAGTCCCTGAGGGGTTATGGTGTGACCGGACGGCCACTTTGGCCCCGTCAATAAGGCAATCCGTCTCGTCCCTCTCGTCGAATTGATCTATTGCAGAATCGAGGTGGATAAGTCAAATGGTCTTCTTTTTCCTCTAAACGTTATATTTTAGGTTTTCTGCCCTGAAAGCAAGGAATAATGAAATTCGCAACCCCTCGTCGCTTCGGGATACCTTATTACTGCGAGTAAGCGCTTCATTGACAAACTTGGATGGTGTGGATTTCTATCGTTTTAGTTTCGAAAATTTAAGTGGAACCCAAAAATTTTCAAAAGTGCAAAAGTTTTTAAATTTCGAAATCTCCGAAATTTCGATTTATAAAATATCCAAAAATTCAAACATTCTCAACAAATTTCGAAATTCCATAGTTTGAAATTTTTGAAAATTTCCAAACTTCGAAATTTCGAAATTTCGAAATTTCGAAATTATCAAAAATTTCAATTTTCGAAATTTCGGAATTTTTTGAAAATGTTTGAATTTTTGGACATTCTAGAAATCAAAATTTCGAAGTTTTGGAAAAATTGAAAAAAAAATCAATGTAACAAAAATTATGTTTCGCGTTTTCAGCTTTAAAAGGAGGGAATAATAAAATCGGTATGTCCCTTATCGAGCTTGACTGCCTTATTACTACAAATATGCGCTCCATGAAAAAGGTGAAATAATATATTTTTATCGGGCATGACGCGTTAGTTGAGCGCCTGGGCTGCATATATTTTCATATTGGAACGAACGACCTGGGAATATTGTAATTTGCATTGGAGACGGTGGAAAGACTCGAGAGTCACGGCTCGGTGAGGAACGGCCAAGGGAGCCGATTCGAATCGTCGTAATATGCAAATCCCCCAACCCCACCCACTCCCACTCATCCTTCTTGCCCACCCATCCGCCACACGCCTAGAATCTCGCCCCACCCCCACCCCCTACCCACCCCTCTCCGCCCCCCCCCCCCCCCATTCTTTTACATATCAGTTATTTTTTATTCGTTCGATATAAGTAGTCATTGCGGGCCATCATCAACTCAAAAATTCAAATAATTTTAATATTTTGAAAGAAATTTCAAAAATTCCAAAAATTCCAAAATATGAGAAAAGATGAAGTTTAAAAAAAAAGAAAGTCATTAAAAAAAAAAATTGAAAATAAAAAAAAAGCGCGAAAATTTCCAAAATTTCCCAAAAATGGCATAACTTCCATCCCCCCCCCCCCCCCAGAATTTCTAAAAATGTTCAAAAAAATTTTGGAAATTTTATAAAAAATTTACAAATGTTCAAAGCAAAAAAAAAATAGAAAAAACCCAAAAACTGGGAAAACTCAAAAAAGAGAAGCATTAAAAAAAATTGAAAAAAAATTCAAAATTTCGAAATTTTCAAAAATTTCAAAAAAATTTCCGAAATTCAAAATTGTGAAAAACACTCAAAAATTGCATATTTCCTCCCCCCCCCCCCCACCCAAAACGTCACGCAGTTTGCCCAGCCGCGGGTCGCGGAAGTAACCCGCGAATTAGCCCCCCCCCCCCCTCCACACCACCCACTTTTTCCAACCCGCGGCTCATTAAATTGCCGCAAATAATGGACGAAACCGGACACACGAACATGGGCAAATGGTGAAATCATTGATAACCGATTGATGACACTGCATTGTTTCATCGTTGCCCAATAAATTCATAATCGCTGGTACAAACATGGAAAACGTGTATGTGAACTGGATATATTGCCATCTTCCGGCGCACCCATGGCTTTTACTAATACGCGATATAGTCGGCATTCAACCGTGGAATATTATAATTGATTTATTGTTCTGCCCTGAAAGTGTGAAGGAGATATGAAAATTGCGAAAGTGATAAGAGACGTTCCGCCAAATACTGGACCAGTTTTGTGCGCATGGTATTTTTGGGAGAATAGGAACATTGAGTGGGCTCATGCAGTCAATACTTTTGGATCCACAAATTGGCATAATTTCACTCACACCACTACTTATGCTCGGAATTGTTATGCGCATAATGTTGAATTTCAGATCAACTCCGCGTACTCTGAGAATTTTTCGCGGATCCGTGGGTGCGCATCCCACTCCGTGAAAATATGAAAATTAAGAAATTTGACAAATTTGACAAATTCAAAAAACAAAAAAAAATTTCCAAAAAATTAAAAAAAAAAGACCAAAAAAATCATTTTCGAAATTTGGAATTAAAAAAAAAATTAATAATTTGGAATTTCGAAAGAAATCGATCTTCAAAATTGGCAATTTTAAAAAACGAAAAATTTTCAAAATTTGGAATTAAAAAAAAAATTCCAAACTCGAAATTTTGAAACAAATTCAGTTTGAAAATTGGAAATTAAAAAAAAAAATAATTTTCAAAATTTGAAATTTGAAATTCGAAAAATGCCATAAATCAAATTTAATTCTCCCGCCATTGTGGAAATTGTCCGGAATTGTTATGCGCCTAAAGTTGAATTTCAGATTGGTTTAAAGACTCACAGTTCCTCAGGGGTGGCCTATAGAATTTTGCACAAGTGGGTGGTTGGGTGGCGCAATCTGTGATTCAGCCCCATTAACCCCGAGATTCGTCGGACTTGCGGACAACTTGCGGTAAATCCTGATATTTTTTTTTTATCGAGCGCATATACAAGTGAGCGGAGAAATAATCACAAAAAATGCTTGATCGAAGGATCCGTAATTTGCAACTCGCGATATTTCATAATTGCATCAGAACGGAAGGAGGAAAATTTGATTGAACTGAAGTGCAAATTCACGAGACGCAGAAAAAAATGAAACAAATTATCTTTCCTACCATCCAAGTCCTAAAGTTAGTACATTAGATATTTTGAAAATTTCCGACAAAATTTAAAACTGAAGAAGAAAATTGTTTTTTAAAAAATTTTGAAGATTCACAAAAAAATGTCAAAACCCCAAAAAACTTTTGGACTGAGAAATTTGAATAAATTATGTCTCTCTTTGCCGGAAACTATATTTAGGAGGGGGGGGGGGGGGGAGGGTAGTTTATGGGGTCGAAGAATCTTCAGAGATGTGAAATAAGTATATGTTCAGTAATCCATAAATAGTGCTAGGCGATAAAGGGGGTGGTGGAGGGATGATATTTTCATTTATTACATAAATGTGGATGGATCGGGGGGGTGGGGGGGTAGGAGGGGTGGCCGCTATAATATGAGCAATGTATGCATGAGGTCTCGCTCAACCACATACTGTTGTTCGAGGTGACTGCCATGGGTGCATAAATATATGGAACGCCTATGCGTCACCCTACCCACCGTATCCAACTTGGCCCAAAGTACATATGATGTGTTATAAAAGAATATCTACAGATTCAATTGGCATTTCGGTTGTGACGAATCGATGCAACTTTTGCCAATAAACCTCAAACTTTTCAAGCTGGCGGGCTCTATTTCAATTTTCATTTCATGTTCTTCCATTTGAATGATTAAATAGATTGAGGTGTGATTGAAATTGCCTTGAATATTATTAAAATAAACTCCTCACAATTACTGTTTTACCAAGTCGAAGGAATGAAAGACATTTTCACCAATGCATATCTACAAAGTCACCAAAAACAGCTCCAGCAGCTTAGAGCTCTAGCTGCTCCACCAGAGCCAGCTTTTTTTGCCTGCATCCCTCGCTTTTATACTCGCCACGGTAGCTGCTCTTGAGCATACCTTCAGAAGGGACCACTGGACACCCATCCATGCGGCTGGAGCCGACTTTCGCCATTTGGGCCATCGTATTGCTAGACGCAGGGTAAACCCCCAGAAATCCCTGTGCAACGCTGGCGACCGCCTATGATGGAACCCACCCCCACCCTCCGCGGGGGGTTAGGTTCCCGCCCGGCCTTGCTGGCGCAAAAACTCATACAGCATACACGAAATGCTGGCAGAAATTTTTCGGAGATCTCATTCTGGATTAACGGGGAGAGCCCCCCCCCCCACCCTCACCCCCTATACACTTATGTAATAAATGAAAATATCCCTTTTGCACCCTCTTTATCGCCCAGCTCTATTTATGGATTACTGAACGTATACTTATTTCACTCAAGACTCTTCGACCGCATAAACTCGCCCCCCTCTCATGTAGATGAAAACGTTTTCATGTAGCTTTTCCTATCTTCAATTATTTTGATGAATTAAATTTTGGGCGGTAATTTAAAATACGTTAAAAATTTCAAACTCCGAAATAATTACGAGATTAATTTACGTATTTTTTTTTAAGAGGTTTGAGGTGAAAGATTTGAATTTTCAGGAAGTTTATAGGTGAGCGCATACAGAGAAAAATTAGCGGACTCGGAACGATTGACGCAGCATCCCTGGTCCAGTGAAGAGTTAACAAGTGCGAAAAAATTTATTCCATAATCATGGCCATATACATATCCCGTCAGGCTTGTCCCTTTTTCCCTACTCCTTTGGCTAGCAGAGGCTCCAGCTCTTTTGCTTGATTACATCTGGCATTTGTGTCACGCCCATGAGTGTCCAGTAGTTCGATATGCCGCGATAAAATTCCGGAGAAATTGGTATTCCGAGCGAAATACACGAGGATGGTTGCCGCCGGCCAGACGGATTTGGAAGAACCCAGGTCGACTTGACAAGTAGGACACACCATCAGGTCTAATCGTTTC
This sequence comes from Asobara japonica, assembly GCA_026005395.1. Classification (NCBI taxonomy): domain Eukaryota; kingdom Metazoa; phylum Arthropoda; class Insecta; order Hymenoptera; family Braconidae; genus Asobara; species Asobara japonica. The sequence continues at coordinate 3,320,521 of BQMI01000352.1, read as the reverse complement.
TGCTTTAGTCTTCTAAACGACGTTATATGGAGTACGTGTGGGTGGTTGGGTCAAAGCCCTCATGCGATTAGTCGAAATCTGATTAACTCTTTTTTGCAGAGAATATGATCCCGATAAACTAAGTTCCATGCAGATTTTTTTTACAGAGAATCCGTCCCATTTTTTTTTTTTTTTTTTTTTTCTTTTTATAATAAATACTCGTAGCAGTTGTCAGATGATGAATTACGCGTTCCGCGGGCCCTGAATAGAGTTTTCTCTTGGCGTTGCAAAGAAGAATCTTTTGAAAGTTGACTACCTACACTTAGATGGTAACGGCTGAGGAGGGATAAAAATAGGAGGGAGTAAAATTACGTCAAAAGTCTTGAAAATTTATCGGCTCACTTTTTAAACTCCGCCTTTTCCTACAAGGGGGATTAGCATATTATTTCTATAGGAAAGAGCGGAAGCTGAGCGAGATCGGGTTGGATGTAAGTAGTGGTGAGTTGTGTGATAAAAAAAAAATTCCCAAAAAAGGAAAAAAGATCGCTCTGCAGTGAAACGCGAGAAACCATATCAAATATGTTGATAAATGATTCTTTTGAGCATGAATTGCAAAGTCCCGTCTTTGTATTCATTTTAGGAGAGGAGAGAAAAATTTTTCCCGAACACTCGATTGTTATATATGAAGGAAGAAGGGTCATGGGAAAAATAGCGAGGTGGAGAAATTCAGATTTTTTGGAGGAAATGGGATCAAAGGGACCATGGACCTAATATCCGTCCGGCCAATCAAGCAACTTCCGCTCGGTCCTCTTATCAATTCATCAATTTTTCTATCGTTATCGATGTCACATTTGCGATTCCCGTATCGAAGGTTGTACCTCCAATTTTAAGGTACTAGTTCATGCGGTGGCCGCTACGCGGCCACATGCCGTTCCTTCTCTGATTTCGATTTCGAGTTCGAGTTCGATTTCGATTTCGAGCTCGAGTTCGATTTCGAGTTCGATTTCGAGTTCGAGTTCAAGTTCGATTTCTATTTCGATTTCGATTTCTATTTCGATTTCGATTTCGATTTCTATTTCGATTTCGATTTCGAGTTCGATTTCGAGTTCGATTTCGAGTTCGATTTCGAATTCGATTTCGAGTTCGATTTCGAGTTCGATTTCGAGTTCGATTTCGAGTTCGATTTCGAGTTCGATTTCGAGTTCGATTTCGAGTTCGATTTCGAGTTCGATTTCGAGTTCGATTTCGAGTTCGATTTCGAGTTCGATTTCGAGTTCGATTTCGAGTTCGATTTCGAGTTCGATTTCGAGTTCTCGAAGGCCATCTGTTCCTTCGGTATGTAAACATCGAATAACTTGGCCGATTGCCGATTTACTCTTTTGCTCACTTCTTCACTCATGGCTCACTGAAGAGCACACAATTTGTGAAAGAATTTTCCTCGGACTCTGGCGCACGAGGTCCAAGGATCGCGTTCCTGGGAGAGGGGATTCCCCCTTCGGTATAGTAGTCTGAAATTATCCGAGCTTTGATGAGGGATTACCCGCGATCGGTAGGTCAGGTAGTGACGCCTTATCACCGGTCGATAAACAAGTTTCTCGCACTCGACCGGTAAAAATTGCCTTATCGTCGGCTGATAAAAAAATTACTCACCGTCAGTCGGCAGAGCAGCGGGACTTTCACCATTTTCGGGGAGATCAATACGAAATCGGCAATTATCATGTTGGCAGTATTGTACTTGCACTCGGCGAATGGAAAAAATCGAGTCAATCGCCGGTGGACCAATGAAACTTTTGCACTGAGAGTGGCCTATATAGACGCTCTTGCTGTGTGGGTAAATCGTGGAAGAAGTGTATCAGGTGTTTCATATTCCACTGGCGGTATATACTGTATATACAGGATTTTAGTGCATGCCGAGGGCTCCGCATATACATATAGATACGTATACGCCCTTGTGAGATTCATCTTTACCTCCGGTTGTCATTTGCCAAATAATTCCGCTTCGGTGCTTTCGGAAATTAGTGTCAAGTGGCAGTCTCTGGAAATTCAATTTTGAGGTAACATTAGTTTTTTGGGTTTTGACAATTTTGGGCCTTCAATGTCAAGAACTTTGGGGTTTGGTGGGAAGTGGTGAGGGGAAAACCAAAATCTATTTTAACAGTTTTCACAACTTTTGACTTTTTTTATGTGGGTGGTGAAAATAAAATTGTGGAAATGTTTTTGATCATTGAAAGTTGTGGACATTGAAGACCTTTTTGATATTTTCAAAATATATTATTTCATACTCTGAAATATATTATTTTATATTTTAAATAATTCATATATATAATAAATTTATATATATATTTTGAAGATTCTTATAAAAAATTTTATCTCGAAAATGAATTGAAGATTTTGGAAATTTCGAGAAAAAAAATTGAGAAAGTTAGGAAATTTAAAAATTTGGAGAACTCGGATTTTTTTTATTGGTATAAAATAATATTCAATAATTCATTCGATTTTTCACTCATCTTTTACCTAGTAATTACGTCACTTGGTGTCTCATTGCTCAACTTTATTTCCTAAAATAGGCAAGGAGGCTTCTTCCTCGTATTCTGATAATCCAGCTATCGCTGACGAAGGAATTTCTTCATTAGAGTTCAATGAAGAAATAATAGCACCTGAAAATTGCCGAAATTAGTGAATGAAGCACACTGACATTTTTTTTAATCAAAATTCGATTTTTTTCATCAAGACTCAAACTCTGAATCTCGGGTCTCCTCGATAGCACCAAACCCCAGAGATCATCCAACTTTATGTTTTCAATCCAAATTTCTCTAAAAACTCCCATAAAAATTTATCCATAAACTCCCATCAAAATTTCCACAGAAACTCCCGTAAAAATTTCCACAGAAACTCCCATAGAAATTTCTACAAAAACCCCCATAGAAATTTCGACAGAAAGTCCCATAGAAATGTCTACAAAACCCCCATAGAAATTACTATAGAAACTCCCATAAAAATTTCTACAGAAACCCCCATAAAAATTTCTACAGAAATTTCCATAGAAATTTCTACAGAAAGTCCCATAGAAATTTCCATTGCAATTTCTATAGAAATTTTTATTGCAATTTCTATAGAAATTTATATTGCAGTTTTTATAGAAATTTTTATTGCAATTTCTATAGAAATTTTTATTGCAATTGCTATAAAAAATTCTATTGTAATTTCTATAGAAATTTTTATTGCAATTTCTATAGAAATTTTTATTGCAATTTCTATAGAAATTTTTATTGCAATTTCTATAGAAATTTTTATTGCAATTTCCATAGAAATTTCTTATAAAAATTTTCTATAAACATTGCGTATAGAAATGTCCCATGAAAATTTCCCATAGAAATTTCCCTCAGAAACTTCTCCGAAAAATTTCTCATACAAACAATCCATATGATTATTCATAGGTGCCTTCATGTGTGTCATTTGTTTAGCCAAAAATATAAATGCCCTGCAGTTGCTCAGCCTTGAAAATGGAGCATCACAATTTACTATTGCATAACTATATGACACTTGTAACATTGCGCATGGTAACTGGAGTGCCCTTTTAGCACACCGCGCAGCAACGCAATGACCCATGCCCGTTCATATTGATTTTACCGTTGGCAGCCAACGGAAGGCCAGTCCCAGTCCAATGTTGCCCATCGCCAGTGACTTTTCTTAATCATTTCAGATTAGTTTTCGGGTAAAAATAAGTGCAATTATTGACAAATTATCCAGGTCCCCCTCCCCCTCCCCCACCCTAATTTTTTGGTGCCCACAATTTTTTGCTGTCTATAAAAAAATCGCGAAAACAATAACTGTCAATACATGATGACAACTCTGTCAACTACTTCAAAAATATAAACAATATATCAATAAACAAATTACTATAAATGCATTCTTAATCGAGAAATTTTTTTCACAAATTTTGCGACTCGCTGTCAAAATTTTGCTGTTACTTTGACAAGTGTCAAACGAATTGGCAATTGTGTGAAACTTGAAAATGTGAATAATTGAATATTAAAAAAAAATGGAATGTGAATAAATTTGAATTTTTTTTTTATGGTACGGAGTGACAACTTTTGGCAAGTGTCAATCGGAGTTGACAGTTGTGTCAATTATGGGAATAAAAAAATTTCAAAATCGTGGAAAGTTTTGTGCTGGATTGCTCGAATTTGAAATTTTTGAAAGACTCTTAGGTTTCGAGATATTGGACGAAAACTGATAGCGTTGGTGAGGACGACCCGCCCCGGAATGGTGTTGCCTAGTTTTCTGGACGTTCTCCAACTCGCAATTGTCTTTTTTCGCCTAATATCATGCAGCGACCTTGTCTATATGGTTTCCTTCTTTTCCCTAGCTATATATACCGTCTGATTGGCTCGCCAGAGGGGACTTGAACTTGAACTAACTCAGAGGGAAAGAGGAGCCAACATGCCAGCACCAACTTCAGCAGCGGCGGACCCCGCGGAGGGTGGCGGCCCACCGCGAACGGAGCTTCAAGAATTGCAACTCAAAGCAGGCCAAGTGACTGATGAAGTAAGTGTCATCCCCTCGATTCATCAATAATAATTAGCCAAAAAAATTGGGGCGAGGAAAAAATAAAATCCCATTTAGAATGTCCATCTGAAATTGTCTCGATAAAGTCAAATACCGTGCACTTCCCATAGCTCAGAAGTTTGCGGGCTGAGGTTGCCACGCACGAGGAGTTACAGGTCCCCCCACCACGCCCGCAATAGGCGGGTTTGTATTGCATCGTACGTCAGCCGACGCGCGACGGCAGGCAAGGAAACGGCCATACCCCTCACGCGCTATTCCCAAGGTCACGCGTAGTGGGGGCGCATTCCCCTCTGCTCCATGGCGCTCGCAGAGCTACGGAGAGTCCACTGTATCTCGTGAACGAGTGATTGTACAGAAAATTTGATTCAACATTTTTTGTACAGAATTTTGTGGGGGAGAGAAAAGTCTTATACTATTTTTTTGTAAACTGAAAAATAAGCATGGGATGGTTATAAAATTGAAAAAAAATGAAATTGGACATTCTTAATATTGGATAATTCTGTTAGATTCTTGGAGGAAATTTTCCGTTAATTGTCACATAATTAGACGTTGAAACGGGCACACAAATATTTAATATTCCTCCGAATCTGGGTCAAATATGACTTTCGTAAAATGTATTCTTCTCTTTTTTCAGTCCTTGGAAAGCACGCGTCGTATGCTGGCGCTATGCGAGGAGGTAAGTTTCTCATTTTCGTTTTAAAATCAAAATAATCGCGCGATCTATCTGTCCCTGATCTTCCTCATGTCTCTGTTATTGCGTCAGATTCTATAATCGTCATCAATGATCATTCCTGGTAATCCGCATAATCATCACGTCATATCTGACTAATCGCCTGGGGGAAGTATATATATGCGCATATATATTTTGTGTGACACATCTGGAACGCTAAATGGAAAATGTATACTTAACATATGATTATATAAACCTGAAATGGTGTATGACCAATATTTTAAAAAATTAAAAATCATTTTACGGCCTGACGTCATAATACAGATTAGGCGGGAAATTTGAATTTTAGTGTTAGAAATTAAGAATATAAATAATTTTCAATTTTTTATTTTTTTCAATAAATATATATGTTCGAAATTTTTTTTAATTTGAGATTAAGAAAAAAAAATTTGTTAAAATAGCAAAATTCAAAAAGCTTGAAAATTGAAAATTAAAAAAAATTGAAAACTCGCTGCATTTGATTTTCCCGCGCAAAAATTGGAAGCGTCCCTGAAATGGGCGCATTTAATAAACCTCGATTACCGCATCAATAACCTATAAATTTACCCATTCAATTTCCCAAAACTGCCGATTGGCATGCAACATCACCTATATACCGCATATATATACTTTCCCTACCATGTAATATCTGCCACTTGGTTATGACAACAGTGGAGATTTAAAAATAAAAATAATTCTCGATACTTGTGCCTAAACCTTCACTTTTCAATTTCTCCAATCTCCATTTTCTCTATCCTAGGATCTATCAATATGCCCCCTATATGTACTGTATATACTAACTGTGACTCATACTCTCCAAAAATAAGAATGAGTCCTAAAATCGCACGTAACTTTATCGATTATCCTAATTTTCCTGTTAACACGTGTTTAGGAAAAAAAAATCCAACTGTTCCTCTCTTATGCACAAACTGAATACTTAGTTTATGTATTTTCTGTTGGTACGCAAATTGCAATAATAATGACCGTAAATGAAAAAAAAAATTGAAAAAAATTTACCAAGCTATTGGTGTCGTCTGATCGTCAATAACGTATGTGTGTTGGCCCTTCTAACTGTCAATATTAAATGTCTATCTGTCTGCTTGCTTGGCTATGACGTCTGACCATTTGATCTGTGAAAAAAAAAAATTAAATAATAACACAAATTAAATAAAAACAGAAAAAAAAATTTACGTACCTGAAAAAAAAACAATACATGTACGTGCAAATTTGTATGTGTGTGATGTACGTATGTTGTCTGTCGATAATTTGAATTTTTTTTCTTAATTTCAACTATTGAAGATTGTGCCTTGTCTGGCTGCTCGAGTGCTTGCTCTCACATCCACGCAGACACACCCTAATTTTTAACTGTAAAAAATTACTAATATGGCTGCCAATGTACCCATAAAATTTTGCCACTTCAAATGAATTAGATAACACATATCAAGAACTAAACTTTATTAATGAAATATATATTGTTACTGCTATTATCTATCGAGGATGAGAAAATGGTCCAATTGAAAGGAGAAACGTTGCGCAGAAAATTTACTTTTTCGTGAATATCTCCAAATCTAGGGGAAATAGAGAAATCTTCATGAAGACCTTTTTTGTAGAGCTTCATCTTCTGCACAAAAAATGTTTTTACAAAATATTGGCTAACTCCCCCCAGTTCCGAGTTATCCGTCATGAGCGATTATGAAATCGCACGGACCAATCAGGAGCGCGCGGTCAGCCGAGAAGTGCTGACGGCGTCCGACCGTATGTTCTCCAAACGCAAGTTTCTTCTATTCTATTGAATAAAATTTAATGAAATTTTTTGTGTGGATTGAGGGAGGCCCAAGGTAGGGTGCCTACCTCTTTTTCCACTTTTGCAATGAAATTTTTTTTTTTATAACGATAAAAATAATTGATACAATGTTCAATAACAAATCTCTTTCTGCGCTCCTTTAGACCATTTTCTCGGCCTTGCTAACAATGAAAATACTACGCAAATATAAAATAAGTATGTGCATGAGATGGTAAAACGGGAGAAATAAACATTTATCAAATTTCAGTGTCTCTAACCTCAAAATATACATAACTATCGCTCCATCCTCTAATACTTGGCCTGTTCACTTCTACTGTCTACGTTATTTGTCAAATTTTTTTTTCACCACCAAGCATTCATATAAAAATTGTATGAAAGTCACTCACTCGCTTGTTCATTACTATTAAATACCTCTAATGACAAGACATATATATTAACCAGCAGCAAATAAACTATTGTAACTCATTTCGTAATGATACCATAGGTGTGGTATTGATACTTGAAGTAATAGTGAATGATATTCCTTGGACTGATATTATCGCCGCGCGGACTAACCTCACAGCCTTTTTGACTTTCATTTCCAATAAAAACAAAGTACTATATGATGAACAATCAGAAACTATGGTGATTGATCATTGAGAGGATAATTTGTGACGAGGATCAATGAAATTATGCTCACAAAAATGATAAGAAATGATTTATTGGCCAAAAACGAATGAACGATTTGAATTTCCCGCGCTTTTCGTGGAGCGCTCACTTCACCCCATTCGCGGGCCAATGGGGAGCGGAGATGCAAAATACGCTTTCTGGAGACGGCGATTGAGGAAGAAATGACAAAAAATTATGGATGTTTTTTTTCATTCGAAAAACTCAAAAAAAAATTCCAAGTCTCTAAAAATCGAGAAAAAAAATGACCAATTATCAATACTTCTACGGTTCTGTAACGAACAATTCCGTATACTCCCAACCCCATAGCAAATCCCTCCCACTCGTTCCAATTTCAAATTCCCCGCGTGAAAGCCCGCCAACTTCACGTCAGTCAGGGTGGCCACCATACACCGCACGAATGCGTGCACTCGCCCAACGAAATTGCACTTATCTAAAAAACGGCTAGACTCAGAGAAAAAGTGCCTTAGACTTCTTAAATGGTCCATCAAATTTCCTACAAAAGATGTCGTACACGATTTTCTGCAAACCCCAATCCCTGGCCCCCAAAACCAACTTTTACCGACAAACCTCAACTTGAAAGGTCCAAAATGCTCTCTCAATGCTCTTAAAAATAAAAATCTTTATCAGTCCATGCAATATCACTCATGACTTTCAAGGTCATTGAACCACACCGCATTACCTATGCTATATACTAAAAAACCTATTATACTAAACCATTTAATACTCCGACTCTTTAACACTCGTGGTGGTTGTGTGTGTTTTGCTGCCTCTGTCTGTACGAATAGAGCAAGGAGGCCGGCATCCGCACTCTGGTCGCACTCGACGACCAGGGAGGTGAGTTAATTGCTCTACTAATAGTAATTTCACTAATTACGCGAAGATATCTTTCATTCAATGTCTTCCACACCTTAGTCGTTCGTTGATTATTGCAAAGATCACAAATTTTTTGACCTATTTCTAAAACGTTACTTGGCCGAGACACTACCGCCCATCCATTTATCTTCACTAAAAAAATTTTTTTTTTTTTACACTAAAATGTACGTCAAATTGAGCAATAATGAGGGATGAACAACTAATATGTGCGATGATATTTATTGCAAATAAATAAGGTAAGCTGGAATTTCAGTAAATGGGAGATGGTTAGTTTTCCTATGCGCGATTTGGATTAACTTGGCCCATGTAGGTTGGTTGGTGGGTACAATTTCCAAAGTGAAATTGTTTATTGTTTATTGTTAACGATACAGTAAGGCACATTGTCGATTGAATTTTTTTTTCATGTCCAATGACGCAAATGAGATGTGACTGTTCTGATTTTTGGGTTCTCCTGTTTGGGTTAATTTTTTTTTTCGTTTTTTTTTCCTGGATGACTGCACTGGTAATTTTTATTTTTTTCATCCTTGACTTAATTGACAAATTCCCCTTGTACCGCATTTTGATCCTCACTAATTTATCACCACAACCACCACCACCAGCCACCACCACACCAACTATCAACGCAACCCAAATTGTTATGAAAAAAATGTTTTTTTTTTTTGTGGAATTGATGATTGTCCGACAAAATTTTATTCTCAGATACAGTACAAAAGCATTCACACAGCAGTCATAGGTGATAACAATTGGAAGAAAAATTTTTTTTAGGGCCTATCTCTTCTATCACGAACTTTTTTTTCTACTACCTTTTTTCCTTCTATAGATGAGGATAATTTCAGATTCTATTTATTTAATGAATTTCCTGTGCCTATCACACCACTATATACTATGCTACATACATAGTCGCATATTAAGAAGCGAGTCCATATTTCGGTTTTTTTTTTGGAATTTTTTTTTTATTTTTGAATTTGATCAATTGATTTTAGTAATTGAAACATTGATGGTGGATAATTGCCATTTTCAAAATTGTCTCGCTTCTCGATTTAAACGTTCATGTTCACGATATAAAAATGCAACTCGCATATATATATATGTAGCTGTAGTTGAATGTTTTGCTGTGTTTCATGATATACTGATGGAAAAAAAAAATTATATAATTGAATTATCAGTGGTCCTTCTTCTTTCCTTTTCAACGATTTTGTAGGCCTTCTCGAAATGGATAGCGTTGTAAAGTGGTTTGTTTTTTTTGGTTCAATCTTCAGGTACGACAAAATGCCTCGCTTTATTACGAGTATGGGTCGATTCGGGAATTATCGATGTGGGTTTTGATGATTTTTTTATTTCGAATTTTTGTCCATTTTTTTTGTGTTATTTTTATTTTTGTTTTATTTTTGAATTTTTTAAAAAAAATTTTAGCGAAATTTTTTTGAGTGAATTTTTGAGATTCAATTTTTTGGAAATATTTTGGTACCACAATTTTTTTTCCAAATTTGGGAGTTTTGAGCATTTTTTACTTATTTTAAAATTTGGGAATTTGCAAATTTATGAAAATTTTTCGATTTTTGAAAAATCCCAAAAATTTTAAACATTTTTATGAATATTTTCTTCAACATAAAATCAGATTAGATATCAATTTTATTGGTTGTGCCATAAATTGTGCTTCCAAAAACTTACAAAAAGAGGAATTAATTCTTAAAAATTTGTGACAAAATTGTTTGTAAAATACAGAAAAAAAATTGTTAAAAATTTAGTCGATAATTGACGAAATGACCCGTACAGAGGAGCCCTCTGTAACAATTTTTGGTTATCGCTCCAGTACATGGAAAGGGCTTTTTTCACAATAGATGTGCTTATCCATAACTATTTCGCCTAGTCTGTTTAAATCACATTCTTTTTTTAATCCTCAATATTTCATAAATAATTTCAAAAAATAATTTCAATTCACCATCATTTCCCCTTACTCCCATTATTTACGTGTTGTAATTCTTCTAGCCGCTTATAGGTGTTAATTATTATTTGTATTTATTATGGTTTTATTATCACTGAGCACTGCCTAGCAGTAATTGGAAGTCATCGATATATTCCCAAAATTTTGGTCCAATTTTCCTTCATACAATTGCAATTTTTCCCATTTTTTTCCTATAAAAAATTAAATTTTCTCGACTTTTAACCCTTAAGAGGTCACGCTATGGTCGCAGCGCCGCCATTCTCCCAAAATCTGGACAATCCCGAAGTTCAATTAAATCCAAAAAATACTAAAACATTCAGAAAAGTCCCACGAGAAACGCATAAAAAAATAATTCTGGGAATCGCCAAGGAATAATTTAATTAACTAAAAACTATTGATTAGTTGCGAGCGAATGACTAAATCACGGAACGTTCAAGTTACGTTCTTCCAATTGAGGAATAAAAAATACCATCTTGTAGAAAAAAAAATTCTACACAATGCGGAGTTAGGAACTGTTGCTCTACGATTCCTAGTTTTTCCGTAAAAAAATGTTGAATGAGTTGGAGCGCACGATTGGACATCAGCTGTTCCACCGAGCGGCCGCCATGACAGTCATGGCGGCGGGAGCCCGAGTGTCATGGCGGCGACGCAGTGGAACAGCTGATGCGGCATCATTGGCGTTACGGCCCATTCTACATTTTTTTACGGAAAAACTAGGAATCGTAGAGCAGCAGTTGCTAACTCCGGATTGTAGAGAATTTTTTTTCCTACAAAATGATATTTTTTAAACCTCAATTGGAGAAGCGTGCCCAGAGATCTGGATGACTTAGTCATGTGTACGCTACCTTTCTCGGCGAGTTTCTCGTGAAGATACCATTTTTTTCTTGCCCTAACAACAATTTTATAATTGAGGTCAATGTCTAAATTGATTGCAGTATTCTGGATGCGAGCGATGTGCGAGGACTCAAGGGTTAAACAAATTTTTGCCGATTTTTATTGCATGATTTGATCAATTTCTGGACCAAAATTCGGCGACTCTTTGAATTTATATCGATGGCTATCGTAAGCCACTGTGCTTTTAGTCATGAGGGACAAACTAGACTTATTTGTTAGTTAATTAGTGAATTAGTTTTTAGATGACGAGCACATTTTAATTCACTGAATTAATTGTTTATTTTTTTTTACATCATGAGGGGGACATTATAATTTACGGGAGAATTTTTCCCCACGGCTAAATGCACGGTGGATCTGTTACTATTTTTTTTCACTGTTTTCTTCATTTTGTTTATTTTTTTTTTCAATTAATTTCGCGGTGCTACGACAATTGGCCTTGCGATAAAATGCTCGAGGGGAAATCTTGGAAAATTTTAGGCAATTCAGGAATGTATTTTCTTTAAGGTCTCGAATATTGTATCACTTCTTGGGTTCTCATTTTTTTTTTCTTTTTTTTTTATAACAAAAAATTGAATCGACCAATTTTTTTACATTTTCGAGCTTTTTTATGGATGTCAAAATTTTTGGAAATTTATTTTTAGAAAATCGAAATTATTGTGGCATCCTAGAAATTTTACAATTTTTTTTTCAATTGATTTTTTGGCTCTGGGAAAACAACTCTTTAGAATTTTCTGTTATTGCCAAGTAATAACTTTTTTTCAAAATTTTCTAAAATGAAAAAAAAACGTAAATTGTTGGAAGGTGAAAATTTCATGAACCAATTGTCGTAACACCGATTTCGCAGTTTTTAATCACATACTGAATGATGTTTCGTTCCGGTTGCCGAATACGTTGGCCGTCGTAGAGCAAGGAAGTTGGGGCGAATACTCTTGTGATGTTAGATCATCAAGGCGGTAAGCGTTTTTAGTTGTGTTTTTTTTTTTGTCAATTTTTTTATTACATTTTTCGTTATCTGACAACATTGATAACAAAAATATCATGTGAAACTATCGGATTTTTTCCCCCCTTTTTTCACGAGCCTCTTATTGTTTATTTTTGTTCAAATAATCCTTCAGTCCAGCAACAATACCCTGACTTGACAACTTGACAACTGACATAATCAGAGCACATGTACATATGAAAACTCGGTACCTATACTTGTAGCATTGGAGTATTGAAGAAGTAAATTAGATAGATTTAGTGGCAGATAGTGAATCTAGGGCTTAGGATTTTTTTCCTAATTTTCACTTTTCCCATTTTTTACTCTTCTCCAAATTTTCGAAATTTGCTAAATTTTTCGAACGAAAAATTGGGAAATATTTGTGTGTTTTTCAGAAATTTTGGGACTTTTTGGAAAAATTCAGGATCATAAAAATTTCGAAATTGCAAATTTTTTGAAATTTTCGAAATTAAAATTTTACATTTTTAGAATTTTTTACATTTTTTAATCCCCCCCCCCCCAAATACGATTCAAAACTTCTCCAAAAATTCTCCAAAAAAACTTCGGAATTGAAAACAAAAAATTCGAGTCTGAAAAAAAATGTTAGAAATTAAAAAAAAAAACTCCAAAATTCCTGGAAAAATTAGCATAACTCAGAAAAAAGGATTGCAAAATAATTGACCACTTGTTTAGCCAATTCACAACTTCACAACCGACTTGAAAACATAATCCCGAATTATCATTTTCGTAGGCACTAATATCGTTAATTAGCTATTAGTTGTTATGGTATATATATAACGCCTAGACTAGTGGTATGTATCCGTGTTAATTACGCATATGTATGCACGTCCAAAGCCGTAAAAAAAAGAGAGCAAAAGAAAAAAATCTAGAAAATAAATGATAAGTAGGGAACACGGTGGGCCGCTTGATATCACCCCAATTCGATCTTAAATGTAGAATACTGGATTTTTGTTGACACAGATTAGAGTTAAGTGTATCAGTAATAATTTAGCAGCCCGAAGATGCATCCCAGACTCACAATTTTCTTTCATATATCGATAGAGCATGCAATTCGATACCGGAAGTGCCTCGCCCATTTTTGCGCTAGACCATTACTTCATATTCTAAACCATTACTGAATTCCTAAAAATTGATTAAACTGATTAAATTGATTAAATAAATAAATCATAAAAATTGAAAAATAAACTGATATTATAATTCAACAAAATCTTCCATTCGGATCAACTAATACGACACTCAACGATATTGAAGCCATTTTGGAGCCTGACATGAGAATGGAAATCTATAGTGAAGGGGAGAGACCAAAGAGAATATCGCTATATATCGGAATTATCGAAGAGCGTAAGACAGGAACCGACGCGCCACCAGCCGGCGCGACGAGAAAAGGGAATGCGCATGTGCAGCGCGCGCCACCGGACTCGTGGTAGAAGGGAGAGACCAAAGAGAATATCGCTATATATCGGAGTTATCGAAGAGCGTAAGATGGGAACGGATGCGCCACCGGTCCGCGCGGCGGAAAAAGGAAATGCCCGGCGAAGCACGCGTGGGGTAAAAAGCATGGTGAAAAAAACGAGTCCGGCTGCGCGCGCTTCTTGCTTCCGCCGCGCTGAGTGGTGTCGCGTCGGTTCCGGTCTTACGCTCTTCGATAATCCCGATATATCTGTAGTTTCTTCGGTCTCTCCTTTTCATTTTTGATTTCCATTCTCATGTCAGAATAAAAAATGACTGCAGTAGAGTAGATCGACGTATCGGTTGATCCAAATGGATGAATTCGTTGAATTATAATATCAGTTTATTTTTAAATTTGTTCCGATCATTTTTTATGAATTCAGTAATGGTTTAAAATATGAAAGAACAGTCTAGCGCAAAAATGGGAGAGGCACTTTCGGCATCGAATTGCCTACTTTATCGATATATGGAATACAAACTGTCAGTTTTGGGACACCCTGTATACTTAATGAAATATATGTTGTGCGGACCGCTCCACCGAATCCTGTTCAAAATTTTTTTTCTTCGTGATAATCGATTTTTCGGCGACGATTACTCGACATCCGCAAGGGAGAGCCACTGTTCAGATGAGTTGATCTGCTTTTGCAGATATCTCGAAATCTATGGCAGATAGCGAGATTTTGGCTATGACGAGTTTTGTAGAGCAAAGTGAGAGCTACAAATTTCGTTGTATGGAAATTTTTCTATCTACCTTAGATTCTGAGATATTTGAAGACAAGCGATACCAAATTCGTCGTTCTTCATATCACTCGCAGTTTTGAAATTTTCCGAATTTTTCCAATTTCCGAAAGGTTGGAAATTTTTGAAAATTTAAAATTATGGAAAATTTTGAGATTGATTTTTCCAGGGTTTCAAATATTTCAAGTTTTTTTTTTAATTTAGAAAAGTTGGAAAAATGTGAGGTTTTTGGTTTTTAAAAGTGCAAAAAGAAATTTTCAAACCTAGGCAAAGATCGATTATTTCAAAGTCAAATGTGTGAACAGGACTCGGTAAAATTGCCATATACTGGACCACGCAAAAACCCCATAGAATATATCTGGAATCCCCCATCCGCAAAATGAAATTTAAAAAAAAATCAGACTGTAGCCATTTTCCGTAATTCGACCACTTCCAATTTTTCCCCACTTCCCCAGGATATTCTATGGGGATGCCCATGGGCACTCCCGGATTTTTTTAGGAATACTCCAAGTACTTTTCATACATAAACCCATACCACGGTAGCCATAAACTGGCTACACTTGTCTCCACGC
The DNA here is from genome assembly GCA_026005395.1 of Asobara japonica. NCBI lineage: Eukaryota > Metazoa > Arthropoda > Insecta > Hymenoptera > Braconidae > Asobara > Asobara japonica. Next base: position 3,305,320 of record BQMI01000352.1, on the reverse strand, counting down.
GAAAAAATTGGAGTACAATGTGGGATAATGATGACTTAATTTTCTTAAGACGTGCGACTAGGCAAAAGGATTTTTTTTTTGTCTGCATAGTGTGACCTACTGTCCACCGCCAAAATATTTTTAATAATTTTAAAAAATATTTTTGAAAATTGTAAAAATTTTTTTTTTCAATTTTCCTGAATTTAAAATTTAATTAATGCATCCAAAATGTCACATCAAAAAAATATTTACAAAGAATATTAAATAAAAAAAAAAGTTCTATATTTTTTAAATTAAAAAGTCAACCTTGAAGATTTTTCTCGAATTTCAAAATCTCATAAATAGTCTCATAATTAATTCCCTCAATTATAATACCTATAATGATAACAATAACGAGCGCGTGGCGGTAGTTGTCATATGCAGGTGTCCTCACATTTCAACATTTCTTATTGCCCGGTTTGCCTGTTTAGGGCCACGAGGTCGGGATGAAAACTCTCGTAATGCTGGACGAACAAGGCGGTAAGCCATTTAAATAAGTAGAATTAACAATAATTGATGCTTCACCTAAATATAGTCCATGCACAAGGCTATACTTCCCTCTCTATTTTCAGTGCAAATTGCAAAGTCCCGTTTGCAGACTGCCGCAAAGTCAAAATGTTCATACTAATTTTCCGACTAAACTATTGGAAATAGGGAAAAATTGTTGAAACAAAAAATGTTCCTTGGTTCAAACTGAACAAATTTTATTATATACATTTTCATGTACCTCCATTATTTATCAATATTTGTCCACAAAAACGGGTGGAGTGCACCGCGCGGTGCGATTGCGCTCGACTGCGTTCTGCAGTCAATACACCCTTAAATAACAGAGATACAAAAAAAATTGACATAACATAATTTGTTCAGTTTGTGCAGACGAACAATTTTTGTTAAGCTCTTTTTGTTGTAGGTCCACTAGTTTTGTTGGAAATTTATTATGAAAATTTCGATAACTTGTTTGCAGCAGTGGGCATTCAGAGTAGGGAAAATCGAGTTCTTTTGCGATTTCACTTGAAATATATAGGGAAATTATAGTGAAAGTGGGGACTAGTAAGGTCGTACATACGAAGAGACTCGATGTAGTTAATTCAATTGGGCACAGGGACCGAGTTAGACACTTATTGACCACGATTAATCGACAGAAACAGTACTCACATTCTCTATTAAAATTAAACAAATGTTGCGATAATTTTTGTAATTAATGAAATTATCCAGATAACCAACTAACCAAATCACCTACTCCGCCAACCAACCGGCCAACAAAAAAAACAGTCTGTTCGAAACCATTATTCTGTGATGCGTGAAACAATAAACTTGATATGCCAATCTTTCTACTCAAATTCTAAACTCACATATTGTATATCTAAACGTTGTTCCGTTATACATGCATTATCCAATTAAGCTACATTTTTTGACGTAACAAATGTGGACCATTGGCGTGATGTTAACCCATTGCCGTGCGACCGGCGCGGAGCGGCTCGGTGTGAGCGGAGTGGGGGAAGTCGCACAGTAGTTGCGCGCCGTAAGAGTAACACAGTGGCGCTTGCGCACTACTGCCAAATCGCGAGGAGTGGGGGACTGCCTCGAGCGGCAATGGGTTACTGCAGCAATTCATTTGCGATTTACACCGTTAAACCGTCATCATTTCTGGTTGAACATATTTTTTTTATAGTCATACTTGGTCCAGACAAGTTTCAGTTAATTTTAAAAAATTATACATTGACCCTCTTTTTAACAGACATTTTTTTTTTGGAATTTATGGACCAATATATTTTGATATAGAATGTTTTTTTTTAATAAGTAAATTTTGGAATTTTGGAACACTGTATTCTTCAATATTGGACTCAATTTTCAAAAAGTCAAATGATGAAAAAAATGAGTTTTGCTAAAAAAAATTAAGGATCGAATTTTCGATGGGAAATAAATGAGGAAAATTGAGATACAGAATTATGGGTCGGTGAGAATTTTTTTTTCTGTTGTTGAGTATGAAAAAAATAGAGTACGAAATGATTGGGGTAAATTGAACATGAATTGCAACAAATATACATTGTACAATTTCCTAGACTCATCGCTTGAAAAATTGCACAGAGAACATCACTATATATGTGTATTTCTCAAATTTTCTAAACATCCAATTTAAAATTTCTCTTTTTTATTCCTATTTTCCAACTTCTCCGGAATTTTCGAAATTCAATATTTTTTCCCAAATTTTGAAAAATTACAAATTTCTTATTTTTTTCACATTTTTGCAGTACTCAAAATTTTTTCCCACCTCCCGAAAAACAAAATTGCAGCGTTAAAAAAGTGCACATTCTCCCAAAAAGCCGAATATTTCAAGAAAATACAATTGCCTTCAAAATTGTTCAAGAGCGCCAAAAAAAATGGAGTTGTGAAATTACGTAAAATCCACCTGCCCAAAAATATATAAGCCCTCAAGTGTCCAAAGGGCTCTAAAAAAATCATCTCCTTGATCTAAATAATTTAATATGCCCACGTGGAGTCCCTAAAGTGCTTTTCTCTGTGCAAAAAAAAAATCCGTATCCCTTATTTCCGCAATTAAACAAAAAAGCACACAACTCTGGTGGTTACCTAATCCGGCCCTTTCCCGGACATGAGCCGGCGATTAAACTTTCCGTGAAAAGAAACCAGAATTCTGTGGTAGAGTAACACTTTTTTCCGTTGAAATCTCACAGGAAACTACGTAAAATGGCAAGAGCCCTCAACACTGATGAATCACAAAATCACTCATTTTCCCTTTTTCATTTTTCATTTTTTCTTCCGTGAATTAACAGAGCAATTGGACCGAATTGAGGAGGGTATGGATCAAATAAATGCGGATATGCGTGAAGCAGAGAAAAATCTAACGGGAATGGAGAAATGCTGCGGCCTCTGTGTGCTTCCTTGCAACAAGTATTTAATTTTAAACATTGTTATTAATTTTTATCCTAAGCCGAAAAAATTATTTTATGTCATCCGCCTCAAGAATAATTTTTCGGGCAATTTACAGCAGTCCCAAAAAATTTTTTTTCGGACAGTACGTAAAAGAGTACTTTACGGACGGTGTGGAAAAATAGATACTTTCGTCACGAGGTCGTAAACAATTTTTTACTGCGGTGTAACGAATTAAATTTTTCTTCATACTGGACGTAAAACCGGATTTTACGGACAGTATGATGAAAAAAGTTTTTTACGGCCTAAGCACGAAAAATATATTTTTTTTCATACATGCAAAAAAAATGAAAATTAATATTTGAATTTGGGGATTGAAGGGGAGCGAGTTTCAAGGAGGATGAGGGCACGTGGAAGGGCAACGATGATGGCAAAGTTGTGAATAATCAACCACAACGTGTGATGGATGATCGCAATGGGCTCGGTCCACAGGGAGGTTATATCGCTAAAATCACTAATGACGCACGTGAGACTGAAATGGAGGACAATATGGGACAGGTCAACACGATGATTGGCAATCTGAGGAATATGGCTATTGATATGGGTAGTGAACTTGAAAATCAGAATCGGCAAATCGATAGGATCAATCGCAAGGTAAATTATTGGCTAGCTGATTCCAACGAGCTATTCGTATTTTTTGGAAATTTTTGTAATTTTAGTGATTGAAAATTTTCAGAATATTTGGAGAACAGGGGATTTTTTTCGAGAGAAAAAATTCTAGGGGATTTTTTTTCGGGGGAAAAAAATTCTAGGGGATTTTTTTTCGGGGAAAAAATTCTAGGGGATTTTTTCGGGGGAAAAAATTCTAGGGGATTTTTTTCGGGGGAAAAAATTCTAGGGGATTTTTTTCGGGGGGAAAAATTCTAGGGGATTTTTTTTCGGGGAAAAAATTCTAGGGGATTTTTTTGGGGGGGAAAAATTCTAGGGGATTTTTTTTTCGAGGAAAAAAATTGTAGGGGATTTTTTTTGGCGGAAAAATTTCTAGGGGATTTCCTTCCGGGGAAAAATTTCTAGGGTTTTTTTTGGCAGAAAAATTTCTAGGAAATTCTTTTCGGAGGGAAAAATGTCTAGGGGGTTTTTGAGGAAACATTCTGGGGATTTTTTTTCTGGGGGAAATATTTGCAGGAAATGTTGTCTAGGTGGAACAAAAAAATTTCAATTAATGTATAATTGCTATATCTATTTTCAGGGAGAGTCCAACGAAACCCGAATACAAGTTGCGAACGAACGTGCCCACGAACTTCTCAAATAAGCTATCCCAGCATAGACTATTATTTCGTCAATGTCTTGGATCGTTTTCTTCTCCCCCATATCCCCTCAATAAACAAAAAAAAACAAAGAAAAAAAAAGAAAACATCCCTTTTACCTGTTAAATCTAGTTTCTTTTTTGCTAAAAATTCTAGCAGAGAAAAAAATTAACAAAACGATGATAATAATAATAATAATTATGCTCTCTGCATTATATTTCCGCGTTGAATCGCATCATTGAGACCACATTTACATTCTAATTAAGCGGTCGAATTTAATTAATTCGTTACACAATTGAGATATTTAATTAATCCAATAATTGGTTAGTTTTTGACACTGAAGTGGCGATATTTAATTAAGAAAAAAAAACAAACAAAAACAAAAACAATTTACAATAAGTTGAGGAAAAGAACGAAACAAATTCAAAAATTTCTTGTTGCAAAGATACTAATTAATTGACCATTTATGGCGATTTGATTTATTAATTGCCTTAGAAAAATATCCACATCTAAAAAACTTCGTCAATTAATTTTTTGTCTGGAGTAATTTTTTTTGCTCATTTTTTTTACCGCATTTGAGTGCTATCATAAGTTGTCATTACATTTTTGGCAGATGTCATATTGCATTATTTTTGGTTTTAATTTCAGAAAAAAAAAATCATAATTTTATTTTAATTTTAAGTTATAAATTTTAGACTGTCAACAAAATCTGTCAACTGTCAAAAGTGTGAAAATTGAAAATTTGATTCTACCATTTTGGCAGCTTATTGGTCAAGAAAATTTTGTACGAAATTTCGATGTAATAATTTGCAGAGGTTGTCAAAAACTGTCGAAATTTTGACAGTCTATGCAATTACTGGCAAAATCTTCTCGCCCAGTCTTCTCAAGAATTATTTTTATTTCTTCAATTTTTTTACTACACATTGATGCTTTATAAAAAAATTATATGGAAAACATTTTCCTTTGACGAAGTTTTTTCACCCACTCTCACAGGCAGAAAAAAAAATCATTAAACCAATATTCAATGGCTTGTTACACTGCATATTACCATGCCACAATTCCAAAAAAAAAAGAAAAATGTTGAAAAAAAATAGTGCACAAAGATTTGGGATATTTACGCCCAGTTGATTAAATGCATAATTAGGTGAATCAGTGATAATAAAATTGCTGATAAGAGAAAAATGAAGATTGTTTCGCTGATGTTGCTAGCTAAATATTATTGAATTCCCGAATGACAACGTCCCCCCCACCCACCCACCCCCTCCCGAATTTTGTCATTATGATTTCGGAGAAAATACTTAATTTTTTGAGTTCCCAATTTTTTTTTTCTTTCACCAATACTACGTCATTCCATTCAATCGCTTTTTAAATATTTTCAGAAAACTGTTTTATAGTTATTAAAAAATAAGAGAAAAAAAAATCCAAATAACACACATTGAAACGGCAATACGTAGATAATACACAATTAAATTGGCCTGTCACTCAATTTGCAAGATAAATAAAATAAAATAAAAATAAATAAAAAACAGAACAAGCAATAGAAGAAAAACAGGCAAAAAAAAATAATGAGTGAGTACCTGCGCAAGTCGTATAGACTATTCGCTTTTTATTTTTTCAATAATTGAGTACATATTCCATATCGTAAAAAAACCCCCAATGAAAAAAGTGGACTTGGTTTTGTACAACATGAATGAAAAAAAAAGGAAACTGTTGATGACGTGTGTTTTTTCAATTCATATCAGGAAAATCAGGCGCATGGGACTGGAGCAATAGGCAACTTGCATGCAATACAATTTCGCGAAATTACGTTGAAAAAATTATGCAAAAAAATTGTATAAAAAAATTATATAAAAATATATTTCAGCTTTTGCAAAATAGTGCATTAAAAAAATTTTTTTTTGAACGATCAAATTCGGCCGATGACGTCACAGTGTCGGATGTAGTGTCAAGGACAACCGCGAGGTGCGCGAGCGATTGTTTCTGGGTGGCGCGAAATTCAAACTGTCGGTTGGAATAATAAATGTAGAAGGTTATATTTTCCATGTTATCAGTGGGAACAAATGAAAACGTAATTACATGTGAATAATGAAAGTCCAACTGAATAAAAAGTTTGTGGTAGCGTCTACAAAACAATATCGCTAGCATTTTTTTCTCGAATATTCTTCTGACATTTTGGCGCCAAATTGGTCTCCGAATGTTTTCACCGGATCAAAACAATCTGATACTCTAATGAGTAATGGCGCCGACAGATGGCGCCACATGAAAGACTGGGTCGGGCACTGTGACGTCACAAGGGATTTTGGGGTATTTGAAAATTTTTGGAAAAGTCCTGATTCATTAACAAACCATTTTTTGATAATTTCTTGTACAAAAAATTGAAATTTATCATGCAAGTTGCCCATTGAATGAAGAATTTTTCTCCCCTTTGTTTTAGTCATCACAGGGAACATTGTGAATATTTGTAGATATTGAACAAAAACAAACAAACAAAGATAAGGTGAGATTTGAATCTAATCTGACTAAAATACGATGAAAACATTGTCTTAGAGTTTAATATGATATATATGAAAATTATATTGAGTGCGGAGATAAAGAGAGAGATAACTTTTGAGTGCGGATGAAAATGAATGGATTTCAAGTACCGTGCACGATTAATCAAATTCATAATTTTTGAGAATTTTTTTTTTTGGTTTTTCAAGTGCTGAGATGATTTTTAAAATGAAAATTAACATATTGTAGATTATATTGTACTTATGAAAGCAAACGAATATCTCTCAGATCTTATATATGTATTATAACATTATTGCTTATGTACTTTATGAGTTTTCTGATTATAATAAACTATTATGAACAGTAGGCATTGGGCTTAATTTTTTTTTATATTACTTACCCTTCCCTTCTTTTCAATTTTTTTTAAACCGTTTCATCCCGTTTTTTTTTTAATAATTTTTTTACAGCATTTGAGTGTTCTCCATTTTTTTTTTAATTTTAAAGAAAAAACTCAATGTTCTAAAACCTTCAAAAATAATTTTTTTTGCACAATTTTTTTGCGCAATTTTTACTACAACGTAACTATAGTTCATCAGACTTTCAAAAACATTTTTTGAAAGATATCTTCAAAACTAAGAACCTTAAAAAATATTCCTATAAAATTTTTTGTAGCTCTCGATATTCACTGACAATTCGCCTAACTTAAGAATTGCAAAAATGAATGAGTCCCCACAATTCTCTAAAACCGTTCATTATTATTCAGAACAAAATACAAAATCTCCAAAACACCAAAAACTCTGCACACTTATACCAACATGGTACCATTAAAAACTCTGCTTCAAAAGCAGATACGAGCTTAAAAAATCTGCTATTTAATCCACAGAATTAATTAGCCAACCTAATCTATGTGAATAGTCCGTGTAACTTGTCGCGTCTTGAATGCATTTCTTGGACTCTGTCTCTTTGGCGTGCCAACCAAAGGCACAGCTTTCAATGGTGTCCTCCTCATCTCCACTGGGGCCCTTCTCACCAAAGACTTGGCACTTTTCGGCGTTTTAACAGCCAATTGTTTCTTAATATGTGGAGTTTTACTCACCACTGTTTCACTAATGGCACTTGAATTCAAATTTCCCGCATTTTCCTGATCACTGGGACTCGTATGAATCACTCGTAATCTACTCTCAGGATTTTTTGGGCTCTTGCATTTTTTTTTCCTCTCATTTTTGACGGAATTTGACACTTTTTCCCGCACATTTAACTGGCTTGAAGCTCGCTTAACGTGCTCCTGATTGCTCTTACACTCATCATCGAATAATCTCGCCTTCGCCAACACCATTCCTGCATTTTGCGTTCGCAATTTTGCGATCGAGTCCCTACCCTGCACCTGTATTCCTGGAGAACGTGCCTTGTGGGAGAGCAGACGCTTTGCTGTGTGGTTCTCCGTCTCCAGGTAGATACTCGCGTTTTTCCATGTGACCGAATCATTTTCGGCGACAGAAACCTGGTAATAAAATTTTTGTATTGCATTTTTTTTATAAATTTTTTTTTATAAATTTTTTTTTATAATTTTTTTTTTTATAATTTTTTTTTTATAATTTTTTTTTTATTAATTTTTTTTTATTAATTTTTTTTTATAAATTTTTTACATTAAATTTTTTTGATTAAATTTTTGTAGGGGGTTACCAAAATTTTATTCCTAATATTTCCCTCAAAAAAAAAAATTCTAAAAAAAAAGTAAAAACCGAAGAGAAATTTAGCCAGAAAAAAAAATTGAAAATTATTTTTTTGAGTATGGGAGTCGTCAAAATGATTTTTTTTAAAAATATGAAAATGGGGAAAAAGATTTTTTGGTCTGGAAATTTTTTTTGAAACTTTTCTCAAACACTGAACTCGTGTACAAACCTTCAGCTTCTTTCCAGAGTCTTCTTCTAAGGACAGAACATTTTTTTGAGAATTTGTTTTCTTCAAATGGCTCATTCGAAGATTGTAGTACGATATTTTTTGATCCGCCCCGTTGCCGTGGAAAGACGAGGCCCTCCGCACGTGTTTCAAGTTGGTGACTCTTGGGGATTGTAGTGGAATTTGATCTTCCCTGCAGAAACTTAGGGAGCCTGTATGCTCGTCTGTATGGCTTATTAACGTGCACAATTGTTGGTGGAGGAAGTCCAGTCTTGCGTTTGTTTCCTCACTGCACACAGAAGCTTCACCGATATTGTATGCCTGGGGAAGACCAGACTGTTCGGAAATGTGCCAGGATGCAGAACGAGAAACTCGACGTTTTGAATTTTTTTCCTGTGGAAAAATAACGTTGTATTCTCATTCAAATTTCAAAAAAAATTAGAAATTGCTCTTACCACTTTTTCTGGTTCTGCAATTTTGTCGAACTCAAACATGTTAAAAATTTAAATTTTTCAATATTCTTCAATTTTTTCAAATTTCTCAATTTTTTCAGGTTTTTCAAAATTTTCAAATTTTTCAATTTTTTCAAATTTTTCAAATTTTTCAAATTTTTCAAATTTTTCAAATTTTTCAAATTTTTCAAATTTTTCAAATTTTTCAAATTTTTCAAATTTTTCAAATTTTTCAAATTTTTCAAATTTTTCAAATTTTTCAAATTTTTTAAATTTTTCAAATTTTTCAAATTTTTCAAATTTTTCAAATTTTTCAAATTTTTCAAATTTTTCAAATTTTTCAAATTTTTCAAATTTTTCAAATTTTTCAAATTTTTCAAATTTTTCAAATTTTTCAAATTTTTCAAATTTTTCAAATTTTTCAAATTTTTCAAATTTTTCAAATTTTTCAAATTTTTCAAATTTTTCAAATTTTTCAAATTTTTCAAATTTTTCAAATTTTTCAAATTTTTCAAATTTTTCAAATTTTTCAAATGTTTCAAATTTTTCAAGTTTTTCAATTTTTTCAAATTTTCAAATTTTTCGAATTTTTCAAATTTCCCAAATTTTACAAAGTTCCAGAATTTTGCGATATTTCTACAAACCTGAGACATTGAAAAAAATTCTAAGACTCCACGATACTTTACAATTTTCAAATCGTCCAAAAATCTAAAATATTGAAACCTAAAAATGCTATTACCGATCGCTGTTCCTGAGACCTCCTCCTGATATTCCCGATTTTCCTAGCACTGGGTGACCTGATGACCTTGCCCTCCGACGGTTTTCGAATTTTCAGTTCCTTTCCCAATCGTTTCGCGAGCTGATCAGCTGGATTGATGCTGCCAATGCTGGCTTCCCCTAAAGTCCTCTCATACTTGCTCTGCACTTGGCTCGCACAGTCCATTGAAAAACTGTCAATAGAGTCAATCGTTTCAATCGTATCGAGCTCCTTATCGATTCTGCACTCGATGGCCGACACCCTATTTTTAATCTCTTCATATTCGCTCTTCGGAATTTTCACGTACTCCTCCTCCGATTTTGAAATCGGGTTTGATGGATTTGGCGGGAAAGTCAGACATTTTTGAAGCTTCGATGGAAATATTTCGGGATTTTCGTCGGATAAATTCACGTCCGATTCTATGAACATTCGATCGTAGTCTTCCGAAAATGGGGGCTTCGCTCGGGCGTCCAGCAGCGATGACACACTCGATTTTTTTATGTTCTTCTTTTTTGGATGACGAGATACTCCAGAAGCCATGCTCCAACGACGCTCGATCAGCGGAGATGGGTCCGTTGGATTTCTCCCGTTAATGCTGGATTTTTACATTTTTTAAATATAAATTCTTCCTAAATTTTTCATCGTTTTTTAATTACTCTAGTTTTTCACTAAACTTTTCAATTTTCCAAATTTTCGATTTTCTTGCAAAATTTCGAAATTTCCCAATTTTCAAAAATTTTCCAAAATTTTCCAACGTTTTCCAAAAAATTTTAAAATTTTTCAAAATTTTTCAAAATTTTCCAAAATTTTCCAAATTTTGCCAATTTTCCAAAATTTTACAAAATTTTAAAAAATTGCCCAATTCCCCCAAATTTGGCAAATTTTCCAAACTTTCTAAATACTCAAAAATTCCCAAAAATGTCTGTTATCCAAAATTTCAAAATCGTCAAAAATTTTCAAATCCCCAAATTTTCCAAAAATTTCAATTTTTCACGCCATCCAAATAATCCATTATCTTACCCATGATTTCCACTGAGGTGTTCGTGCTCCACTTTGTGTCGATTTTTATTGACAAACCGTTCCAGATTAATTCCCAGTTTAATTCTGGACTTATCCAATTTGTGGTTCTTCAATTCACTCGGATTTGGGTTGTCAGAGACTGGTGAATTGAAGAGGACCCTAGGTGCTGATTCGCGTTTCTTTTTGATGATCGTGGAGGCATTTGCCGGAGGATCTGAAATCTTGCGTTTTTTCGACGACTTCGAGGGGGTGGTGGGTGGGGAGAGGGCGGGGGTGAGGAGGGAGCGACGCACTTGTCCATCTTCTGGCGAATTTTTGCCGACAATTTTCTTCAAGCCATTGAACATTCGCGTCAAACTGCCACTTCGATGCTTCTTCTTCTTACTCTTGGATGCTGCGCCCGAATGGTCCAGATCTGTAGATGGACTTGTAGTATCCGACATCGCTGTTTCCATTATCTCCTTCGGGAGTACCCCAATTTGTCGAGCATTTTCAATTAATATCTGAAATGAAAAAAAAAATTAATAATCAGAAATTATAATTTTTTTTTATTTAATAAAAAACTTTCAAAATTGGAATTTATCAAATTTCTGGTCTTTCCAATTTAAAAAAAAAATCGTATATATAGCCAATCAGCATTCCATACCCAACGAATGAATGCACAAATAAAAATCAGTGAAATAACTAACTAAAATACAAAAACTAAATTGGCAAACTAAATCCTAGAACGAAGTTGTAGGCAAAATTCACTCTGTTGTCGCCCAAGGTCAAACTTTGTTGAATATCTCAAAATCTAACAAACTCAGCAGCATTTTGCATACGACCTTTTTTGTAGAGGACACTTCGAGCTCCAGATTTGTCCCCACCCAAATTTTTCTATCTGCCTTAGTTTCTGAGATATTCCCCGAAAGGTGAGTGGGCGCCAACTGGGCGAAGTTGATACAATCAAAATCATGACTGAAAGAGAATCTAAATAAATTTGATAAATGGGAGAATTGTGGTCCAATTACCTTGACAATGGATAGATGAGCATTGAGCCTGTTTTGTACAGCTGCCATAGTGGTTTCTCTGACTGGCATGATATTGGGTCCAATGACTTTGGCCAAATTGTCAACACCCATTCTATTCATGTTCTCATACATAGCAACTCGTTGGAGGAACTCCATCAAAAATGCCATAGTCATTAAAAATTTATTGGGCAGGAGAAGACATGCCTGCAAAATAGCATCGACTTTGCAGAATTTTAGCATTGAACATCTCACAAACAAATCGTGAAATTCGTTTGGTATCAGTGGCTCCGGCAGGTCGCGCAAATATTTTTTCAAACAATTTGCAACATCTATAGCACCATATTTATCGCCGAGGTCATTTCCATTATCAAAACGTGCCACTAGCTCCTTCTGACGTGTCTGGGAGCCAGCCTTACGAAAGAGGCCCTCTTGGTTGAGATTTTGGTCGAGATAAGTGACAGCTTGTTTTACGAAAACTGGAACACTTATGAGAGCACCCGATGACAATTTGATGTTGTCGAATTTTTGACGGCCCAGGGAAACACCGAAGACCTTTTTTGCCCGCTCAACACGCACATCTTTATCCAACTTTTGGAGTCGTTTAGTTCTGGACTTAACCCCCAATGTGCGGAGATTGTTAGTGACTGCTTGGTGGACTTTAGATGTATTTGGAACAGTGTATATCAGCATTTTTGGGGAGCTCGGGCGACACTGGGCGGTGGAAATTTTAATGGTTTTTTGACTAACATTCAGGCGAGGGGTACTTGTCATGGGGGCTTGTAAACAAACTGCGGGTCATTTGAAACCGTGATATAATCGCGTATGTAACTGTCGAGGCAGGCCTGCCAACGGCGGGAAGTTTGAAATTGGCGCGGTTGCAGGAACCTGGTGCGCGCGGACGGAAAGAGGGGGGGGGGAGCGCGCGAAGTTTAAAGAGGGCCTGGAATGTGTCGTTGGAGCACGTGGGAATACTGTGAATTAGTTTTTGAACAATATGTTCTGCGATTTGAAACGTTTCTGACTATTGTGAATTCAGCTTGTGAAATATCTGCCTGGGTGTACAGTTAAATAGTAGCCATCAACTTGGAACCAAAAAGGTACTTTTAGGAAATTTAAGTCTGCCCCCCACCCTTGCCCTGATGCCGCAATGCTAAATTTGGCCACAATCGAAAAAAATTAATTTCACTTTTTCGACCCAAAATCGATGGGAATATCTTCTGAGGGTTGCTATTGGATAGTATCAACGCGCACGGGGCCAAAAATTGAATTTTAAAAAAATTAAGTTTGCCTCCCCATAAGGTCCCAATGTTAAATTTGGCCAAAATCGAAAAAAATTAATTTCACTTTTTCGACCCAAAATCGATGGGAATATCTTCTGGGGGTTGCTATTGGATAGTATCAACGCGCACGGGGCCAAAAATTGAATTTTAAAAAAATTAAGTTTGCCTCCCCATAAGGTCCCAATGTTAAATTTGGCCAAAATCGAAAAAAATTAATTTCACTTTTTCGACCCAAAATCGATGGGAATATCTTCTGGGGGTTCCTATTGGATAGTATCAACGCGCACGGGGCCAAAAATTGAATTTTAAAAAAATTAAGTTTGCCTCCCCATAAGGTCCCAATGTTAAATTTGGCCAAAATCGAAAAAAATTAATTTCACTTTTTCGACCCAAAATCGATGGGAATATCTTCTGGGGGTTCCTATTGGATAGTATCAACGCACACGGGGCCAAAAATTCAATTTTAAAAAAATTAAGTTTGCCTCCCCATAAGGTCCCAATGTTAAATTTGGCCAAAATCGAAAAAAATTAATTTCACTTTTTCGACCCAAAATCGATGGGAATATCTTCTGGGGGTTGCTATTGGATAGTATCAACGCGCACGGGGCCAAAAATTGAATTTTAAAAAAATTAAGTTTGCCTCCCCATAAGGTCCCAATGTTAAATTTGGCCAAAATCGAAAAAAATTAATTTCACTTTTTCGACCCAAAATCGATGGGAATATCTTCTGGGGGTTGCTATTGGATAGTATCAACGCGCACGGGGCCAAAAATTGAATTTTAAAAAAATTAAGTTTGCCTCCCCATAAGGTCCCAATGTTAAATTTGGCCAAAATCGAAAAAAATTAATTTCACTTTTTCGACCCAAAATCGATGGGAATATCTTCTGGGGGTTCCTATTGGATAGTATCAACGCGCACGGGGCCAAAAATTGAATTTTAAAAAAATTAAGTTTGCCTCCCCATAAGGTCCCAATGTTAAATTTGGCCAAAATCGAAAAAAATTAATTTCACTTTTTCGACCCAAAATCGATGGGAATATCTTCTGGGGGTTCCTATTGGATAGTATCAACGCACACGGGGCCAAAAATTCAATTTTAAAAAAATTAAGTTTGCCTCCCCATAAGGTCCCAATGTTAAATTTGGCCAAAATCGAAAAAAATTAATTTCACTTTTTCGACCCAAAATCGATGGGAATATCTTCTGGGGGTTGCTATTGGATAGTATCAACGCGCACGGGGCCAAAAATTGAATTTTAAAAAAATTAAGTTTGCCTCCCCATAAGGTCCCAATGTTAAATTTGGCCAAAATCGAAAAAAATTAATTTCACTTTTTCGACCCAAAATCGATGGGAATATCTTCTGGGGGTTCCTATTGGATAGTATCAACGCACACGGGGCCAAAAATTCAATTTTAAAAAAATTAAGTTTGCCTCCCCATAAGGTCCCAATGTTAAATTTGGCCAAAATCGAAAAAAATTAATTTCACTTTTTCGACCCAAAATCGATGGGAATATCTTCTGGGGGTTCCTATTGGATAGTATCAACGCACACGGGGCCGAAAATTCAATTTTAAAAAAATTAAGTTTGCCTCCCCATAAGGTCCCAATGTTAAATTTGGCCAAAATCGAAAAAAATTAATTCCACTTTTTCGACCCAAAATCGATGGGAATATCTTCTGGGGGTTCCTATTGGATAGTATCAACGCACACGGGGCCGAAAATTCAATTTTAAAAAAATTAAGTTTGCCTCCCCATAAGGTCCCAATGTTAAATTTGGCCAAAATCGAAAAAAATTAATTTCACTTTTTCGACCCAAAATCGATGGGAATATCTTCTGGGGGTTCCTATTGGATAGTATCAACGCACACGGGGCCGAAAATTCAATTTTAAAAAAATTAAGTTTGCCTCCCCATAAGGTCCCAATGTTAAATTTGGCCAAAATCGAAAAAAAATAATTTCACTTTTTCGACCCAAAATCGATGGGAATATGTTCCTGGGGGTCCAATTGAATGGTATTCATCGACTTCGTACCTTTTCGAGAAAAATCGGGAAGGTAAAATTAAACGTAGATTAGAGGTGTGACCAAAAACGTCAATTTTTGTATGCCCAGCAATATAAACAAACTCACATTTTCGAGAAAAACAAACTCTATTATCAGCAAAATATTTACAACTTAATCACATAACTGTCAGTATTGCAGTTTCATCGCGGTTTCACAAATTTCTCATTTTCCGTCCGACTAAATCTCACCTGCATCTTCTCATACCGATTTTTAAACGTTTCAAATTTCTGTCGAAACTGTTCATTCCTGGCCAATTTCGACGATCGATCGTGTTTCAGAACATCCTCATACTTGGCTTTGTATTGGTCAAGAATCGCATAAATGTGTTTGCTGGGTCTAATCCGCTGATACATCACAATTTGCATAATTTCCAAAATATAAGCAATCCTATTTCCGCAGCACGCATTCCCCAGAAGAGACCCAGCGATAACAGTATTGAGTGTGTGTCCAGTAGTTTCAATTCCCTCAATTAAAATTTTCGCCTCCTCAAGAGTGTGACAGCCCAAAGCAAGAACTCCCCAAGTGATCATATTGGGCACAAGATTGTGCCTCTGAATATCATCCAAGACTTCCTTCGCCTCCTTATAATCCTTCCTAAAACTCCTCTTCTTGATCAACATATTAAAAAAGTCAATATCCAACGAAATTTTCTTCGTCCTGGCCGTTTCAATTAACTTCCTCTCAATAGCCAATGAATTTGGCACAAGATCAAGAAGCAAAGTCATCGTTTTCTCATCAGGTTCAACATGATCAGCCTCCATCCTCTTCATAAAACCATTAAAGCCTCCAAAGAGGATCAACTTGTTCCTCTGATGGATGTCCTCCAACCTGAACACCTCACATTTATCAGCAACCATTGCCAGGCTGCTCGTAGCTCCAGACTTCATCTCAGTTGCATCACTTGTTCCTCCACTCTTCAAAATATTTGAGACAACTGGAGGATTCGCCAACAGATCAGGTGTCAACGAGTCGCTGATCAATATCCTTGACGCTTGATAATTCGTCAGTAAAATCTCATTCGACTGTAACTGTCCCATTCGCGTGTCCCTGATCGCTCGTAGAATCAAATTAAAAGTGAGCAGGCTAGGCTTCTTCCTCCATCGTTGCATCATATGCCAAACCACCAAGGCATGCCTCAGCCCATTCTCCTTATCCGAATTGCAGGCGTAGAGGAGAGAGTTGAAAGTTGACTCGTCAATCGTCATTTTTTTGTCGATCATCTGATCGACAATTTTAAAAGCCTCCACTATGCGCCTGTGCCTGCCATAAGCTTTTACAAAAGCATTGTAATGAACTTGATTGAGCACGATGTCTTTCTGGCTAATCTCTTCCCGGATTTTGTCCAAATACTCCAGGGCAACTTCGGAGGTGGCTGTGTTGGCGCATGCATTTATCACACTCACGTATGTTGCTGCGTTTAGTTTCAGGGCGCGCTTCTTCATTTGAGTAAAGAGCTTCCATGTCTTCTTCAGATTGCCCTGTACAGCGAAAGCACGCAGGAGCAGAGTGTACTGATAAGTGGTTGGCTTATCACGATTGTCTTTTACTAGATCTAGGACCTCGAGTGCTGAGTCTAGGTCACCTTTGGTTATGTGCTCTTTTATCAGGTCGGCGTATTGGCCTTTGGAGAGCTTTAGCCTTCTTGCGACCATTCCTTCGTTCTTCTCGAATGACTCCTGCTCTTGCTCGTCTGGGTCCATGGGGAATTCCTCGAATTTGTGGCCGGATAGGTCGCCGAAAATGTCAGCATTTTTCGAGGCGAACTTCTCGGTCGAGTAAGACTGATGGGGGGAATTTTGGAGAAGCAGGTTTGGCGGTTTTGAGGTTGCGCAGAGCTTTGGAAGGGTGGGTTGGAGAAGTTGGAGAATTGGGTGGGATTTCAGCGATGTTTGGAGGAAATTTCGACGAACGGAGAACATTGTTGACGATTTTTTGATGGGGTCGTATTAGGTTTTAGCAATCCTCGATACTTGGCTCTGACATTTGTTCGAAGGTTTTGATTGGTTGAAGCTCTGGAAAAGAGAGTGACAAAATTAGTGATTTATGTCTTCATTAGGTTATTTATTTATGTAATTATTCAAATATTTCAAAAACAATTTTGAAAAATTTTAAAAACACGTGTTTTAGAAATGACACGTGCTCCATTTTTTTCTATTTCACGATAAAATACAAATACATTCCATAGAATTCTTATAGGATCGTCATAAGGTTTCCATGGGAACACTAGAAAAATTTTCCAAATTTGGACCGAGATAGAAAAACCTCAAATTTTAGAAATAATTTTGACATATCATTTATATGGAAAAATTATAGAAATTTCATGGAAATTTGTGACACGTGCAGACAAAATATCAATCTTCCATTTGAATTGTTAATCATGTTTTCTATAATCTATAAACAAAATTGTACAACCACTGAGTGAATTAAGTGCTATACAACTAAATTACAACTTACCTTGAACACTTGCGCGCATAATCACAATTGAGTCATAAATATGTGTTGGATAGTATGTGTAACTTTTGACATGTCAATTGATCATCGAAATTGTAAACTTTCGACTAGCAACAATGAGACGCGTGGTTCGCTCTTATATTTTGTTTTGTTTTTGTAAGGTTAGGTTAACCAAGTTCTTATATATAGTCGTCACATTTTCGAAATTGTCTTCGGGTTTCGAGCCGAAGTCTCCCCACCACGACCGACGCATGCGCATTGCACTGCTTGATTGATGCGCGGGGGGTTTGAATGGCGACGCGCATGCGCAGACGGTGGCAAGGTGCATTCGGCTGGAAAACCGAATATATATATATATATATATTTGCGGCCGTGAATGAAAAAAAAATGTAAAAATCTCTAGTAAATTCTAAAAAACCAAAAAAATTTTTATCAATATTAGTTAGAACTCTATCACTAAAAGGGAAGTAATAGAGATGATGGACAAGAATTTGTAAAATCAAAAAAGTTTATTGTATAACAATATGTAAAATTTTATTACAAATGAAAAACAGTGGAATTCTGAATTGTTAATTTGTTGGAGTGAAAAAAATTCGGATATTGAAAAAATGTGGTCCCACAATATCGGCCAGATCAAACCATATGTATATATAATTATATATACATATAGAGACCTTCTATTGAATACTGATATGAAAGATAAGAGCTTAGTGACTTATATCTGTTCATATTTGAAAATCTCATGACAAATATAGCTCGTCGATCTTAAACCGAATATTTCAAGATTTCCATTTTTTTTTTTCTAAATTCCAAACATTTCAAAATTTTGCAAAAGTAGCCAGTATGAAAAAAAATTGAAGCCCTGAAAATAGTTGAATTTTCTCAAAACTTAATCAAAATTTCGCTTGAGTGGCTCGCAGGCCTCTCCCAAATTTTCCTTAACTAATTTGAAGTGCAGATTGACCAGAGAGGGCTGGGACAATCTCGAATTTAACTGCGATTGTATCTGTTGCCCCAGCCCCTCTTGTGGTCGTCCTTATACTCGTCCATGGCCCTCTGTTGTCGACGAAAATCCTCGTCATCCTTTTCAATTTTCTCCTCCTTCTCCAAATCCTCAGGATTTTCCTGGCTCGAGTTCTGATTGTTCACCATATCTTGAAGACTTTTGGCACTTGCCCCAGGACCTGCTGCCGACCACTCACCGTCTGCAATTTTTTTCTCGTAAAATTCTTCGACTGTCATCACTGGAAGACTCGGATATCCAGCCCCGAACACCTGTAACAGGTAAAGCATTTTTAAAAAATTGAGTTACATTAGAATTTTGAAATTTCAATTTTTGAAATTAGAGAAAAAAAAATATATTTTTTCCCAGACAAACCTGTTTCTGAATTTGATTTTTCGTAATGATAATTGGCTGCAATTTTGGTGGATTGTAGTCCTTTTTCGGCTCTTCCCCATCCTTCTTCATTTTCTCCATATAAGCAAGAATCTCTTTTTCCTGAGCCAAAGAATTAATCTCATCGACAGCCTTTATAACATAAGACTTGATTAAAGTCACGAAATACTTCCTGATGGTTTCGTCGTCCAAGTTTGCACTCTCCATCGTCACTCTCAAGCTTGCCAACTGCTCCTGGAGTTCCTTCTCCTCTCTAAATCGCTTCAGTTTGTCTTGTCGAGTGTGCACCATGTCCTCGATCATTTTTGTGTTCGATGGAGCTGTGGACACTTGGGATTCCGCGGGTGAAGCCGCCGATTCTACCTTACGCTTGGGGATTTGAACCTGGAAGCACCATTTTTATCAGAATACTATCTCAATTTTTTTCAATTCAGAATCGCAACTTTTGATGTTTTTTATTTTGCATTCGAAACATTTTCTTCAATTATTTTCTTCCATCGTCCATTCGACTCTTGAGTGATTATCAATTATTATTGCTATGCATTTTACTATTAAAACCTTTATATATATATATAAAAAAAAAAAAAAAAATCGACGTTTTGAGGTTAAACCTAGAACTTTTGCCATGGACCCAAACGAAAAATTTGAACTTTCAAATTGTGATAGGGAGCATCCAAATTTTCCAAATTAATCTCGATAATATGCTCAAAACTGTTATCTAAAAGTTGAACAATTTTTTTTTTTTTAATGGAGAATTCTGAAAGTTTCGACAGAAATTTTATCAGAAAATGGTTGTTATTAAAAATTGTTAATGATGTAATATTGACCTCTGTAATATTGTAGGATTTTACGCGCTCCAGGAAATCGTAGAAATAGACTTCAGAAACGTTGACATAGTGTAGACGATGGCTACTATCGCATAATTTTGTGGCAAGGGATCCAAGGAGAGCCGGCAACAGAAAGTACTTGATATTTTCCGTTGGAATTTCCTCAAACTCTTCATTTTTACTGAACATATCAGCCATTGAGACCAGATTTGTGGCATCCTCCAGCATCTTCATGCACCTTTTCACCTGGACCTGAACCTCCAGGTCATTGGTGGGTGCTTGATTTTTTTCCAGAGAATTGAACAATTCAAAAGCTGTGTCAAACAGCGATGACAGGGTGGTTGAAGTTTCTGATTGATTACTATCACTTTCCATCGTTATTTCAGAGTAATTCGGTGCTGCAAAATTGACAGGATCCGGCCACTTTGATTATTTACTTTTTTTCGTTACTGCACGGTGATGTTGGTACTGTAGGACACAGTAAATACTAGTTTAGTCTACTGCGCATCTTTGTGCGCACGCGGCCATTCTTCACAAATTCAAAATGGCGGATGGCGCAGGAACTGTACATAGGGGCGCTGTGATTGGCCCATTCGAATGTCACGTGACCTTGGATTACCCCCACTACAGCCAACTGCGCACAATCCGTTCGATGCTCGTTTTGATCGTTTGACGCTGTTTTGCGCGGGATCAATTAGTAAATATACGTGTTAACTCGTTAACTTCGGCAAATACATTTTTATGCATATTTTGTGAATAGTGGAAAGGATTTTCATCAATTAATATCAATTGCTGAATACAGGAATCTATATCGAACTAGTAAGTGAAAGTTTTATCACGTATGGGAGAGTGAGGTTATGTTTTCATGAACTTCGTATTTTTTTCACTTTCTCTTGGATCAGTCAGTTTAAAAGAAATGCACATCTGGAAAAAATGGAGGCGTCATAGTGAAGAAATAATGTTTTTTTGGAATTGTAAATAAAAAAAATTTTTTAGGGTTTAATTTTGTGGAATTTTCTAATTTTGATATTTTAACATTTGAACGATTTGAAAATTGTCATAGGATCAATACTATATTTTCGATTGGCTTATTATTCTTATTATATTTTATAGCTGCATATGAAATATTTATGTAATTTTTTTCGTGAAAACAAATCGAAGTTGAAAGAGTTTTAATAACAATTTTAACAATTCCAAAAATGAAAAAAAAAATCACTGGAAATGTCAAAAGTATGAGAAAATTATGCAGATTAAAAATTGAAATAATTCGAAAATTTCAAACATTTTCAAAAAATTTCGAAAATTTAAAAAATTGCAAAACTTTGAAAAAAAAATTGAAAATTTGAGAAATGTCAAAATTTTTCGGAAATTCAAAAAATTAAAAAAATCTAAAAATTTCAGATGCAATGTCTCGTCCAACACGTCTCCGAAGACCTCGTATTCGAGATGAGGACCCGCCTCCGTCTCCCACCAAACCCGCCCCGGGTGCCTCCAAGCTCCGCAAAAATACCGGAATAGTCGAAAAAGACGCCTTGGTCCAACTGCGTTCGCCAGTATTGCGGGACCGCACGAACCTCACAGTTGAATCACCGAAAGCTCTCATGCCAAGAAAAGCCCCAGCGGCGAAGCCATCAAAAAAGGCAGAAAATTCCGAAAAGAAGAACCCTCGAGTTCTCAGGGCGAAGCCTAAACCAGCAGACGCCCCAAACCCAAAAGTCCCAATATCCAAGCCTTCAAAACTGAAATCCAGCAAAAGCTCAGAATTGATAAAAGCTCCAGACCTCCCCAAAACCGTTTCAAAGTCCCCAAAAGACGTCCCAAAAAACCCAGAGACTGTCGCAAAAATGTCCAAAAATATTCCTGCAGCACATCAAGAAATGACGGAAGCTCCGAAAAGCTCGAGGCCCTCAAGAACGCTTCGTAAGCCCACAAAATTCCGTCATTCCCCTGAAACCGAGTCTCCACCCCCAAAATTGAAGCGCTCAGAAAGTCTAAAAACCTCAGTTCAACTTCCCAAGCCCTCAAACCCAAAATCTACAAACGAGAAAAAATCAGAAACCCCAGTCCCTCCAGAAAAGCTCCAAAAGAAAAAATCAACAGAGCCACCCCGAAAATCCAAGCGCTCACTAAAATCGGAAAAGCCCGAAAACAAATTTTTCAAAAATAAGAGAACACTGATGACGCATTCAAAAGTGTCCCCATTGAAGCGAGCTCTGAGAAAGCCCCGAAAAATACCCCAAAAAAAGCTCGGCTCTCCACCAAAAGCTCCAACTCCTGAAGAATCGTTCGCAAAAATTAAGAAGACCTTGAGGCCACGAAGGACCGGCAAAGATTACAACGAAGAAACGCTAATCGAGAAGAAGGCTAAAAGCGCTGAAATTCCCGTAAAAGCTCCAATTTACAAAGCTCTAAATATTGAGGAAGACATCGAGAAGGACAAAAACGAAGTTTACGATTTCAGTTTCGACTCAAATGACTCCAACGAGTGTCTCCCCAAAAAACGTAAAAAGAAATTTGTTCGAAAAGCTCCAGCAAAGCGTGCCAAGATGGATCCAACGATTGATACCAAGAAAGCTCAATCCAGGAGGCCCAAAAAAAATTCTGGAGACCCAAAAGTCGTCAAAAAATTGGGAAAAAAAATTCCAATGGCCACATCAGACACCAAGGGACCTGAGAAAAAAATTCCAGAAAGCTCAGCTTTTGACGAGCTTTTGGAGAAAAGCTCTGAGCAAACTGGGCTCAAAGATGCTCAGAAGATTGTTCGGGTACCGGGAAAAACGGGGAAAATTGCGGAAAATTTGGAGCTTGCAGAAGTGCCAGAGCTTAATTCACCACCTGCATCTCCATGCCCACCATCACCACTATCCAATTGCCAGTCCCCAGTACAGATTAACGAACCAATTGAAGTTGTCGTGGATGTTCACGTTTCGTGTGATGCACAAGAAACTCCAAAATTGGACTTCAAATCACCGACAAAGCCCACCATTATTTCAAACAAAAAATTGGAGGGACTGAGGAAAATAAGCTTGACTTCAACTCCCCTCAATGCAAATTCAAATGAAAATTCTCGGCCAGGATCAACGAATTTGTTCCACAATCGACCTTCAACGCAGTATAAAAGAATGCTCAATCATTCGTTAATCAGAAGATCTCTATCACCAATTGTTAAACAAGCCAGTGAAAATTTTGACGACAGCAGTCCCTGGAGGCCTGTCCTACCCGAGACATTTTCACGCGTTAAAAATGTCTTCCAGAGCACCCCCATTGTGCAAAAAGCTGTCACACCCCATGGAATTAGAACCTTGACTATGGAGAAAAAAGTGTCAGATAATTTTAGCAGAATTCAGAAAATTGTTGAGAAAGATGAAAATGACAATTCGCCAAAAAAATCGCCGAGAAAATTTGGCACTGTACTGTCAAATTTTGCAAGCTCAAGGAGCTTAGAGTCACCGTCCAAAATGTCCAATGTAGAAAATTTGGAGAATAAGGAAAATGTGGTGAGCCCGAAAAAAATTCAGAAGAGAAATATCTTCAGGAGTCCACAACCTGGCCCTTCTGGAATACAAAATTTGCGAAATTTGGAGAATTCAGAAAATAGCAAAACTTTGAAACAGTCAAATTTGAATAATTTTTTGAATATACCGGAAATGCCAAGTAGCACAAGAATCACCACGGCTGATGGGATTTTTGATGATTCGGGACCGGAAGCTACTGTGCCAGGCAAAGTTGGCAAAAAATTTGAAGACTTTGATGTTCGCAATGCATTTGGATTTGATGATGAGAGTAATGGGGAATTTTCCATGGATTCTAGGGTTGAGGATGAGCGAATTGTTGCTCCAATTAAGGAAATTGTTGCGCGAAAATCTGAGAGATTGCCTACGAGAGTTATCAAACCGAAGATTGATAATGTGAAGAAGATTGAGGAGGTGAAGAGGGGGAGAAATTTGAGAAGTGGCAATTTGGGAACAGCCGAGTTGGAGAACATTTTGAACGGTGCCGAGGTTGAGAAAAATTTGGAAAAATCTCCTCAAAATTTGGCAATTGGAAAGCCCGAAAATTTGGAGAAAGTTGAAGCAGAGACGAATTTGAGAATTCAGAGGGATCCAAGGGAGGAAAATCTTGATGAAATTGAGAAGGTTCTGGGTGGAAACGAGAGTAGCAGTAGTGATGGAACTGATGGTGAGGAAGTCAAAACGCATTTCAAAGCGAGGGATCCTGAAGCTACAAAAAAGGTTCTCATGGAGTCTGTTCATTTTTTGGATACGTTCGATGCTGAGGAGAGGGAAACTAATCCTGTTGAGGTTCCACTGTTCGTTGATGCTGAACCAGTTCATTTTAAGCAGGTGAGATCCTTGAAATTTTATTTTCTCTTTTTTTTTCACAATTTTCAAATTGCATTTTCAAATTGTTTTTTAAAATCGTTTTTCTTAATTTTTTTTTTTTAATAAATATTTCTCAGTTTTTGAGCTGGCTCAATTTATCCCCAATATTTTGTAATTATAAAATCACGGGGAATCGATTTCTCAGGAACAACATTTTACCTGATCAATCTGATTTATTAAAAAAACGTACAAAATATGCAGTTTTTTTTTTTTTTTTTTTATTTTTTTTTAATTTATCGATGTTGCTAACTTTTTTTTTCGAATAATTTCAGCCTGCAAGATACTCGTATGGAAAACGGAAGAGGGGCATTCCCACCAACACTTCTGGCGACACTGAAGATGAGCTTCAATCTGACGATGAAGAGGATCTTCCCAAGCATAAGCAGAAGAAGCACAAAATGACAAAAGCTGTTAAGGAACAGCAAAAGCAACTCGATGCATGGGCAAAAAATATCAATGAAACGTTTGAAGAAATCGATCACTTCTCTCTTGTCGTTGAATAATCGTTTTAAAAGCAGAATAATTGTCGGTATATTTGAAATACTTTTGAAGACTTTTATTAGCGTATTTTTGTTGAGGGACCATGTCACGGTTCGGCATTTCATTTTTCATTAAATCCTAATTTATGCCCAAAATTAAAAATTGACTGAAAATGAAAATTCGTCAATGCAAGATCACTAGTTAAAAATAATTATTTTGCTGGAAAACGTTGCGAAAATATTTGTAATTTCAGACATTTTTGAAATGCTTGAATAGTCAATTTTTCAAAAACTTTTGATTTTTTAAAAAATTTAAAACTCTGAAACGATTTTTTTTTTCCGTCGAACCGTGTACCACTTCTCATTTTTTCGTGGATGTATATTTTCCACTTGGTGTATAAAAAACTAGGCTCATTCTTAACGTACTCAAATTTTTATATTTAAAGTATAAGATTAGTTTGTTGAAGAAAAAAATGTTTATACGGTCTAAAGCTTATTTTTCGTATGGCAATATATTAATTAAGTATTGGAGTGATGAAAATAGATAAGACGAAATCCTGATTGCGTTTATTGACTTATCTATGCGTTTTATATAGTTAAGTAATTGAAAGTTGTGTTGTAAACACTTTTATATATCTATGGGTCATTCCAAGTCAGTTCAGCCACTCTCATTATTTTTTTTATTTTATGAAATTCAATTGCATTAATATTTTTTATGTCGGCTCAGATTTTCGAAAATCTATTTCGTGACCCAATGGACCAAATTGAATGGCTAGAAAAATATTTCATTCACTTTTTCAAATATTTTTCAAAGAAAAATATTTCAATATCGTAGTATCGATTATTAAGACACTTTTGCATTTTTCAATTTTTTTATTTATTGCTAAGATCAATCGAAAATTTGAAATTTTCATTTTTGTATGAAATCCAATCAGAAAATAGTTTTTTAAGGATCATGTTAAAAGGGCATTCGTTGATGATCTTGGTGGCTGATTTGGCATGGAGTGTCCCCTATGTCGAGCAATATTGTTCGATTCCTAAAATTTAACGCACAAAGTATTTAAAAAACGGTGAAAGGAGAAGTCTTGGATATTAGTTGATAGTAGTTTCATAACTTTATATTATTCGTGGGTTGCTCAGTGACGGCTTGTGTACATGATTGAAATATAGGAAACCAGTTTAGTTGATATATCATCTTTTGATTTATCGTTCCCAGCCCAAACTACCAATGAGCTTCATTAGTTTGAAAAATTTTGGAACTCATCAAAGTTGTTCAGATTTTCAAAATTCAAAAATTGACCGAATTAAAAAAATTGATTTTTGAAATATTTTCAGAGATGAAAATTTGAACGAAATAAGAGTAAAAAGAAGTTCAAGTCGAGTTTCAAATTTTCCTGAATTTTTTTTTTTTTCCTTGAAATAAATAATAATGTCAACAAAAATTGAACCAAATTTTGATACGAAAATTTTTTTCTCGACAATTTTTTTCAACAATTCAAATTCAATTTTCAACACCAAGAACGCCTCATTAAACGTTCGTTTACCATTAGTTTGTTATCAGCACTTAACAAATGACTTAATTACAACATTGACAAAGACACTTTTCTTATCATTGACTATATATGGTTTATTTAAGTCTTCGTGTCGGACAGTGCCAACTACTTCTTCCTGGACAAAGAGTTTTCTTATCTCATTGAGCATTAGTCATGGATAATTTTATTTCGCTTTCTCCACTGATAAGGTCTGATACATGTAGGGAAACATTTTTCTATTCCCCGACTAATTTAAATTCGAAATTGGGTTGAGCACATTGTTGCGGTCGCGTATTTTACATACAATGAGGGTAAAAACAATAAAAATCAGCTGATATTTTAATGAGGTAAGACCGAATATGGCCTTCATTGATAAATTCATTTTTTCCACGCGTACAGGACTTTCACAAAAATTTTCAGATGAAAAATGTAAAATTCGTGTTCAAAAATTTTAATATTTCCCGCGAAATTTTTTGAACGCCTCAAGTAACTCTATCAGTTTATCTAGGTCGAGATAAAAATTTTTTACACCGCACAGATAAGTCGATGGAATTCCCGCGAGTTGCGCGCGCAGCTGGTACCGGAAGCGCGCCATCTATGGAGACTTCCGCGGCATCCACCGAAAGCGTTTTTGGCGGATATCTTAAAAACTACGAACATTAACGAATGGTCATAAGGACCTTTATTGTAGGTCTCAGTGTGCTCTACAAAAAAGGTTATTATGACAATTGGCCTATCTCCTTCAGGTTCCGAGATATGAGCCCAAAACGAAATGGGAGAAGTTCCCAAAATGCGCGCCGCGGAACGGCGAGATAAGTAAGGAGTTAAATTGTTATAAAATTTTGGAAAAAACTAATTGGAATTTCCAATTTTCTGAAGAAGCAGTTTCCAAATTCCAAAAAAAAAATTTTTTAATTTTTTTTTCTCAAGTTTAAGAAATGTTTAAGAAATGTAAACGTTCAGACATATTCTCCAAAAGGAAATAGTTATGACCGAATAGAGAATGTGGTAACTGCACAGATTGTTTTTAATCCGTGAAAAGAATAAATAATCTCCGGCACAATGGGCTTAAATAAAATAAAACCGGATTGTGTGTATGTATTTTTGCCTTTGTCCGGCAGCGTGTGTAGTCAGCCGTGTCGCACGTGCGTGTTATAAAGTTGCCCCTCTCTTTCTGTTTTTTCAACTAAAAGGATTGACTCATAATTTGCGTTGGATAAAACGTGCGAGTTCACTCCACTCAGCTGTTCAGAGTCCAATTTTGCAACTATCAGTTGCGTGCATATTTTTAATCGCTCTTTCCAGTTTTCCTGGTTACTGGAGAGGAAACTATACTATCGAAAAATATTCTCGTATTTTTTTTTTGCTCAGAATTTTGGAAATTCTAGAAAAATTTACATTTTCGAAATTTCGGGCAATTTTTAATTCATCTAATTTTTTTTTTTCATTTTCAAACTTTTTGAAAAAATTTGAACGTTGATATTTACAGAAAAAAAAAACAATTTTGAGGTCTATAGTAAAAACAAATAAAATTTTTGAAAATCGTTCTAAATTTTTGAAATTTAATTAAAAAAAAAAAATTAAAATTTTAAAAATTTCGAAATTTTAAAAATTTCGAAATTTCAAAAAATTTCAGAGTTTTTAATTTTTGTTTTTAAATATTGAAAAATGGCACAGAGTGGAAACATTTTGAAAAATTGCGAAAAATAGGAAAAGCAATGCCAAGCATTTCAACAATTTGAGCCTTTCGAAAGTTTTAAAAAATGCAAAAATATTTCAACAATTTACGAGCGGCTATTAGAGGGACAAAGTAAAGATTCATGTAATGGTTTTTTCAGACCTTGATGGGATCACTTGGAATCCCCTCAAGGTTCCATTTTCCAACAATTCCAAGACTTGCAAAAATAAATGAATAAATAAATAAATAGACAACGTTAATCAATAAAAATATCAGAACCTTTTCAAAATTGAAAAAAAAGCTTAAAAAATTTCCAATCAATAACAAAAAAAAAAAACAAAATCCCAAAAAATTTTGAAAACTCAGGAAAAATATTTCCAAGGAGCTCTCAACAATTTCCAAAAATTTCAATTAAAAAAAAAAAAAAAAAAAAAAAAAATGAAAAAGTTTCATTATGGGAAAATTGAAAAAAGAAATTGAGAAAAATTAAAAACCTCCAAAATGACATTTTCGAGCAACGATCATGCAAAAATATATTACCAAGAGATCTTTCAAAACCTCCCGAAAATTCGCAACGAATGAAAAAAATCTCCACAAATGTAAAAATGTCAAAACAGGCAAAAACATTTCAACAATTTACGAGCGGCTGCTGTGGAGACAAAGTAAAGACGCATGCAATGTGTTTCTCAGACCTTGATAGATCACTTGCAGTCCACTCAAGGTCCAATTTTCCGCACAACGCCAATGAGATTCCAATCCATCTCAATGTTTGTATTTTCCTTTTTTTTCCCCATCCACTTTTTTTACCTTCTGAGCTGATCTCTAGTATGTAGCTCACCACCTCGATAAAGCCTTCGCGCGGAGGTTTATGTGGAGGAACTAGCTCAAGGACATCGCCACATTGCCCATTCGAGAGTTCGAATTTCGCGGGAAAATAATGAGCCGGTGAATGCCACTTTTTTACCGTTCACATAAATTGCTACTATTACTCGGGAAGAATAATTGTGAAAGGCGAAAAAACCGCCAATTTCTGAGATTGGCGGGACGCGAAAAATTTCAAAATGTCTTCCGCTTGTTGACGTTCGAAAAATGGCGCGAACTTCCCAAGGGCTCTTTTAACGAACTCAAGAAAAATAATCGGCAAATTAAGTTTTGCATTTCTAGCGCCATATTCTATTCTCCATTTTCGAAAATACCCAAATCAATCGTACAAATCACTTACTCGCAAAAACGCGCGGCAACAGTGTGCGGTCACGTGACAGGCGCGAGACGAACGAGGTGAGCGCCATAATTAAAATTGGCACTTGAATCACTATATTGTTATTCCCGTCTCAGCAGATATTTATTGAACGGTTTGTTAAATGAATAAAACATTTAATATCGCTCGGTTCTCATTGAATGCTCCTTGCATCATCAAACACTCCGCATGTCAAACGTTAGAGACTTCCCGCCAAATATCAACTGACCGCAGCCATATTGATTTGTGCGCAGTGCTGCGATTTATCGATGATTTTTGGTTTTTTATTACGAGTTATCGATAGTTTTGATCGATCGTCATTAATATGCACCAAATCGAACGAGAGTCAAGTGTCACATTCTCCGATGACCTGTCACTTTCAAATTCAATTTTGATTAAAAATGACAGATTGGTATTCACAAAAAAAATCATTTTTAAATACGAGATCGATCAGCTGACGTTGCATTTTTTCTACTTCGGTTCATTTTTGATTGGAACATTAATTTCGTTGAAAAAATTGTGGATAAAAAAAAAATTAATTCGCGTTTTTGGGAAAAATCGGTATTAGGAAAAAAATCGTTTTTTTTTTCATTGAGTTATGTTGTTGAGAAAAATTTTGATTGGGTCTTATGTTTATGTTGACAGTGACAATATTTGATTTCAATCAGTTGTATCGCACATTTTCCTCATCCAACAGATCGTATTAGTAACTTTACTACCGCAAAATCTGGTGCATATTAATGCGATGAGTCATTCTCATCTTGTTCGATATTGTATACATCCACCGGTTGCCCCCTCCACCGTTAACCGTCGCTCATTTCAGCTGTGAAACACCCACATAATGCCGCATGACTCATTCGTTCCCAATTCTTGGAAACCAACTTGTATTTTCTTTTCAGCAAAAAAATTCCCTCCCAAAAATTTTGAAAGTTGAAAAACACCATAGTTAGAAATTTTGGGAAGAACTTACGATTTTGAAAATTCGCGGCCAAGTTCCGACCAATTTTAACCTATAGATCGATCCTACAATATATATGTTAGTGTGTGCTGAGAGAAAAAATTGGTTCTGACATTCTTTCCTCAAATTCACATTAAAACAGTTCAGAAAAACAATTGAGATAATTTAAAAAGAAAAAAGAGACAATTTTCCCGCCTAATAAACAAACTGCGCGTGGACAAAATGTAAAAATTCGAAATGGTATACATATATAGCAATGAATACTGATAACAGTATAACTGCATAAAATCGATTGAAGAGTATCGATCTTCAATTCCAATAACCCCAAGCGTCCCCTAAAATTCAAAACACCGCAAGTCTAAAGCTTCTCGGAAGCAGAGCGATTGATCGGAATATAAAACCCGTTCGTACGCCGATGATATCACTCAGTCCTACCCTTCGGCAATCCTCGGCCGCCGAACACTTCCGAAAGCGAGTAAGGAATTCCCCCACAAAATGACTCATCGCTACGATCACTCAGTGGGGGCCTACGAGCAGTTTTCACAAAGATTCGAAGCGACAGCAGACCTATTTTTCGCTCTAAACACAATATTAAAAATATTCCAACCATTTTATACATAATTTTGCAAGTTACACAGGAGTTCGCGCTTACTATATATTACTGTACATAATACACATAGAACAGTGAAAAAAACATTTGCAATAATGAAGCTCGAAGTGTCTGACGTACTTTATGATAGCTCAAGCGTGTCAAGCGATAGTGGAACTTCGCAAAGTTCTCGTGTAAGTCACGATTTTCTATCCAGCATTGCAAATTCATCGATTGTTAGTAATGTGAGTATTTACGAAAATTTCACGTTTGTAATGACCACGTGACCAGTCGTTTTTTTTTTTCAATTTGAACATTCGGTTTTCCGCCCGGGGCGGAAAAAATTTTCCACTTTTGGACGTTCAAAAATTCCATTTGTTGGATACTATATATATCTGTATATATAGGTATACATGTGTGGATATTTGAAGATTTTTAATGGCGCGGCTTTGACATGAAGTAACATTGAGATGAAATAATGCCCTCGATTAACGCAACAATAACATATTGAATCATGAATTTTTGTGATTGTGTGTAAAAAAAGAAATGACCTGGGCAATTGAACCAATGATAAGTGCAATCGCGAACCCCCTCTACGAATAATTATCGTATGACGTGAGTTTGAGGTTGTGACGCACTCTGGTGTCCACGAACGTGTCTCAACCATGAATTTGCTCTTTAGTTTTATTGGTTTTATCGTGTGGAGAGTTGATACGTAATGATCCAATAGACAAGTTGTATGATAATGTTTTCACAAAACATGCGATAGACCCCAATGAATTTTTACGAAGAAATTGGCAGAAAAATTGTTCATAGATAGATGACAGTTTTCAAAAGTTTGGATAAATTAGTTGCCTGATGGATACCTAAATGCGTCAAATTAGATTCTTGACTTGTCTCGATTGCAACTCTTTACAGTTGAACAATTATTGACAACACTAATGAGGCTCATTATCAACATTTTTCCTAATCGCTCATGTTTCCTTCGCCAATTTCTTTATAGTATTTCAACGCATTATAGATAACTTGCATGATTAATTTTCAATTTTTTTACAAAGGACATAATCCCAATGAATGAGTTTTAATGAAGAAATTTTTAAAAAGTGCTTCAGTAATAAACGATTAGTTTTCAAAAAATTCAATTTTCAAATGCCCCAATGTTCCTTGTGACGTCACAGTGTCGGAGCCAGCCTTTCATGTGGCGCCATCTGTCGGCGCCATTGCTCATTGGAGTATCAGATTGCTTTGATCCGGTGAAAACATTCGGAGGCCAATTGGCGCCAAAATGTCAGAAGAAAATTCGAGCGAAAAATGCTTGCGATATTGTTTGGTAGATGCTACAAGTTTTCTACTCAGTACTTGAATCGCTCTTTAATACGATTCATTGAATATTTAATTACTTATGAAATCGTCGACCGCGTATTTTTCATAATCATGCCCAACTGAATGGGACGTTAGTACACAATATTAAGTAAATCGTTATTTCATTTTCGGTTTCCTGTGAGATCATACTTATCGTATCTTATCAGTTGGTAAACAATTTTCGGTGAGCATCATGGATAAAAATACAATCAACAGGTGATGATTTTTCGTTATATAATGAGCCTCTAAATTTGTAAACAGTCAAAATGAAAAAGATCCTGATGTCAATTATCAAGGTTGATTTATACACTTCAGTAACTTACGTTTTCCGACGTCTCTAGTTCCGTAGAAATTTTCTATATATATATATATATATATATAGACTTCCAGAATTTTATAAAAAAAAATATTCACAAATTTCTGGAAATTTCTACGCTTTTATAATTTTTTTCAAAAAATTTCCCGCCTTTTTTTGCAATATTCCGTATTATTTTCAATTTACTTTCCTATATTTATAAAAAATGATGAGAATTTTTTGGTTGATTGATGAACATTGGGGGTCGTCGATACAAGATTATAAGAAATTAAAGAAATGTTGATCAATAGTCATTGAGTTGACTAGCTTGAAAGCACTCGTGGCAACACTGTGCGCTCAAGTGACAAGCGCGAGACGAACGAAGTGAGCGCCACAATTCAAATTGATACTTAGAACACTATATTATCATTCCCCTCGCAACAGATGTTTATTAAACTGTTTGGTAAATGAATGAAACATTTAATATCGATCGCTTCTTATTGAATTCTCCTTGCATCATCAAACACCCCGAATTCCAAACATCCCTAACTTCCCGCCAAATGTCAGCTGATCGATGCGGCCGCCGCCATGTTGATTTCCGTTCCGCGTTCTCCTCAATTTCCACTGATTATTGTTAATGTGAACAAAACTGTGCGGTAAATCGTCGTGAAATGAGTGTCAATATTCTTTATTATTTTCTTTCTTTATTCTACTGAAAAATTTTGCTTTTACTTTTTATTTGCAACAAAAATATTCATGTTGCATATAAGGCGCTAGGGTGAATCCTGACTTTTTGGTCATTGTTTATAGTTTTGGAAAAGGTCTACCATGCCTCGGAAGATGTCGAATTACCTTAAGGAAAAACGAGGCAGTGGAGATTAATGGAAGTGTTTTTTTATCTTTAGAAGCTACTGACGATGAATTTAGAATGCTTTTGTACGTGATCAACCACACATCGTGGACAAAAGGAAAAAAGAAGATAGGAAAATGTCTTTTTAAAATAGCATTCATGCGCGGGTCTTCGAATAGAATAGACTAAAGTTTGGGTTATCTATCTCAAAAGGTGCCCATCGCTCTTTTCGAATTTTCCTAATCCCTTCTTCCATTTGAATCAATTTGAGCATGAAGATTCAGGAGAGAACTCCTTGGGAAATTTCTACCTGAGGTCAAAAAAATAGTGGCCCCTCATATTCTATGTCCTTTGGAATTTTTTGAAAATTTTTGAATTTTGGAAATTTTATAAATTTTTCAAATTTGTCAAATTTTCGAAGTTACAATTTTTTTTTTTTTTAATTTTATTAAATAATTGTTAATAATGGGATTTTGAATTTGAAGCATTTGAAATTTTCGGAAATTAAAGAATTTCAGTTATCGGATTTTTTTTTGGATTTTTCGAAATTTCGGAAATTTTTAAATGAGAAAAAAAAATCAGTTTTTAAATTTTTATTTAAGGTGGAGATGACCCCTCCCCCCCCCCCCCCCCCCCCCCACTTACGCTTCCAAAACAAATTCTTAATTAATTTGACGGAGACGAAGGTTCAGAATATCCTAATAGCACTAACTTTTATACCTGAGTTTGGAAAAAAACCCCATTGCGTTCCCATGCACTAAATGACCTATTAAAAATCAATACAAATTTTGTATGAGAGTTATTAGTATTCCCATATTTTGTGTGGGGGTGATTAGGCCCCCTGTGGACACTAAATGGGTTCAACCCAAAGTTTTCGAATTTTTGAAATTTTTGGCATTCTTGAAATTCCCAATAATTGAACTTTAAATCTTCAACGATTTCAACTTTGGAAAAAGCACTAAAACTTTACATTTTTTCTTTTCGAAATCTGGTTTTGTTGTATTTTTAATTTTCTAATTAATTTCTTTTTCCACAATTAAAAAATGTCGCGAAAAAAAATCACGATTTAAAGAATTGCAATTTATGAAATGTTAAAATTTCGCGCAATTTATTGCGTCTTTAAAAATGCAAAAGTTAAAAGAAAAAATTGGGCAAGTGGCCATTTTTGCTGGCAAATATTCTTTCCTCCTTGAATCAATTTGCTCAAAAAAATTTCTACCTCAGGTTGAAAAAAAAAATCCCCATTGTATTACCATCCCCTAAATGAGCTATTAAAATTCACTACCGACTTCTATATAGAAGTGATTAGTGCACGCCTAAATTAGTCGTCTGATGGATACCTAAATGGGTCAAATTAGATTCTTGACTTGTCTCGAATGCAACTCGTTACAGTTGAACAATTATTGACAACACTAATGAGGCTCATTATCAACATTTTTCCTAATCGCTCATGTTTCCTTCGCCAATTTCTTTATAGTATTTCAACGCATTATAGATAACTTGCATGATTAATTTCCAATTTTTTTACAAAGGACATAATCCCAATGAATGAGTTTTAATGAAGAAATTTTTAAAAAGTGCTTCAGTAATAAACGATTAGTTTTCAAAAAATTCAATTTTCAAATGCCCCAATGTTCCTTGTGACGTCACAGTGCCGGAGTCAGCCTTTCATGTGGCGCCATCTGTCGGCGCCATTGCTCATTGGAGTATCAGATTGCTTTGATCCGGTGAAAACATTCGGAGACCAATTGGCGCCAAAATGTCAGAAGAAAATTCGAGAAAAAAAATGCTAGCGATATTGTTTTGTAGACGCTACCACAAACTTTTTATTCAGTTGGACTTTCATTATTCACGTGTAATTATGTTTTCATTTGTTCCCACTGACAACTTGGGAAATATAACCTTCTACATTTATTATTCCAGCCGACAGTTTGAATTTCGCGCCACCCAGAAACAATCGCTTGCGCCCCTCGCGGTTGTCCTTGAAACTACATTCGCCACTGTGACGTCATCGGCCGAAATTTATCGTTTAAAAATAATGATTTTTTCATACACTATTTTGAAAATTTTGGAATGGATTCTGATAAATTTTGTGTTGTCTAATTGTTTTAATGTCTATCAAATTGGTTGGGTTAGATCGGAAAAAAGGCGGACACAAAGATTTCGCTTCGAGAAATTCAAATGGCAATGAACTCGTAATAACATTTGCATTTCGTTAACTGCGCAGAAAGTGACAAATGATATATATATATGTTTTATGAGCAGCCGTGCACGAATTAACGATGAAACAAAGACGAAGTGAAAATTTTCGGGATATGGAAAAATTGAAAAAAAAAATAATAAAAATAAAAAATAAAATGTTCAAAAATTTTTGACTTTTTTGAAATTTTGGAAAATTTCGAAACTCTCAAAATCTCTCCAATCTCATAAAATTTGTCAAATTTCTTAACATTTTCATTTTTCCAAATTCCAAATTTTTTCCAAAATTTTTCCAAAAATTTTAGAAACTTCAAAATTAAAAAAAAAAAAACAAAAAAAAATGCAAAGACGAAAATGAAGAGCCACATGTGCTCCTCACATTTGCATTAGGGAATTCCCTGACGTTACTGAAATAGAAATGGCAAGTCATGTAAATCTGTAACTGGATGACTCCGGTGGGTCCTTAACCCTCGCTTGAAATATAAACAAAAACGAGAATTTCAAGTTTAAAGTTCAGGGATAGGTTTACAGTTTATTGGGACCATGTGTTGAATTTTGTGAAATAACATTTTATGTTGTGTCTCATAATATTCTTCCTTCCCCATTTTCCAATTCATCAGATAAATTGTGTTCTGTTAAAAAAAAAAAAAATCCTCAAAATTTCTTTTTCCTCCAAAATTTCAAAATTTCAAAAAAAAATTTTTTCAACATTTGTGAAATAAAAAAAAATTGTAAAATATTTTTTTCATCTCCCTTCACTTTTAAATTGCCCTAAAGAATTAAAAAAAAAAAAAAAATAGTTGCACTGAAGTCCCAAAAAAAGTCCACAAACCGCGAAACTCTAATTCGCGGTTCCGCGTAATTTTCCCCGCGAGCTCCTCACAGTTTCCCCAGAACTCCCATTCCCGTCCTATCATTTACCAAATCATATAATCAGTATAATGACGTCATTGCAGTAAAAAGAGAACGTTTTGAACATGAATAATGAGCTTTCGTAGATACCTGAAAGAGGCCCGGGAAGCGCACGCGCGCCATTCGTTTAACATCGCGCCAAGTAGTGGGGTGGCCAACGTTGTCTCAAGTTTATATAGTTTCACAAGTTACGTTACGGCTTCAGTCAACAGCAGATCGTGTACTGGTTGACATACTCAACTGACAGAATAATTTTTCAACGTTTACACAAAGTTCTCATCCTTCAAAAACCTCTCCAAAAATCGCTAATATCAATTTGCGGTAGTGTCTCGGCCAAGTAAAAATTTTAATTTCACCTATATTGAGTATTGGTGGACAATTCGCGAGTGATGAAACAATTTTACAAATTTTGAAACCGTTTTTATCCGCGAAAAACCACCGCAATCCCCCCAAACCGCTAATATAAACGTGCGGTAGTGTCTCGGCCAAGTGCAAAGTTTCGTTGACCGACATTTATCAAGGATTTAACCTTGCCTTGTTTTGTGAAAAAGAGACAAAATATCGGAAAAAAACGTTTCACGAAGTTATGCGGTAGTGTCTGGGCCAAGTACAAATTTGGATTTCGAACATTTCGGTACTGGGGAAATGACAGTACTCCCTGAAACTTATTAGTTCCTCTGTGGAACTGCAAAGGCACATCGGGAGAAGTGCATTCGATAGACACGCGGTAGCGTCTCGGCCAAGTACGGACTTACATTTTTTTTTTATTAAGTGTCAGAGGCTTGCATCTGACGTTATTATCACGAATGGACTGTTCATATATGGAGAGCTACTACGATACAACTGGTGTACCAATGTCTCAACGAGTACCGAATACAGGATTGTATGACCTTACGCTTGATGATCAGGGTTATTACACGCTTTATCCAAATTCGGGGGGAAATGATCCGTGGCTGTTAACTAAGGATGAAAATCCTATGGTAAGATATTTTGATGGCATTGCGGTCTTATATTTTTTTTTTTTTTAATTTTTTCGCCAAATTTTTTTTTTTTTGTTCATTTTATTTTTTTTTCTTTTCATGAAAAAACTCAGACTCGGAATGTTACAGCTATTCAATTCATTTTTATCTCCTTCCATACTTTAAGATTGCCCAATATTCGTATCACATAAATTACATTCAATCTTGTACGATGATATTGGGCGATTCTTTTCGATTTATCGCAAGTATTCTTCAAGATAAGGGAGATAGCGCAATTTTCATAAGAACCTTTTTTATAGAGCATACTGAGAGCTACAATAAAGCTCCTTATGACCATTCGTTAATATTCTCAGTTTTGAAGATATCCAACAAAAATGCTTTCACTGGATGCCGCGAAATTTCTCCATAGATGGCGCGCTTCCGGTACCAGCTGCGCGCGCAACTCGCGTGAATTCTGATCGAGTCGGAGAATATAATTCCGATAGACTTAACTGTGTGGTATCAATGAATTTTATCTTCGCCTAAATGAAGTGAAAGAGTTACTTGAGGCGTTAAAAAAGTTTCGCTCAAATATTTCAATTTCTCAACATATTTTCTCATAATGTGAGCACAGACGGGTTAAACCATAGGTTTACATAGAAATTCGTCAGGAAAAAAAAATGTATGCTTGTTTTTTTTCTTAACCAGGCCTTTATCGCGATTTCGTTATCTTTCTGGCGATCACGAGATATTTTGCGAGCAATCGCTGAGAAAAGCGATTTCAGCCGATTCCGATATTGAATAAAATTAGATTGTAAAACTCAAAAATAAATTTATATACATAGATATATATTTCTAATGGGTAGAGAATGAAATATTTTTAATTTAATTTAATTTTAATTTAATAAATTTCAGGGGGGCAAAACCGATTATTACCGATCTGAAAAAATCGCGAAATTTTTTTTTGAAAATTCTATGAGAAAAATATCGGACAAATTGACATTGACTATGTTTCTACGTTTATGCCATAAGTAAGGTCATTTTTAAAAATAACAACTTTCTCCCATCCCCCCCCCCCCCCCCCCCCGCCCATTACATAATTAGGTAGAATTATGAGAGAGAAGAAATTGGACCGAATTGTCGCCTCCTAAGATACCCCAACGTAACTAGCTCAATTGAGTGAACTTTCATGGCTCCCAAGAACTTGATAGGGCAGATTGAAATAATTACATTTGAAATTAGAAGAAAAAATATTTTTTTGATTTTCGACCTTCGATGTAAATTTTATTTTTTTTCCATAATTTTTTTTTTCGGAATTTTCAAAATTCTTTGGGGGCTTCATTTTTTTTTATTTGAAGATTTCGGAATTTTCGGAAAATTTAAAACTTAAAAAAATTTTTTTTTTAAATTTTGTTGATAAACATTTGTTTTCAAATTTTAAAACAAATGAAAAATCTTTGACCGTGGGTTTGTAACTCAAGTTTTAAATTAGAAGAGTTAGAAGAGTGCACTGCATGATTACATGCATGTGATGCATGTGAACAAAAATAGGGAAGTAGGGGAATCCCAGGATTTGTCCGTAACACCAAAAAAAAATCAAGATTAAATAAATAAATAAGTAAATATGTAAAAATTTTAGGCAGTTTTTCTGCATGAAAAAGGAGAGCCATTAACGATTATTGACAAATGTCTTGAGGATGCTAGATGCTGCCAGTGCTAGGGCAGGCCTCGGCAAACGAAACTTATGAAAAACGTTGAAATCTGACAGGAAACGAGGAGTTAATGCTTGTTAACCCGCTCAATTAGTGGCTTTAGTTGGATGATGCAGGGTTAAGTTTCGTCGGGAGATGAAATGTCGCGGGTCATAAGCCAAACGGTGCTATTACATCCGCAAGTAACTCCTCCACGACTTCTTAATTACGATTTGTTTATTTGTTTATTTATTTATTAAATTTTTCAAAATCCGGAAGGAAAATTATTCCAATTTTATTACTTGGCAATTGTGGAGTACTCGGCTTTAGGCAGAGTTGTAATTAAAATTTTTTGACAGAAGGACCTATTTAACATTCGAAAAAATGATGGCGAACTGTTATAATGAAAGATGTTTTTTTATCGCTTCCGCGATCCGAGACTGGTATTTCTATCCAAATGACACACACTTGTCTCACGAGCGTCATCGCGTCATTTTATCAACAAAAAAATTACTGGCTCACTCGAGAAGGCTCAGGTGAAGTACCAGTTTCCGGACGAGTCGAGTAAAAAATGGAATTTTTATAGTGCGTCCGGGAACTGGGTCACAGACGTGCGCGTTCTGGGACAATTAAAAAATTATAATATTTGCCCTTAATTTTAACGAATTTGAAATTTTTAGAAATGATCGAATACTGTAAATCTAGAAATTTTTTCAATACTTTTATCTTAAAATTCGGGAAATATAAAAATAATCGGAAAAATTTCCGAAAATTCAAAATGTTTTCACAACTTTAAACAAAAATTCCTCAAATTTCCTCATTGTTCAAAATTTTTAAAAACCAAAAAAAATTCCAAATTTCAGGAATCTGTCAAGTTTTTCAATTTTTCGAAAATTACGGAAAAAAATGCATAATTCAAATTGCACAAATTAGAAGAGACCAGATTACTTCCGGAAGTGCGGTGAAGGCGCGCTTTTATTTTCTAATCCATTACCTCAAATTAAGATTACTCTCTGAGTCACACTCTTGCCCTCAGCTTCATGAATGAATGAGAAATCTACTCCATCCTATGCTTGTAATTTTTTTTTCTCGATCACTGTCGTGTGTTCCAAGACTTTTTTAACTCGATTATAAACGAGTTAGTGCGGAAGTTGGATACGTTAGTGATTCATTGATTTCGCAGAAAATGAAACCGCAAATTAATGGGAAAAATATTTCACTCGGTTTTTCCGCACTTTTAGGAAGTAAGTAATTAATTCATTTTAAAAAATTGCTTTTATTTTATTTTATTGTTATGATTATTATTATTATTATTTCCTTTTTTTTTCTTGTTATTTTTTATTTTATCTATTTTTGACATAAACGAAAAATTGAATTTTTGGAATACTGGAAATTTTGAATTTTTCAATTTTTGAATTTTTTCAAAATTTTCATTTTTAAAAATTTTGAATTTTTTTTTTCATATGCCTATTTTTTTTTTTTTGCAAAATCTCATTCATTGGTAGATGAAATTCCATTCATCTTTTTCGAAGACGTGCGTATTTTTTTGGCACAATTTCACTCCATATTTGGAAAACTTTTTGAAATGTCCTATATATATGTGCAACATAAAAAGCGACATTGAAACGTCAAAACTTGCAATTAACTTTTAGTGAGACTGGAACGAAACTTTATCGGTTTTTTGGGCTCTCGGGATTTACCATACTTATTACACGGTATATATATATATATATATATATGCGCTTATGTGGACTGTGACGTCACCGTACTTTCCCCGGATTTACTCGGAAGTTATGACGCACATTGGGTTCCCTGAATTAAGCTTTTTTATTGATTACGAAATTATGTAAACCCGTAAAAAAATTGAGATTTTGGAAAAAATTTTTTTTTGAAATTTTGGGAAATTACCAAAAAATTTTCAAACATTGAAAAAATTTGCAAACTTGCGAGAATTTTGTTTTTTTTTCAGGTCAGAAATAATACTTGACAATACTTGTCGTTTACTACTTAACAATCGAGTTGTTAATAATGAAAGTATATTCGCGTTTCTCTGGAGGGTTCTAAGAAGCACTTTATTTGGGATAAAAAATGGAGGGAAAAAAAAAATGTTGAAAAAGTCCATTCCGCCTCCACACCTTCATCCCAACAAAAAAATTTCAATTTCTTCTTCGAAGTCATTTCGAAGATTAATGATCTGCGCTCACGCGTGTCTGAAATAAAAAGAAAAGAGTTGTCGCATTTAGAACCTCCATCCCCTTTCGCTGAAGAATCCTGCCACGTGACCAAAATATTTTTTTTACATACAAAAGTGTTTAAAGAAAAAACAAAAAAAATTTGAGGCTATTGAAGTTTTGCAACTTTGGAGAAGTTGTGCAGGCTGTTTTTTGAAATTTTTGAAATTTTCGAAATTTTTGAAATTTTCGAAATTTTCGAAATTTTCGAAATTTTTGAAATTTTCGAAATTTTCGAAATTTTGGAAATTTTCGAAATTTTCGAAATTTTGGAAGTTTTCGAAATTTTTGAAATTTTTGACATTTTCAAAATTTTCAGTTTTCAAAACTTTTGAAATTTTTAAAATTTTCAAAATATTCAAAATTTCCAAAATTTCCAAAATTTTCAAAATTTCCAAAATTTTCAACATTTTTAAAATTTTCAAGATTTTCAAAATTCAAACACACACACACACACACACCGGCAAACTCTTTTAAACTTCCCTTCAATCCCTTCCAGTTTTCCGCCGCTTATTCACAGACACACCCACAAACCTCCAGCCGCATGCTAGCCTCTGGATGGTGCTAAACTCTCAGACAACATAAAATTTCCTCCACATTACTTTTAATTTTTCTATTTTTTTTTTTCAATTTTCGGGGTCACAGCACCAATTCTCCCGCAGTAACAAAGTCCATGACAAAGATGGTCATTGAATAAAAATCCAAGATATTGATGTAAAAATAGGAGTAGTGACGTTCTAAAGAAGGAGTAGGCCTTCTTTAACGCACGTGTATCTCGCGAGGCACTAGGTCTCGTATGTAGGTGAAGCCAGTCATGCTGTATATCTATATATATAAATGTGCCCCCATGTGCGTGTATGGGTATATATATACACACATATATGTGCACTCTCGAAGGTCCGAGGATGGAAGAGTGCACGCGCGTCGGAAATGCCTTCGGGATTGCGTCAGTCTCGAGGAATTCACGGGTAGTTT
The DNA here is from genome assembly GCA_026005395.1 of Asobara japonica. Taxonomy (NCBI): domain Eukaryota; kingdom Metazoa; phylum Arthropoda; class Insecta; order Hymenoptera; family Braconidae; genus Asobara; species Asobara japonica. Next base: position 3,263,134 of record BQMI01000352.1, on the reverse strand, counting down.
TGTTCCCGTCGTTGAAAAATGAAAAAGTATGTGTGGATGGTGAGAGAGTCCCTTAATTGTTCACTTATCGCCTAATTTCATCAGTTCATTAGTCAATTGTCTTCTTTCCGCTTCGCCCTCGTGGCACTTGATTTTAATATTTTTTGTTTTGTTTTCGCACAATTGGAAAATTTCGAATGTGCAAATTAAAAAAAAAATGATATTGAGAAAATTTGCAACACACACACACACACACACACACACACACACACACACACACACACACAACAATTCGTTTTCATTAATCATTTAATTCATTAAGGGATTGTTTTAAACTTCGCAAAGCTATCGAAAAAGGTCTTTAAAAAATTATGAATTTTTGGAGAGTGTGTAAATGTGGAAGAGAGTGGAACTAAGGTCATAATTAGCTCCTAAATATACCAGGCATACCCCTGTATTTTTTCCCAATTTTTAGCGACGATAAGTTGCTGAAAAAAAAGGGAAAATGGACCGCGCGCTGCGATTCCATAGCGCGAGCGCTCAAAAGTTCGCTCAAACAAAACCGCGTAACTTCTTCGGTAATTTTTTTTTTTTTTTTATTTTTGGAAATCTGGGTCGTTGGGAAAATTGCCGTGATATGTCGGGCACTTTAAGTGACCAAGTGCAATTTTTTGGGACGCTTTCGGTCAGGGAGCGCGCAGCATAACCTCAAAAACTCAAATTTTCGAATTTTCGATTCCACGGAGATTGTAATTTTTACGTATGCTCTTCTTTTGCAACTCTTTTTTCTTCACTTGAAGCAGTTTTCGGGGAATTCGAAATATTTTTTTATCGGTATTTTAGACGCAGCGCCTGGGGATAGCATGTAGAAATGAAAGATGATTAAAAAATGGAGAAGGTCGACCGTGCCTCCGACACGCTTTGCCACCGATGATGAAAATGAAAGGCTTGTGCGAGGCTTTACTAGGAATTACCTTACGTGCGGTCGATAATAACCGAATTAACCATTTCGCCCTAATTATCAGTGATTTTGCGCACCCCGAAAAACAGTTATAAGCGACAAAAAATTTCCAATAACTTTGTAAATTCATTCAACTTTTCGAACCTTCTCGAAAATTTTTTCGTAATTTTATTTGACAAATTTCTGATTTTTTTTTTTTTCAAAATTCAAATTTGATTTTATTTTTCAGCAGATTTTTTTTTATTTTGTCAGTTTTGACATTCTAGCGCTTTCAAAATTTCTGAAATTTGGGAATTGGCCAAGACTTTTTTGAAAACTTAATTTTCAAAATTTCCAAAACTTTCAAAATTTTTAAATTTTTCAAAATTTTCAAAATTTCCAAAATTTTTGAAAATTATTCAAACTTTCTGAACTTTTTGTAAAAAAAACTCATGTTACCTCATCCCCCACCCCCCCCCCCCCTCACCCCCCACCCTCATGCCGCGATGCGTCCCGATCCTCACCGATCTCTTCACCGGGCACTCGGGCCATGTGGCGATAGCATAATGACAGAAACTCGATTCGAGACTGTCAGTGTCACTCTCGGCTTCGTCCCGTAAACTTCCACTCCAACGTCCAACTGAGATTTATCCTTGCAACTGTGCGCCACTGTAATTTTTTTCCTCTATTTTTTTCTCCCACACTACGTCATCGATTTTACGATTAAGGCCGCAACTCACTGGAGCTATTAGAATCCTGCATTAGATAAAAACTCCACCTGTGTTTACCTAGTGCAAATTATCTGTTATTTATCTGAAAGATTATCTGCTATCTCATCTACAAACAAGATTGGATTTTTTGATCGATATATAGATCGGTAAGTCACGGAAAATGGGAGGGGGGGGGGGAATGAGATATTTTGGCGATCTAGATAAGATTATCTAGTCATCTGAAAATTATCTGATCTATTATCTAAAAATTGCAAAAAGGATTTTTGGATTGTTATATTTTCAGTTGACAAAAAATTGATGAAAAAGATTTTTGTATTTTATCTGATGAGAATTATCTTTTTTTTCATCTGAAGAATTATCTGATGTTATCTAAAGAATTTGCATCTTCGGATAATTAGTTATGATAGCAATTCGAGAAAATTCACTCCCACAATTATCTGATTTTCACCAAAAAATTATCTGATACATTATCTAAAGACGAAGATACATTATCTAAAAATTTTCAATCGTTCTATATCTATGCTGAAAAAAAAACAAAAAAAAACTGTTCTCTTGAAAAAAATCTGGAAAAAAAATTATCTACTATTTAACCGAAAAATATTTGCGACTATAAAAAAAAATGACAAAATTTCCAAATTTGTCCTATATATATAGCCAAAACCAGATTTTATTTTTCATCAATTTTTTCATTGAAAAAGCGAATTGCGTTTGTTTTAAAAAGAACTTGAATTTATCTACCAAAGATTGTAGCTTGTCATCGCCTAAAGATATTGCCTCTATCTAAAGAAAATGCGCGGGCTTTTTGAATTGGCCCACATATAGTTATAGCATAAACCCGTGGAAACGAGATCCTCACAAAGTTTTTTCAATCTCACTCCTTTTATGGTTACCGTTGAAAAAAAACCCATAACGTCACTCCACAAAAATGGCCTCGTTATAACCTATTTACGATTATCTCGTACCGGGATTCGCGCCTTTGCGCGCTAGTGGAAATATATATTTTATTTATTTATTCGATAATGTATACCCTCTCGGGTCTTTACATTTTGCTCCCTTCCCCTTTCCCCAACAAAAAAAAAAAATATAAAGTTTTCTTAGCTTACTACAATGTTCATTTACTCGCTACACACAACATATTGGAAAAGCCTCACTCATTCTTCCATTCCACTCTCATTCCTCCATACATTCATTCATTCCTCTCGCATACCTGACACAGTCCACCTCCCTTTCTCTCTCTCTCTCCCATATCCAAAAGCTTGCTATAAGAGCCTCACTACAATATCCATTTATTCCAAACACATAACATATCGGCAATACCTCACTCCTTCCTCCCTTCCTCTTTCACCTCTCTTCTTATGCACTTGGCTTTCGCACACATACCTACTTACACTCCACCATCCACACTGCCCCCCCCCCAGGGATCTCATTGCGGTGGTGGGGGTGCCTCATATCATTGTGGAAATATATACTTTCTATAAAAAAAAATATATTTTTCATTTTTTATCTCCCAATTGATAACAGAAAAATTATTAATCAAAATTTGGAGAATAAAATGGAAATATGCGTTTATATAAATATTTTATGTATACATTATATACTACAAATTTTGTCAAGTGCATATATAACGGCTATATATATAGATATACAGATAGGCAAAATCGATTGCGAAAAAATCATTCATTTTTTTTTCTCTGAATAATTTCCAAATTTATATATATATACATATATATAAATTTGCTGTATATACTATATATATATATAGTATATACAACACTTGAAAAAAAAAAACTTGTTTTTTTTTTCACGAACACCTTTTTATACGATTTCTTTATCGCGCAATAGCGTTGTCTCTTTTCCGCAATTTCAACTACGTCGTATCGTAAAACTATAGATTTTTTTACGCATTCTCCTGGGTTCCTTAATCCGCAACATAATTTATGCCGTGTTCTTGGAATGTTTTTTTGCAGTGGCAAAATTGACCCGGGGGGGGGGGAGGGGAAGTACAGTGTTTGAAATTGAGGAGGAAATAAGCGGCTATTTTTCTGGAATTTCCCATGGTTGCCTCATTATTGAGACCTGGCGCGCGAGACGCCACCGCGAGATGGAGTGAGAGGGAAAATGTGTAAACAGTGGATAAGGTTCAATCAATGATTTTTTTTTCTCAATTTTTTTTCAGCATTGTCCTTGCAAATTGATTTTCTCAGTACTTCCTTTAGTTCCTCAAAAAGTTGCAAAAGTTCACACCCAAAAATTACGAACAATCTTTTTAAAGGTCACTTCCGGTTTACGACCGACGGAATTTTCGCATTTGCAGCTTTCCGTAAAACACACACTTTTTTAGCTGCGTCAAAGGAGTTGATGTGTTTAAAGTTGTTTCTTTGTTTGCACATGACTATTTCGACAGAGATTTTTTTTTCTCAGCCCCACCCCCCCGCGTCCCTCCCACCCGCGGGGGTCGTTGGACGAATTATATTTAAAAGGAGAGATAGCGTTTTCCTTTGTTCCACTTATTTTAACCGAGATTAAGAACGCTTACAAACGCAGACACTTTGTTCTAATAATTCCAAATAATGGACAATTGTTCATGGTAAATAAGAGAAAAAAAAGGAACGGTTTATCTGGGGGAGATGATGGGAAGAGCGTGAAATGCAGGGAATTAATCCGCTTTGATTGATGGCCAATATACATGCACATGATGCGGGTAACTGCTATTGAATAGTACTCAAGTGTTAAGGGTGATCATGCAGCGAGTTGTTTTCCATTTTTTACTAGAAAATTTTCTGGACAGAAGTGCCATCGATATCAAATTACATAGTAATTGAGCCGACTAGCTTGAAAGCACTCGTGGCAACACTGTGCGCTCAAGTGACAAGCGCGAGACGAACGAAGTGAGCGCCACAATTCAAATTGATACTTAGAACACTTTATTATCATTCCCCTCGCAACAGATGTTTATTAAACTGTTTGGTAAATGAATGAAACATTTAATATCGATCGCTTCTTATTGAATTCTCCTTGCATCATCAAACACCCCGAATTCCAAACATCCCTAACTTCCCGCCAAATGTCAGCTGATCGATGCGGCCGCCGCCATGTTGATTTCCGTTCCGCGTTCTCCTCAATTTCCACTGATTATTGTTAATATGAACAAAACTGGGCGGTAAATCGACATGAAATGAGTGTCAATATTCTTTATTATTTTCGTTTTTTTATTCTAGTGAAAAATTTTAATTTTTTTTCGAATCTAAAATGTCCCCGTAACCTCCTTAACCGGCTCTCATGGATCGCTGATATATATACGTATATACGTAGTTGATGCGGGTAACTCAATGCTGTTGCATGTTCTTTCAGTGTTAAACATCGAAATTGATTTCTCACATGAGTGTCATTTTTTTTTTGTTTTTTTTTTGTTTTTTGTTTTTTGTTTTTTTTTTTTTTGATAGCCTACCCCCTTGGGAATCCCCGTCAATTGATAGGTGAATTTGAACTGAGATAAGAAAAATGTTTCACATCGTATTGAATGGACAGAGTTTTAAAAATTGTAAAATTTCTCACGGATTTCAAAAATATAAAAAAAACCATGAAAATGTCTCAAATTAAAAGAAAATATTCCAATTAAAAAAAAAAAAAAATCCAATTTTTGTGATCAAAAAAAAATTTTGAAAATTGCCAAAATAAGTTTTTTTTTTCTAATAATGGAAATAAAAAATTGTAAAAAAAATTTTAATTTTTTTTCAAATGAGAAACTTGCAGTTTATCTTATAGTCTGACTCATGCGCAGATTCTATAAAAAAAATACATCGAATGAACAAAACACGGGATTGTCGCGAAATTCCTCGACTTCCGTTTTTAAATTTAAATTCTAATAATAAAAAGCGTGGAATGTTGGGGGGCTTCCCCCGGGAATTCGCCGCGTACCAACGCCATCCGGCGATTTTCTCTTATCAAAACGGCATTTTTTTTTTCTCTTTTTCTATATTGACAAAACGGTATTATTGAAACACGGTGTTGTATACGCATTAGTATTGCACTCCACTCTCCACAATTCCATTTCCGCTTTCGGGGAAAAGATAAAGCATATCCGTAAAAAGTGATAAAACATGGCGCCAACCGTGAAAGTAGACCTGGTAAAATAATGGAATTGCGGATAATTGTATGGAATTTAAAAATGTCAGTTTTTAAAATTCTCTGAAATTTTTCATTTTTTTCAAATTTCGAATTTTGCAAATTTCGAATTTTGGAAATATTTTTTTTGTGATTTTCAAAAATGTTCAGAAAAAAATTTCCTCTTCATTTTTTATATTGAGCATTTTGAAAAGGTTTAAATTTCCAAAGAAAAAACAAAGTTTGAGATTTTTGAGATCAATCAATCAATTTTTTTTTTTTTTTTTTTTTTTTGAAATTGCAAATTTTTTTCGAATGCCGCGAGATCTGCCCAAGATTAATCCTACGATCGCACTTTACAAATTACACAAATTTCTCACAGCTCGATAAATTAGTTTACCATCCACTGTCAGTTTTCCGCTCATTTTCTCTTTTATTCTCCCTAATAACTATTTTTGTTTCTGCGTATGCTTTGGCCACTTGCCACGATGGATCTGCAAGTGCGTTAAACATAGACCCGGGCTAATTAAGCCGTTAACTTTCCCATAGAAAATCGAAATTAATTGCCCGGAAATGGTGCCAAAGAACCGGAAAAAAATCGACCCGCGACTCTGCTACCTGTGTCTAATTTACCCTATTTTTCCAAATATAAGCTAAGATGACGCTTAAGACTATTTTTCTTTTCTCATTTGCTTGTGCACATGCTCAAAATTTGCCATTTCTATTTTTGACCCAACTACGAAATGACGAGAGTAGGTAGGAGATGAGTTGGAACGGCTTTTCAGTGTTTTCAGTGGTAGATAGGCGTCGGTAACCGACGCATTCGAATAAAAAACTAAGAACGGCTTTTTTGAATTTCCCGCCCTTTGGGAATTCGAAATAATAAAAGTCACAAGCGAACGAACGATCGACGACGATTTTATCTGATTGCATTTTACATCGCGTTAATTTTTTACAAGTTTTCGACGATTTTCAGTGGATTAATAAAAGTTTAGTGCAATTTTTTGGGTGGATTAGTTTTGCGCGAAAAAAAAGGAAAATGGCGGCCATCGATCCTGTCGATATCGCCAATATTCTCGCCCAGGAATTATTGTACCAGCAGGTAAATTTTTGGGTTGAAAATGTTTAGGGAAATTTGAAGGTTCAACTTTTTTCTATGTTCAGAATTTTTTTTGGGGTTTTTCCCATTTTTATTTTCTGTTATTTTTGCGAATTTAGGGGCGAGATGGAGGGATCGGCTGGATCGGTTTTGCGGGAGTTTCGCCGCCAGGCGGGGCGTCGGTGACATGGGCATTCCGGAAACGCGGGTGGGTTAGATCTCCCGCCTTTTGCCGATTTGAAAAAGTGAAGCGCGATTCCATTTTTAAGGTTTTTTGGGAATTTTTAGACGATTTTTGGCCGATGAATAACGATTTATTACAGCAGGTTTATTGGAAGAGCCACTTCCGGTTTTTATGGCTCTTTGGGTGAACAATTTTCTATTTTTTATTTCATTTTATTTTTGCGTTTTAAGTGTTGGAATATCTCATTTTCTGAGTTTTTTCATTTTTCAAAATTTTGAATTTTAAGAATTTGAAAAATCTGAGAATTTTTGAATTTCAAAGAAATTGAAAATTTTTCAATTTCGAAAATTTGAACATTTTGCACATTCAAAAACAAAATAAAAAAATTGAAATTTCTTTGGAAATTTTTGAATTCGAGATTTTTTGCAAAGTTGGCGGTAAATATTGACCGATCCATAATTAGAAAGAACGAGGAAGATTTAATGAGCTACTAATGAACCAGATAATTCTTTGTTTGCATCATGGAGTCGATTGGAATCCGAGTGATTATTTATAGAGTTCCACTTGGGAGACAATTTTCACTGCATATCCATCATTAGGGAACACATGCGGCGTAGGATTCACTTGTAATTTTCCACATTTTTTTTTTATATAATTTTTTTTTCTGACTTCACAAAAAATCTGTAACTTTTTCAAAATTTTCAAAATTTTCAAAATTTTCAAAATTTTCAAAATTTTCAAAATTTCAAAATTTCAAAAGTTTTAAGATTCGTCGATTTTTTGAAATTTTTTTAAAGTTTTCAATTTTTTCAAAATTAAAAAAAAAAAATTCTCGCCCAACATACAGCTATATATACGGCCGACGGCTTTTTTGATGCCAAGATATATAATTGTGGTTGCGAAACTATGATCGATGATTCTAGAGATATGAAAGGGCGTACGTCACGCGCACATCATGTCTCGACTTGTCGGACGCCGAATTTCGATGACTCGTCTTCAGGTTTCTTGAACCTGGCAAGGTGAACGGCCCACCCGAACCAAATTTTTCACCGGAAAAATTATCATTTCCATAATTTTATTACAAACGCCTCTTCCACGCCTTTTTTATACTCAATTCAAGGCCAATGGTATATAAGGGACAGCGGTCAAATTCCCACAGTTTTCAAAATTATTTAAATTTTTAAAATCTTCAGAATTCCCAAAATTCTTAAAATTCTTCAAATTGTACAAATTTCCAACATTTTGAAATTTTCAGAATTTTTTTCAAATTTCTCAAAATTTTTCAATGTTTTGCTAAATTTTCAAAATTCTTCAAAACTTTCGGAATTTTCAAAATTCCCAAAATTTTAAAATTTTGAAATTTTCAAATTTTCAAATTTTCAAATTTTCAAATTTTAAAAATTTTCAATTTCCAAAAATTTTCAATTTTTCAAAATTCTCAAATTGTCAAATTTCAAAATTTTTCAATTCTTCAAAATTCTCAAATTTTCCAACATTTTTATATACAGAAAATTTCCCGAGGTCGTTCGTTCATCTCGCGGTTTTTCGTACGATACATGTGGGTAGAAGCCCATTAAATTCACTTTTTGGGTGTATGTAATTTTAGAGATGACACAGAGTCGGCTCTTAATCTCACAATCGGGACTATATATAGCATTTGTTTTCCATTGAAACCAAAGGGACAAAGTTGCGAATATTGCACGACTCATCAACATTTTTACATTTTTTTTACCATTCCAAATTCTGTTGTCTTTTTTCATTTTTTTTTTAATTCCAAATTCATGCGCAGTTATTTTTAGTTAATTTTTGTTTTCATTTTTAATTTTATCCACTGTCAGCGGAAAACAAATTTTCTCGCTAATCTCAATGATATCATATTAACCGATCAGGGATATTTTTATCTCGTGCGATACCACATATAGCTCGACTGAAAATCAAATACTGAGCTTAATCCACAAAAAAATTATTTTCCTCCATACTTCTAAACATGTAAAAAAAATCATATCTTAAATGTTTCAAAATTTCAAAGAAATTGAAAATTTTTTCAAAATTCCAAATTGCACAGATTTCAAAATTTTAATTTTTCAAAATTTCAAAAACTTCAAAAATTTCAAAATTTTAATTTTTCAAAATTTCAAAAACTTCAAAAATTTCAAAATTTCATTTTTTGAAAATTTCAAAATTTCAAAATGTTGAAAAATATCACAAATTTTTTTTTTCAAAAAAATTCAAAATTCCAAAAATTTTATCACCACTTGCAAAATTCTTCGCCACAACTAATCAAATTTGTTCATTAATTTCTGATTATAGCTGGCATCATTGGATGGTCTTCACAGTGGAGTTCCAACCCGAACAACCCCAACACTGACACCAACAACTCTACGCAGCATTGAACAAACATTTCTTGAATTAACCAGTGAATCAGCATCTCATAGTCGTGAAGCTGGATTTGTACCACCCCTAGTTGAGCCTTCTCAACCCACCCCAGCTCAAACTCAAAACACTTGTGCCCAGCAGGTATGATCAAATTTTTTATACATTTATTTACTTTAGTCTTTTCCAAAAAATTTTCAACCTTTTTCCAAAATTTCTCAAAAAATTTTCCAAAATTTCTCAAATAATTTTCCAAAATTTCTCAAAAATTTTTCCAAAATTTTCCAGGATTTTGTGGACAAAAAAAAATTTTCCCCGGGAAAAAAATAGGGGTTGTTTTTTTTTTTTTTTTTTTTTCGAAAATGCACCAAATGTCCCAACCCTGAAAAACCCTGGAAAATCCAAAACTTTGATTTTTCCCAAACCCCGAAAGGCCAGAATATCATAAACTAATAATTGCTTGTTACCCACAGCAGTCCCACAATACGGTTCTCCTGGAGAACCAGCAATCGCGCCCCATCCAGCAAGCCAGAAGAAACATGGGTGGAAGAAGGCCCACGAGGACAATTGGCATGTCACCGGAAGAGGAGGAGAGAAGACAAGTCCGAAGGGAGAGAAATAAGATGGCAGCAGCTAGATGTCGCAAACGAAGAATGGACCACACAAATTCCCTACTTGAAGTGAGTTCGCCAAAACCAAACTCCTCATAAACGACCCCGCAAATTAGTCAAAAATGTCCGATTTGAAAAAGACCAAAAATGTACAAATTCCAAGCCCCCATCTTGCCCCATGTCCCCTTGTCCCCCACCCAACTAACCCTATCAATGAATTCCAGGAGACCGAGGGATTGGAGCAGAAGAAACAAAGTTTGCAAGACGAGATTCACCAGCTTCAGCAAGCAAAAGACGAACTGGAATACATCCTAGACGCCCACAGAGCAGTGTGCCGACTGCGCGCCTCTTCCCCACAAGACGTAAAGCCACTGATCAAATCCGAAATCCACTTCATCGATCCGCCAGATCGCGAGACATCAACGCCAAACCTGCGACCAAATCGGCCAAACTCATTGCCAGTTGGTTTCGACAACAACAATCGGCCAACAAGTCTGAATTTTGTGGAGCCGAAGAATGATTACAAGACAGTGGAGACACCGGCTTTCATGAAGACCTCTTTAGCTAATGAAGTTGCTGGAGTACCCATCACCACACCGTCCACGGGAATTCCCTTCAATTTCGATTCGCTTATGGAGGGTGGCACTGGGCTGACACCAGTATCAACTCCTCTCATACCATCTTGCTCCAGCCAACAGAGAAACAATATCTCTGCCGTTGATCTCAGCTCGCCAGATGCCAATCCACCGAAATTGGTCAGCTTGTGACGCCAGGACGTCCTGGCAACGTCCGATAATGACGACGAGATTGAGTAGGCTTAAGCAGTTTTTTTTTAATTCGCCGGGGGGGGGGAGGGGGGGGGGGGTCACGTGACTTGGGGTTATGGGATCAGAGGTCAAATTGGGAATTTTTGAAACTTCTCCAGAACTTTCAAATTTTTTTTTTTTACATTTTTGCACAATTTTGCAAATTCTTAAGGTAGCTCAGAAAAAAAAAATTTTTTGAACTCGAGAAATTTTGGAGGCTTTTTCCAATGTTGCAGATGGCGAGAAAATTTTCTGTAATTTGATTTTTCGAAATTATGATGAGTCGCGTTTCTCTCCAAATCTTCTCTCCTAAATGTTGGCTAATTGGAAAATTGAAGTAGTCGAACTATTTATCATTCAGTACTTTTGTTATCAATCTTCGATTGGTATTGCGTGATGATATGGTCCGAATGTATTTTAGCTACGTCACAGCATCACGGTATAAAATTATGACGGAGAGTGTTGCCATTAATGTATTTTCCCATTAAGTTCTTTCATTTCTGGTTAATTAATCTTCAGGTCTCTCTGCTTAAAAATGGGTGGAGCCTATTGGGGCTTTTGGAATCTGAGGAATTTCTAAAATACTTGAAACTTCCGAAAATTTTGAATTCTCTTTTTGAAATTTGAAAATTTTTTGGTATTTGGAATTTTTGAAATTTTTTGGAACTTCAAAATTGTTGACATGTAACATTTTTTGAAATCGAGCAATCGATTTTTTTTCTCAAAAAAAAATTTGCTTTAAATATTCTTTTGAATTACTGAAATTCCTCATTTCTTAAAAATTTTTTTACATGTCAGTGAGTGTGAATTTTTTTTAAGGTTTTCAAAGTTCGGAAAATTTTCCATTTTTCAAAACTCAAAAAATTGTCAATTTTCCAAATTTCTAATTTTTTATCAAGGCATTTGAAAATATGAATTACTATTCTCAGTATTCAGCCAATAATCAGTTTGAAGTGAATTGAAAAAGAAATCGAGTCTGAATTTGAGATGGATTCCACGTGGAGAGCTTTATATTCTGAATTTTTACGATTTTATACGAGTTTTTAAAGCGGTTCAATACGAAAAGAGTAGATTAACTAAACTAAGAATTTTTCGTAAATTTAATTTTTTCATTAAGCGAAGAAACGACTCAACTATTTCATCCTATTCTCAAGGTGTGTGCATGTGTGTGTATGTATGTGTGTGATACATTTTTGTTGGAATCGCATATAAAATCGACACCATGAAATTTGCTGTAGCTCAGAATCCATTTGAGGTATTTTATACAGCTCAAAAAACTCAATAAATGCAACAATGAAAAAAAAAATTTAATGAATTTTATAGTAACAATGCTCATTTTTGTTTAGAAAATAAGCGCAAATATTTAGAGATTTCTCTATACATTCAAACTATTAAAATTTGCCATTTTTGGAATTTCCACAATTTTGAAAATTCGAAAATTTTCAAATTTTGATAAAAACGGAAAATATTGAACTATGGAAATTTTTGAATTTTTGCAATTTTATAATTTTGGTAATTTTTCAATTTCGCAAATTTCAAATTTCAAAAATTTTGATCCTACAGATTTTGTTGAAATTTTATTTTTTAAGGAAATTTTCAAAATATTCGAAATTGAAGATTCGTCAAAATTTTTAAACTTCAAAAATTTTTGCAAACCTTCTCAAAATTTTGGGAAAAAATATTGGAGTGAAATTTCACGTTTTTCACCGCTTTGATATAATGATATATTGATACAAATTGGAAAGTATATTAATTAGTGAAATTTGAGCGATATTAATATATTGATGCGTCAGATAATTACGAAAAGCGACAGAAAATTATCGATTACTCGAGAGAAGACGGCGTAACAATCAACACATGTAAATGAAATTGTCATATGTACATCTTAATGCAATATATTTTTAAAATATAAAGAGCAATAAAATTAAGAAATTTTATGAAACTATGAAATTTTACCGAGTTTATTTATTCCGAAATTAATCCCACTGATTTACCCTTCCAATGTTAACCTGAATGAAGCAATATAAGACCTCAAGACCTTAAGAAAAATTTCCAAATTCCAGAAAAAAAATTATTTTATTTTAGCTCAAATATTTCAAAACAAAAAATTGAATTCAAATTTCAAATCGTAGCACGTGGGTATCACATGACACTTCTGCGCATGCGCAGACCCACGCGCATGCGCAGTACGCAGTACAATGTTGTGATAGATGAAGTATGGTGCAAAAACGTGTTTTGGTTTCCTATTGTTATTACAATGCACCATAACAAATAATTGTTGATTATTTATACCATTTTGTTGCAATTTTTCACTAGTAAATTATAGAACAACCCGGTCGACATGTCCGCTACAAAATTTTTACTGGGCTGTCAATTGGATTTATTCAGTGGATCTTCCTCGATGATGACACAAAATTTTCGGAAAAGCGTTTTTTGGAAAATGAAAAGATTTTGCAACTCACGATATTATGCCACAATTAATAACAATGAGAAAAACGAGGTGAATAATATTCGGAATATTGGAATTATGGCTCACATAGATGCGGGTTTGTAAATGTCAATTTTTCAGGTTATGGTTCCCAATGATATTTGAATTTGTCTCGCAAATTTTTGAGATAGAATCATACCACTAATTTTGTGAATTTTTTTTTCTCGTCCATTTAAATTTGTTTTTTGCCCAAAAGTAAAAAAAAAAAAAATAGAAGAAAAACTGTTTGAAACTTTTAAAAATTTTGAAATTGCTTATTTTTTGTTTTTGAAAATTCTGAAATTTTGATTTTTTTTTTCATATTTTGTTACGGAAATTTTTTTTTTTTTTCAAATTTTCGTAAAATTTTGTTTGTTTTTTTTTATTTTATTTTATTAAAAAAGATTTTCGATTTTAGGAAAAACGACAACAACGGAGCGAATGCTCTTTTACTCAGGTAGCATTCGCAGTATGGGTGAGGTTCACGATGGCAACACAGTAACTGATTATATGGAACAAGAGCGCGAACGTGGAATTACGATAGCGTCCGCTGCAGTGAGTTTTACATGGAAAAACCATCGAATTAATCTCATCGATACGCCGGGTCACATTGACTTTACAATGGGCGTGGAACAGACTCTAGGTATCCAAAGATCGATATCTCCCGACTTCCACTAATCAGCTAAAAAAATTTCAAATTCCAAAACTTGAAAGTATTAAATTTAGAAATGTCAAAAAAATGACAAATTTCAAAACATCCAAAGGTGATAAGGCTTCTCAAATTATTCAAATATTTTTAAAATTCCCGCCATTTTACAAATATTTTTAAAATTCCCGCCATTTCTCAAATATTTTTAAAAAAATCCCGCCAATTTCCAAATATTTTCAAAATTCCCGCCACTTTCCAAATATTTTTAAAATTGCCGCCATTTTCCAAATATTTTTAAAATTCCCGCCATTTCACAAATATTTTTAAAATTCCCGCCATTTTCCAAATATTTTTAAAATTCCCGCCACTTTCCAAATATTTTCAAAATTCCCGCCATTTCACAAATATTTTTAAAATTCCCGCCACTTTCCAAATATTTTTAAAATTCCCGCCATTTTCTGAATATTTTTAAAATTCCCGCCATTTTCGAAATATTTTTAAAATTCCCGCCACTTTCCAAATATTTTCAAAATTCCCGCCATTTTCTGAATGTTTTTAAAATTCCCGCCATTTTCCAAATATTTTTAAAATTCCCGCCATTTTCCAAAACCCTTCAAACCCCTAAAAATTGGACCTCCAACCAACAGGAGCCCTGGACGGAGCAGTGGTGATATTGGACAGTTCGGCAGGTGTGGAGGCTCAAACGACGACAGTTTGGCGCCAGGCAGATAGATACAGCATCCCGCGCGTAGTCTTCTGCAACAAAATGGACCGTTCCGACGCAGATTTCGATATGTGTGTAAATTCCCTGAGTTCAAAATTTCAGATAACACCATTAGCGGTGCAAATGCCGGTAAAAACGGGCACGAGTCTCTCGATAATCGACCTCTTGACCCTGGAAATTGCCACCTTCACCACAACCGATCAGGGCCAGACATTAGCGCGACGTAAGCTCGAAGAACTCGACGACCGAAAAATTTTCGACTCGGCCAAAGAGCGGAGACGATACCTAGCAGACAAATTGTCAGAGCTCGATGACAAATTGGCGGACAAAATAATCGAGCAAGAATCCCTGGATGAGACACCAGCTCAATTACTCCTAGAGTCCTTAAGGAGGACCACCTTAAGCAGACAAGCTGTCCCAGTTCTCCTTGGCAGCTCCTACAAAAATGTCGGCGTCCAACTTTTGATGGATGCTGTGCTATTCTATCTGCCTTCTCCCAATTTTCACCAAAAAGCTCAGTTGTATAATTGCTTCAGGGAGTCCTTTGCTGCACGTGCCTTTAAGGTATCAATTTTGGAAAGTTCCAAAAATTTCCATTTTGGCAAATCCAGGTTTGGAAAATTCAATTTTGGAACATTTGATTTTGAAAAATTCAATTTTGAAAAATTTAATTCTGGAAAATTTAATTTTGGCACATTTAATTTTGGAAAATTCAATTTTGGAAAATTTAATTTTGGGAAATCCACTTTTGGAAAATTCAATTTCAGAAAATTAAATTTTGGAAAATTAAAGTTTGGACAATTCAATTTTGAAAAATTTAATTCTGGAAAATTTAATTTTGGCACATTTAATTTTGGAAAATTCAATTTTTAAAAATTGAATTTTGGAAAATTTAATTTTGGAAAATTCAATTTCAGAAAATTTAATTTTGGAAAATTCAATTTTGGCAAATTTAATTTTGGAAAATTCAATTTTGGACAATTTAATGTGGGAAAATTCAATTTTGGAAAATTAAATTTTGGAAAATCCACTTTTGGAAAATTCATTTTTGGAAAATTCAATTTTGGAACAAAATGTTTTGAAATTAGAAATGAGGAATTTAGAATTTCGAAGGAGAGAAGAAAAACTTTGGAAAAATGCTAATTGGAAAATCAAGAATTTTGAAGGTTCACCTAGTTGCAGAATCTTCTAGGAGGTGAACAACAATTCGATGTTTGATGATGATTTTTGGTTCAAGGTGATCCATGACAAGCAGAGAGGGCCCATCACATTCTTCAGAGTTTTCACTGGGAAATTATCAAAAGGACAGAGAATTTGGAATGTGCACAGGGAGAAGGCAGAGCAGGGTGGCAAGTTATATGCAGCTTATGCTGACGATTATGAGGAGATTGGAGAGGTGATTCTCGAGTTTTTTTGACCGTTTCGAAGTTTTTTGTCTGCAACAAAATTTGATTCCCCAGGTGAGTCATGGGAATATCGCAGCTTTGGGCGGTTTGAAGCACACCACAACTGGAGATTTACTGACCGCAAGTGCCGCAGCCGTAAATCGAGCTAAGGAAAATTTGGACAAGCGAAAAGACGTGACTTCGGTTGAACGAGCAAGTCTCTTCCAACCCTCAAAAATTCCCGATCCAGTATTCTTTTGCTCCATAGAACCACCCTCCCTGGCCTACCAATCAGCTTTAGACACTGCTCTTCAAGAATTGAAGAGGGAGGATCCTAGTCTAAGAGTTTCGGTGGATTCAGAAACTGGTCAAACGGTTTGTACAGAAAATTTTGACAATTTTCAAAATTCCTGACTTCCAAATTTTTCAATTCTTTCAATTTTTTTCATTTTTTTTTTCAATTTATTCAATTTTTTTCATTTTTTCAATTTTTTCAATTTTTTCAAATTTTTCAAAATTTTCGAATTCCGATTTTTTTTTAGAAATTTTTGGATTTTTTATGATTTTTTTCCATTTTGTACAGCTTTAGGAATTTTGGGATTTCTGATTAATTTTTGAAATTTTTTGAGATGATCAATTTTTGGAAAGTTTAAAATTTTTCTGGAGTTTAAAAATTTTTTTAAACAAAATTATTTGCAGGTATTATCTGGAATGGGTGAACTGCATATTGAAATTATTAAAGAGCGGATTAGGAGTGAATATAAAATTGACGTTGATTTGGGGCCCCTTCAAATCGCTTATAAGGAAACGATTGATGAGAATATTAAGGACTCATTCGAGCTTCATCATGTGGTTGGGGGCACTAAGCACGATGTCATGGTCACCATGAGTCTCATCCCCAATTATGATGGGGAGAATATGCTTTTGCTTGACAATTCCAAAGAGAGTGCTTCCAACTTGTCTGGGGTTCCACCCAAGTTCATGCAGGCTGTTAAACATGGAGTGAACTCTGCTTTGAGCAATGGACCCAAGTTGGGATGTCCTGTCATCAATGTTGGTGTCAAATTGCATTGGCTGGAAGTAGGAAGAGGAACATCTGACACTATGGTGTCTTCTGCTACTTCTCAGTGCATTCGAAAGGTAAATTTTTGAGAATTTTGGATATTTTGGGATTTTTGGAAACTTCGAAAAATGAGTTTTTTTCGAATTTTTTTGAGTTTTCAAAATTTTTGACGTTTTAGAAATTTTTAGCGACGTTTAAAAAAATATCAGGAATTTGAACATTTTCACACATTGAAGAATTTTAAAACATTGAATGATTATATCGGTTTGAAATTGGTTAATTAATAGATGTTATTATTATTTCAGTTATTGATGGATGCAGGAATAGTGCTGTTAGAGCCAGTAATGCAACTGGAAATAGTGACTTCCGAGCAATATGCTCCTGGTGTGCTTGGAGATCTAGGAAGGAGACGATCGGACATTCAGGAAGTAACTGTGAGGCGAAATGAGAAAATCATCAGAAGCTTAACGCCTCTAAGTGAGCTCCTGGGATATGCTACCAAAGTTAGGATTTTAACTTCTGGAACCGGTCATTTTTCGCTGGAGTTCGATAGCTATAAACGAATGGGACCCCTGGAAGAACGAGCTGCCGTGAAACATGTCACAGGATTTTGAGATTAAAATACCTCTAATAAATTGTACACAACATTGACAAAGTTGAATACGCTATAAGTTTCTTATCCCGTAGGTCTTAGTTGATGATCATGAAATCGGAAAAAATTGTGAGATGGAATGATTTTAAAGGATTCGAAAAAAAAATTTTCAGAATTCCAAAATCTTGACAAATATAACAACATTTTTTTGAAAAGTTAGAGGAAATGAGAAAAAAATTAAATTTGGCCAAAATCGAAAAAAAATAATTTCACTTTTTCGACCCGAAATCGATGGGAATATCTTCTGGGGGTTCCTATTGGATAGTATCAACGCACACGGGGCGAAAAATTCAATTTTAAAAAAATTAAGTTTGCCTCCCCATAAGGTCCCAATGTTAAATTTGGCCAAAATCGAAAACAATTAATTTGACTTTTTCGACCCAAAATCGACGGAAATATCTTCTGGGGGTTCCTATTGGATAGTATCAACGCACACGGGGCCAAAAATTCAATTTTAAAAAAATTAAGTTTGCCTCCCCATAAGGTCCCAATGTTAAATTTGGCCAAAATCGAAAACAATTAATTTGACTTTTTCGACCCAAAATCGACGGAAATATCTTCTGGGGGTTCCTATTCGATAGTATCAACGCACACGGGGCCAAAAATTCAATTTTAAAAAAATTAAGTTTGCCTCCCCATAAGGTCCCAATGTTAAATTTGGCCAAAATCGAAAAAAATTGATTTGACTTTTTCGACCCAAAATCGACGGAAATATCTTCTGGGGGTTCCTATTGGATAGTATCAACGCACACGGGGCCAAAAATTCAATTTTAAAAAAATTAAGTTTGCCTCCCCATAAGGTCCCAATGTTAAATTTGGCCAAAATCGAAAAAAATTAATTTCACTTTTTCGACCCAAAATCGACGGAAATATCTTCTGGGGGTTCCTATTCGATAGTATCAACGCACACGGGGCCAAAAATTCAATTTTAAAAAAATTAAGTTTGCCTCCCCATAAGGTCCCAATGTTAAATTTGGCCAAAATCGAAAAAAATTGATTTGACTTTTTCGACCCAAAATCGACGGAAATATCTTCTGGGGGTTCCTATTGGATAGTATCAACGCACACGGGGCCAAAAATTCAATTTTAAAAAAATTAAGTTTGCCTCCCCATAAGGTCCCAATGTTAAATTTGGCCAAAATCGAAAAAAATTAATTTCACTTTTTCGACCCAAAATCGACGGAAATATCTTCTGGGGGTTCCTATTGGATAGCATCAACACACACGGGGCCAAAAATTCAATTTTAAAAAAATTAAGTTTGCCTCCCCATAAGGTCCCAATGTTAAATTTGGCCAAAATCGAAAAAAATTAATTTCACTTTTTCGACCCAAAATCGACGGAAATATCTTCTGGGGGTTCCTATTGGATAGTATCAACGCACACGGGGCCAAAAATTCAATTTTAGAAAAATTAAGTTTGCCTCCCCATAAGGTCCCAATGTTAAATTTGGCCAAAATCGAAAAAAATTAATTTGACTTTTTCGACCCAAAATCGACGGAAATATCTTCTGGGGGTTCCTATTCGATAGTATCAACGCACACGGGGCCAAAAATTCAATTTTAAAAAAATTAAGTTTGCCTCCCCATAAGGTCCCAATGTTAAATTTGGCCAAAATCGAAAAAAATTAATTTCACTTTTTCGACCCAAAGTCGATGGGAATGTTTTCTGGGGGTTCGTCTTGCATAGTATAAACGCACACGGGGCCAAAAATTCAATTTGCAAAAAATTAACTCTGCTTTCTCACAATGCCCGAATCTGAACTCTGCCCAAAAAATAAAAATCAAAATGTTTAATATCACTTGCTAAATTTCCAAAAAAGAACCTAAGTTCAGCTCACCCCCGAATCTCAAATGCTCCCGCCAAATTCATTTCCCCGAAATGCGCATCTGACAATAGGAGATGCGCAGGAGCCGCCATCCCTGAACGATTCATTTCAATTCAAAACAAAGACGAGAACTGAATCCGCATGAACAATATTGAAAAACACTAACCAACAATGAAAAAAACCCCTCAACAAAATCAACGAAAAATAAATATTGTAAACATTGTCTCCGCCTATTTATCTTTTCATAATTTTTAAGAATTTACCGATGACATGAAACACTACAAAAATTCAAAAATACACTATATAAAATGTCAGTCAAACTCGACCGAGAATCCTTTTCCCACATCTAAAATTCCTCTTTCAATTCCCATTTCTAAAATTCCCGCCTAAAGCGCGTGTATTTATCGAAAAATCAGCGAAAATCCCGCCATTAAAAGTCGAATGTCCTCTAAAACCAGTCACGTGATCTCCCCCGGCCATCTTTTGGCGGGAGAATTTTGTACGAAACAATTTCAACGAAAATGCGCTTACCTTTCCGTTCATTCCATCGTCATTTTTTTTCCAGTGAACTCAAGGATATGCAGGATCAGTTTTCCAACACTGAAGATCTTCACCATCCTTAGATCTAGGATTCGCGCCGTCCCCTAAAACATGTTATGAAATTTCCATAATTGCTAAAATTGCTAAAATGTTTCTAAACCAACTCGGTATATATATATATACATATACATACATCCATTATTGCGCTTTTTAACATGTAACTTTCGTTACATTTCGTTCCACTTCGTTCGCATTTCGTTACACCCGCATTAACCCCATTTGCCCTCCCTAAATTTTCCGTTTCCCCATTGAACTTACCCCGCGGCAATCGTTCCCCAACAAATCACCTCCGCCCACACGTCCACTGCACCCGCGCCTCGCCGCCAGAGTCCCCAAGTGCGCGCGCACCTCACATACACTGTGCGCCGTGGCGGCCATGTTCAACAATACTCCTACAATCGGCGAGCTCCCCAAAATAAAAAAATATAAGCACACAAAGTGCGCTTATTCCTCTTTAAACTCACCACTCGCGATTAAATTACAATGTCGTCATTCCACGTATTATATTATAACGTGTGACTCCATATAAACCAATAACACCTGCATTCCACCTATATCTATGGGACATTAATGCACACGTACAACTTACACACTACCACATGTAAGCGCTATAAGTACACGGTAGCAAGTGAAAAACTCAAATGCCCAAAAAAAACTTTATCAACCTAATGTTTTATCACTAACAAAGTGATATTCACCCGAAAATTCAATTGCCCGATTGACATTACCATACCGTAATTAATAACAATACATATATATAGTGTTAGTATGTAGTGTTGGATGATTTCCAAGAATTAATGTCAACAATTGTGCTATAACCTAAGAACACTGTCAATTGAGGTGTATTGTGTGGCAACATAGACAGCACACAGCTTTATTATTTAATTAATTTTATTGAATAACCATTGACCTTGTTGGAGGCATTAGGAGCCAGCATGGATAGCGATAACATTGATGACTCCGGGAGGTTGGTGAGACAAGGTAGTAGTGAGGAATTGAAGGCGCCAGTGGCTGAATTGGTAAAAAACGAAGGAAACTCCACCGACTTGACTGCTAATGAGCGAAAGGAGCTTGCGCTAGCGGCAGGAGATCCTGCTCCAAAATCCAGGATTGAAGGCCAGGCTGGTCCAGGTGATGCCAAAACCACAATCTTAACATCGGATGCACAAAAACCGGAAGTAGCCCCGGAGGAAGCAGCGAAGACCGCTCACCTTGATATCGAGATCTCCATTCCTGACGTAAAAGACTCTGAGACCATCCAGCTGATCGAGGAGACGATAATAATTCCTGAGGACCCGGATAAGCCAGTATGCAAAGAGGACATAAAATACGACGTGATAGAGTACACAGAAATGACATTGACAAAGTCTCCATCTCCAGCTGCTCCAATGGTTCCTGAGCCAGCAGATGAAGGCCCTAAGCATCGAGAGCAAAATGGTTCAGAGAGTGCTGATGGACAGCCTGTTGAACTCGCTGACGATGCATCGTCCACAAAAAAGCGTTCACTAATCGAGGATATTTACGACGACTGGAGCGATGGTAATCCTGAGGAAGAGGAAACAAAGCTAGCTGGTGATGCAGTAGAAGACCAATTGAAGAATCTACTCGACGAGAAGATATCGAAATCGCCGAAGACACCTAAGCTGCAAAAAATCGCTATTTTAGCAAAGAGATCAACGCCGCAATCTCAAAAAGTTCATGAAGAGCTTGAGGTGAAACCGCCAGCAGCTGATTCCCCCATCAAATCAGATCTGGTTGAAGAGAAATTAGAGGCTGAAGAGAAGAAGCCGTTGAAATGTGAGGAGCCCTCTGCGGACAGCAAGGAGCTCCTGGCGATTCTCGAAGGGGATGCTGATCCAGATTGGGCTAACCTGAAATCTCCAGGTTTGCCAATCGAGTCCAAATCGGAAGAATCTGACAACAGTCCTGCAAAAGTAAATGCTTCAACGGAGAGACAAGTGGCACTGCAACAATTACTAGACCTGCCAATAACATCAAAGAAGCTTCGAACGTATCCAAGAAAGTCGCCAGTGATTCCCAAGGAGATATTCGACGATGATGGTGCTATCGAAGAGGTCAAACTAGACGAGTCACGTTCGGGAAGGAAGCGCAAGCCCACGGAGAAGGTCAGAGAGAACGAGATAAGCGCTAAGCGACAGAAGTTCGTGAAGCCTGTGGTGAAGGCACCAGTGCAAAAAGCGAAGGAAGCTCCCTCGAATAAACCGAAGGACTCGCCAGACGCCGCGAAGCAGAAGCAGCCATCGCCTGATAAGGTAGTGCGCAAGAGTGCACCAAAGGTCTCCAACACTTTCAAAACTCCCACGAAAAAATCTCCAAAGGCATCGGCACCAAAATTTACACCCGAGGGTTCTCCGAAGCCGCGTAAAAAAGTGGTCAACGAGATTGACCGTCTGCTGCAGGACGAGGGTGTAGTGAATCTTCTGTACGATGTGGAGCAACCAGCGAAAAGACGCCTCGTACCAGTAACCAAATCTCAAGCTAAAGTCATGGACATTGAGAAGGTGCAGAAGGAATTGAAAATACGGACCAAGCTTGTTAAGAACGCAGTTCTCAGACTGCGTACGTCAACAGCACCTGGGGCTAAGGCGCCGCGAGCTAAACGAATTGGTGCAGGTAGTGTACCAGTCGAGGATCCGGAACCGGCTGAGCAAGCCAACCCAGCGCCAGCCAACGAATTTTTATTTCCAGCTAAAATACGCAATGCTGCTGATGCATCAGTAATTGTCCGTAGACACTCATCAAGTTCATTTTCAAGTGCCTCTGGTAGTCCCCGGGTGAGCATCGATAGCACTGATAGACTATCGAGCTTCGATGATGGCCGGAGTACGTATCGTGTGCTCAAGTCCAATAAGCGAAGTCACGCTTCGGATAGTAAGAAGGTTGATGCTAAGAAATGTAAAAGACTATCTGTTAGTAAATTGAGTGACATTGAATTCGGTGCGCCGAAGTCCAGAAAAGGTAAAAGGGCCTCCAAGTCCAAGGATTCGGAGACCGACCAAGAGGCTGATGATGATGTCAGGTCAAATGGAACTGGTAAATTGGTGAAGAGTCAGAAGAAAAATACGAAGAGCAAAGTTTATTTTGCTAAGCATGATGATGGGGATGATGATGATGATTTAATAGTTGATGAGCAGGATGAATTGTCGGTGTGTTTAGCTGAAGCTGTGTCTGCATTGGCCAATGATTCACGTGGAAGGAATTCTGTACTTAGTAAAAAGGTCAAGGGCAGTCCTAGCAAAATTCAATTCAGCAATAAGGAGATCAATGTACAGAGACATGGTAATTTGGTCCAGCTCATTCTGACACCGTCTACACCATCGAAAATCAGGAATGGGATTACGTTGCAGATGATGCATGAGTTCAGGGATGTTTTGGCGGTTTTGAAGAATGATGATAGCTGCAGGGTGGTGCTACTGACGTCAACTGGCTCGTGCTTTTGCGAAGGCTTGGAGCTGTCGACATTGCTGGATGACGATAAGGAGGCTCGGAAGACAAGGGCCCAGCTACTTGCTGATGGCGTCAAGGAGTTCATCAAGAGCCTTGCTACTTTCAATAAGCCTATTGTTGCTGGGGTGCAGGGATCTGCTGTGGGGCTTGGTGTCACCATGCTACCACTCTTCGACCTCGTTATCGCTAGTGATAAGGCGTCGTTCAGTACACCTTATGGGAAGTTGGGACAGATTGCAGAGGGGGCTGCTATTTTTACGCTGTCGCATATTTTGGGAAATGCTGTGGTAAGATTTTTTTGGATCAATTTTTTTTTAAGTTACATTTTTTTTTTTTGACTTAAAATTTTTTTTTTTTTAAGTTAAATTTTTTTTTTGACTTAAATTTTTTTTTTTGGAGTTAATTTTTTTTTTTTAAGTTTGAATTTTTCTTGAATTAAAAAAATTGGTTGTTGAAAAATTTCTGTCGAGAAGCCTTTCTGAAATATCTAGGAAGTTTATGGAGAAACAATACAGGAAACTGTAAACCTTGAAATCAGGTTTTATGAGGTAGTTGTGGGTGGGGCAAAATGGTGATATCAGTTGCCTATTGAATATGTTATTGTTCCAGACCAGTGAGCTGCTGCTTGGAGGCAGGACACTGACGGCCAATGAAGCTCTCAGAGCTGGACTTGTCACGAGGGTCATGTGGCCCGATCGATTTCACATTGAGCTTTTGCCCAGTCTTCGTGCTATGAGTGAACAATCGTCACAGGTACGGATATTAGAAGTAATCATTTGAGACTCGACAGGGATCAATCTCTTGAGGTCCCAATCTTGAGCATTTTCGAAATCTCAAATTTGGAAGAATTTATGATATTTATGAAAAACATTTTCTTTGAATTTTCACAATTAAAAAAAAAATTGGGGAAAAAAACAAAATGAAAAAAAAAATTAAATGGTAATTTTTTTTTTTCAATTTTAAAAATGTTGGAAATTGAAAAAAAAATATTTTCACAATTTGGAAAAATTTGATACATTTGGAAATTTTAATGTTAATTCAGCGCATATAGTTTTTTTATTTCCATCACCAAACGTCGAGCATTGATAGACTGAATTACGTGACATTTTTCAATAATATCTACTGGTTATATTCCATGGATCGCAGTAAGCACTCAGGGCAGGCCCCGAGTACAGAAGTTCCTGAACAGTTTCCAATTTCTGATCTTCGGTAGCGATACACAAATTGCCAATTGGGCATGAGCACCGATAATAAGTTGAATGAAAATCAGTCCTCACGAGCCCACAAAATTCGTAGCTTCCACACATCCTCTGCTATCTCGAAAAAAAATAAACCAAATTTTTCATTAATAAGAATAGAATTTTTAGATTGGAACATTTTTAAAAATTTTTCATTCTGAAATTTTTTGCAGATTTTTGTGTTGAAAGTTTTTTCTTTCTAAAGAAACAATTTTGAACTTCTGGAAATTTTCACAAATTAAAAATATTGTATTAAAAAATCATTATGAACATTTGTACATTTTTTTTTAATTTTGAGATTATTTTTTTTTGAATTTTCCCGAATCTTTTTTCCAGACTCTAAAATTCTCAAAATATTCAAAATCGCCAAAAAAAAACGGCCAGAAGCAATCTGATTTTTTTTCAACCAACATTTACCTTGGAGCACCTGAAGTGCTGATAGACTTTCTTATCGTTGAAGCGGTATTTTTTCACATGCCAAAAATGTGAGTCTGGGCAATGACAATTGACCCTCACTCTATGAGCAATCACATTCTCCTGATTATTGTCAATCTTTCCGTGAACTACTGCCGCAAGTTTCCGCGGTTTGCAGATATTTCGCCTATTTACGGGTTCACAGAACTGAAAACATATAATATACATATATACATACATATACTTCCATGATTAGGTTTTGAAATAATTCAAATGTGTCGTCATGATAAAGATGAAAAATCATATTAGAAAAAAAAAGTTTCGACAATTAAAAAAAAAAGTTTTGACAATTAAAAAAAATTTTTTTGACAATTAAAAAAAAAGTTTTGACAATTAAAAAAAAAAAAGTTTTGACAGTTTCAAAAAAAAAAAGTTTTAAGTCATCGAGACGCACATTTTTAAAATATTTCTCTGAGACAAGTATTCTCATCGATCCATACTCAGTTCATACTTTGAGGAAGGATCGATTGTTAACGCTCATTGTATTATTATCGAATTTATCTGTCCAAGGACACTCGTCTCCATTCGGACATCTGCATAGTCTCTCGACGATGTCATCAGACCAAAAGCGTTTGTAAAGTATATTGCACGCATCGTGCGCTCGACATTTCGGCAATTTTCTCTCCCCAGGTACCTGAAAGTGTAACGTCAAAATTTTATTCCACATATGAGGTGTTCAATTTAAAACCGAAAATCCGGTCTCCATTTTTGCGCGTAAAACCTCCAAGTGTTACTGACTATTTCAAGCGTTCAATGGGCTGTAACTTGGAAGTGGTTAGAGTTAGGGGAAAAAGTTCTGAATCAATCTTGTTCCTCTCGTCGAAACGCACAATTTATGTCTTATGAAATTTTTCGTAACTTTCATAGTTAAGGAGTTATGATGCATAGTGATGACTGCGAAAATTTAAAGTGAAAAATTCAAAACTGAAAGAAAAGTTCTTATAAAAATTTTTAGGAAATAAAATTCGCGAAAAATTTTTTTTTTGAAAATAGGAAGTTACATTTTTGGAACGATTTTTTTACGAACTATTTGTTCAATATTTTTGGTGTTGGATAATTATGACAATATTGTACTCACCCCTTCGCGATATTTGAAAATGACATTTTTTGGCTTACTTTTAATTCGCATGTACTTACAATCACTGATAATGATTAATGCGAAAAAAATTGTCCTGTAAATCCACATACTTCTGCAACGACTCAGCTATTTTCCACGTTTGAAGCGATATTGAAAACAATTTCGAATGGATTGTCTGTTCGATCCCACACGCGACACCCACATGCAGCACTTGGGATTTTAGTGAAAAGTGTTGGGACATCGTCATTTTAATATTCATAGCGTAATTCTTTTCAACTCTAGATTGTGCTGGGAGTGAGCTATTATTCTCGTAATGACTTGAGCTCAGTGTATGGTTCATTTTTTTCTGATTTATGATTTTTTTTTTCACTTTAAAAATTTGCGAAATTTTTCTGACACTTCCAAACATTTCTAAAAATTCGAAAAATGGAAGATTTTGAAAATTTTCAAAATTTGGAAAATTTGAAAAAAAATTTTGAAAATTTAAAAAATTGAGAATTTTGAAAATTTTTAAAATTGAAAATATAAAAGCATTTTTCTTTTTTTTCAGTCTATGGAAGCCACAAAAGCACTTCTCCGTCACAGTTTGAGAACCAAACTATCAGCTGCATTAGAATCAGAAAGTTATCTATTGGTCCAGCACTGGTGTTCCCAAGAATGTCAAGATGCAATAAGAGATTACTTGGAGGAGAAGGTACAATAAATAATGAACATTTAAGGTGTTGAATGAGAGAAATAAAAATGATGAGACTTCAGTTTATAGAAAAATTTACCAATATTCGACTCTATAATTTTTCAAATTAATTTTGCTCTTGTCATTTCATCATGCAAAAATTAATTATCACTAATTCCTAATTGAAGAAATCCTGAATTAGGAAGAAAATTTCCTAAAATTAAATAATTATTAAAAAATTATTGCACAATTCAATAAAAATAGAAAAAAAAATTGGAAAAAATTTCCAGACATCATTATTTTTTTTCTAATTAAACACCTGTATACAACTGCAAATAAAGACCACATAAAAAATAGAAATTATCAACAAAGAATATTTAAATTATTTTAATATCCAACGATGGAGTTTCGAATAATATTGTAGCCTAATTCGTAAGAGATAAATCGAAAAATAAAAATTGAAATAAATCATGAAAGATAGGTCTATCTGTAAATTGTGATTTCGCAAATAAAATGTGAAATGTAATTAGAAAAAAAGATATGTAAATTAATCTTTGGTCTTGAGAAAAATCACAACAATCAGGTTTTCGTAATTCGTTGAGTCTTGTTTATTACCTTGCTTTATAATTATGTATTCAATTAATCTATATCAACAATTTGTTATATGGTTCGTAAGTAAAATTGTAGGAAAATGGTAACATAGACAAATAAATACGCGATAAGAATAATTTTTTTTTAATCATCTATCGATTTTAAAATTGCACTTTGAGTTAGGAAGTTTTAGGTTCGATTATTTTTTAGTCACAGTTTTCGGTTATTTAAATTTGTTTTTTGGTGAAAATTTGTTTCAATATTTTGAGATGATTTTTTTTTTATTTTTCTGAATATTTGGAAAGTTTGATTTTTTGTAGAAGTTTTGGAATTTTTTTTAAATATTTTTTTGCTATTTTTTTTTAATTTCACATTTTTTGAAGATTTTTGAATTGAAAAAAATTTAATATCGAAAATATCTGAATTTTTCAAAAAATTGTCAATTATCTCATGATTCAAAATACTTAAATCGTGTGAACGTTTTTAGATTGTTGAGATGTTTATCAATAAATAAAATTTATACAATTGTTCAATTTTTTTTTTTGCAACATAAATTATGCTGATTTTTTTTCAAAGTACTTGAAATTTTTATTTTTTTGTCATGACTTTTTTCGGGTCATGGTCTTTTTTTTTATCATTAATTTGATTAAAAATCGACAGCAATATAAAATTTGTTATTTGTCGTAAACAGTCCAATATATATTTTTTTTTGTTAATAAGTTTACGTCGTGGGACTGAATGGTTATTAAAATATAGAGTGGAATAGGAGGACATGCATTCGAGATAAACAATTTTAAAACATACATGTATTGATAAATATAAAACCCGTACAAATATAAGTAAGATATTCACAAGCCAATTCATGTTAATTTATTTTTTCTTTTCCTTTCATTTCCAGTGTCTTCTTTTCACTGTATTAAAAATATATAAACTATTCAGATTAATACTCGAGTAGTCTTCTAGATTACAAGTTCAATTGAAATGTTTTTTTTCTTTCTATTAAATAGAGATCATTTCGTCAATCATGGACCCATTTTTTAACAATAAAATTTTTTCGCCAATTTGTGTTTCATCAGAAAATTGCATTGTTAAAAAAAAAATCGTAGGCAAAATTTAAATCTAATATTTCTCTTTTTTTCTCTTCAATTTTAAATTCAGAGACAAAGTTATCTTAAATTGATGAAAGGAAAAATGAAATTGCAAACGAAATTTACAAAATTTTCAAATGTAAAAAATGGAAAAAAAATATAAATTGTTTTTTTTTTTGGTTTTTAGAAAAAATGTCGGATTTTTTTTTATGCACAAAAAGATTGTTAAAATGTGAAATGAGATTTTTTTTTCGAGATTGAATAAATAAAAAAATAAAAAATGACAATTTTTCGTCAATTTTTTTTTTCGAGTCTTAAAAAAATTTTCTGTAAACTCTAGATATACAAAAATATTATTGAAATGACGAATAAGTTTGGAAAGATTATTGGCGAAATTTTCTTTGGAAATTGAGTCGTAAAAATGTGTCCATTTTTGAGCGGAATGAACCATAAGTAGGTGAATGGGCTCAAGATGATTTCAAGTTTGAATATCTCGTAATCCAAGTGAGATATCGAAATTTTAGTGATAACATTTTTTGTACGGAACTTTATGGGCTACAAAAAAGGTAGATAGAAAAATTTCGATATGTCAGTTAGATTCCGAGATATTCGACAATGTTTGTAGATCATAAATCGACTTGAACCGATTTAGTACTTTGTTACTGAATTCTTTTCAATAGGAACGCGATCGATTTTTGGAGCTTTACAATGGAGCAGAGGAATTGCAGTTGTCAGAAAAGCCCGATTTTTTTTTTAATGTCTATCTGCTTCCAGGCCGGCAGCTTGTGGAAGTCCTCGATATTCATCCCCAATAGATCCTGTGAAAAATATCAATTCGGTGAAAATGTTTTTCAATTTTTGAAATATTGAAATTTTCTCAAAATGTTCAAAATTTTCGGAAGGTTTGAATTTTTTTTGCAAAATATTGTTTTTTTCAAAATTTCAGTCAAATTTGGGAGATTACCAAAATTACATATTTTTTTCTCTATTTTATTTTTTTATTAAGTGAAATTTAATATGTCAGTCATTTTTCGTGTTTTTCCGTTTTTTTTTTTATTTGAGAAACTTGAAATTTTTTTCCCAATTTTTTGAGATTTGTAAAATTTGAAACTTGAAACGTATGCAATACCTGAAAATGCTGTGGTGACAAATAGACCTCTAAACTAGTTGGATCAACGCCCTCGGGCAGAGG
The DNA here is from genome assembly GCA_026005395.1 of Asobara japonica. Lineage (NCBI taxonomy): Eukaryota > Metazoa > Arthropoda > Insecta > Hymenoptera > Braconidae > Asobara > Asobara japonica. Next base: position 3,233,139 of record BQMI01000352.1, on the reverse strand, counting down.
TCGCTGTAATAATTGAGCAGGTGGATAAGTACTTTGAGTCAGACGTGTCAATTCATTCTCCAATGACAGCATTCCTCCCGAAACTCGACCATCCTGCAAAACAAAATTATAAAAAAAAATTATATAAAAATTAAAATTAAAAAAAAAAACGAATTATGTATTTTGTAGACGACGAATTTTGGATTTGCGGTGTAACCTTCATATTGATTTCGGCAACATCGTCTCGATTGGCCCACGTGGGGAATAGCTGAATGAACTCCAAAGGTTCGAGTCCCGCCCAAACCAAGTAGACCGGACATTTGCTCTGGCCCCCAGGGCACATTGTCCGCCAATATTCAAGGGCGGTTGTCATGGCAGCCCTCCTCTCGGCCTGCCATCTCACCGCTCCACTTCCGGTTTGATCTTCAGCCCCAGTATCCGGCCACCAGCCCTGCCACAGCCACAACTCCTCCCTATTATCAATCCATAAACAATTAACCAATTATTCCAAAAAAAATACCCAGTATTATCGCACACATTTTTTTGCATGCATTACGCTCTCCCATCAAAACGGTCAGAGATAGAAAAAAAACGGTCAAACAAATTTTGTTCCTCGTCCAAAAACCCACATATTATGTCCTACAACTTTTTCCCGTATCCCTAAAAACTTCGAAGATATCCTAGCTTGAAGTCGAAATAAATTCCTGTTGAAGAAAAAAATACCTGACTTGAAGAAAAAATACCTGTTATCAATCAGAAACAACGCCGGTTGACTAGCTTGATACAACTCCTCCTGAAGAAACGGAAAGGGCGTACCAAATTCCTCATCCCTCTGTGGGCACATCACTTGCGTAACCCTAAACTCTCCCGAGATACTCGAAAAATAGAACATCCTAGGCGTCCGTCTCTCCACCCTCCTCAAAGTCCCATTAATCTTCCTACTCAAACTCCTCATGTAGCACTCCCCCACAAACAGCTGATCGGGCTCCTCCCCCTCATCAATCTCCACAATGTCCACAATTTTGCCACTTTTAAATGCCATCTCCTCAGCTCTGCCATCCCTCAAAAGCTCCGCCGCATGATAAGCATTTCTTTTGACATTGTCAAGACAATTTCTCCCATACCAAACATAGATAATATTCTCCTTGGAGTCCACAAATAGAAGCGAGCCCCTGGTTTTCAGTTGTCTCGATGAGTAAGGCACTTGCAGCAGAGAAGTCTCTGACAGTCTGCTTCCCCTGCAGAAGAACGCTGTCATATCATCAAGACGTTCATTCTTATCACGATCTCCATTCTCATCTAACCCTTGCTGTTCACCGAAGCACTCCTCACTCTGCTTCCTCAGTCTCTTCCTGGCCTCCTTGCTCTTCCTTGCATTTCCATCGACTCGTTTCCTCCCCGAGTGAATCACCATGCCTCCCTTGAACAGGCTCAAAAAGGCGGGAAATTCAAATCCCTCAGCAATTCGAATCTGCGGACCTTCCTCCTTATCAAGCTCAACGGTCAAGAGTGCTGCAGTGCCCTGTTTGTTCAGAGAAGCAGCTCTCCCCTGCCAAATGAAGTATGCACAACGATCGCGACCCTCCACCAAGTGCTTCGATGGCAGTCCAGAGAGCTCTCTACCGGTTACAGTGATCAGGTACATCCACCGGATTATGTAGCTCTCCCCGCTGTAGAAGTGGCCCATGGAGCTCTCCTCGAGCTTCGTGTAAGAGTGCTCGTCAATGTGCCAGACGGTGACGTCGGTCGTGGTGACGAGATATTGTCGGTTGAATTCTGTGTCGAAGAAGGTGTCACCTCGACCTAGGTGAGAGCCTTCCAGGACCAGGTCCACGGGGGCTGGCTCTTGGGTCGTTATTGATGATATGTCTGGGGGGTCTATCAGGATCTTTCCGTCCACCTTGTCACTGTCTTTTTGGATCGGTCTGGCGCACTTTATGAGGTCGTGGCCGTTTGGCCAGTCGAGGAACTTCTCGCGGAAGAGAATTGTCTCCATGTGCTGGGTCAGCTTTGCGGAGAGACACCAGGGTGGACGAGATGGACTTTGCAGGGAGTGGGGGGTCAGGGACGAGTCCGGGGAGAGACGATTACCTGTGCAAGTTGGGAATTTTAGATATGAGCTTGGTCTGAATGGAAAATTTGGAAAAAATTTTTTTGCAATTTTTTTTTGTATTTTTTTTTGCAATTTTCTTTGGAGCCGAATTTTTTTTTGGGGGTCGGCTTACCGATCAATCCTGCCGCATCGATTGGAGATATTGAGCAGTCGGTGTAATCGTAACCCTCCTCCCAGAGCAGTTCCACCAAGTGCATTGATGATTTGCGCGAGTCCAATGTCGCACATTTTCCATTCCATATGTAGAGCTCAGAGCCGAAATCGAAGATGAGGGTTTTGCTGGGATCCAGCATTTTGATCTTCGGGATTGTGCCCCAGTAGTCCTCCATGGGAATGAGCTCACAGTTGGATACTTCGTAGGCGATGTTAGTGTCGATCAGTGCTGATTCGTAACGCTCATCTTCGTCGGGGTGACCAGCCTCGGTAATTTTAGGCGAGGCTGTATCTGAGAAAAGGTAATTTTATCTTAAAATTTTGCAAAATGGGTATTTGAAATTTTTTAAAGTTTTGCAATAATTTCGAAGAATTGAATAATTGCGAATATTTTTACAATTTTTGAAAACGGAAAAACGTCTAAGAAATTTAAACTTTGGATTTTATTTTAAATCCCAAAAACTCCAACAATTTAAAAAAAAAAAAAAAAAAAAAAATTAAAAATTTTGAAAGAACCAAAAAGTCGAAATTTTTTTGATTTCCACGATTTTAACTTGAAATTTTAGAAAAATTTTAAAAGTATAAATTTCTGGGGAGCACTACCTGTGTGTCCCAAAAGTTTCCAAAATTCTTGAAAGTCTTGAAGATTAGAAGGATGTTCCTCATCCAAAATAATAACTCTTGGTGCTTTGCAGCCCATGTCCTTGGACTGCTGGATCTTGAGGGCAATTTCCGTAGCTCTTGACTTTTCAATCACATTACTGAATTTGCCAATGTAGTGGTAGATATGAGACTTGGTGACGAGGATGAAATTGTCGCCTGAATTGATGCTCGTAATTGTGGGCTCCACGAGACGCACTTGCACGTGTCGTCGTCCTTTTATCAAAATTAGGAAAATATGGGAGTCCTTGGGGTGGAGTTTTGTGAAGCCCGTTGAAGTGTCATCTGCATTTTTCAATGTTATCGAGGAAAAATTCTCTGTGGATGCTAGGCCTGCTAGTGCTTCCACTGCCAACGAAGATTGCTTTCCCAATTTTTCCAAATTGTTCAACTTCATTAAACGCTCCGCAACTCCTGTCCTCACCTGAAAAATTAGATATTCATATTTTAATTTCAGAAATTATACTTGTCGGAATTTTTGAAAATTCAGAATTTTTTTTCTGCAATTCTCAATTTACAATTTTTTAAAATCTCAAATTTTCTAAAAACCTCCAAATTTTTTTTTTTGTTCATAATTCAAAAATTGAAAAAAATTTCTTCATTTTTGAAAATTATAAAAATTTTGAAATATTCAATTTTTTTTTTCAAAAATAATTTTTTTTTTAAATTTCAAGAATGAAAAGAAAATACGATAATTGAGGAAAGTTGGGAAACTTTGGAACACTTCGAAATTTTTACCTCTGTATACTCAGATTTCAAGTCTGTACGTGCAGCCAATGTTTTCAAAGGATTGTGATGAGTTGAGACGCGTCGACGTTGCACTTGGGTCGTTTTTCTCGAGCAAAGTTTCTCAGAAGCTGGCATTAAAAAATCAAAGTCATCTGAGGTTATAGTAATACTCTCCTCGAGACACTTCTCCAAGGCCATGCTGTCGAAGAATGAGGTGAAGGTCTCATCATCTGGTTTCAGAATTTGCTGGATTGACGTTTCAAAATTTTCTGATTCTGCAATGCAAAAATAAGTTTCAAAATAAAAAAGTGGTCTAAATTAATTTTTCTCTGAGAAGTTTTTTCAATATATTCAAAGGTCCAATATCTCGTTAACAAATAGGTTTGAGGCAAAATGTCGTCTAACATTTTTTGTAGGGAATCTAATTTCAGACAAGAAATCTGTCTTGTGATTTTTCTGTAAGTCGACTCCATGTCGAGATATTGTCGAATTTATGTCGGATTGTGCAATATTTATATTGTTTACCTCCATTGCTGTAAGTGAAGACTTTCGATACTTTTCTTTCCGGAACCTCGATGCACTCTTGAGTTGCTCCAATTTCTGCAAAAAAAAAATAATGATTAAAAAAATTGAAAAAAAAATACAATTTTTTTTTTAATACCTTTTTTCTCATCTTTTTTTAGTGGAGTCTTTATTTTATTCTTCCTGCGTTCGCCACCACTGCAATAGTTTCCCATTGATTCGAAGACGGTTTTTGAAGTGTGATCTATGGTATCAGTATGGCCAATTTTCATTTTCCCCGCAACAGAAAATTTAACAGCATCAGCTGTGGTAACGCGCTTTCTCCAACCCTCTGCAGCTGACTCCAACTTTTCAAGACGATCGGCCAATTTTTTCTGGCTAGTCACTAATTCCTCATTCTCTTTCTGGCCAATATCACTCTTGGGTTCGTCCTAAATTGGAATAGATTTTTGGTGAATAGTATCTCGAGGTGTAAGATTGCTCTTATCAGCTCAATGACAAGTTTTAATCAAGATGTGGGCTATAGGAGTGGGCGATAATTTTGGGGATCAGGTCTTGAATAAAAAAAAAATTATAAAATTACCAAAAATTTCCCAAATTTTCTAATTTTATAAATTCCGAAATTCGAAAGATTTATCAATTTTTGTTTGCAAATTCGAAAAATTTGAAAAATTGGAAACATTTGAAAAATTTAGAAAATTTGAAGAATTTGAAAATTTTTTAAAAATTTGAAAATTAAAAAAAAATTTAAAAATGGCAAAAATTTTAAATTTTAAAAATAAAAAAAAAATAACTCCCAGAAATCTGACAAAAACATTGAAATGCAAAATTCAATTTAAAAATTTGTGATCTAAAAATATATGAAAAAAAGAAAAAGTCACCTTATCTTGATCACTGGGTTTGTCCATGATGACAGGTGGTAGTGATTCCGAAATGACCCTGCGCTTCCAGTCATTCGATCCACTTCGTTTGAGTGCCGCCAACCTATCAGCAATGCTATTGCCCGGGATATTCAAACTTTCAGAATTGGTGATTCCCCGAAAGTTTTTCACCAATTGCTCACTCTCAATGGCACCACGTGCGCTTTTATCACAAATAACAGTTGCACTTGTTTTCTCAGAATCCTTATCAATAATTTTCTTATCAGTAGGTGAGTGCGAAGGCACTGTTGATCCATATCTCTTCATAGTGTCACTGTAGGCACTTGCTGCTGGTGATACACGGAGAGAGTCTTCTTTTCGCGCCAAATCCTGGGATAAATCTGAACGTAAATCCAATTTCGCCGATGTACGCTCACTTATGGTGCAAACAGTGTAGGAACTTGATGATTTTAGGATACTTTTTGGTGTGTCTTGGGTTTTTACTTAAAACAAAAAAATCATAATAATAATGTAAATTAACGGAGAAAATTAATCATTTTTTTGGGGTGAAATTAAGGATAATTGAGACAGTTAAGATAATTAATTCAAATTCTGAAAATTTCCCAAAAATTCCGGAGATTTTTTAACTTTTCTACATTTTTTAATATTTAAAAAAATGGAATTAGTGAACTTTTTTTCTTATAATTTCACGAATTTTGGCTTTTTTAAAAAACTCCCGCAAATTTCCAATGAAAAAACGAAATTTTCAAAATGGAAAAAACACCAAAATTTTTGAGTTTAAAAAACTTCAAAATGAAGTATGAAAAATAGTATAAAACAGAACGTCAAAAAAATTTGCAACTTTCCAAAAAAATTTCAAAAATCTCGAAACCTCAAAAAACACTGCACAAAAAAAAATGAAAGCAAGCTGAAGAACGAAACCTCAATTCAATCCAATAACTCAATAAAAACCGGGCGAATATTATTGCTCTCACCATTGAGTAGCCTACCATCCACCGTCCCCCGTTCATCCTCCCGACTAACTAGCGCACTTGGCGTTTGCCTAGTGGCGTCCTCGACCTCCTCAGACGTGACTGGCTGTGTTCTAAACCGGCTCAATGCTCTCCTCTGTATTCTATCCGCTGAGAGTCCAGCTTTAGTAGCGCTCTCAGTTGCAATTTTCCTATTAAACAGTGCAACACGTTGGGCCAAGCTGAGTTTCGAAGGATCCTTCTCCTTAGACTGTTCCCTCTCCTTGGAAGGTTCCTCCTCCCCTTTCTCCTTCAAAGGATGCTCCTTCTCCTTCCCACAATCCTTCTCTCCGTCCCAAGGATCCTCCATCGAATCTCTCCCCCTCTTCCCCTCTTCCTTCACAGGATACTTCTCCCTCAAAGCATACCTCTCCTTCCAAGGAACCCTCTCCTCCTCCCTCTCACTTCCCACCCCCCTCCCACCCCTCAAACAACCCAAATCCAACTCCGCCTCCTTCTGCTCCTCAATAAAGCCCTCAGCGCCTCCCACCATCGTCACTGGCTCTCCGTAAAATTCCTCTGAACCCCGCTCCTCCAAAAACCTCAAATTCCCAAGCCTCCCACCGTTCTCCAAACCCTGCCAACTCTCGCACTCAACATCAACCCTCTTCGCCTGCTCCGACACCTGTTTCGGCATCTCCTTGCGATCCCGGAAGCGCCTAGATCGTTTGTCCCGACGGACCTTTGCGGAATAGTCATCAAGCCTTCTGCAAGCTGCTTCCTCACTGTCGAAACCGTGCTTCAAGCTTCCGTCTATGAAAATCTCAGAGAAGTCGGACTTCGGATCTTCTGGAAACTCGAACGTTACGATTGACTCGGGATTTATTTTTTTTGGGGATGACAGGGAGCCGCAAACTTCCTCCGTCCAGTTTGAGACGGCTTTTTCCTGGTTTGCGTGGTTCTCGTGGCCAACTGATCTAGCGCGCTTGCGCAGGAATAAATCGTGAGTGGAGGTACTTTGGATTGATCGGGAACGAGCGTTCTTCAGAATTGGCTTCATGACGGTTAGTGTGTCGCATTCGGGGAGGGAGTTTGTGCGGCGCTGGAGGGAATTTTGTTTTAGGACTGAGAGCTTGCGGGGAGAGTTGGGAACGGTTTCGGACTCGTTTGAGGAGTCCTCGGAATTTTTTCGCGAGGAGTACTTTAGGATGGTTTTGCGAGGTCTCTCCTCGTGCTCGTCCGAGTCTGTGCTGGATTTTTTTTTCAGGATTGGACGAGGCTCGAGGGAGGGGGGGTCTGATGACGAGGACTCGTCGTGACTTAGCTTCTTCTTTAGGATCGGGCGCACCTGGAAGGAGAGACAAATGTGTATTCAGAAATTTGGGAAAATTATTTTTACACACCTCCTGGCACTTTCGGTGGTCCAAAGTCTCTAACTCTGTCCAAGTTACCCCCAATGTCTTCGCAACGGCGTCAACTAGAGAATTTTTCTTCAGGATCCCCTGACGCTCATTGCAGGGATCATCTTCGTCGCCCGACCTCGACCATTTGTTCTTCAAAATTGAGGGCAGATTTCGGCCGTCAACGTTGCTCGGAATTACTTTCACCAGTTCATCCAGGGATGAAGTTCTATCGTGCTTTAAAATTGGTCGAAAATCAGTTTCAGTTGTTCTGGAAGATGATGTTGCTGATGATAATAGGGACTCTGGATTCATTGGGAGTAGATCCTCTGGGGAACAGAGATCGTAACTGATATTAACTGGGTGTATATGTGTGTGGGATTTCATTCTAGTTTCCAAAATTTATAGATTATTCCAAGAAGTTTGACGATCTGAATTGGGAAATAAAAATAAGAAACTTTGGAAATAATTTGTTTTTTTTTCTTTTTTTTTGTAATTGCAAATAATCGAAGAAGCTGTATAAACCAAGAGGTTTTTGTGCTGAATAATGAAAAAAAAATCGAAGAAGAAGAAAATTTTTAAAAGGTTTTTAAACGGAGAAAATTTTAGAAAATAAGAAAAATCAAATGTAAAAATTCACAAATTTTGAAAGATTCTGGAAAGTGTGAAAAAAAAAATCTAAAATGTGAAAAATTCCAAAAGTCCCACTCCTCACCGATTCCCTCCATCTCCAACTGATTCCTCCTCAAGATCTGGCTCTCATCAAGACTGCTCCGTTTCTTGAGAATCCCATGTTTCCTCATCATCCTGTACTCCCTATGATCGTCATTATGATCATCATTGAGTTTAAATGCAACAGTTGGCAGTGGTGAGTTGGGGGTTATTTCCGTTTGATTGCCCTCCAAGGATTCGGTCTTGTGTTTGAGGATTGATACTGGGCCGGATGGATTGGCAGATGCCAGTGGGATTGATGATACGGAAGACAAGGATGGTGACGAGGATGCCAGTCTTTCAACTCGTTCCATTGTAGCTCGAGTCAGCGCAGTTAGTGCATCAACTCTTTGGAGAACCTGAGTGCTATACGTGGAAGGCTGATGATTGATGCTCGATTGATGGCTCTTGATTGACGTCGGCGTGGGAATTGACGAGGGACGAGGCGAATTGTGGGCGATGTGAGGAACACGTGTGGGTTTTCCTGCTGACAAGGCCAGGGATGATGATAATGATGAAGATGACGATGATGATGATGATGATGGCGATGTTTGGGGGTTTGCAGAATTCGACAGCTTCTTCAGACGTTTCGAAGCTGCCCTGTCACCTAGGATCATTGAAGAATGTGCTTTTACTCAAGCGAAAAATCGTAAATTTACGAAAATAACCGACAACACAGTGACAAGCTGGGTGGTAACCTAGGTGCGTCTGTGATTTTTCGCAGTCTTTGGAGGATAACTCGGAAAGAAGACCATATGGGGGACACTTCATTAGGACCTTTTCTGTCAAGCACATTTCCCTCTACAAAAAAGCTCCCATAAATTTTTTGATAGCTTCCTTTGATTTTGAGTTATTCTACAAAAAGTGTGGACCGAATGCACTTATCCTGGAGTGGCACTGCTGTATTGAAATTTCCTTATATTCAGTTTCTTGTATGTAAAAAAAGAAAAAATTCAAAATCGCACAAAAAATTGTAAAAGTTTGGAATTAAAATTTTTTTTTTTGAAATTACAAATTATTTTGGAGAGTTTTTGACGGAATTATTCACTCCTGAATACTTACTGGTACTTGAATCCATCAATTTATCGCCATCATCGGAGATCCTTGTGGCCTGGCGCAGTCTGTCCTTCTCTCGGGAATATATTTGCGGTATTCCACTGCTTCGTGAGCCCATTGGACTTTTCTATTGGCAAAGAAAAATGACCGAGGACATGTATAAGCTGTGTGTTATCAAAAAGAGCTGATAGTGCGAATGGTAATAACTCAGGTTCGAAGTTAGTCAGCAAAGGTGTATAAGGTATATATATTTTCTCGTTTTATTTCCTCCAATTTTCTTCGAAATTGTTCTTTTGAGAGGTTCGTTTTGCCCAAATCGAGATCATTTTGTTTTTTATTTTCATTTTTAGAATTTCGTGTAATTTCCTCGCTAGAAATAGTTGCCAAAAAATTTGAGAATATTTGCAAAGGACGATGGGAAAAAAAATCATGATTTTATCTCATTTTACCTGGGTTATTGATGAAGTACTGGTAGATGTGTAGGTAGAACTACGTGATGGTAATGCACAATTGTCTGATGAAGAAGATCTTCGGGTTACACTTGAATTATCTGAAAAAAAAATGATTAAAAATTTTAGATACATGATTGGGTAACAAATTTCGGGTCTTTAAATTTTTGAGAAGTTAGAAAAAAAAGAGAATTTTTGTTCTCATTTCGGAGAGTTCAATTTTTGAAAATTTTCAGATGTTGTGAATATCGCAGAAATTTTCAACATTCTGAAAATTTTTTTTTTAATTTTCTAAAATTTCTGGTTAATGGTCCACTTCATATTGTGTTGACTGAATGTATGAACTCACTCAATTGAGTCATAATATTTTGGCAATAAAATTATCGCAGGGGTCCCATGCCAAATTTATCACCATTTTATTTATTGATATTAATTGATAAATTGATTTACCACTGGGTGATACAATTGAAGCAGCTCTCAGTCTAGATGCCTTGGTTTCTCGAATTGATGCAGTCTTATTGGGTGTAATTGAGCTGTCCTTCCTTCCTAAAGTGATATATAATACAGCCTTCAATCAAATTGACTATAAACATTTTCACAAAATGGAATTTTATTTTACAATCGTAAAATCGATTCTCCAAATTTTTGACACAAAATTCTTCAAATTTCTCAAAATTTTCTCCCCTTTCCCGATTGTTTAAAAAATTCTCTTTTCAGATGTTCCAAATTTTTCGTATTATTTAAAATTTCAATTTAGAAATTTCTGGAAAAATTTCAAAAAATTGTAATGTTTAAAAGAAATATCTAATTTTATTAATCATGAAAGTTTTTTCAAAATCTTCGCAAAATTACCAAAATTTTGAAAATTTCCCGCACTTTCAATTTTTTTTTGGTTTCCAAGGTTGAATAAATTTTCCAAATTTAACAAAAACAAATTTATGGCGGAAATTTTATAACGTTGTTAGCGCCCAAAATTTTAATTAATTAATTCAAACTTCAAATCGATGATCGTGAAATTATTCAGCGTTAGACGTTCCACAAAAATATCAACACATTGAAGTGACGTTTCGGGCTTGGATCGCTAATTGGATGGGATACAGTAACGAATTGACCACAATTTTTTTACGACTACTAACCTATGGAAAGAATAGGAATTACGCGTTTTTATTTCGCTGATCTTTCTAAATATGGACCCATCATCAATAAGAACTGCCTTAATGATTCGTGAAACGGCGAAACATGGATGGCCTTTTACCAGGATTCAAGGCTGGTGAATCATTAAGATTCTTCACAAAAAAAAAATATGCGTGTGGAGAACTATACAGTGAAACTATAGCAATGAATAAAACATATAAAATTAATCGAATTTTTGAAATTTAATATTTTCAAAATTTTTGGAAATTTTTCAAATTTACCAAACTTTTTAAATGAAATTTTTTGTTTTTAAAATTCATGAAATTTCAAAAATTTTGATTTTTTCTTGAGAATGATCAATTTTTCAATTTTTTCAATTTTGTGACATTTTTAATTTTTTTAGCAATTTTGGAAATTTTTGGGAAAATTTGGAAACTTTTCGATTTTGAATTTTCTGAATTCGTTAAATTAAATTTTTTGCAGTTTCGAAATTTTTGAAAGTGTCGAAAAATTTCGATATTTCAAAAAATTGTTTCAATGATTTCAATTAAACTAGATAGGATGACAATGATTACTTGTCCCAAATCCAGTGTTTCTGCTCCTCCCACCATCTCCAGTCAACTGTTGTCCTTCCTGAACTCCATTATCAGCTGTTTTTGATGCACCGCCATCGCCAGTAGTGACCAAAGCATTTGCTCCAGCTGCTACCATATCTGCAAACAATAAAACGATCCAGGAAGTAATGAAAAATACTTTCTAATATAATCATCAAATGAGTGAATCATCCAAAGCATCCGCATGGATCTCCCACTCACGGTACATTCCACTGAAGTAGCTTAATCAGGTCCCGAATTGCAAGATCTGCAAAGACCGGAAGTGCAATTTTTATATTGTTTGAAAATGCAATTTTTTTAGAATTTCTTATTTTTTTATGTAAAATTTCAGAACCGGTTCGAATACCTATGTGTGTGTGTATGTGTGCAAATAAAAAAAAATCATTAAATTGTATTTAAAAAAAAAAAAAAAAAAAAAAAAAAAAAAAAAAAAAAAATGAAAAATGAAAAATATTTTCAGCAAATTAAAAGTCTGATAATAAAAATTTGAACCACTCACTGATGTGTTCGTTAGTCGTTCTCTCCTTGATTAGTAGAATCAGACCTCATTATTAATAATCAACGTAATTGGCCCCTAAGATAAATCCCCATATAATTAGCATTTTGTTTGTTCCTCATCAGCTTCTTATCAATTTAAATATTCAAATTTTTCATAACACGAGTTGAATGATCGTTGATAGTCTAGGTGAAAGTACGTATTGTTTTCTCTATAATAATTTTTTCCCCTAGTATAGAGCTAGAGTAACTGGCAGCACAATTGATTAGGTCGTCTTAATTTCATTAAGGCAAAAGTCGTTGATATTTTTCATTTGACACAGAAGTTTTGTACATATGATTGGGTTAACATGTTGAAACTCTTTTCAGGAACAATCACGAATGGTAATTCAATAAATTAGACGGTTACGCGAGTTAAAATTCGGCGACTGAGTAATTATTACACTAAATATGGGGGTAATGTGATTGTTTTGACTGAATTATTTGTAATTTTTGTCACATTTCGGGCTTTTGGTCGAAGACGTAGCAGCGGGTGATTGTAAGGCGGCCAGTCATGTTTATTTCATGGAAAATTGTACTGGGGGATTGGGAGATTTTTTTTACACCTTTTTTTAGGCGATTTTAGCGCTAGGGTAACGGATCGCGAGCGCGACTGCTGGTTATGCAGGGTATGATAGGGGATGCGCGCGCCGCGCGACTGTTTCAAAGTTGCGCGCGCTTCGCCCACCCGCAGTCACGTGGTCTTTACGTTAATTTTTATATTGTTGTAAATATGTTTGAAAAATGGAATGTTCGAGCGAAATATTATCAATGTCTGAAGCCTTCCTGTTTATTCAGGCGCGGATAGTGGTGATTTTCGTAAAGTGAGGGCGGGAAAATTGTTCTCAGTTCCCGGCACCGGAAACCGCCATTTTTCAGACGTTTCGCGCGTTTTCACAGTTAACCCAATGGGCCGATCTTACCCAAAATGTAAAAAGCGCGGGAGTGTGGCATGATTTCGGTCACAAACATACACACGCAGGGGATCTCAAAAGTGTCCTGAAATGATGCAGCCGGTCAGGAAACCTGAAGGTAGGACTTTTAAATTTCGAAGGCATTACAACAATTTTCCCTATCGGAAATCCCTATTTGAGAAACAAATACGGTAAATAAAGATCGGAAATCACGATATTTGTTTCATATTCGCGAACTCTGGAATTCAGGTTACACATTAAGGTCTCAAGATCATAGTTTGCTTTATCGCTGACTCAATTTTGTTGATAACGATACATTAATGTGTTGACTATATAATAACCATTTTGAAGTTTCGTGTTTTTGATGGAGGAGGGGGGGGGGGGGGGGTTAACCAATAAGTTACACGTTGGATATCTACACAATAGAGGCTGACGAAACAATCACTAAAGTTTGGCTGTGTCAAGGCTCTTTGAATTTTTCTAAAAAAATAAGAGAGCTCGGCCTATATAAGAGACAGCTCTTCGTTGGATTGACACTATCGACATCGACGCTGTCTTCCAAAATGAAATTATTGAGCTGCACAATTTTCCTGTTGGCCGTACTCTATTGTTCCATCGACTCGGTACAGAGTCGGGGTAAGCAAACAGATTGTTTTCATAAATAAATATTTTTTACACAATAAATTTCGGCCGATGACGTAATAGTGGCAGATGTACAACATTATTTTGCCGAATTTTTTTCTGACATTTTGGCGCCAATTGGTCCTCGACTGCTTTCACCGGGTCCAAATAATCTGACGCTCTAATAAGCGATGGCGCCACTCGAAAAATACTGGCTCCGACACTGTGACGTCACAAGGGATTTTGCATTTGATAATTGACATTTCCAAAAAATAATAATAATTCGCATGTTTCTGTGTGCAGAATATTGCTACAGTACAAGGTGTTCACATGCTACCAACAGTTATTGGCATACAGTAACGCATAATAAATGCGTATGCAAGTAAGTTAATTACCAATGTTATGTATTTCAAAAGTGGCTCCCGAAACGCTGAATGTACATTTAAATTTTCAAATATGCACAAAAATAAGAGGGATGTATTTTTTCTAGAGCTGCATCAGACTATTGCTATAACCCGGCATGTCCAGGCGGTGGTAATCTAGAAGGCGGTCCACACTATCGCTGTGTTTGCAGGTAAGTTGATGTAATTATTAAATGTATTTCGTTTTGGGCCCATAGTTCGAAATGTTAGGGAGATAGCCCTATTTTCATGAAAACCTTTTTTGTAGAGCACGATGAGAGCTGCAATAAAGCTTTATATGAAAATTCGTTAATATTCGTAGTTTGGAAGATATCTGCCAAAAAAGATTTCGGTTCTTGCGCCCGAATAATTTTCAATCAATCTATATATTTTTATAGAGCTGCTCCAGACTTTTGCCACAATGTCGACTGTCCAGGGAGAGGCAATTTAGTTTCTACCACGGAGAGATTCTGTGTTTGCCCGTAAGTTACTGATTTAGTTGATGGCAGGCTTAAAACTCAAGGACAAGTATGGTAATGAATTTTTTGTATTTTTACAGCGGTGATGTGTAAATAATGAAAGTACCAGCAGCATCCGACATGTTCTTGGGGAAGAACCTTTTTGCTTCCGATGACGTTTATTTTGATGAATCTACATGTTGCACTTGAAATTTCAAGAGCAACTTTCCAACAGTGTATACACTGAGAAAAAAAAATCTTGTACCTAGAAAATTTCTTCCAATAAGAAAATTTTTCTTAAAACAAGCAAATATTCCATTTTTTCCCCATAAAAAATACATCAATTTCTTGACGCAAGAAAATTTCTCTGCACAAGAAAATTTTTTTCTCAGTGTAGTTGTATTGTCATGGAATAAAGTGTGAGTTGCAAAACCTTACATGCAGTATATTTTCATGTTATTTAATGCCTTAGAGGAACTACTCGGTATCCTTAGAAAGTTGATATGACGCGAAGCGAATGCATTTTTTCGAAATTTGTACGTTGAGAGATTGAAGAGAAACAAAATCAGAAACGAAACGAGGAATCAAAAATTGTAGACTGGAATAATTTTCTTCATTGATAATGGAACTGTAATTGAGAGATTTCTTGATATCAGAGAAGGTTTTTCTATATGTTACCGTGACAATCACAGAGATGGCGTGGCAATGCATAATGTTGCAATGCCTCACCAGAAATTTGTAAGACACACACTTACACCATCGCATAATTGGTTTGCGAGGGATCGTTCAAGAACAATTTGTGGCGCCTCCACCCACCCACTCACCCACCCACCCACCCACCCACCCACCACACCCCATCCCACCCATCCAACGCACCCACCCACCACACCCCATCCCACCCACCACACCCCATCCCACCCACCACACCCCATCCAAGCCACCCCACCCCATCCAACCCCCCCCACCCACCCGTCCAACCCCCCCCCCCCCCCCCACCCACCCGACCCGCCCTCCCACCCAGCCACTCTCCTACCCAACCACTCTCCCACTCAACCCGACCCACCCACCCACTCAACCCACTGGACCCACCTAACCCAGCCACCCACCAACATTTAATACTCCATCAATTTTGACAACATTTAGAACATTGAAGTTTGAAAGCTCTCCAAAGAATAGACTACAGATTGTCTCCCGGTACCACTCCGGTAACGCGCACATTGTTTTTCAATCATCAAAAATCATTAGATCCTCCAATGGAGGCGAGCGCTATGATTCATCCATCCCCATTACGACATCCCATTACCGCCTCAGTCGAATTTAAATATTCAACTGATGAATTCTCAATTGCAACGAAACATCCATTAATTATTCCTCTCCTTTCCGACGTACTCCCCCCCCCCCTCCTCTTCTTCCACATGGAACTTCTGCGTAATCACTCGTTCTCCATCAATGCCAAATTATCGAGCGCTTTTTTAAACAATTTAAACCGCCTGATAGGGGAGCTCATTGCAATGACCTGAAACTGAAATGATCGAAGTTCATGTTATTTCCTGTTTCGTTATCACAGTTTCATTTCATTCGAATTATAGTTAGATACCGTGAAAAAAATTGCTGGGCCGCCCAGTTTCAAGCTTTTACCAGCTTTTTTACTATTTTTACCAACGAAATAGAACTTTTTTCCATGAGAGATTGCAATTCGTTTATCTCCTGTAAAAGCTTTTCAATCGATTTGCAATTTTGCGGAGGTATTCGAGGCGCGAATTCCTAACAGTGCATTTTTTTCCGAATTCCAAAAGTTCCCACAATTCAAATTTCTGAGGATACAAAAAAAAATCAAATGAGATATTTTTCCATTTTTTTTATTCGCAATTTTTCTCTCAATTTTTACCACTAAACAATTTTTTTCCTTATTTTTTTTCATTATCAAATATTTAAAAAGTTGCTTCACTGGAGTACGGATGTGACGTCACGGAGGTGGCTCGATTTATGCAATCGATAAATGCAATCGATTGGCTGCGTTATCGCTGTTTCCACGTAATTCAAAATTGTCGATTGTTGCGGCAGCATCCATTAATTATTTTCCTCTCTCTTCCGACGCACAGGCTATTCTTTAACTGAAAAGTTCTGTGTAATCACCCGTCCTCCATCCATACAATGAGTGCAGAACACCATTTAAAATCGATTGTCACGACGCCGTCTGATAAGGGTTGTCAAGCGATCGCAAGTACCACCCACTCCTCCCACCCTTTTTTGAGTGGGATTACTACTATAGGCGCTCTTCTGCCAACATCTGTCACCATGTATGTATATACGTATAAAGCCCCAAGTACAATTCTCAATGCTTCCCCCCCCCCCCCCGCCTTCCCCACCCCGACTGTCTGCAAGTATTGCGTGGACCTGCCACTCCATAATACTTAGTTCCGTCCTCTTAAATATTTAATTTGTATACCCACGCAGCTGGTGTCTTCGCAAGCTCCTGAAAATTGAGCCCAATCGAGACCACACGCAGTGGCAAATTTTTTTTTTTAGCTGAACTACCCGTGAAATATCGATTGGAAATTTGCGTATTTGCGGAGGAAGACGATGTCTCGATGGATGGGGGAGCCAAATTTCGGAATCACGTGGAAGTTTGCATGGTTTTTTTTTTCGACAATATGTACTACACAATCGGACGTAATTATACACCCACCCACCCACCCACCCACCCACCCACAGACTCACCCACCCACCCACCAACTCACCCACCCACCGACTCACCCACCCACCCACCGACTCACCCACCCACCCACCCACCGACTCACCCACCCACCCACCGACTCACCCACCCACCCACCCACCCACTTAATCACTTACAAACCCGCCCACTTAACCACTCACAAACCCGCCCACCCACCCATCCGCCCAATTCTGCACCCACTCACTCAACCAGCCACCCATTCACCCACCCTTCCACCCACCTAGCTATCCACTATGGAACACCCATGCACCCACCCATCCGTCTATCCACCCACTCACCCAAGCCCTAAGCTGAATAGTGACATCCAATCATTTCCTGAAGTCTTGATCAAGTCCCTATACACCTTGATAGTTATCCAGTGACGTCAACTAAAACCAAAAACAAAAATGATCAATAGAAAACCAATGTACACACTCGACTTCTTTTACACGACACCATAGCCAATATCTCCGATTTACCGTGATCCCAAGTACTTGAATAGCGCTTGGATGCTTGCTGGTCAGCTTGTGGGATCAATATGACCCTGTTATCGCTGATGAGTCTTGCAGTAATAATAATGTAGGCTGACACTGTAGGGTCAGTAAACAGATTCATGATGCACCCATGGGATCACGAGGTGAAAATGAGTCGGGATGTTGCTGAGCAAGTTGGAGAAGCAAGTGCTAAAGTAATCACAATTCTGATACTAAGCTTCTTTGGTGACTGTGGTTCCACGCGACATCCTCGTTGTGATGCATTGTGGGATGAACAAGTCCTTGTAATTGATGATAAATGTGGTATGCTGTGCAATGAGGGCGGAAAGTATACTCTATATGAATGCTACCAATAGGCCAGTATGGTACTAGTGGGGACTCTCAATGAAATTTTCTAACTATTACACAGCAATGTTCAAAGTATGCAAATAGTTCATTAGTGTGGGTGTATCATGGGCGTTAAAAAATACAATTAGTCTCCTTAGGTGGCCCATACCACCCCCCGTCGTCTCTAGCAAGGGAGTACCAAGATTGACGAGTATATGACGCCCCCTCTTGACGAGACCCATAATAAGGGACTCAAGAGGGACGATTGAGTGGGGTCATGAACACATGGCACTCGAGCTTTGACTTGCGAGAAGGTGACACGTGCAGTCCTACTATCGCTTTAAACTTTAACGATTAAAGGGCCACGAAAGTAAAAAAAAACTAGCTGAATGAGGGAGACCCAGCGGGGCCGTACGTAAAAACGCCATTTGGAATTTCCAAATATCTCGTCACCAAATGATTTTACGAGAAAATGTTATTAGACTTTTTTGTGGAGAATTTCAGTCTGCACAAAAAAGGTATTCTGTGATTTTTCTCTTAAACGAGTCGTTTTTGAGATACACGCCGATTTTCCGTTTTTTCGAGGTCAAACGAAATTATGTGGGCGAGGTTAACCTCTTTTAGTTCAATTTTTGTTTTTTGATTTAAATTTCAGTATTTTTGGGGGAAATTTCCGTCTTGCATTTTGGCGCCAAGCCACCTCTGAATGTTTCCACCAGATCAAGACAGTCTGATGCTCTATTTGGCAATTGCGCCGCCAGATGGCGCCACATGAAGGCAGGGACTGACACTGTGACGTCACAAGGGGTTTCGCGGCATTTGAAAATGTTGGCGCCAAATTTTGGCCAAAAACGAAAAAATGATGTTAGCTTATATATTTCTTCCGCAACAAAAAAATTTAATGGTGCACTTTTGAGTGCCTAAGTACTTTCGAAAAATCGTAAAAAATTTTGAACGTTTTTTTTTTTTTCGCACATTTTTCTCCCTCAATGGCTAGGGCACGGGGGCGTGTAATAATAAAAGTCAATGGGGTGTAGTACAGTGAATTTCCTATTTCGCGACCTCCTATGGGAAATGACCCACTTCCTATTTTCACCAGATTACCATAATCTGTGAGATTAGGGGTGAATACAATAATGATAAAATGCCCGACCCTAGCTTGAGAGAAAAAAAAAAATAATTAAAATTGAATTGTAAATTTTCATTAGGCCATCCTGCTGGTAAAATGACGAGATGCCACTATTATGTTCTCATGAGGGGTGTGATTTATGACCTTGATTATGCTAGAGAGGTTGAATCACAATTTTCTGGTTCCTATGCCCCATGTTATATCGATAATAGTGATTCACTGGTTCAAATTTGTTGCGCACGTGAAATTTTGTAAATTTTACAACTGTGATTCAGTAGGGTGAAATAGTGATTTTGTGATCGTGATTAGCGGATAGTGATTTTGTGATTTTGTGATCACGATGAAAAGATAGTGATATTGTGATCGTGATTTTGTGATTGCGATGAAAAGATAGTGATTTTCTGATCGTGATTAGAAGATAGTGATTTTGTGATTTTGTGATCGTGATGAAAAGATACTGATTTTGTGACCGTGATTTCAAAATAGTGATTTTGTGATTTCAAAATAGTGATTTTGTGATTTTGAGATCGTGATTCACAGATAGTGATCTTGAGATTGTGATTTCAAAATCCAGATTTTGCTATGGTGATTCGCCATCTTGGGATTAGTGATTCACTATCCATTGGGAGATAAGGAATCACGGTTTTACCATTGTCATCCAAATTTTTATCTTCTTGTGAATATAGAACAAATATTTGCGCGTAAACATGAAACATGAATTGCTCTGCAGGGACTGATTATTCCGCTTCAATTTTTATTCAGATTTTCTCCGGCAAACTTGACATTTTCACTTTATTGGAATTTTGTCATGTACCATCGATTCAATGGAACCCTCCTCGATGGAGATTTCAAGGATCAGAGGTGAGATGTCATGTTCACAGCGTTAACGCACGATTTGACCAGAAGCGATTCTATGCGATCTGTTATGATTTGTTGGAATTATTTTCCATAGCAATAAATGATTTTTTTTTACGTTATTTAAATTGGTTCAAAATTTTGAAATTTGGAAAACTGAAGAAGTAATTGAAAAATTTCTGAAAATGTAATCCAAAAAAAATTTTGAGAAGGGAAAATCAATTTCAATACTCAAAAATCTGCGAAAATTTTGTCCAATTTTGGGATGTTCAAAAAGCAAAATTATATATATATATACCTCCTAAATTGGATAAGATCAAACAAAAAGTGCAATCTCAACAACTTACCAAGTATAACTTACCAAAAAAAAAAACAAAACTTGAAATTAACTTCATTTCCGGAGTCTGTTTTCAACCGGAAGTGGCGAGAAGCATGAAATGGGTCTGTAGTAATATTGTATGCACCGTTTCCACAACTTTCATCTCCCAAATCGAAACTTTGATGTTTGCTGTTAGAAAATTTTGCGTCCAAAATTAATTTCACCTAAAATTTAAAAATCTGAAAAACCTTAAAATTTCCGAAAAACTTCAAATTTTTTTCCAAATTTTGAAACAGAAAAAAAATTGTAGAAATTTCTAGAGCTTTGAAAAATTTCGAAAATTTTGTAAAAATTTTGAGAACTAAAAAAATTTCCAATTTTTCGAAAGACCTCTTCATTTAAAGAGAATTTCGCAGTTTTGGGTAAAAAACTAATGGAAAAATTGAGAATAAAGGCAAGCCCGCGAAAATTGAATGAGATGAACCGGAAGTCACTATCTCAATTATTTTTTAAGATACGCTCGAAAAAGCGGGTGATCTTGAATCATTCTCCAGGCACTTCAAACGCCTTAGCCATTCCTATTTATATTCACTGCGTCGGGAAGGTTGAACGATCCTTACATTTGAAGAATTTCAATTACATATCGCACACTTTTCTCTCCAATGATGACCTGTAGGAAGAAGCCTATTTTAAGTATGTGCAGGATGTTTTACAAAGAAAAGAATATTGGCAAACTGGCGAGAGGGTGTGATCAACAGAATACAATTTTTTTTTCAATTCAGAAATTTGCAAAAATTTCGGAAATTCAAAAAAAATTTGAGAACCTGGAAAAAAGTATTGACCAAACTTGCGCCACCAAATGATCCGCAATTTTTCTCACCATATGTCATGGACATGCCATATATCCCTCCCTCCAGGAGCGCGTCTAGGGCTTCATATTTCAATATACCCGAAACACGGTGGAGTATATGTAGATATGGATATATATGTATATTTAGAATACATACCGACCGACGACGGGAAAAAAATTAGAGAGGAGTTTTTTGCTCCGATAAGTCTTCAGGCATCGTATTCCCATCTTTGATGAAACCCCATTATATACCTATTATATACAATGGTAAATAAATATGGTGTTGTGATGGATCAGCGTTCTTCAATCGCAGATGGACAGGCGAATAATCCTTGCCTTCTCTCCAAACACCCGCCCCCCCCTCAAACCACCCACCCGTCCACCCCCTCAAACCACCCACCCCCTCAAACCACCCACCCACCCCCTCATGCCACCCACCCACCCTCTCATGCCACCCCCCCCCCCCACCCCCTCGAACCACCCACTTCTTCAAACCACTCACCCACCCACCTCCTCAAACCACCCACCCGTCCACCCCCCCAAACTACCCACCCGTCCACCCCCCCAAACCACCCACCCACCCACCTCCTCAAACCACCCACCCACCCACCTCCTCAAACCACCCACCCACCCACCCCCTCAAACCACCCACCCACCCACCCACCCACCTCCTCAAACCACCCACCCACCGACCCTGTCAAACCACCCACACATCACCACAGCCACCCCCCCCCCCCCCCCCCCATCACCATAACCATCCACACAACATATAAACCCACACACATAGAATTTCCTGTTGTTAAAAATTTCCAAAATATCAAATGTTCTGCAACTACTTGCCCGAATTTTGAGCTGTTAAAAAGCATTCGAAGTCAAAACTGTAAAAGCGGCAAAAAATGTAAAAGTGCAAATGAAAAATAGGACCGTACTCTTCGCCTAATTTAATTAGGATATCACCCCATGTCGGGCTTCTGCCCACCGTTCCGACGAATTAATTTTTCACGAATATTCATCTTGGTATGAAGGAACAAATAAATAAATACAAGTGAATCACATACATATTTAGCACATGGTTTTCATAGTATATAAGAGAAGTCGCGGCATTTCTGGTGCGTCGCACAGATGTAGTCAGTTGATGGATGCTCTTGTGACAAATTCTCGGTCGCGCCGCTTCGTAATTACGATTTATGGCCAAACACTTTTCCTTTGCTCGCGACTTATATGCGCACTTAATGGCGTGTTGAATAACGAATATATGCGCATAAATAGGTACACCACCAACAAAAATCTAATTGAAGTGAAAATAAAAACAATTGTGGTATTCCAGTGGTGCAATGTTCTCTTTTTACTCCAAAATTGTGAACGTAGATACAATAATAGCAAATATGGATACCAGTGGAAGTCACTCAATCACCCGAAGAATTTTAATCACCATTTTCAATCATGAATCACAATTTTGAAAATTGGTGATTCACGATTTGAAATAGTGATGTGAAAATCACGAATCGTAAATCACAGTTTGCATAATCGCAATTTCACCATTGAAATTAGTGATTCAAAAATCCGGAATCACGAATTCAGAAATCACAAATCGGAAATCACCATTTTCATAATGGTGATTCACCCCCTGAAATAGTGATTCAAAGATCGTGAATCAGGAATTCAAAAATCACGAATCGAAAATCACAATTTTCATAATGGTGATTCACGATTTGAAATAGTGATGTGAAAATCACGAATCGTAAATCACAGTTTGCATAATCGCAATTTCACCATTGAAATTAGTGATTCAAAAATCCGGAATCACGAATTCAGAAATCACAGATCGGAAATCACCATTTTCATAATGGTGATTCACCATCTGAAATAGTGATTCAAAGATCGTGAATCAGGAATTCAAAAATCACGAATCGAAAATCACAATTTTCATAATGGTGATTCACAATTTGAAATAGTGATGTGAAAATCACGAATCGTAAATCACAGTTTGCATAATCGCAATTTCACCATTGAAATTAGTGATTCAAAAATCCGGAATCACGAATCGTAAATCACAATTTTCAAGCGTGATTTACAATTCAAAAATCACTATTCTTGACTGTAGTCGTCATGAAGACATTTCGTATCGTATAAAATACAGCGTTACACACACACACACACACACACGCACACACACACACACACACACA
This sequence comes from Asobara japonica, assembly GCA_026005395.1. Taxonomy (NCBI): domain Eukaryota; kingdom Metazoa; phylum Arthropoda; class Insecta; order Hymenoptera; family Braconidae; genus Asobara; species Asobara japonica. The sequence goes on along the minus strand of BQMI01000352.1, from coordinate 3,209,981 downwards.
CAACATTTTATCACCCTCAAAAGATCAGTTACAAAGGGAAAATACCATTTTCCATCTCAGGTTCATCAACTTTCCAACGTCAAGTTCGAATCCAACCATGAAAAATCACTAATACGACAGATGCATGATTGTTCAATGAACAATGTAATACATGGCGACGTCAACAGGGCAAATTATAGTGCAACTAGAGAGCACACCCGGGTGACCTTTATATCGCGCATTTAGCGCTTTTTTGTTCTTCAATTCGCGATATGGGCCTCTCATACGATTCGTCGAATATGAATTGCTCTAATTTCTATTCGTTCAGTGGCTCTGTATGTTGAGAATGAATGCGCCTATTGTTTTTTTATTGATCGCGCCATTGGACGGATTATTCGATTTGTCGGAACATGGGGGTGTAAGACCAAATTAATCACTCGTCAAAAACTTCTGAACAAAAAACGAAACTTCCATGTTTGATTTCTTTCATACATGAAATAAAAGAAATATTTAACTTTCGCAATTTCAATTTTCAAATGCCGCGCCGGCCCCTTGTGACGTCACAGTGCTGGACCCAGCCTCCATGTGGCGCCATCCGTCGGCGCAATTGCTCATTAGAGTATCAGATTGTTTTGATCCGGTGAAAACATTCGGTGACCAATTTGGCGCCAAAATGTCAGAAGAAAATTCGAGATAAAAAATGCTAGCGATATTGTTTTGTAGACGCTACCACAAACTTTTTATTCAGTTGGACTTTCATTATTCACATGTAATTATGTTTTCATTTGTTCCCACTGACAACTTGGGAAATATAACCTTCTACATTTATTATTCCAGCCGACAGTTTGAATTTCGCGCCACCCAGAAACAATCGCTCGCGCCCCTCGCGGTTGGCCTTGAAACTACATTCGCCACTGTGACGTCATCGGCCGAAATTTATCGTTTAAAAAATAGTGATTTTTCATTCATTATTTTGAAGAATATGGTGCTTCTGAAATTGCTACTGCTGAGTGAAATTTATGGAAAATACTGGGCTTTGATATTTCTTTGTGGTATATTATTATTTCATTTATCAATTCCAAGTGCGTGGAGATGATCGGTGTGGAGTTTATATACGGTTTGTTAAAGGGCATAAAAAACAAGAGTGAAATGTTACATCTGGCATCTAGAGAGCTCTGAGGTACTTCAGCGCAGACTTTCGAGATATGTACATAAACCCACTTCGGAAAACGTTATATTTTTACTTCAATGGTGTGCGCCCCGCTATCAGATGAGCTGGCACATGTAGGGGTGTGTGTGTGTGTGGGGGATGGCTCAGCATGCCGGCTGCCTTCAGTCGTACATAACGCTCAGGCTTGATAATTGTTTGGATGAGATGACAGATTTGTGTAGTCCTCTTGGTATAAATGTATCATCTTTCAACTGCAATTTTTCAGATTATTGGGATAATATTTTGAATTTATTTTTGGGAAATTGCCGTTTCAGCTCTATCATTTTTCACGGATTGGAAGGACCTTCTTCCAATTTATTGCAAATTCTTTTTCTCTTTACTTTTCAAAGTGCCTAATTTTTATATTTCTAAAATTTTACAATTTTGGACATTTTAGTAATTTCAAAGATTTTTGCAAATTTTAAATTTTTTTGAAAATTTACAAAATTTTTGACAATTCAAAAATTTTTTGAAAATTTTAAAAAATCTCTAAATTTTTGGCATTTTTGAAAATTTTGGAATTTTTGGAATTCCGAACTTGGATTTTTTTCAAATTTTGAATATTTTGGAAATGTAATTGAGAAAAAAAATTATTTTGTAATTTTGTAAGGCCTAAAATTTTTGAAAAAAAACTATGACATCAACTGAAATTTTATGCATTAAAAAAAAATATTTTTCTCTATAAAAAATGAAGTGGTTAAAATTTCCTGGAAAAAAAATCGAAGAGCACATTTGCTGAAAGGAAAGGGCTTCTTTCGCAGTATATATATATGTAGCAATCTATTGAAATCGATCGTGGGTTTTGCGTCTGAGTGCGTCCTATTATAGCAACTCCTTGAAGCAATATGAATATTTGAGGATTTGACGGGTTGCTTGGCAATGGTGCATTTCTGATTAATATTCGGGCGTTCATCAAATATTGAGGAAGAAACTTTTAGTTGATACTTCCAAGTTTTTTATTTGCAGAAAATTTTGATTGCGCGGAAAAAATTACTCCATGCAATGTCTATAGTTATATATGCATATAGATATATAGTAATATGGGTCATTCTTTTTAGATTATCTTCCAAATTAAGTTGCGCGCGCAGCGTTTTTCGCAGATATCTTCCAAACTAAGAATATTACCGAATTTTTGTATAGAGCTTTATTGTAGCTCTCAGTGTGCTCTACAAAAAAGCTTTTCATGAAAATTGCGCTATCTCCCAAATCTTCCGAGATATGTATGGGAGAGACCGAACTGTGAGGTCTTGTCTCATCGCGCGCCAAAAAAAAAAAAAATCACAGAAATTCCGAAAAAAAAATTTTATACAGAAAAATGGTAATTTAATTTTTGTATATATATATATATATATATATATATAACAAATTTGGTACGCACGTGGAATTACTCCGACCATTATTTTTTCATTTACGCATAGGGAAAATTCGACGGATTTTTGCGAAATTAATGCGCAATTAAATATGAATTGAATATAGGAATATTGGATTGAGGACAATTCGAATAAATAATTCATCGCGCACGAATCCTGTTTCATGGAAATTAATTGACGGAATAACAGTGCCTCAATTAGTTTTCGATTCCATCAATTAAAAGTCATGTATTTACATTATTCATGAATATTGCAATTCTCTGAAGCTTCAATAGCAGATGGGATTGTTTTTTTCTGTACTGTGAGAAATAATCCGTACGAGATATACTTGAATATCTATATTTGGAATGAAGGGAGAGAAAAAAGATTATTAACCCGCGAATAGTCGCGCAATTTTTTCCAACATTCGTTAGCCACGCGTTGAGACAATTTCCCACCTTTTTTTGGGTTTATATATTTGCTTTATTCGGCTGCTCAAAACTTTGCATGTACACACACACACGCACACATTTTGGATGGATATAAAATTGTTTTCAATTTGGAGCAGAGCCCTCCAAAGAGAATAATTCTTTTCCCTAGGTTTTTAGGATGATGGAGATGGTGAAAATTTTTTGAGGGAGCGTTTGATGTGTTATATATATTTTCCTTGTACTTTCTGAGGGCTTTTTGGAGTAAAGATGCGGGCGATGAAAGGGGCCAATAATTTTTGGATGCGTGGAGATGCCTGGGATGAAATCAATTTGAAATGGGGGGAAGTTCCGTGAAATTCTATCTTTCAATTAATCTATTGATACATTGTTCCTATCAAATTGCTACGGGGTATATAGAAAATTGTAAGCCGATAATATGTTGGTTAAGCATTTCCTTTTTTTTTGTTCTGTCTCCAAGCACACCCACCCATCCACCCACCCACTCACTCACTCACCCACCCACTCACTCACCCACCCACTCACTCACCCACCCACTCACTCACCCACTCACCCACTCACCCACCCACCCACTCACTCACCCACTCACTCACCCACCCACCCACTCACCCACTCACTCACCCACCCACCCACTCACTCACCCACTCACTCACCCACCCACTCACTCACCCACCCACCCACTCACCCACCCACCCACTCACCCACCCACTCACTCACCCACCCACCCACTCACTCACCCACCCACCCACTCACTCACCCACACACCCACCCACTCACTCAACCACCCACCCAGACCCATCCACCCACTCACTCACACCCATCCACCCACCCACCCACATTCACTCACACCCAACCCACCCACCCACCGACTTATATATAACGCATTTCCTTCTTACTCGTCTCTCAAACATACACACATATACGCATTTAGTATTGTCATGCATCACACAATACATAAGTGAATCACTCCGGAAACTAAGAAAATGAAAATGAAATACGGGGAAAAACTGGAAAATAGGAAAGCCAAGAACGCCTATAATGGAGGATGAAAAATCCCCCTATAATTTTTCACCATCTCCAACTCATACAAGACAATTCGTCACAGAATGCATCCCCTTCGGGGCCGGAAGTGTTAAATGGCCATCCGCATTTCGTTCCGGTGAATAATCAAAGCTCTCGAAAAGCCCAACCACGAATCATTAACTGCTCACGGAAGAGCGCATCCCAGTCATCTTACTGATCCCCGTATATGTCCGCCCTTTTTTCTTCCTTTTCCTCCTTCGTCTTTCGAGTCCTGAGCTTTTTCATTTATCCCCCGAGCTATTCATCTGCGACCAGTTACGAGCGATAGTGATATCAAATGGCAACGTCGAGGCTCTTTGTCGTTACTGTACATGGGGGTGAAAATTGGGTGAGATCTATGTGCACGAGCTATGTATGGATCCTGTATATATCTATATATATATATATGCCTGCGGCGGATGCTGTAACGATAGGTATGTAACGAGCCGGTCCTTGATTGGCAAGGAAATGTGGCAGGAATGTCTTACGTTCCAAATCCAAAATTCGGGGATTCCCAGAAAACATTTTACGGTTCGTAAATTTTGCTTCAAATATTTGGAACCATCTAGGGTTTAGAGGTGTTAGGAATGTCCATGGTGTCCATGTCTGAGCATGAATATGGGTCCAGGTGAGAATCCCAAGGTTTGACGATGGGGAGAGACGTTAGCAAGCCCTGGCTTGTCGAAGGTAGCTTGTGCAGGGACCGGCTTGGACCTTCTCTGCTACCAAGTCAGATAGCAAAAATTGACCTTTAGTTAGGTCGAACCAAGCTTATGCTCAGGTTCCATCCTTGCTCCCTTCGAATGATCTCCTCGAATGAGCACTGCTATCAGACCTCTTACCACAAACTTCAATGAAGCTCCAGGGGAATCCCAATTGGAAGTCCGCATGAGGTGATCCTTGCGAAGATTCGTTCGCTGCAGCTTCTGAACCCAGCAGCTGGCAGCGGTATCAGCAAGCCTCCCCACAATCTTATCTCGCCCATCCAAGCAATGTGTTGCAGAAGCTTCCAGGCTTCTAGCTGTCAGCTGTCTATATAGAATCCGGAAGAGTGCTTATCGAGCAGCTCCTACTTTGGTTCAAACTGGAAGACACCTAAGAGCTCATCGCTGCAGAGGCTCCCCGGACCAGGTTACTTGCAGTTAATGGAGGTGTCTTCTCTCTAGTATCAAAACCTTCTGGGGGTCTCAAAGTGGTCATCGTTTTTGGGAACTTTGGAATTGATGAAATTTCAAAAATGAACAAGTGGTATATATAGATATACAGAGCTTGTTAAATGAAAAAATAGATAATTGGGAAATTTAATTATTCAATTGCAGTTATAAGGAAATTGGATATTTTTTTAAGGGAACGATTTTACAAAAATGCGGGAAATATGAACATCAAAATCTGAGTTTGCAGAGAAATTTTCAGAACTCTCTAACGTCTTCGAAAAGTCGGCAAATTTTATAAGCATTATGCAGAAATGTCTCCGAATTTCCAGGACTTCCGCCAACTTTCCAGAAGTTTCAATAATGCATCCCTTACTTCATCTCCTTCGAGGAAGACTACAATGAGGAGCCAAGTTTCCGAAATTTGGGGAAAAAAAGTCGTGAATTGCAGCGTCGCGAGTGCTAAAATTTAAGAAAAAAAAGGAGCGCGCCATGCTACGTATGACACCAAATGGGGTTAGAAAAAAAATGTATACATATATATTTTATTTATTTCAAAAGTTTCAAAGACTTCACAATACTCCAAAATTGATTTTTTTTTCAATTTCCAACGATTTTAAAATTTTGGAAAAATCGAAAAATTTCCAAAAATTTCGAAAAAAACCAGAAATTTTCAAATTTCAAAAAAAAAAAAATCAGAAATTTTTAAATTTCAAAAAAATTCAGGAATTTTCAAATTTCCAAAAAACCCAGAAATTTTTAAATTTAAAAAAAAAAAATCAAAAATATAAAAACAAATGGTAAAGTTCCAAATTTTCAAAAACTTCAAAAATTAAAAAAAAAAAAATTTTGGAAATTTGAAAATCGCCCAAAAACGTTAGAAAAAAAATGGAAAAATACTAGAAAAATGTGGCATTCACTGCGTAAAAACTAATATCCCCATTGTGGCTCAACAAAGCTCGCGATAAGAAATGACTTTTTCACTTCACGTACTGCTCACTTTTTCCCCCATTCTATACCGAGGATTAATATTCGTGCTCCACCTTTTCCCCTTTTTTTCTTTTCACAGCGGTCGAAAAAAACTTTCACTAGTTCAGTTAAAAAAAAAAAAAATAGAGAAAAAAAAATTCCAACCGAGGATAAGATATCAACCCTCTGCATAGCGTAAAATATATAGACGATCCGTGACTCATGGAAGAGGGTGGTAAGTATATGACTCGTCTCGTGCGAGAGAGAGGGCAATACAAAAAAAAAGCGTGAGTCGTGAAGTCCCCTAAATTCCGGCTGATTGTCCTTTGGTACTTTCCGGGAGGATCCTAGCTTCATTGTTCCTCTCCTCCCGCACATAGGCAGCACATACAGCGAATATATAGATATACATTTGCTATCAAAGGAGCCCATAACGAAAATGAGCGCCCAGCCAACCTGGCCAACTCAAAGTTGCTCAAAACTCACAGTCATAGTTCAAAAATATTTTGGAAATTTTGGCAAGCAAAATAGTCAAAATGTTGGAATTACGAAAATTTTGAAGATTCTGGAAATTTTGAAAATTTCGGAAATTTTGAAAAATTTTCTAACATTTCGGAAATCTTGTAAATTTTGTAGAATTTGGAAATTTTGGAAATTTTTGAAAATTTTCAAAATTTTTCAATGTTTTTAAAATTTTTGAAATTTTGAAATTTTTTTTGAATTTTTCAAAATTTTTCAATGTTTTTAAAATTTTTGAAATTTTGAAATTTTTTTTGAATTTTTCAAAATTTTTAAAATTTTTGCAGTTTTGGAAATTTTGGTAATTTTGGAAATTTTGGCAATTTTGGAAATTTTGGCAATTTTGGAAATTTTTTTTACAACTCCTAATTTATACAATTACACTTTCAAAGATCCTCCCAAATTCTATTAAACTTGTTTTGAGGCGGCGCAGTGACTGTTTGCTTTTGCTTCTGAATAGAAAATAAGCAAAAAATGTGGAGGAGGAATATTAATCTTCTGTACAGAATGGGAGAAAAAGCGAGCAATACGTGGAGTGAAAAAGTCATTTCTTATCAGGAGCTTTGTTAACGGACAAAGGGAAAAAACCGTTTTTTACGTCCTTAATCTATTGAATTTTTTTTCCGTCCAATTTTTCAAAAATTTGGAAATTTCCACAAGTCTTGAGAAATTTTCACCGTTTTCCCCCAATCGTTTTTTTTAATCTTCGCACAATTTTTGCACATGTGTGTGTGTCCATACGTTGCGACCACCCTTGCGCCAGCGCGTGTCCCATCGCTCCGCCCGTTTTTCGACCATATCTCGTCAGCAAGTCGTTTTACAGAAAATTTGCATTATACATTTTCTTTAGGTAATCAATTTCTCTATAAAAAACATTTAACAACTTTTCCGGGTTAAGCGACTTGTTAACGAGATAATCGCATTTTAGAGATTGAGCAAATCCCCTATCAAGACATCAACTTCTTTCCGGAAGTCATCGCTCTTCCATTAAAATTGTCATTTTTTTTTTCTTAGTGGGGAAAAACTATTTCTTGTTACAACTGTTGTTGAGACACAAAAGAGAAATATTAGTTTTTAGCTCTTATTTTCCGCGATAGAGAGAGGAAAGAACTTATGAGTTGTTTGTTTGGTTTTCAAAGTTGAAGTGCTCGTGCGGAAAAGAAAAAAATGTGTTTTTTTTTGTGCCCCGTGGAGGGAAAAATAGAAAGAGACACTTGCGTATTGACTCAGATAATAATCTCGCTGCCCCAATTTTCTCTAGTAGAGGAGAATAGAAACTTTAAAAAGGGGCGGGGCAAGCCCCGCGGGCATTTTCGGTAGAAAAATAGGAATATGTCATTTTTTCCTGTGGGCAAAAAGCATTGCACATCCAGGGCTCCCAGTGGCACACTTACTCATTTCCGTTTTTCAAACGGAAGAGCCATTTTTTTTTTTTTGCATTTTTGACAGATTTTGGATTTTTTTTTCTACGTCTGAAATTCGACGTTTTTGATGGAATTTTTGATTTTTAAGAATTTTTAGGAATTTTTGACATTTTGGAAATTTCAGAAATTTTGGAAATTTGGGAAATTCCGGAATTTTTGACAATTTTGGGCATTTTGGACCATTTTTGCATAATTTTGGACATTTTCGAAATTTTGAAAATTTTGGAAGTTTTGGACATTTTGGAAATCTTGGACATTTTAGAAATTTTGGACATTTTGAATTTTTTTGGAAACTTTGCGAACTTCGGACATTTTGGAAAGTTTGGACATTTGACAAATTTTGGAATTTTTTGGAAATTTTGGAAATTGTGGATATTTTGACAATTTTGGAAATTTTGGACATTTTGGAAATTTTGGACATTTTGGAAATTTTGGACATTTTACAAATTTTGAAAATCTTTGGGAAATTCGGAAATTGTGGATATTTTGGACATTTTCGCCGTTTCGGAAACCATCAGAATTTTCGAAATTTTCAAATGAAAAAATTGTCCAAAATTTTCCAATTTGTAAATTTTCAGAAATTTCCATATAATCCCAGTATTGATTAGTGAGAATCCGGTTGCCGCAGCCAGTCACCTGTAGAATTCTAAATTATCCTCCCATCCGATAATCTAATATTATGAAATATGAAATGATCAGTTATTACATGGCCCGTAAATTTCCCACCCGAGCTTAATGGATCATCAAACATCCAAGTAATTGCAGTCTCATATTCTGAAAAAAATCATCACCGCCATCTCGGAAACTGAGACTGCGAAAAAGTTCACCGGATAACTCTTAATTGAAATAAAAATCCAATTCGAATTTCCCCGAATACTTTCACCCTTCTTCTACAAACAATTTTGACATCCACAAAAAAAAATCTGACAGAATTCGAGCTACAAAAAAAAACATCTCTCATTTTTGATACCATAAAAATTCTCATATATTTTAACCAAAACAAAATTGTAATAAAAAAATTCTACTGTAAAATTTCCCATTTAACATCGTCGAAGATCTCAATTAAGATTTTTTACCATCGCTAATTAACTTTTACTAGTGGTAATTAAGGCTTGGCTCATAGCGATTCCTATCAATACGAAGTCGACTTAATTCCCTATTTGCTCGTTAAACTTCTCGGAAGACTTGCACCAGTTTAAAATACACTCAAATGCCTCAGTAATTGCTGCAGTAATTACCAATTGCTCCCAGATTTTGCCCTATTTTTGACATTTTTTTAGACGATCTCAGAATCCATCTGAACCATTCAATCAATTATTTTGAGGAAAAAAATCGAACAAAATTATCCTACAGTAAAAAGGAGAAAAGGAGGAAACTATCGGCATATATCGAAATTATCGAAACGCGTAAGACAGAGACCGACGCGACACCAGTCCGTGCGGCGGAAAACGGAAGTGCGCGTGCGCAGCACGCGCCACTGGACTCGCACGTACAGAAAAGTATTTTGCGACTTCATACAAAAATCATTTCCATTTTTTCAACTGGTCTTTGCAAAAAAAAAAAAAAATTGAAAAATCCAAAAATATTTTATAAAATTTTTTTTTCCTTCAACAGAAAATTTTTACAAATTTCAATTTTCGTTTTTGTTGTTTTGTTTGACTTCATGGAAAATTTTTTTTTATGGTTTTTTTTTTATATTTTTGTCCATGGGGTCATCCACACCTCACTTAGCTTATGGCGCCTTTATGCAATTTTTCTAGACCATCTGGAAATAATACATCTCTATGATATCGATCATTAACCCTATCGCTTCAGCCGATACCAATACGGAAAAGGGAAAAATAAATTTCTCATACGATTCCTTACCCCTTCACTCGCCGCGTGCATCACTGACGTGTACGTAAGTATGTAACACGCGAGTGAAGAATAATTTGCGTGTCATGTAAAGACATGTGTACACTTTACATGGAGCATAAAAGACCTATTCCTGGGTGATATGTGTGGGGGAATAGGTGAGGAATATTCAATCGTCATCTCCAAGACACTCCTATGCTCCGAGTTCCCTCCATTTTTTTTTGACCTCTCTCATTTTTTGCCGTTTGTTTTTTTTTTCACTTTGGCAATTTTGGCAAATTTCAGTTTTTAACTTTTTTCAAAATTTTCCAAATTTACAAATTTTGATTTTTTTTGAATTTTTGAAAGTTTTGAAATTTTTGAAATTTTTGAAATTTTTGAATTTTTGAATTTTGGAAATTTTTGAATTTTGGAAATTTTTGAAATTTATGAAATTTTTCAAATTTTTGAAATTCTTAAGATTTTGAAATATTTGCAATTTTCGAGACTTTCGAATTTCCAAATTTTGTCGAATTTGCAAACATTTCGAATTTCTAAAATTGCAATTTTTCGGGTTGAAAAAAAATAATGAAGAACAATTTGCATGTCAAATAAAGACATGACAGTTTACATAAGGCATGAAGGGCTATTCCTGTCACACACATATATATATATATATATATATATATATGAAAAAGATAGAGACAGATATATAGAAACATCCCAAAGGCTCCCTTCTATATCCGCCCAGTGAAATGTAACTGTTTGTGAGCTATTTTTATGGAAAGAATCTTTTCATCGTTTCCTCCTCTTCATATGTAGAACCTCCTCCCGACCCCCTGCCCCTTTTCGAAACACGTTGAAATACTTAAACAACACTTGGGTGTATTCCATTATACACGCGTTTAACGAAGAATGTTTGGCACTTTGATGTCAAACTGACGATAATAAAATTAGAAATAAAGAGGCGACTTGTTATTTTGTATTTGTTTAGGAATAAAAACTGCGCACGAAAAAATCCCATGGGATTTCCCTTAGAATTTTCTGTAGAAATTTCCATCGCTTTCTGTGAAATTTTGAATAGAATTCTTCATACAAATTTTCTATAGATTTTTTTCTATACATTTTTTCTATAGAATTCTCTATAGAATTTTTCTATAGAATTTTCTATAGATTTTTTCTATAGAATTTTCTATAGAATTTTCTATAGAATTTTCTATAGAATTTTCTATAGAATTTTCTATAGAATTTTCTATAAAATTTTCTATAGATTTTTTCTATAGAATTTTCTATAGAAATTTCTATACAATCTCCTACAAAATTTTCTATAAAATTGAATTTTCAAATGGAGAAAAACTAATTTTGGCTGATTTCTGAGAAGTTAAAAATTGAAAGCTTCGATAAAAATTCTATTAATTTTTTTTATGTCCCCCATGTCATCCTTGTCATCCCATCACTCTACCATATGATCATCGCCGGACCCCCATAGAAATTCCACCTCAAAAGTACCGTGAAAATCGCTCCAATTTTCCCTCAAATTATTCGTTCCACTTTCTATGACGCAGTCTAAAAAATGTTGACATGATGATTGCCTCATCTGTCGACTATCCCATTAAAAAAAATTCAATTTCAAATATTTTTCAAATATAGGATGGAAATAACATCCAGCATATGGTCACTCCATATTCCCATTTTCCCAGCTCAATTATTTATTTTCTCTTGAATTTCAACCAATCGAATAGAGGCCACTGATATTTTCAAAAATCGCCTTATGGGACATTCGTAACAATTTTTATTTTATCAAAAATATGTTCGGAAGTGGTAATATTTGATGGGAACTTTTCCAATGCCTCAAGTAATTAATTTAGTCTGGATACCTGCCCATAGAAATAATTTGTAGCGCGAAGTTGAGCGGATGCGAATTATGGTCTTCGCCTGGTTCAAAATTCCCGCGTGCTGCGCGCGCAGCCCAGTGGCGCCGTCTACGGACAAATTTCAAAAGCTCATTTGGCAGCTATCTTCAAAACTAAGAATAAAAAATTACTACTCGAAAACCTATCGACCCATGGTCCGGAAATTTAATACAGAGTTAGCTGAAATTTGTACTTACCACTCACCAAAATTTGAATTTTTTTTCACACCCTTTCTGCTCATTCGCCCATGTTTGTAGAGGTGGCGCCAAAATCCAAACTTGATTCTTTCGCGCTTAAGCCAAAATGAAAATTTTTTTTTTTAATCTTCACAGAATTTGAAAATATTTATAAATATTCTGGAGCATTTGTAAATATCTATAAATATTTCCAGGCCCTCATTAGTCATCATGAATGAAAAAATAAAAGAAAAAAAAATTACACACATTATAAAATATCTAACTACCCTAAATAAAATACTGAATAAAATTGAACTCATCATTTTACACTTTTTGAATATACAAGAATATTTTATTCATCCAAAGTAACAAATATAGAATTATCCAAATAAATGCATTGACTTGTCAGAATTAATGAAAAAAAAACGCATTAATTTTCATACATATTTTATCAATAACTAATAATAACATCGGTAATAGGCACATAAAAATTTATAATTACGATTGAATAGGATGGGGATAATACGAATATATGGAATGAGCGAAATTGATTAATTATCGAAAATATAATTTTGGCACAATTCACATACTGAAAATTAACATGAAATAGTACATTTTGCGTATGTAGGAGGTGGGGGGTGGGGGTGGGTGGGATATTTATGAAAATGAGTCATCTTGTGCTTTATCAGTCCTCAGATTAATCAATAATTGTATATAATACTCTTAACTCATTAATATTTACATATATGCTTTTCTCTTACATATACCGTACGTATTACATAAACGTGTACAGGGTGTTTCAAAAGGACTTCAAGTGCGGGTAGGCGTGGACAATTGAACATATGGAGAAGACGGAGAGGCCCAAGACTTGGACCAGGACCAATACTTGAGCCAAGACCAAGGCTTGGACCAGGACCAAGACTTGGACCAGGACCAAGACTTGGACCAGGACCAAGACTTGGACCAGGACCAAGACTTGGACCAGGACCAAGACTTGGACCAGGGTCAAGACTTGGACCAGGACCAACACTTGGACCAGGACCAACACTTGGACCAGGACCAACACTTGGACCAGGACCAATGCTTGGGCTTGGGCCAGGACCAATGCTTGGACTTGGGTCCGGACCAATACTTGGGCTTGGACCAAGGCTTGGGCCAGGACCAAGATTTGAACTTGGACCAAGACTTGGACTTGGACCAATACTTGGACTTGGACCAATACTTAGACGTGGACCAGGACCAAGACTGGCAAGTCCAGGATTAGGATAAGGACTAAGATAATCTTACAGCGTCACCCGCCAACCCCTGTCAACCATAAACCCAATTTTGAAACATCCTGTATAGGAGATTTTTCGCCGTTTCTCTCTAATAAAAATTACATCTAAAATTATATAATATTTTCGTTTTCTCATCTCTACTACAAGTAGTAATATCATTACTATTGGTATCGTTGCCATTTCTCAATATTTTTCCCCCCCACTTTACGTTAATTTCTATGTAAATTCGTTTGATTAAATTATGTACATTTTCGCAAAGACCTCTGCGGCAAGTGGAATGAGGAGATGATAGTCATTATTCTTTATCGGCCCTATGCAATTTTCAGGGTTTTAGAAATGAAAGGAAATTTCTGAATGCACTTTAAGACGATCGCAAAATTTCCAATTTCAGAATGCGGGCGGCCGGACGGGCAGGGGGGGGGGGGGCGTTAATAAGTGAGCTCATTCTGCTTCAGTAACTCCAAAGACATAGCGACATTTTCCAATTTCTGCTTGATAAATTTTATCGCTCATTCGCCGCAAGAACTAATGAACCAAAAGAAAATTAATTCCATACGGTATGGATGGAAAAATTGCCACTACCCTATTAGGGATCCAATTTTCGTCAAGTTGTTATCTATTCATGAGTCGATTATGCCGTAAACTATCGATTCTTGGGACCGTTTCGGTTGGGTGGACAACCACCCCCTCTCCTCCCTCTTTTCTACATTTTTCATTATTTTTTCCGCCCAAATATTTTCCTCAATTTTCCTTGAAAAATTACAGTGGAATTTCCCCCCCCCCCCCCCCCCCCGCTAAACCCCATCCCCTAACTCCACTTACCCATCCACTTGCACACCCAAAAAAACCGCAAAACTAACCCAATGATACATAAGGCAGTGTTGAACCATCGCACATCGTATTACGTATAAAAATCTGCAATAGGAACATAATATTTACTAGGCCCCTCGGCCCTGCGAGCCCCTCAAAGTCCCTCAAACCCAACCAAAGAACCTCAAAAAAAAAAAAAAAAACAAACAAATAAATAACAAAAAAAATTGGCTTAAAGCCAGGCGCCAAGTTGAGCTTCCAGGATGGTAGCAGCATCGCTCCTCCCCATCGCCCTCAAATGACCAACAAGATCATTAACCGCACTTGGTTCCCTATGCCTAGCTTCCCAAAGATCCAGTATATGCTCAGTTGGGCTGGCCTTAGTTGCAAAATAGTTGATATATCTATCAACCCTCAACCTCTGCGCCAGCATTCTCCAATCATTCCCAACGTTATTAGGCGGATCCAAGCATTGGCACAATTCCTTTCTCAACAATTTGGTGAACCTAAACGGCCCATGATAGCTACCATCACCTCCCACAATATTACTATTACTATTACTACTATTATTACTATTATGACTGCTAGTCGAGCTTGGTGTGCTACTGACCACCGTAACCTCCCGAATTGGTCGTGTAAGTGCGCCCGAATAGATTCGTTGTTTTGGTACATCATAAATAATTCTAAACACCTGTTTGCCCATATCAGTGGCGCCTTGTGACACTTGCAGCTTATAGGATTTAGTTGTCACCTCATCATAATCAGACACATCATCCAGGGTGAACTCCACAAACTTGCTGTCCGAATTCCACATATCATAAAAATCAATGCTCTGCCTGTCAGTTGGTGATTTATTCTCCCACTCATTGCCAACTTGCTCAAGACTAATCCACAAGCCATCACCATTGTCCTGTAACACCATGGACCTGGGCTTATCGAGTATGTAGCCCCATTCGTGTGACTCACGGTCATTAATCACTTTCAATGAGGCCTTTGTATCTTGCGCTATGTATACCCTGATCTGGTGGGATTGACTCGCGAACAACAGGATTTTCAATCTTTTAGCTGGAACAACATGATTATCTATACTGCGGCCGGCTAGTACGTAGCATTGGAGTTGTTCGGTGATTATGTATGCTTCTGTGTGATCAATTTGGGTGAAGAGGGGTGTGTTGATGGTCTCTTTGCCGAGGGTCAGGAGCTTCCTCCATGCTCTTGGCTCCTTTGGATTGCTGGGCTCTTTGGGGTTGGATTCGTCTGGAGTCTTTTGCTGAGGATTGTGCAGGGTCCAGATGCTGAGCTCCCAGGTTGATGATGGCTGCAGCACTGCCGAATGCTCGAATTGGAGGATTACCGGCTTGTTGAAGGTGATTGTGGATGGGCCACAGGAGATTACTGCTGATAGCTGAGTTGTGTTGTCCGGAAATGTTGGACGATTGTCTGGATCATCCAGCACTGATAGGTATAGCTGGGATTTTCCCTGGGATTTCGGTATTGCACCTTCGGGAATTGAGAGGGATACACCGTAATCGGGCAACATTAGTAGGGCACCACGAATGCCCACGGACGCCTTTGCTAGGTTGGTTGATTGGTCTACATTGGCCAATTTAACTCGCTCCGAGGCAACGTTATATGTGGTGGTGGAATCTGAAGATGGGTAGGAGGAACTTACGCTTGTTATGCTGTTTTCACTGCCAGAATAAATTTGCTTGTCAACGCAGGATTGATGGGATGAGTGAGTGAAGCCGATTGAAACGTTATGGGGCACGTCGTAGTGGTGCTCGGATAGTGAACGAGAGAGCGAGAGCTTTGGGTCGAAGGGGTACTCGTAAGTGGAGGCTGTCTGGACCGATGGTACTGATGTCAAGTCCGGCTGCAAGCACGGCTTTTTGTCGTACTTTGTTGATTGAAAGTCTGGAATGAGATGAGGGCCTGGTTTATGAGGGGTTTATGGGGGAGGGGGGGGCGGTTTAATTCCGGGGGAGGTCGTGGAAATAAGGGCCGCAGGTGCAGTCGTGAGCTTTTTTTAAGCTTGCTGCAAACTTGGATTTTTTTGGAATCTTGACAAGTTTCGGTTTTTTTTTTTTGAGTTTTGTGAACGATTTTGGAATTTTTGAATTTAAAAAAATGAAATCTCTGAAAAAGATTGGAAGTTTGAAATTTAGATTTTAAAAAAAAATCTGTAATTTAAAATTTTTGTTATTTTTTTTAATTAGTCCCGCGTCAAGTGTTGCAATGTGCCTTACGCTTTTTTAAATTCATTACCCCCGTTGAAAGCGCTTCACTTAAAAAGAAAATGAGCTGGCACGAGACATCTGTCCAGAAGTGAAACATAAAAATTTTATTTTTGGACCCATCAACTCTTGGATATTCGGGTTTCCAATTCCTACATGTCTCAACATTTAGACTTCAATTTTCCAATCTGTTACAGTTCGATCATTAACTTGGAAAAATTTGAGGATTCCAAATTTTTTCAACTTCTCGATTTAGTTAACGATTGATTTATCAGTTTTTATGATCGCAGATTATCGGATACTTCATTTTATTGTTTTAAATAATTTAAAAATTTTAACGTTTTTAAATTGTTCGATTTTTTCCATTTTCGAGTGTTGCGTCTTTTCAACGGAACACACTTTTTTTTCTCTTTTTTTCAAAAGAATCTCCGGTGGTATAGTGGTGAGCATTTTCTCCCGTCACATATATGTGACTAGGTACCGGCAGGTACGTCTGTGTTTGCGCCTGAATGAACGTTTGGAAGTGTAACTCATCCTAAAACATTGATACTGAACAACCATCCAAAAATCACTCTTGTGATCAGAAAATTAATAGTCCCCCAACAATCACATCCATATCCCGCTCATTTCTCACGGTCAGGGGGTGTGCAACGGTGGCCCACGGAGGCCTGAAGGGGAGCGTAAACAAAGACTGTAGCCTGAAACGACAACGTCTCTGTTTCATTCACGCAACGCAACATCAGATATTTCACATAAAAAAAATTCTATGGGGTGAGTTGATTGTTTTTTTTTCCCCCCCGAATCGCATTGTCATCGACTAAGTATAGGTTTCAACATTCGCTCGCGATCATTAATCACTTTCAATGTGATCTTTGTATCTCGGGTTATGTACTCAATTATCTGACCCGATTGACTAACGAGCAGTTGATTTCTTAAAGAAGTTTCTCGTAATACCCCTCATAAAGTTGGCCAACTGGTTTACGAAATTCGTTGACGGACTCTTCATAACACTAAAAAAAATAACACAAAACGGAATCCATCAAAATATACTTCAGATTATTCGAAATAATGAATTAAAAATCACATTTTTTAAACGATAAATTTCGGCCGATGACGTCACAGTGGCGAATGTAGTTTCAAGGACAACCGCGAGGGGCGCGAGCGATTGTTTCTGGGTGGCGCGAAATTCAAACTGTCGGCTGGAATAATAAATGTAGAAGGTTATATTTCCCAAGTTGTCAGTGGGAACAAATGAAAATATAATTACATGTGAATAATGAAAGTCCAACTGAATAAAAAGTTTGTGGTAGCGTCTACAAAACAATATCGCTAGCATTTTTTTTCTCGAATTTTCTTCTGACATTTTGGCGCCAATTGGTCACCGAATGTTTTCACCGGATCAAAACAATCTGATACTCTAATGAGCAATTGCGCCGACGGATGGCGCCACATGGAGGCTGGGTCCAGCACTCTGACGTCACAGGGGGCCGTCGCGGTATTTGAAAATTGCAATTGTTTATAAATTCTGGAAAATTGGGATCAATTCTATATGATGTAGAAATACATACACGCATCTCGAAGTCATTGGTTCGATCCGACGTGGGTCAGCGCCCCCCCCCCCCCCTACTTCCGTTTAACTGGGATGCATTTACCTAGCCAGCCATCGATACTTTCACGACTACTGTATATATCTGTGTATATGTGTAATTGTTCAGTGAGTATGAATGCTTCGTGTGATCAATTTGAGTGAATAATGGAGTGTTGATTGTTCCCTTCCCTAGGGCGAGAAGCTCTCCTCATGCTCTTAATGACTTCCCATTCGTTTGACTCTTTTGAGTCTTCCGATTGCGCTATACTTTCATGTCATGTTCAAATGGCGCTTTTTATCATGTTTTAAGGATGTTTGTCTATTTGGACGGGTGGGTGGGGGGGGGGGGGGGGTCGTGGCGGAGAGGGGGTGGAATTGAAATTCCCGTTTGAATTCCAATTCCTGCGGGGCAGAAAAAGAGATTGAAATTTTATGACACTACCTGACATGCACTTCACTCTTATCACAAAAAAAAAATATTACATTGTTATCAACAATTTCAAATTTCAATTAATTGATTTAAGAAAATAATTCTGCGCAAATTTACATGCGTAACGTACGTTTATAAATTATTGAATTAACCCGTTCAGGAGTCGCAGGTCTCGCGAGGTCGTTGCTCGCATGGTGAGCGATCTGCCGCCCAGTGTATTTTTGAGTTTTGGAAGAATAATGGAAATTTTGGGAATATGGAATGGGGATGGGAGTGAAAGATCTCGGAAATTTTTCGGTTCTCCGGTGGTAATTGCTCGGGGAAGTTTCGCGGTCCTGCCTTAATTGACGGTTTAATTCAGCTTTATTGGAGGGTTAATTTAGATTTGTACCGCATTGTTGGCCCGCAATAATTTAATCAAGATTCAATAAGTGCTTAATGAACTTTTAAACGTGCTTTTAGGAAGATTTAATTTGTTTAATTTCGATGTACACCGAGATTAATTTTCACTTTTAATTACCAAAAAAATCCAAATTGTTATTATTGGGGAAGGAAAGTTCGGCGCCAAAAAAAATCGGCGCCAAAAAAAAATCGGCATCACCCAGATTCGACGCCAAAAAGAAAATGGGTTCCAAGCAATCGGCGCCAAAAAAAATCGGCGCCAAAAAATCGGCGCCAAAAAAATCGGCGCCAAATTTTTTTTTTTTTGGCGCCGCTGTTGTTATCATACCCAAAGTATACCAACTAATTTCCCTCTGCTTTTACATGATAAACATCGACATAGATAGCATCTACTTGTTCTATTACCTTCACTCTGCGTCATGGAGTAGAGCCTGTGATCCGTATTTTTTCTTCTGACTAGTCTGATCAAAAGTAATGCAAGTCCAATTCCAAATGTGCAAGCAAATACTAGGCCCATGTAAAAAGCTATATCCATCTGTCTATCGACCGCAATTTTACCCTTTTCTGCTGTAGCTGCATTACTATTCGAAGTAGAGCCCACCATCGCTGTATGGTTTGTTGTGAGCTGTATGTCGCCCATTGTTCCATTGTTACCTACAACATTCAATCGCACATATGTATATATATGTTTTTTTTTCCTCCCATTTTGTTGTTCTCAATTGCAAACATATGGCAACGTATAACAATATTTCATTGCACGGGCAAATAGAAATGCTAGTGTATTCAATTACACTTCGCACAATAGTCGTCTGTGTTTTTTTTTTTTTTTTAATATTTCGAAAAATAGAAAGCAAATTAAAAATTTGAATTATTTAAATTTTTAATTGGAAAATTGACTGAATTTGATGGATTTTTGGTCGATTTACTTTCGGAGATTTTCATTTTTCAGAACGCTCTATCATGAAAACGGTTGGAGATAGAAAAAAATGTATGTAATGAAAATTGTTCCTCTTCTAAAATAGCGTATTTTCGTTTCTATAACTTGTTTTCGTAAACTCCATAGTTTAGGTGATACGGCGATCAAAAGTTACTGGTCCCGCCCGACCGCGTCGCGCTCATATCCCGTGTCTCGGAATCTCGGATCTATCTCGAGAATGAGTGGACGGAGAGAAATTTGTTATAAAACTTTTTTGCTGGAAATAAAATTCTCTACAAAAAATATCTTATGACGTTTTTCGGTTAGAGCCATTAGTGCAGAGATAATTGAGTCTTTGAGGAATAGTGTGGCGCAGAGGTTACAGGGCGGGAAGCTGTGGGGTGGGACCAATGGACCACACATATTTAATACCGCCTTATTTGTTTTCTAGGGACTTTGTGCGGTTGGTAGAAATGTCTAATGTTTTTTTAACCCATGTGCCTATATTGCATGCCAAGAGTAAATAGATATACTAGTTTATTCTATTACCGTTTTCACATAGTCCGCCTGTGCAATTTGCGACTATAGTGTTTTTTCCGGGGCAATGTCTGCCTCCATGGGCTGGCGCCGGCTCGTCACAGGTTCTTGTCTTTGTGTGAAGACAGTCTTTACCGCAAATTGACCAGGGCGACCACTTCGACCAGGACCCGTCCACCGCTAGACCAGTATCATTGAAAAGTTTGATTACATTTGAAATTCAATGGATGGAAATAAATAGGTGAGAAAAAATCGCGAAATGTCCAAAATTTGAAAATTTGACGCCCACCCACTCACCCATTCACCCAACCATATGCCCACCCACCAATCAATCACACGCCCACCCACCCCCCAACCGCCCACCCACCCATCAACCACACGCCCATCTATCAACTACACACCCACCCACCGACGACACGCCCATCCATCTACAACACGCCCACCCACCCATCAACCATACGCCCACCCACCGACGGCACGCCTACCCATCAACCATAAGCCCACCCACCGACGATACGCCCACCTATCAACCACAAGCCCACCCACCGACGACACGCCCATCCACCCATCAACCACAAGCGCACCCACCGACGACACGCCCATCCACCCACCAACCACACGCCCACCCACCCACCAACCACACGCCCACCCACCGACGACACGCCCACCCACCGACGACACGCCCACCCATCAACCACAAGCCCACCCAGCGACGACACGCCCATCCACTCACCAACCACACGCCCACCCACCGACGACACGCCCATCCACCCACCAACCACAAGCCCACCCACCGACGACACGGCCACCCATCAACCACAAGCCCACCTAGCGACGACACGCCCATCCACTCACCAACCACACGCCCACCCACCGACGACACGCCCAACCACCCACCAACCACACGCCCACCCACCCATACACACAT
Source organism: Asobara japonica (assembly GCA_026005395.1). Lineage (NCBI taxonomy): Eukaryota > Metazoa > Arthropoda > Insecta > Hymenoptera > Braconidae > Asobara > Asobara japonica. The sequence continues at coordinate 3,188,825 of BQMI01000352.1, read as the reverse complement.
ACACACGCATACACACATGTAATTAAACGCCGTGAGAACACTGCCAAACGCCATAGAAGAACACTTTGGATGTTTTTCAGTGTTTTCTCTATTTTATTCATCCCAACTGGCAGTGACATCGTTAAACTTCTATGCGGGCATTCAAATATTACGTCACGCGTTTTTTGGACATTTGAGACCGCGCTCCTCTTCATCACACACTCGTCACGAACATTAATTGCCCACTATATTACGTCACAAAATCCACAAGCCCCCCACTATATCGATTATTGAAAACTCTTGATTAAATTGAGGTAAAACCAAATCGTATTTTTCGCTAGTATTGTGGACCGAATTTTGCCCGAAAACTTAAGTATCTCGTGAACGAGTGGGTTTGTGGAAAAATGTTATTGAACATGTTTTGTGGGGAATTTCATTGTCGAAAGAAAAGTCTTGTACCATTTCTTTAGCAGAGTGACGTATCATCGAGATAAACCCAAAATGTCTTCCCAGAACTATTTGAAGTTTTTTTTTACGATTTTTAGATTAATAATTATTGCAAGAATTGCAAAAAAAAATTGGAATTTTTTAAATAGCTGAAATTTTGGTGATTGGGAGAGACGATCACGCCGAGCCGGTCTCGCCGACTGTTTGATGTTCATCATAGGAAAGTTCAAATATATGATGGATTCATACATAACGGATTAGTCTGTTTTGAAATCATTTTCTGATGAAATCTCGTCAGCGTCTGAGAGAGCAAGTCACAGAAATTTCGGAATTTTTTTTTGAAATTTTTAAAATTTTGGAATTTTTTGAAATTTTTGAAATTTTGGAAATTTTTGAAATTTTTGAAATTTTTGAAATTTTTGAAATTTTGGGAATTTTGGAAATTTTTTGAAATTTTTGAAATTTGTGAAATTTTTGAAATTTTTGAAATTTTTGAAATTTTTGAAATTTTTGAAATTTTTCAGTCGTTTCAAATTTTTGAACTTTTTAAAAGTTCAAAAATCGGGAGAACCCAGCGACATTGACGCGACACAAATTTCCAATTTTTTTCGAGAAGTTCGACACACTTAAACTATCGGGATTGTTCCACGAAATCGGTATCAGAAAAACCGGTTCTAATATTCAAGTATATCTGTTCCCTTGTACCAATCTGTATACACAAGGTGTCACAATCAATTTTCTCTATAGCCGGATCTAGTCATCATTCACGGGATTGATACGAGCGCATTTTCATTTCTTCGAAATCGGTATCAACTTTCAAAAACCGTTCAAAATATTACAACTGCGCAAACTGTTCCGAAATTTCGAAAAAGTTGAAGAGCTTCCTAACATTCCGGATTTTGTAACATTTTCGAATTCCACAATTTCCCCAAATTTTCAAAAGCGCCAAAAAGTTTTTTGAAAATATCTCGAAAACCGATAAAGATAGAAAAAAAAGTTTCAAACAAATTTTGTTGCTTGCATCAAACCACACATTTTTCATCCCCAAACTTTTTTCTACCGTCCATAGTTTAAGCGCAATGATGGCCGGGGGAGTTGGGGGCGTGTGAGCGCTTGGAAGCGACCGGCGCGACCTCCCCATCACCTTCCGCGCAAAGGAGTTGTTACAGAAGGAAGCTGTGACATAATAAAATATTCGGCATGGATCTCCCCCACCAGTCAACCACCCCAATCCATCTTTCTAATTTTTTCCACTGCCATATTCACATAAACACTTATAACATCAATTTTCCACGAGACATCTCGTTAGCAGGATTTTCAGTTTTTCCAAAGGGTCTTCCGAAGACAATGACCCTCGGACGAAGATTTATACAAAAAAATAGGAGGTTTTTTGGGTGGTCCCACAACTTTGTTACACGCCCAATCCACTTGTTGGGCTTTTGAAAATATTTGGAGGACGTGGAGATGTTTTCGTGAAGAACATGGAGAACATGCAGAACATAGAGAACATGGAGAACATGAAGAATGTGGAGAACATGAAGAACATGGATAACATGAGGAACATGGAGAACATGTGGAACATGGAGAACATAAGGAACATGGAGAACATTAAGAATGTGGAGAACATGAAGAACATGGAGAACATGAAGAATGTGGAGAACATGAGGAACAGGGAGAACATGAAGAATGTGGAGAACATGGAGAACATGGAGAACATGAAGAACGTGGAGAACATGAGGAACATGGAGAACATGAAGAATGTGGAGAACATGAAGAACATGGATAACATGAGGAACATGGAGAACATGTGGAACATGGAGAACATAAGGAACATGGAGAACATTAAGAATGTGGAGAACATGAAGAACATGGAGAACATGAAGAATGTGGAGAACATGAGGAACGTGGAGAACATGAAGAACATGAAGAATATGGAGAACATGAGGAACATGGAGAACATCAGGAACATGGAGACCATCAGGAACATGAGGAACATGGAGAACATCAGGAACATGGAGAACATCAGGAACATGGAGAACATCAGGAACATGGTGAATATGAGGAACATGGAGAACATGAGGAACATGGTGAATATGAGGAACATGAAGAACATGAGGAACATGGAGAACATGGAGAACATGGAGAACATGCAGAACATGAAGATCATGAAGAATGTGAAAAACATGGAAAATATGGGGAACATGGAGAAGGTAAAGAACATGGAGAACATGGAGAACATAGAGATTTTCTTGGTGATAAAGCAGCGACTAGGATTCAATTATATCGGCTCTTTTGTACGTACCTGGGCACAAGGTGTCACAATCAATTTTCTGAATGGCCGGACCTAGGCAGGGCTGGCCATCATTCATTGGTGCGGGATTGGTACAGGTTCTTGTGCGCTTTTGACCCCCTTTGGCGCACCGTGAGTAACACTCTGTCCACGCAGACCATGGAGACCAGCCCCCATTAACTAAACATAAGGATAAATTCAACTCAAATGACTTCTATAAATAACCATGAAGAATCAGCACCTTCTCTCTTTTTCCTGCCTCTCTTTTTTCAGGTTTTTTTTTTCTTTTCTATAAAAAGACCGAGGTAGTATCCACGAAATGACAAATGAGTCGTAAATGATAAATGCCGTAGCGTGAAGCTGACTAAATTACCGATTTCAAGAGGGTACTTTGGGATTCTTTTGCTCCATTAGTCTTGGAGATAAGGATATAAAGAGAGCTATTTCGGAGGGAATACTAGTTTTGAAATAGCTTGGGAATGCTGACGAGGAGATCTTTAATTACGTGGCTTTTCAGTTGAGGAGAGAACAAGGTGGAATTATAGGCGAAAAAATTTGACATTCCTCGAGGTTTCAATTTTGGAGTTTTTGGATTTTTTATTTTTTGTCAAATTTTTTTTTTTCTAAATTTTTCTTTCAAGATTTTGAGATTTGTGAAAATTTTTGAAAATGTAAAATTTCGAGAATTTTTTTTTATTTTGCAAGATATATATATATATTTTTTTTTTGTTTATTTAGGGAAATTAAACAAATTTCTTTTTAATTTTATTTCTCCAGAACTTTCGAACGTTTGGCTTTTTTTCGGAATTTTGGGAAAGTTTGATTTTTTTTTTTTTTTTTTTTTTTTGTGGAAATTGGGTACTTTGGGATTCTTTTGCTCCATTAGTCTCGGAGATAAGGATATAAGAGAGGTGGTTCGAAGAAAATACTAGTTTGGAAATAGACCCGGAATGCTGATGAGGAGAACTTTAATTATGTAGGTTTTTCAGTTAACGACCGGAGTAGGATTCTAGGGAATCAATTTTTTGATTGCCGATTTTTTTGAGAATTTTTTGAATTTTTTTTTGAAATTTAAATTTCAAATTAAATTAAATTTTAATTTGAATTTTAAAAAGTTAGAGCAAAATTCTCGGACGTTAGTTTCGAAATTTTGTATTTGTATTGTAAGAAATTTGGAAAATTTTGAATATTTTGAAAAATATATTCCCGATTTTTTTATTTTTTTTTCATTTGCTACAAATTGTCAAATGTGGCTATTGAAATTAGGCGTTTTGAGATTCTCTTGCATGCATCGTCTCGACGATAAAGAGAGCTATTTCGGATGGAATACTAGTTTTGAAATAGCTCGGAAATTCTTGGACCAAGAGAACTTTAATTGCATGGTTTTTCAGTTGAAGAAAGACGACTTCAAAATTATTAAAAAAAAAAAAACAGATTATAATTTTGTGAAATTTTGGAACTTCCTCAATTTCAGAAATGAAAAAAAATTTCTAACCAAATTCCAATTCTTCAAAATTTCAAATCCAAAATTCTTGCACTTTTGGAAACCCAGAAAATTTCCAAAATTATTTTTAAAATTTTCAAAACCATTCACGTTTTTTCAAAAATGTCGATTGTTTTCAAAAAAAATTTTTTTTTGTTTTGGAATTTGGAATTTGCAAGATTGATTTTTAATTTTATTTGGGCTAGGGTAAATTTGAAATATGCAAGTCTCATTTTTGAGTTCAAAAAATTTGACAAAAAAATCAAGTCGCGTGTATCCGACAAATTCTTTTCTCATGAGATTATCGTTGAAACACTCGTATCCCATTACGAAAATGGGATTGACATTTTGACGTGATAGAATCACAATTTTATGGTCTAACATATCTGGTATTCTGAAAGTGAAACCACAAGCTACTTGATACTCTGGCAAGTGAACTATTCTAAATAAATTCCAGTTTGAAGTATCAAGTTTTCTCCCTGACACATTATTTGATTCATCATTTTTTAGATTTCACTGTTACAAGATTCTATGAAATTTATATATATATATATCTACATATCTCTATATATAGATACATGTAAACATAGTCGTGAATATTTTTGAAAAATTCTGAAATCGAAATTTTTGGTGAACATTATTAAAATTTTGGAAATTTTTGGGATTCCCATTAGAAAAAAAAAAATTAATTTTCCAATATTTCCCAAAAATCTCTTAAAATTTTTTAGCTTAAAATTTTTTTTTAATTTAATTTTTTTTGAAAATTTTAAATGATCAATTTTTTAAATTTAACATTGCCATGAATCATAATATTTGTGTATTCAACAGGATATGAAGAATTAATTTGGTACATATTAAGTGCCCCCTGCCTCCTTCATTTATCTCATTATTCATTCGCCCTCTTTATTAATCTAAACAAGTAAATTAATTTGGACAGCCATATACGGTAATAGTAGTGGTCCACCTCATTCACTCAGCAATTTCGTCTCTATTAAAAAAAATTAACAATCTCTAAAATCGCCAAAACCAAAAATTCCAAAATTTCCAAAATTGAGTTTTTGAATTTTCCCGCCAAATTTTCAAATTCCTAAGTTCCTGAAATTGGTGAAAACGTGCCAAGATTTTTCGAATGTTTCCCGCCTTTGAATACTGTTTTCAAAAAAAAAATTGACTCCGTCAAAAAAAAAAAAATCCTCTCTTTTTGCGTAATTGTTCCAAAATTAGAGCTCCACCCCCGAATCGAATCCACCACTATATGAAGAATCAATATTCACAATGCTGGCTGTGCCCTGCCTCCTCAATTCATCTCCCATTGTTCATTTGCCCTCTTTATTAATCTAAACAAGTAAATTAATTCAACCAACCATAAACGGTTATAGCAGCGGGCGTACTCATTCGTTTGGCGGCAACATTCTCTGCCACACAAGTATAATTTGCCTGATGAATAAGCTTAGCCTGTCCAATCATCAAGTGACCCTCGCTGGATATTAAAATACTGTTTCCGATTTCGCTCTTCTCATCAACTCCATTCTGAATAACCACCCCATTTCTCAGCCAATAAACGCGAGGTGGGGGCAGCCCAGGGGGTGGTAAACAGCGCAATTCCGTACTTTGGCCAGACTCCACCGACACTGAATAGGGTGGTGATTCGAACTGCTTCTTCAGGTCTGGAAAAAAAAAAGAAAAACCGAATAAATCCCCAATTTGCTGAAATTGTTAAGGAAAACCTTAATTAATTTTTTTTATACTTAATTAAAATTCAAGTATCGCGACTTCTTGCATTTGGATCCTCTTAGGATTTTTGGGAAATGAAACATTGGAGATTAATCGCAGAATCTTCTGATTGTATCTCAATGAGATGTCATCTCATTTTAGGGCAATTGATCTACCTGGTAGCTTGAACTTTTAAGAGATTCATCTCATCCGGATGGACCCTCGCAATCTCAATCGGGTGAAAAAGATTATTCGAAAAATTTTCTTCTGTTTCTAAGCTCAATTTCGAATTTTCGATAATTTTCAGTTCTTAAGATTCAATTGACAAACCCCATAGAAATTATACTCCCATTTCCAATGTTGCAAAGCTCCCAATGGACCATTCAGAAATTTCTGAACTAATGCATGTACTCTTGTGGTATTTAGAAAACCCCATAGGATTTCTATGGGATATCCCATAGAAATTGTTTCATAATTTCGGAGTGTTATGGGAAATATGGCATTACTTAAAGGCTTAACTTCTGTCAAATTTTTACGGATTTTGTTTAGGAGTTTTACACTATAGCTATGGAATATCCCGTAGAAACCCCATAAAACCCCATGGAAATTTGATAGACAATGTTATGGGATTCCTACAGGATATGGAATAGGAAATCTCATATAATTCAGATATAATGTGCCATGAGAGATGTTATGGGGTTTCTATGGGGTATCCCATAATAATTTTGTTGGGGGTTTCTATAGGACACCGATGGAATTACGATGGAGAATTGAGGCTTTTTCTATGGGACTATTGCCATACACATCTATCTATGGTGCAAAATACAAATCCCATGGGATATTTTATGGGGAATTCTATAGAAATCTTATGGAAATTCTGAGGTTTTTGGAGAAGGTGCCAAATTTTATAGAATTTGTAAGAAATGTGGTGCAAAATTTCTTATGGGGTATTCATGGGATTTCTTATGGGATTTCTATGGGATATGCCATAGGAAATCTTAGGACATGGCTATGGAGAATTGGGTTAGAGAACTGTCCTCGAGGATCAAAATTACGGATCCCATGGGAAATCCTATGGGGTTTTGAGGTAATATATTTTATGCGATTTGTCGAAGAGACTTTTACAGGGAGAAAATTTTGTAGCGACCGCCCCAATTCTCCATAATTTTTCTATAGGAATTCTGTGGGATTTACAGTAATCCTATGGTGTTTTCGTACGTGCTAATGTCATTCCAATGTTATAGTCTAACTTCCAAATTTTCAAATGGGAATTTAAATTGGTACTTTCAACCATCACCCAAAACCCCATAAAAATAATTTCAAATGAAAAATTTGTCAATGAAAAACCTTCTAAAAAACCAAAAAAGAAATTCAAGATTTCTCAATTTGGTTCATTCTTTGACATTTCTCAGAATTCCTAATTGTCCTCAAATTTCCGAAATTTTTCATTTTTGAGATTTTCGGATGTTTGGAAATGTCTAAAATTTGCAAAATTGTACTTCTTTTTTTTCAAAATTTTCACTTTTTTTGGGCTTTGAGAATTAAATTTTCTCTGCAAACTTTCCAAACTCAAAAAATTGCGAAATACCAATTCAAACGACTCCAAATATCACCCACCCACCCCCCCCCCACCCACCCGCCCACCCACCCACCCCCCAAAACAGCACCAAATTAACGAAATTACGTCGAACGTGGGTACACACAGGCTACATCAATGATCGCTGGCTGACTGGTGATTGATCCCGTCCCGGACCAAGCAATGCACTCGCACCTGTACTTGTCCTTTCCAAAATACTCCTCAATATGATTTCTCGTAATATTAACATCAGCATCAATGATTCTCGTTCCCGTATGTGGATCAACAAAATCAGTTGAAAATGACTCCTCCATCCTGTGTCCATTGCACTTAAAAAAAACCCCCAATGCATGTGCCGCCTTACACCTCAATGGTGCAGCTTTATTTTTAATAACAAAACCATCAATGGGCTCCATCAAAAACACTGGCAAGTGTCTACCACCGCTAATTAATTCAGCATCACCACCCGAGCCATTTTCAACTTTAATGGGATTATTTTCCTCCTCACCCAGCAAATAACTATCATCATCTCCAGCATCCTCATCATCATCATCATCATCAGCATTCTTCTCCTCCGAATTATCCAAATTTTCACGCAACATTTCCGCTATATCCTTATTTCCAATATCATTATCAATAGCAATAACATCTAATACAAGTCCTATTAAAAATATTAGCAGTAGTTTTGATAAATTTTTCATCTCGTCTCAAACAAATTTTTTATCATCGATCATTGATTTTTTTATAATTTCGTTGTACATCTCCACTTGCGCATTTTTTTAACACATTTATTTTACACATTTGAACCATTTTTAGCGGTACTTTAAGACATGTTTTTTCTTTGCGGATTAAGACTGCTTAAGACATGGGTTTTTGGGGTATTTTTAATCGGCGCGCTTATCACATTTTATTTTTATTTTTCACCAAAATAAGCAAATAGCGAAATAATAAAAAAAGAAAGAAAAGAAAAGAAAAAAAAATCGCGAGATGAGAGCGGAGGAAGAGAACATAAACGAACGACTGATGGCGGCTAACTGACTCGGGGCTTTGGGAACTCTCTCAAGTACTATATAGTATATGTATTATATGTACTGGGTACTGTATATACCATGTACCGGTATATGGGAGACCGGCATCGGCGCCTTGGTGCCTATAGCCCTCTTTCTCGGTGAGATAGAGACGCCCGATGGACTTGCGCCCTTTTCACCGTGAGAAGAATTTTTTGGGGGTGGGGGGGGGGCGCTGTGCATTGGCAAGGGACAGGAGTGGGGGCTCAAGCGAGACCAGTCCTTTCTGTGCAACATACACATCCATGGGGTTCTCCATGGAATAGGGAACCAACACTGTGCGCACCGATGCTGAGGTGACTTTTGAAAATTCGCGGGCTTGTAAAAATTTTTTTTTGGCGCGATTTTTTGAAATACCCGAAATTTTCGAGATTTTTAATTTTTGAAGTTTTTGTTGTTTTTTTAATTTTGGGAATTTTTGGAAAATTTTAACTTAAATTTTTGTGCAATTTTTTCTAATTGCTGGAATTGTTTCAATGTAGAAAAATGTGATTTTTAAAAATGGATATTCAACGACACACACATACACATACTGACGACCTCCATAATCTCATATGGATCTAATTAACTTATCAGTGGTTCATATGGCTTGACGAAAACATGGACCGGAGGATGGGCCTTTTTTAGGAAAGAATCTTGACGGGAGTTTTGATGATCTTCGGATGGCCGTAAATTCGTTGAGTAAGAAGAAAAAATGAAGCTATGGGAGATAGTCCGTGGCATGCCACGTCTGTGCGCCTTCATTTACGATTTCTTCTAAAATCGTTTGTTCCTTTTTTCATTTTTTCATGTGAATGTTAGTCTGGAGAAAAATACGCGAATTTTCAGGTACACATGAAAAGGGACCACTTGGTCGATTCTGCTTTTGGTGGTTAAATACACCAAAGCTGTGTTTGTTTACACCTTCACATGTGGAATATTGTTTTTTAAACAATAAATGAAGATTATAACGTCATATCGACAAAGCTCGCTGATTGATCGACTGACTCTCAGATTGATCAATTGACTTCTTGATTGATCGATTGACTCCCCGATTGATCGATTGATTCCCCGATTGATCGATTGACTCCCTGATTGATCGATTGACTCCCAGATTGATCGATTGACTCTCAGATTGATCGATTGACTCCCTGATTGATCGATGGACTCCCTGAGTGACCAATTGACTCCTTGATTCATTGACTCTCCGATTGATCAAATGACTTCTTGATTGATCGAGTGACTCCCCGATTGATTCCCCGATTGATCGATTGATTCCCCGATTGATCAATTGACTTCTTGATTGATCGATCGACTCCCCGATTGATCGATTGATTCCCCGATTGATCGATTGACTCCCTGATTGATCGATTAACTCCCAGATTGATCACCTGACTCATCGATTTATCAATTGACTCAACGATTCATTAACCCTTGATTGACTGATTGATTGATTGCTCGATTAATTATTAATATTAAATTGAACTTCACATCATATTTGGTTTACACTTCATCTTTGTATCTTCTACTTGTCGATTGTATAAACAGTGGACCCAAAGATCCTGACTATAGTCCACAAATCCATTCTTAAGTGCTTAACCAATCAAACCAAGACAAGAAATGTGACTTACATTAAGCTTCAAGAAAAAACAATGATTACAGCATTTCTGACGAAATTACAGCGAAATCCGGAAAGCGTGCGCACAGCATTGGTACAGCATTCCGCGGAACGTCTCATGGACATGTATATATGTGTATGTATATATATATATATATACATGTATATGGGGAGAGGAAATGTGCGGATGGGGTTTGGGTTTCGCTCGTTCATCGCTGGCTCTCGACGGGCCAATTCGTAGTTGTGTGCAGAGACGAGTCATTTCCACGTGTGTGGGAGCGGGGGGAGGGGGGAATCATGCTGTGCTGGACAGAATGTGAGGGGGGGATTCAAGGGACAGGGAAGGGCTGCCCCCACCACGACATTCCACCCCCTGCCCCCCCTCTGTGTCTATGCTTTACCTTAACCGTGGGAGTCTTCGTGTGGGATGAAATACAGATGATAATGCAGCTTTTTTTCGGGGAGGGGGTGGGAGGCGGGGGCACTCGATGACCTGATGACGGTTTGACCGTTTTTTAATTGCGGGAATTAACGGAAGTGGTTCTCCGGAAAATTGTGATTAGAATTCTCAATGTTGGAATTTTTGGAAAAATTTCTCAAATTTTCAAAAAATTTTCCCAAAATTTCAAAAAAAATTCCAAATTTTCAAAAAAATTTCCAAAATTTTCCCAAATTTTTTGCAATCATAAAAAACATTTTACAAATTTTTGAAATTCCGAAATATTCAAATTTTCCGATTTTTTTTTTCAGTGAGAATTTTCGATTTTCGAAAAATGTCTAACATTCGAACAAAAAACCAAACAAAATTTTCGATATTGATTGGAAACGAAAAAGTCAATTCCATGATATGTTACAGTGTCTATCCATCAATTCTTCCTTGAGATACATTTGTTTAGGGGAAATGGGATACTACTCTGAGTCATGTCATATCCGTTTACCCACGTAGGATTTGCCGACCTAGCGGATTCGGCCAATGCATTAATCACCATTGGCTCGGCGACATTCGCTTCGTCGATTTTACCCCAATAAATTGACGTTGGTTGGCGGTTGGTAGCGAACATTGGGCCGATTGTTGGATCCTAATCTCAGACCTGAATTACCGGTTACATAACAGAACACCAAAAAAAACAAGAGTAACAAACACTTTCCAATTTCTGGACGGACTAATGCCATAAGACATTTTTTATGTCTCTTTGACACCCAAAATATAAATACCAATGTGTTCAGGGTACGCAAAGAAAAGCAAACATTGCTCTCCCTGGAATAAGTGCCGATAAGGTCGCTTTGACGATCGTTCACGAACATTAAGTGTTTGTTATATAAACATCGTGAAGTTCAAGGTCACGGGTGAACTAAACATTGAATCCAGGAAAAAAAGATTTATGCACTCGCGCCATTTTTCACGACCCGTTATGCCCCAGGACGAAGATTATTGTGACGGTTCAATTTTGGTACACGGACTGCAAAGTGTTTTTTGCCTCATTCATAAAATTCCGGCTCATAAAAAACCGAACGTGTTGCAGTTCCAGGTCTATATTTTCTAAAAATATCGACGAAATTTTGAGGGAAAAAAATATGAGTTACGGGGAATAATGTGGTGCATGCGACGGCGCTCGAGAAAATAGAGTAGCAGGATAAAAATAAGAGAGATATTTCAATTTCCCGTGGCCGTTGAATCCCATGCGCTTTACTCGATATTCGACAGCCGGCATATGCCATTATTATTCGTTTTCTCGATATTTAACTTCGTTTATTACACGGAGAGGAATTAACGTCTGGAGGAAATAGATTTCTGGGAATTAAAATTGAGCGCAAAAGAGAAATTGAAACGGTCACAGTTGGTTAGGTTTTTGGCGGGGATTTTGAACTATTTAAAAATTTGTCAGGATTCCGAATTTTTTTCAATTTTGAAATTCACAAATTTTCAACTATCAAAAAATGACAGATTGTCCGAGATCTAAATTTATAACCTTTCCGAATTTTTGGAACGCCGAAAGCAAATGCACCTCAAGTGGGATGCGCGCGCAACGCATTTCAAAACTGTGCGCGCCTATACAATACTGATTTTTTACCTAATTTTTGTCGACGTCAGAGAAGTTTTGCAATTCTGGCCTTCTTTAGTTCATAAAAACTATCATAAATCATCGATTTATTGATCATAGGAATTTTAAATTTGTCGTTTTGCAATTAAAAATTAACATCTTCAAAAATTATTATTGCAGCCGCAATTGAGTTGCGCGCGCAGCTGATTTTCAAAACCACGCATACCTATATCTACTTGACAGGTACAGTGCGTGAGATGAGTCAATCGTTTCGAAAAAACGTGACGACAAATCACAACAAAAGGATTACAGTGGCTTACAAGGCGGCTTAAACCTTTTTTTTAATAATCCCAGAAAGGAGGGGCGCTCAAACGAATTTTATTAACCCACAATAATGGTGAGAGAGGCACATGTTAACTTCCACGAAGCATAATCGCGCTTTTCGCGATATGAGGGAAAAATCGAGCTAAGTGGATCAATTGGGTAAGATAAATCTATCTGTTACTCGTTTACTTTATTATCGATTTTTTTCTCGATGATGATTCAGCCGGAAATTAATTTTTTTTTGCTCTCCTTCAGATTGCTGCATTTCATCACTCGATGGAGAGCTCATCTAATTGCAAATTGTTCATTACCAATTAATTGGGCCGATATGGAAGTCCAAGAAAAAAGTGAAGTGCTCGGACAAGTTCTCAATTTCATCGACAAAAATGTGGATCCCAATGTCCAGAAGGTATGACAGTTTTTTTTTTGACAGTTTTATTGGCTTGTTTGGGGGGTGTCAGTTAGGTTAGGACCTAACCTCACAACTCTGTGTTTATGTTTTGCCGATTTCCAATTTCTGTACTGTTTTCAGAAATTTTTCAATCTTTGAATTTTTACAATTTTTTTGAAGTTTTCAAATGTCGCAAATTTTGGGATTTTTAAAATTTCTCTCAATATCTTCAATTTAAGAATGAAAAAAAACAAATAATAATTTTTAAAAAATTTTACGGAATTTTTTTAATTTTTGAAAACTGGAAACAATAATAACAACATTTTCGGAGTATTCAAAAATTCTGACCTTTTTTAGATCGCAATAATTTTTACAATTCCCAAAAATTTGTAAAAAATTCAAAATTATTGAGATCACTCAAAGATGGAACATGATTTGAAAAATCCTTCAAAATCTAGAAAGTCAATTTGTTTCCCAAAAAAATCTGTAATGCTCTTTTTTTTCCCAAACCCAGGAACTAGGGGCTCTGCTGGAGGCCATATCTTCTGCAACTGAGGATACTGATGCCCCAGTCCTATCCGACTCGACTCTCAATTTCCTAGAATCAAATTTCTGGCAGCATCCATCATTGGTCCATTGGCTGATAGACCAGCTGCTCTGCGTTTGGTCGGTTCGCTTCAAGTCCACCGACTCCTCCCTCCAAAACATCTACACAAAACTAGTGAAAACCATCCTAAAACCCTGCCTGAGTTCACCGTCTCGTGCAAAAAACGAAAACTTGGTAACGCCAAAAAAACATCTCCAAGTTCTCGTATTCATCCTCTCAAGATTGAACCTAACGGAAGACATAGAAACCCATTTCCTGGAATGGTTAAACCCAGCTTTACTGAACTCCTGCAAATTCGCGGACGTAGAACTAGCGCTGTACGCCCGAAAAGATCCCACGTACTACAAAACATGGCACAAGTTCCTGGACGACAATCTCGGGAGAAATAAATCCCCAGAAAATCTGGAAAATTCCCTAGAAATAATGTGCGCAATTTTCGATAATCCAGATTGCAAAATTCGCCCCACCGAGCTTCTCATCCGCACAATAAAAACCAAACGCCATTGGCTATTGGACATTGTAGACATGTGTTGTATTTTTGTAGAAAAATCGAGCAATCGATTGGACTTAGTTGTCAAAATTTCGCGCCACTTTCCCAACTTTTGGCTCCTAATTCTCCTGAAAATCCTGACTGACACTACGGAAATTTCACCAGAGCCGCTGCAATTTATCCTCACTAAGGCTAACTTGAGGGACCTCAATATCGATGTGATGAATCGATTGGACAAAACACTGAACGATAATTTGCGAGTTCTCGAATGGATCAAGCAGAATGATCCTTCCGGGAAAATATCATTGCGCAAAGTTTTGACCGATCTGCAAACGTGCTCGATACTTTCGGTCCTGAAGAATTGCTTCCAAAATCAATTTCACGATATTGATGAGGACATTTGTTATCTGTTGAACGATTGCGAGGAGTCGAGGATGACTTATCGAGCGTATCGAGCTGTGCTGAGTGCGATCAAGGGGATTTTCCTCTGCCAGAGTTACACTCGAGATTTCGGGGGAGTGTTGGAGCGCTTCGAGGAGATGGAGAGATATTTGAATGGCCTGGAGCCGATGGGTCTCAGGCTGGAAACGATGGAGAATGTCTTCGCCATTATGTTCATGAGGCACGAGGACTTCGTCAATGACAACTCCTCAGACTGTGGAGATGATTATGAAGAAATTGTCAGGACGGAATACCGGAAGTCGACGAGGGAGGCCTCTGCTACGGGGTTCGTATGCAACAAATATGCCATTAGGGAGGTCATTCATTACTTGAACAAGTGTCTCACTGCGGTCACCCACGATTTCGATATTCTGAGACCGGAAGTGGGGAGAGTGCCAGGTTTTGAGGAGAGGATTTTGAACTTGGGGAAGTACTTGACTGAGGCCACTTGGAGACTGGAACTTTTGACTAGCTCGGAATTCGTCAGGAGGCAGGGATCGTCTGATGCTGAGGTCCAAGAGCAGGTATTTTTTTTTTTAATTTTTTTTTTATTATTTTTTTTTTCTTTTATTATATAGGTAAAAATTGTCAAATTTTTGTTTTCAAGCTCTTCACAAAAAAATATAATTCTATGGGATCACCGAACTTGTTCCTCAATCTTGGATTAAAATACAGAAATGTGAAAAAAAAAAATATAGATTAGTGGGCAAAGTGATGAGGAAAAGGGGTTTGTAAAATGGAGATACATTTTTCAGGAATGTGCAGTGGTAATTGAGGATGTCATTAGTCAACCTGAGGCAAGGGAAAATTTTTATAACCCCAATGAGAGCTCATCCTCTGGTGAAACTGAAAACAGGGGGAGCGACGTTGATTTGAGTTCTGAAAGTGGATCAACCGGGTATACTGGGCTCAACAGTCAAAGTAGGAGGCGGAGGAAGTTTAGGAGCAATTTGGGAACGAGGGATGCTACAAGTGGGAGGAAGGTGGCGCGCACTAGTCTTAATTACATGCTCGCAACTACGGAAACACTTGTTGTCAGGTGTCTGTGGAAAAATGACTATGCCGAGGCGCAAAGAGTCATTGAGGTTTGTTTTGGCTAATGAAGGCATGAGTTTAAAACTTCGTGGGGGAGAGACAGAATTTTGGAATTAAGTTTAAGGTGACACTTTTCGAATTCAGAGGAAACAAAAATTTTGTGTTTTTTTTTTAAGTCTCAAAAAATATTTTGAAAATTTTTTGAAATTGAATTTTTTTTCGAACGAAAAAATTACTGAAAATATTTTTAATGTTCACAAGTTCCTAATTGCACTTTCAAGTTGCTCATAAGCTTCGAGCTCAAAAGCGCTTGGTTCATAATTGAATGGGACACTTGTTGGCTGTTTTAAAATTCCTGGAGGATTTTGAGCAAAGTATTTTTTTGCCCCTTCAATTCCGTCCAGGGGAAAACAAAATCTACAACGAAAGCAGCAGCAACACCAGCCCTTTTGACACCAAGCGGGTATCGCAATGAGAATGTAAATTAAACACCAAACTTTGATCACTCTCCAACTTCGGCTCAGGACTTTTTTCACGTCCGTTTTTTTGCTGGCATGTTGGTAGTCGAACATTAAACATTCAAAGGCCTTTGCCCCAATTTGGGTGAGCTCCTCTTGTGTGCAATTTCGCGGAATTTTAAATTCCACTATTTTCTTCAGGGCGTCCGCGGCGGTCTCCTCGGGCTCGCCCTTGTCTGTGAAGTTGTAGGTGAGGTTGTTAGTTTTCATTTCCTCGAGCTGTTGGTAATATTCGGCTTTGAAATTCTCGTAATCGTAATTTTCCTCTTCTGTGGGGGACGATGTGGTGGGCTCTGGGTCAACTTCGTGATTCGCAGGCTCGGTCGCGGGCTCGTATACTAGGGAGGTACTCTCCAGGTCCGGGTAGTCCTCTTTTTCGGGGGGAACTGGAAGTGGGGCGTGAACAAAAAATATTGTAATTCTTACTATTTTGATGATTTTTTTCTTGGAAATTTTCCGAGAAGTTCGAAAATTTTCGAAATTTACAGAATTTTGAAAATTTCATGAAATTTAGAAAGTTTCACAAAATTTCGAAAATTTCACAAAATTTCGAAAATGTCACAAAATTTCTAAAATTTCCCGAAATTTCGAAAATTGCGAAAATTTCACAAAATTTCGAAAATTTCACAAAATTTCAAAAATTTCATCAAATTTGCAAAATTTACCGAATTCTGAAGTAATTACAAAAATTCTGTTGAATTTTACAGAAATCTGAAAACCCAAAAATCTTTAAAAAAAATTTTTTTTTTTAAATGTGAAAATTTTTGTAAAATTTGAAGTTTTTGAAAACTCATGTGATTTTACAAAATTTAAAAGATTTTTTCACAGACTGAGTCTGTGAAATTCCATATCTATTCATGAGCCATTAAAAGTTTTTCTACATTGCAAAACACCTAAACTTCCTATGCCCGCGATGCCCGAAAAAATCGCAGAATCTTATTATCGTTATTTCCAATACCTGTAGTGCTCAAAAACGAGTTGTTTCTAGGCCTCATCGTTTGTAAGAAATCCTGCTGTTTCACTGTTACCGCAAAGTCGTACTCGTCGTCTCTCTTACGTCTCTTCTGAGATTTAAGAAAATACACATTTACAATAACAAAAAATACAAAGAGTTTTTCCAATGATAAGGTCGAAATTTTTTTAATTTTCGAAACTCTTTATCAAAATTTTTTTTTCCTATTCCTCCAAATTTTTCCAAAAAAGCTCTTCTTGGAAAATCGGTCAAAAGTATCAGGGACCAAGATTTACGGAAATTTCGTGCGAACAATTTTTCAGATCAATGTGGAAGAAGAGCACAATACCTTCCTTTCACTCAGCTCCTCAAAATCACGTCGATACCCAGCCGTAAAGGGTAGCGGTTCATCAAAAACATTCATCTCCCTTATGGTCTCCAGCACCGTTGGATCGCTAAAATCCAGTTCCCTCGGCACCCTCCTCTTGTCACCAGTCCTCCGATTAGACCGCTCCACCTGGCGATGCAAAGCATCAAACTTCCCCCCATCCTCCCCCATGCCTTCAATCTGCCTCAACTCATCAGGTTTTATCATCTCATTTTCCCTCTCCTCATCATAATCAGCATCCGCCACTTCGAATGTCTCATAATTCTTCAGCTCGACCTAATCAAACCACTCCCAACTTACACAACCTCCAAAAAAAAATCCAAACAAAAAAAACTTTCGTGCAAAATTAATTTGACAGATTACACTGGCCCTCAAAGATGTCACATTTGAACATTGTGACACCTCCAACCAAATCCACAAACCCAATTTCCACGAAGGACCAATGACAATTCACTTAAAAATCCGCAACTCTGAATTCCGGAAGTCGAAAGGCTCTCCCCGAGTTAATTCCAAAAATTGCCACCAGAACCACAAGCTCACCAATCAATCTCATCGTCCATGATCTCGCCTTACTTTTCCAGACGCTGGGTATGGAGAACAGTTCGTTGGCAGGTGAGATAGCATTTTTTCGTGCAATCAAGACATTTCGAGAGGACCTAAAAAAGCAGAGCCTAGAAAAGTTGTCAGCTGTTTCCCCAAACCCAACTTCAGGACATTCGAAAAATTCCACGATCGATAAGATTCGTCAAGCAGTGAAGGAAGGTCTGGAATCATCGCGCAAGTCGAGTCAACTGGAGACATTCCTAGCTTCCCAAGAAGCCAACCTCAGCCTCCTCTGCACCAGCACAACAAAACTGAAGGATCTGATGACACTAACAGCCCTGGATCTAACCCTTACATCAAGCCGCGATTAC
The DNA here is from genome assembly GCA_026005395.1 of Asobara japonica. Lineage (NCBI taxonomy): Eukaryota > Metazoa > Arthropoda > Insecta > Hymenoptera > Braconidae > Asobara > Asobara japonica. The sequence goes on along the minus strand of BQMI01000352.1, from coordinate 3,170,571 downwards.
CTGACCTCGGAGAATCTCGCGGAAGTCACTAAACACTACCTAGAATCAACGGACACAATCAGAAACACTCAATTCCACGATTTCTTCCGCACTGTCTACCAAATTCTCCACGAGAGTAAAACAGCATCAATCACCAAAATAATCAACAACGCCAACTATCCCTTATCATTGAGGGACTACAAAAAAAAGGTGCAGTATTGGTCGGAACTTGAAGCAAGCCTGCAGCTGCTGGAAGGCAAGACCATGCTGCTAGATCGACTGGATTGTAGTGCAGAGTTAAAAAATCATGTCAGCAATCTCCTAACAATTTGTAATAATGGAGATCCTTACCTCCGCAACATGCAAGCTTACCTCCAAACTTTGGCGAACTTGGCGCCAGAGTTGGGTGAGTCTAGCCCAGTGAATCCATCACTGCTGAGCAACTCCCTAGACTCTTACATCGGCTACCAAATATTTGACCTGAATGTCGATCTCGAAGTGCTCGAAAAAATAGCTAACGATCTCCAAATCAATCTCGTATACAGTATTCTGATGAATTGTTGTCCAAAGCTTCCATACTTTGAGGCTGACCTCAACCTGTCATCTGACAGATGGGGAACGTTGATTCTCAACAAATCCGGCCCAACTCATCAAACAGTATCAGAAAGTTCGTCTGACCCCAACGAATGCGTCATCACCATTCTGTCGGATCTCCTCGCCTCAATCAGAGCTATCACTCCTGACCAGGTTCTAACCCAATCGACCTTGATCAATCTCTCGAAGGATGAGACGATCCAGAAGGTCTTGCTGGAGACAGCAGCTCTGTCCTCCGTCGACCTCAGCCACCTGTCCTTCGGCAATCACACATTATCATTCTTCTTGAATCTGTGGAACCTCCTATTCCTCCACTCAGCAATCAGTATTTGGTCCCACCAGCCACCTGCAAACGACCTGCGCCATATAGTGTCACTACGAACAATTGGTTACGAGCTGGGAGACCTTGGCATCCTGACTCTCTTCACACTTCGGAGCAAGTTGATTGGAGATCTGCCCTGCGACTATGGCACATGCTTCGAGTCCCATGTGGAGGAGTTGAACGAGCCTGCTTGGCAGGACCTGGATCTCCAGCAAGATCCAAGAACAATGTTTGGCATGGTCAACGAGTACCAGGTATCTCCAACACTGAAGGTCTATCATCCGGACACCATCAATGATGACTTGAACGATGCTATCCAAGATTATGTAGATTTTTACACAAAGTCTAACCACCAAGTTATTCTTCCAGAGATCTTCACCAAGTCATCCAGTATTGATGATGCGTCTCGGCTGGAAGGCGAAGCATCAAAGTACCTTTACCAAATTCAGTTGGAGTATAGGAGAAGCCAGGGAGAATGCCATGGGCAAAGGTCATTCTCCATTGGTGGTACCTGGCAGACAAGGGAGATATCTCCGAGTCTGCTGCAGTACCTGGAGAACCACTGTTGGCTGCTGTACTACCTGGTGCAGAGGGTCCACGACAAGACCCCCCCAGAAAACTCCAGTCTCGATTTTGGGAGGACATCAGTGCTCGAGAACCTGCTAAGCTCGCGATCAACAGAGTGCTTGCAGTATTTTTTCAATGACAACCAAGTCTTGGCTGGCCTCTACGCCAATCACCTCCCAATTTTCTACATTTGGAACTGCCTAGAAGAACTGCTCCTGAAAAAAGACTGGACCAAATCCCTGGACCTGCTCAACAATCTGCCTGATGCAACTCTCTCCACCAATCCTGAGCTCCAGAAACTGAAGGACAAGATTCTCTCCCAGGTCATCGACAACATCGGTGAAACGTCTGACAGGCATTCAGAAATTTTCCAGCACCTCTACCAGATCCAGGACATCCAGACATTGACCCAAGTTGTCCTATCAAAAGTCGAGTTATGGCCGGTGAAAATTTGCGAAGAAGCGGTCTCCCATATCCTCCATCATTCCCACAACGATCAAATTCCAGCTCACTGTAAATCCAAGCTCAATGAAATAATCTGTCGTGTAATGGTGTTCGACAAAATGCTGCCATACTTCAAGGATGCGGTAAGTAACCTAGAACTCAACTGGTATAATATTGTATATAGAACAGAAAAGACTGATCCAACGAAAATTGTTAAATCCCTGATCGATGCAAAACAATATGAACTGTGCCTGGAGTGGTTGGAGTACCAGACATCCTCATCAGACATCTACTGTCTAGTGTCCCAGGACTTGCTGCTGGGCCTACTGACCAATCCTAGCAGCGAGTTTAAGCATGCAAGGAAGCTGCTGAGTGCCCTTCCCCTGGGTCAATCTGAAAAATTGTGCAAAGGAGTGATTGAGAAGATCCAATCGCTGGATGCCTTGAGGTTCATAATCTCCTATCTTGCCAAGTACTCACTTGACAAGGACAAATGGAGGCGTGGCTCACTGGGTGTTGATGTCCTTGGAATTCTGGACACCCAAGATCGATGTCGCTATGTCCACTTGGTAATCGAGCCTCTGCTGCTGCTGGAGCAGCTCCTGATGAACCTCAAATTCGACAATCTCAAACAAATCCTTAAGTCCTTCACGAATCAATTGAAGTGTTTGGGGATCACAGTGGAAAGGCTGGACAAAATCATCAGATTTTACGCGAGAAAGTCCCTGGATCTGCGCGTTGCTGTGCAACGAGATCAATTCGATGCATCACTATCCATGAAGCTACTTCGAGATCAGAACCTGGATTTCATCATGCCACGGCATCCACCAAGTCGAGACCAGTGGATACCAAATGACAAGGCGAGTGCATGCAGCTGCTGCAAGATAACAATCTTCTCCATGTTCAACCGAAGGCATCATTGCAGAAGATGTGGAAGGGTGGTTTGTGGATCCTGCTCCAACCAACGAATGATGGTCACTGGTTATGCCAACTCTGTACCAGTGAGAATTTGCAATGATTGCAAGAATCAAACAGCTCAACTGTATGCAGCGTCCTCCACTGCAAGCAGTGAAAACTTTGAGTGCTGGAAGCTGAGTGTTAACGAGGCTCATAACAACACGATTAGGGAAGAGTTTGGCTTTGAGTATGCACCGAACATATCCCTCTGCCTAGCCATCTTGGATCTCCATTCTGATCACGAGGCTTATGCCAATTTCCTGCAAGATCGTTGCGACGAGATGAAGCAGCTTTTGTATCCGGATGGCAATGGTCAGATCAATCGCGAGATAGATCACGGCTTGATAATCAAGATGATCAGATCATTGCTAATTGCAGCGAAGGTCAAGTATGCTAAGCTGGGCTTGAACACTGGTCTCGCCCACTGCGATCGTTTCCTGTCACAGGTAGATCTGATTGACATTCTGGTGAAGTCTGATTGTCTCGCTCTGCTGCCCAGGGACGACCTGAATGAGCACACGTTCAGGAGATTGAGGGACCTGCTGACGGAGAAGGAGCAGTGGATACTCGCTCTTGATGTCAGCACGAAGTCTGGTCTGGACACTCAGGGGGTGTGGGCTGCTTGGGGTAAAGCGTGTTTGAAGGTTGGATATTATGAGCGAGCTAGGGAGAAGTTCGCCCACTGCTTGGATAGGGTGAACGAGGAGGTCGATGACTGGGTGATGCTGCCCTATCCTTCGCGATCTCGCCCAACTGAAGGCAAGTCAACCAAAAATCGACCGAGCAAGGATCCTCCACTGGTCCTCGAGATTCTCCAGATACTCGAGTCCTGCCATTCAACAGAGCCGTACACGAAGAGCCAATCGGCCCATTCCACGAACAACACAGCCCAGGAGATCCTGAAAATTTTGGGCAATGTCAAGGGAATATCCCACGGACAGTATCCAGTGCCGAAAGTTATACCGAGCATCCAAAGTATCAGATACCAAGAGAGCTTGTATTACCTCCTCATGTACGGAAGCTGCAACTCGATCCTGGAGTTCTTCCTCCGCCACAACGAATTGGACAAGTGCCTTGACTACACCCTGGACAATGACGTAGACCCAGAGATCTTCTTCAACGTAGCTGTCATCGGCTCCGTCAAGGTTGACAAACTAACGAAACTGTGTGATACCATGAGAGCTAAGGATGCGACGCTCATGACGTGGAAGAAGTATCTAATCGCAACGTGCCTCTACCTAGAGAGAAAGCAGCTGATGAACACGCTCTACCAATTGCAATTGTTCATGAAGGATTATGTGAGGGCAGCAATGACCTGCATCAAATTCTACGTAACCGATGCAACGACTTACACAGATCTCTGCACCAGGACTCATCATCTGACGGACGGTCAGAAGCATTTGGAGTCAGAGCTGCAGTTGGCGGCGTTTGGTAGTGAGAGGAAACGAAGGAAGAGTGTGTCCTCCAACATCAGTGGGTCTGGATCTCTGACGATGGAGATGGAGCCAGGTGAGATTGATAAGCACATGAATACTATTTCGAGGCAAATGGAGATTGCCAAATTTTTGGGAAATTGCGAGAAGGAGGGGAGGAAGGTTAATGACTACTTGAGTAAGCTGTCGTATATGGAGTGCGAGGGTTTGCAGCCGAGGAGTGTGCCAACCCTCTTCGGCAATCAGAAGGAGAGAACTCATCTGGCGGTTTTGGCCATTCTTTGTGGTAGGGATGTGGAGGAGGGCTTTGGCTTTGCGTTTAGGATAATGCAGGACTACTGTCTCTCCCCGCAGAAAGTTTATTCACTGGTGGGACATATTCTTGCCCTGGACAAGCGCGTTGGATCCATTGAACAGCTCATCAAGTGCTGCAGGAGCTCGGGTGCGCCCAATTCTCAGGCCATTTCTGATAGGGTTCTCGCCCACTGTGTTAAGCTGCTCTTGGATAAATCCAAGGCTGAAGCGTCGCCAAGTCCCAAGGATCAGATCGATTGCTTGATCAGGATCATTAATGATGTGGAGATGAAAATTGATTGCTATATCGAGAGCAAGCAGCTCAAGGCTGCTTATCTACTTGCTGTTAAACACTCGCGCGCTCAAGATATCAGGAAGATCCTCAGGGAGGCTGATAGACTTGGACAGGTGCCTATCAAGTCCATTTGTACTAAGTGGCTTCAACAAGCTAAAAAGTAACGATCAATTTGGAGGATTGCTTTGTAGAATTCGTTTTTGGTTGGAAGGTCAATACGTTTAGATTAAGGGATATACCAATGAGTTATGCAGTGTTCTTTTTTTTAAATAATGTATTTGTCACAGTTACACAATGCATTTAATTTATCGTAACAAAATTTGTCGGTTTGAGGGGAGTGGAAGGGAATACAATTGGTGGATGTAATCTGGCAATTGATGTGTGATTTTTTTTCCACTCTCATATATTTATTTTTTTTTTTTCAATTAAAAAAAATTTTTTTTTTTCGGTTTTTTTTCAATTCTTTTTTTTTTAATTCTTTTTTTTTCAATTCTTCAAAGGGGAAAATACACGAAAATAAAATTGAAAAAAATAAAATGAAATGAGGGTTTAAGAAGGGGAATAAACTGTGATAGGTAAACACACACAACGTGATATGTTCGTATAAAATATATTATATATTTATGGAAATTAGGATTAATAATGTACGTTTTTTAATCTCAATAAAGATGAGCTCGATGATTTTTGTAAGGAATGTGGAATTTATGAGGTGATTTATTGTGTAATTTGTTACACATGGAATGTTTAATTGGAGAATAAACTAGACTAGCAGCTCTGGAGTCAATTATTGAGAATTATTTCGTCTACGGTTGCTTAGGAATATTCAGTTTTTTTTTTGTTTTGTGCTACTTATGATTGCGTACTTTTTTCAGGGTGTGTAATTTTCGTTGCAAAAGTAGAAATTTTTTTTTGGAATGTTATGTCGAATGGAGAGCGAAAATATGGCACCCGATTTTTTTTTATCATTGTTGATATGGATAATCAATTTTTTTTAATATCGAAAAAGTTCTATGAATTGCTGATGTTTTTAAAATTTTGGGAATTTTTACAAAACTTTTCCTTTTTTTTGGAGTAAAAATTTTTTTTAGCCCCTCAATTTTTCAGTTTTGTCAAATATTAATTGTTATTTAAAAAAAGTGATGTAGAATACAATAAATAAAATTTCAGGTAAAATTGTTTTTTTTTGTTATTTTAACAAAACATATTTTATTCCTCAGAATTTCGAAAGATGCAAAATTTTTCTAGAAATTAGAAAAGCATTGAATCCTCAGTAAACTTGTAAAAAAAAATTAAAATTTCTTCAATTTTGTATTTACAAAAATTGAGTACTTCTAAAAAAATTCATTCTATTTGGCTAACTTATTGATACCCGATAGCCCCAAATAGCGCAACCTCAAAAAAACGCATTGACATTTTATTCGAGACACACGTTTAGAAAAGGTATTTCAACTCATTTTCTGTCAAAAAAAATCCCAAAAATTTCTGGATTCCAAAGAATATCCCTCTCTACAAGAGTATTCAATGTGCTTCAGTTACAGGAATGTTTGCCTGCAGAAAGATGACACATATCACCATTTCCACGAACCATCCCAGCCATCAGTAGTGAAGTGGTCAGTACGTTCAACTCTGCATATCCCACGATTGAGGCAAGATAGCTCAACTTTCATAATAACCTTTTTTGTAGAGCAAACTCAGACCTACAATTTTCGTTAATAACAAATTTCTGTAGCTCCCTTAATTTTCAATATATCCAGGAAAAACTGAACCAAAGCAGAGGACCCCTGTGACCACTTTGCTACTGACATAGTCTACGCCCCTACAACTAACAATTATGGCTCGTCAGCGACTTTAACTGGCGATGGACAATCCGGAAAACCATTCTCCAGATTGTTATGATCAATTCCATCGTGATTTGTCAATCTTCTCTCGTACTTCTCTGCAAACATTGGATCAATATTTTTTATCGATGTTAGAAGTGATTCCTTGTCCTGTTGAGACCAATTTTCACACCAGGCTTGAAATAATTTTACTCGGCATTGGAAGAGACTGGGGGGTCGCGTTGGCTCCTCGTTGCAATTTAGATTATCGATATTTGGTAGTAAACCATTTACAAGGTCACTGGGTCCACAGCAGGTGAGGAGAACGCCCAGGAAGTCGCCTCTTTGCATTTCGGACCATTCTTGAAACCACTCGACTATATATCGCAGTTGCGCTTGGTTGGACAGGATTGAAGCCATGTTTCGTCTAGGTACAGAAACATATTTTTAAAAAATGGTTTTTTTAATTAAAAAAAAAAATTAATTTAAAATTTTTTTTTTTTTTTTTTTTTTTTTTTTTTTTTTTTTTTTTTACATTAGAAGTGTACATCAGTTTTGCACAGTATATGTACAGTCATCTAACTTTGTGTTGCCAACACTATTTTGGCCAATTACAAAAAAATTTCACGGACAAAATTTTATATTTAAACACCAAAAAAAGTGTTATATATAGTTTCACCATTGGATAGAGAATGTCAAAATAAATTGAGCAATTCGATATCGCAAAAACGGACGAAACATTTCGTTGAACATAAAATACAGAATGTCCATTTTTTATAAATAGTAAACACCTCCTCCCACTGATTAACATTAAAATTAAGACTTTGAAAAATTTAACAATCATTGTTTTGTGGTATAGGAATTAATTTTGATGCGCCAATTGAATAAGTCAGCTGATCGATTTACACAAATTTCGGGAAAAATTCCAGGCAGAGATGAAAAAATAAAGATAAAATTTAAACGGAATGAAAATTTTTGGTATCCATACGTTCAACCACTGTGTTCTCCACTATAGTGCGACATTATCAAAAGTCGACGGAATGTTTTGGAAAACAGTAAAATTTGTTGAAGTTACACCAAAAATAATAATTGCAACTGATACTTTACTCCAATATGGTATAATTATCCCGAAATTTGTGTAAAACGAATGGGCCCTGAGCGATTTTATAGGTTATTGATCACGCAAATTCTCGCAACACTCACCCAATTTTTACTATTTTTATTTACCAACAGTAGTTTATCGCACAACGGCTCGCGTTAATTTCTGGGGTCCAATGAACTTTAATTCACGTCATTTATCGCTTTACGATGGAGCTAATAGTCGAGGTATAGCGATCCTAGTTATAAACTTGTTCGTGCGCGGCTCTCCAATACTGTCATAAGCGAGATGCGCGGTAGTGTATGGGGCCAAGTCAATTTCCAATGCCACAGAACGAGTTTGAAGCAGTTGGAACTGTGACATTGGGCACACTCAATTGTATTGCATACATAGATTAGCAGAGGAATAAATAGCAAACTATTTCGTTAACATTTTATTAAATACTTCGCAATTATGCAAATACTCTTTTGAATTTTACGAAATATACAGTGATACATGCTTGCATAAATGTGTGATATAAATTGTAGTTAGTCATAGAGAATTATTGTGAGGTGAAGGGTCTAAGTCCTGGCAACACAAGGAGCTATAGTCATTCAACCCAGTTTACACTTTTTAGGATCAGTTGCATCGGAGTCATCGTCATCCTCGTCCTCAGCATCATCTTCATCTAGAAAAACAGGTTTTTTTCTCAATTTTTGGTCATTAATGTAATTGGAAAGGGTTAATACACGATCAAATTGAATAGTTTTTGAGATGACCCACGTGACCATTCAAATGGCCGCCATTTTGCGCGCCAATTCTTCATAACCACAAAGATGGCGGGTAAAATCGAACAAGTCTTAATATTTGAAAATACAATCGCATTTTTCCAAGTTTACAGGTGCAGATCCATTAAGTAAGCCCTATTACACCTGATTTTTACTTTTTTAACTGAAAATAATACTCTTATTCACCTGCACATCCGGACTGCACAGTGGAACCCGACTTCTCGATTAGAGTTGTTAAAAAGTCATTGACACTTCGTTGCATTACTTTTAAATTCTTTGTCAAGGCTTCCATCGTTTTTGGCGCTTCCCCCGACGATTTTTCAAATATACATTCATTGTTTTTTACTATTTTGACTTCAATTCCCTGGGCCATTTTCGATGGGTTGTTTGAAAATGGAGTTTTTTTTTCACTGACAGGTGGCACGTCACTCGCGCGTGACAAATCATAACCTCTTCAAGTTTTTACATTGTTGTTGTAACCAAACACGTCGGCACAGCACATATGTTGTCATAATGGTTTTATTAGAAAACGATACGGTAAATAAATATTTTTTTCAATGTCTGTATTAGTTAATTTGGTGGTAAAAGCAAAAGGCGCGTAAGTCGTAAAAATTTGAAATTTGTATGAAAGTGGGAAAAGTTGACATGAGAAATTTAAAATTTGTCACTTTTTGAGGGATTTGCGCGCCTTTGCTCTCATCATTATGGCTTTAATAATTAGTTTTTTAACAAATTTTGAAACTTTTTATGAAAATAATTTAACGTTCTTTTTTTTTGTATTTTTCAGTTTCTGAGCGAACTCACAAAAATGTTTGACAAGTCACGATTGTCGGGCTCCGTTGTTTTAACGATCAAAAGATGTAAGAGATTTTAGTTTAAGAATTTTTTTTTGTTAATTTTCGGGTGAAAAAATGTTTGGGAGAATTTTGGGAAAATCAAGTCAATTTTTCAGTATTTGAACATTTATTTTTGTCAGAAAATTATAAAAATTTGTAACTTACCGAAATAGTTAAATGCATTTTTTTGCTAAAAAAAATGAAAAAAAAAATCACTATATTTTTCTTGAAATTTTGAGCAATGCCATCTTTTTTTCTCTCTTGTTCTCTTTTTTTCACTTTACATTCTCAGTGGCATATTTTAATAAAATGAAAATATACAATTTTTGCTCTGAAATATTCCTTTTAATTTAATCGACTAATCAATATTAATCCAATTTTTTATTCAAGATAATGGGCATAATAGACCAGTACCTAGAGAAGGCAAACCACCTCTACCTAAACCTACTGAGTATCTGTGCCTAGTAAGAGCTTCGTTACGTTCCACAAAAATTTCCACAGTTGTAAGAATTTTTTTTTTACTATGATATCATTAACAGTGATTCGTTCGAATTTTGACGAATGAATTCGCACCAATTGCTCTGCAATTTGTTTACAAGGAATGTGATTCCAAGGAATTTCCAGGAGAAAATTGCGAAAAAATGAGCAATCAGATATCCTGAACCATTAGACCATATCGGAAAATTTTAACTGAGCACTCAATGAATCTTTTCTTCCAAACGCCCCAAAACTTCCTCCGACAATTCAATTAATCCTATGTCATTAATTGTCTCCAGATTCACTCGAAGGAAGTTAACAAATTCCAACAGGCATATTGGAATCTCCTGAAATCAAATATAAATGGACTGAAAAAATTGAAAAAAGTTAAGTCAGCAAAACCAAAAGCCACTTGAGTTTTAATATTTATTTTTTAAAATGAAAATAAAGAAAAGAAAATAAACAATGTATCTGTTTAAATTTTTGTATTGTTTGTTGATTAATTTCGAGTTTGTGAATAAATATTTCATATTCTCTGTTGGAGAAACATTTTTCTAGATGAAAACAATTGTATTTTTGATCCACAATATCAGAGATGACCTTTTCAAATTTATGGGATGAATAAAAGTATATTGCAGAAGATAATTACACTGCTTTCATCTTCGTTTCATAACTGAGTTTTCCTTTTTTTTTCAATTTTGGAAAAAAATGAGTTGGTTTTTATTCACTCATTTTTATTTACATCTTCAGGTAATTAGATTTTTGAAATCAAGTTCCCCATTGTTGATGCAACTGCTAAAGCTCCTGCTTGACTGAATCCGGTATTTTTCCGAGGTACCAAGCGTGATTTTCGCCAGGGGCAGTTGCCAAAACACCTTTTGCGTTGGGATGAGGTGATTCTGCGTTGTATTTATACATATCTCCATTCAAATCTGTCAGCGTGCCTCCTGCAGCTCTGAGGACCGCCTCGGGAGCACAGGTGTCCCATTTTTTACACCCTGGACTTGCGAATACGTAGGCGTGAGCTTTTCCCTCGAGAAGCAGCATGACCTTGTGACCCGCCCCACCCACTCTCAATATGTCATCCGGGTCCATAGCATCTAAAGCCTCTTGCACTGTTCTGTTCGAGTGAGATCTGAAGGTGGGAAATATTCTCAGTTAATTTTTTTTTATTACAACAATTCTTTTTTTTTTAATTAAAAAAATTCCATTTTTTTTTATTCCAAAAATTCCAATTTTTTTTATTCCAAAAATTCCAATTTTATTTATTCCGAAAATTCCAATTTTTTTATTCCAAAAATTCCAATTTTTTTATTACGAAAATCCCATTTTTTTTTTATTACAAAAATTCCAATTTTTTTTTTATTCCAAAAATTCCAATTTTTTTAGTACAAATATTACATTTTTTTTTTAACTATTTTTAACTATTTATAAATATTTTTAAAAAGTGGTATAGGGAAAAAATGTTATTGAAATTTTTTTTAGATAATTTGATCTAAGATGAGATAGCTTATCTTCTTTTGAATTTGGTGAACAATTTTGGAAGTTGAAAACAAATGTAAGCAGAGTTGCTTGAGAGGAATTTTACCTAGTGGTGGTGATTATTCGCTTGCCCTGTGGGGGCAGTACGGGCTTGAATCCTCCAACGCCAACGCCATCGATACCCCATAACGTTCTTCCCTCTGGGACAGGACATTCCTTGAAGTAGGGTTGATGGATGACACCTCCGATCGCTTTGTCACCCACTGCAACTCCTACCAAGACTGTCACGTGATCCAGGAAGCCTTGGGTGAACTCGGATGTTCCTTTGGGAGATTATTGTCAGTGAGAACAGTGGGAGATAACAAATTGCTTTCCATAGATTTTCCAGGATTGTCAAAGTATAAAAAAATATTCGTCAAATTTTCTAAAAAAAATTCTCAAAAATAATCAAAGCTTTTTTTAAAATTTTCAGTGGTCGGAAAAATTTTGCAATAATGGAATTTTCGAATTTTTGGAACGTCCGTTGCATAGTTTGGTGCCAGACTGATGGACTCTATGTAGAAATTTGATGTTACCATCGAGTGGGTCCACCCAGACGCAAATATCCTTGGGAGAGACATCCACCAAATCATCCGGAAGTTTCACATTCAAAACCTCCTGGTCCATGTCTGTGACGATCCAATGCGGGGGTACTTTGCAATTCGAGGAACCTTCTTCACCTATTATCGTCACATCCGGAAATTGCCTACTAAGCGATTGTATTATGCAATTTTGCGCTGATCTGTAATCAAAATAACAACTTGTTAAATTTCTCCAAAATATGTTCAAAAGTATAAAAAAAATTTGGAAATTTTTTTTCTATTTTTTTTCTTTTGGAACTTCAGGATTTTCGAAAATTTAAGAAAAAAAAATGTTGAAAAAAAAAATTAAGTAAAGATAATCAAAAATTCGAAACACTGAACTATTTTTGTTTTAAATGTTGAAACATTTTTTTAAAATTAAAATGTAAAAAAAATGAAATTTCAAAAAAATTGAATAATTCCAAAAATTCCAAGAACTTTAAATACTGGAAAAATGTGAAAATATGGAAATTAAAAAAAAAAAGACTTTACAAATTTTTAAAAAATTGAGAAAATTTCAGACCTATCAGCTTCGGTTTGTAGATCATTTTTCCCCTTCACAACAATATTCAATTCGCCCTTATTCATAATATCCCGAATTATTCGACCGGCTTGAGCTGCAGCCATCACAGATGAAGCGATCAATCGAGTTATCAAAGGTTGTCCCTGAGCCATTTTCCTGAAAAAAATTGTCATATCAAAAAAACAGTTTAAAAAAATCTTAATCGCCCCAAAAAATAAGAGACAATTTTTCGAATTAAAGATCAAGAATATTTCGCATACTTGGACCCTAATGGGTAACTCAACATAACGATTTAAATAAAAAAAAAATTAACTAATTACCTCTTATTTACTTAACAGGTAGTTGAAAAATTCCAGATAATAAAAACGTGAAGGGGATACTTCACACTGGCGTACGGATAAATACTGAGTGTCACGGAAGCACTATGTCGGGCTCCGAACCGAAGTCTCCATGATGGCGCTCGCATTTCCGGTGGAGTGGAGAACGCTCGGGTGGAAGCCGAAGACAACTCTGTGGTAAGGCTCAGTATATGTGTACCAGCTGGAATGTGCACACTTGGACGAATCGATGGTGAAGGGACTTCTCTTACCGAGACATTGGACACGTAGGGATTATGCAACAAATTGATGCCGGTCAAACAGCATTTGACGTTTACCAGAAGAATATATATAGGTTAGTAGAGGTCCAGGCTAGCCGAGAAGAGTTGGACATCCCAGGCGCGAGGATGCCATCCCCGGCTCCGCCGCGGATGGCAACCACGCGGCGCCGGTGACTTCCACGGCGTGCCCGTTCCAATATTTTTCAGCCAAGCGCCATCGCAATTGTCGCTGCAAAAAGAGCGGGAAAATTGCACTTTTCAAGCCTCCACCGGAAATAGATATTTTCGGTTCGAGGCCGTTAAAAACTTTTCTGCCTCTAGTGCACACGGATGAACCGGAAATGTGATTACGGCAGAGAAATTTTCATATATGGAGCATTGAAGAAAACGAATGCTCTTCGAAAAGTCACGAAATTAAAAAAAAAGACACGAAATTAAAAAAACCGGATGAAATTTGTTGTCCGTGAGTGCACGGGGCAAAATGGGTTTTGTTAAGAATTTCTCTGTTGGTTGATTGGGGGATATCCAGGTGTAAAAAAAATCATGGTTGCTTCAAATTTTTGTAACAATGTATTTATGGGCATATATGGGGCAAAATGGGTTTTGGCCAGAATGTCTCTGTTGGTCGATTAGTGGATCTCCAGGTATGCAAAAAAATCATGGTTCGTTCAAATATTTGTAACAAATGGTAGCAAATTAATTGATAATATGTGAGACGAGTGTTGATAGGAATTCTACTTATCACAGCAAACGAATGCTACCAAATCACGTTACACTTGTATTCCGTGTGATTAATCGCGTTAAGCTTTTCTGCGTGTGCAATCACAAAGACACAAAAATAAGATTGCCTCACATTAATGTTCTTTGTCTGCGTTCGTATGTTAAGGTATCGCACGAGAAAGCATTGAAAGACTGCGTTCCGCGAAGTACTTGAAAGTTGCAAAGTCCTCATGTATACCGAACGTCATCGAATAGGACCTTAGGAAACTCAAGTACGTACCATACTATATACTCTAAGACTGGTCATTGGTGACATATCAATCGTTCTGGATGTCCTAAAACTCCGAATGCTCTAACGCAAATTATCTACTGCTTCAGGCAACTCCTCTAATTCATGGCATTGGCCCTCGCTACCTGCTCATTAAATCGCGCATATCTTCAAAACTATGAAAAATTACTGAATTTGCAATGAGACCTTTTTGGTAGCTCTCATTCCGCTCTACAAAAATAGTCCTCATAGAAATTACGCCATCTCCCATAGATTCGGATCCATCCTCACTTTAGATGTGAGAGTCCCACCCGGATATACATATATATATGCAGGATGCCCCAAAGCTGATAGTTTTTATTTCATATACCGCATGCAGTCCCCGAAACTTTGTGTTCTCGGAATTGGCCACCTTGTCTTCCGCCCCATCTAATCGTCGTCAACACTCTACAGTAGAGCGCTACGGGCAATTTGTCGGCAAACTGCCCTACGGCCACCCGCCCATTAACGTCATCGTATTGTCATATTTTGGTGTTAAAGACGTCATCTATGTACGAAAAGGTCTTCACTTTCACTCCCATTCCTCAGTCACTATTCGGGGTGTTACCTGGGAACATCGAGGAACTCCAATCAGTGACATCTTCAGCATCATAGAGTTCATTTTCAATTTGTCATAGTCAGTGTCCACGTATTTCCCAATTTTTTCACCTGCAAAACTGTCTAAATTCCAGAGTTCAATATTCCCCCCCCCCCCTCAAATTAAGACATTTTCATATCAACGGAGAGGACCCAAAATCGCAGGTGTGTAAATTATGGCAAGACTTGTGATATTTTAAGCGAAGGCTTCCGAGCTTGCATTTGTATTTTTGGTTCTTTGCTACTTTCTTTCCATAATTGAAATTGAACAAGTTCAACCTCAATTTCTAAATGTTCCGCAGTTATGACGTCAAGATCGCATCGGCCTTCTATAGTACCCATGAGTTGACGTCTTAGCTTGGTAGGATACGGTGGGACCATTGGGGGGGGTGAACGGCCTCCACAAATCTAGAAGATCATTTATGTACCTATTGTTTTCCCCTTGTCGTTTCCCTGTGTCCTGAGAAAGTCAGTTGGTGTGCCTGATTGACGGCCGGTTAGGTTGCCTCATTTTATTTCTTTTCTAGTTTCAACTTTTCATTTCTGTTGTTTATTTCTCTTATACTGTTTCTTATTTTCCTTTTACTTAGTCAAAGGTCTTGTTCGTGTAACTGACAACTGAGCTTTTTTCTCATTTCTCTTTCTATTGCTATTTGTTATCCTATGGACCTTGGTCCTGTTCTTTTGTACAACATAATGTCCAGCAATATTTGTTATCCTATGGACCTTGGTCCTGTTCTTTTGTACAACATAATGTCCAGCAATAAGCTATTAATCAATCCAAAAATCCTGTCTCAGGTTCTCCTGGCTGAAATCCACGTATCAATCGATTCTCCGCAATGGGACCTCAATTATTATTACTCTCAACGGTATCCATCCTGCTGCTGAACTGTGGACCAGCACAGTCGCAGTTGGACCCAATGACAATCGGCCAAACCGTTTTATCATTGGGTTGGACACTTCTGAACATGGATGACAACTTCCTTTTCGATAAAGTGAGCATCGAAGACCAAATCCGAGAAGTGTCCGACAAAATTACGAAATTGGCAACGACCCTGCGGACGTCACAAGCGAAGCTCGGAGAGGAAATCAAACACTTCATCAATTTCCACGATATGATGACAACTTTTCGATACAAGGAAGATACGGTGGACGGTGTTTTTGAGAGATTTCAGGAAATTTATAGCAATAGCACTCACTTCAATACTGATAGCCTTATAAGGTTTGCCGAAACTTGCGTATCCGACGATACTGACCAATTAATCAGCATATTGTACACCACATATCGGATGGTGAAGCCTCAGCATAGAGTCGACGTAGGTCTCTTTGAGATGTTGATCCAGAAGAGAGAATCCAAGGTAAGCAACTATTGATACGGTTATCACGGAAGATTGATGGGGAACTTGCATGCATCTCATTTTTCAACTACATTCCAATTACAGTATGATGCAGCTCAATACTGCGGATCGACCACATCGCTTCAGCAGCAAGTCTATTACCTCTTCAATAAAGTTGCATTGTGCATGGTGAAGGGGCATGTGATGCAACTATATTCCTATAAAATGTTAGAGAAATATACTGACAAGAAATATGGTTATGAAATCGACCTTGTTAAAAACTCTTACCAACGTAAAATATCCGATATTGAGGGAGTAGCATGGAAGGTTATGAACGCTGCATCCAAAGCAATACGCCCATGCGATCCTAAAACTCATATCGAAGGTATACTATTTGAGCTATATTCAATAAGAGATCATTACATCGTTGCAAATAAATAAATAAATACCTGAATTATTACAGGCAAGACCTACACGCAGTTGAAATGGTTATTTGGTTACGTTGTCATGAGTGAATTGCATTTGAGTCCGGATGATCGTTGTTGGCATAAGTGTGAAGACTATAAGGATCGCAGCATAGATGGCAGACATCTTGCCCGTAGACCTGCGGACAGATGCGATGGGAGAATTATTGATTGTTTTGAGGAATCCTTAATCCATTATTGTCCAACTGTAAGTCATTGAACTATTACGGAATTATATTGACCTCCGTCTATTTATCCATTTATTGCGAATGGTGGCCAAACAATGAAGTCTGAAAAAAAAACAGAAAATTTTGAAATTTTTCCAAATCAGTGCTGCATTGATTTTGGAACGCTGATGAAATTGAGTCTAGAAATAACCTATTTTTCATTGGGTCGAGCTCAAATTCTGCATAGATGACGATGTATGACTAACGAGAAAGAAGATCACGGCGCCGCTTAGCGGTCAACTCATATTACGAATTAACGAAACGTTAGTGTTACGGATGCCTCCTTAACCGCGCGCCATTTAACTATTCTGTGAATATACTTATTTCAACATGAATGTATATAATATTTATATTTAATCCTGTAATTAGGCAAAGGCGGTCGGATCTGACTAAAGAACGCCTTCGACCAATATATGACTAATGAAAAAGAAAAGAAAAACTAATGAGCCGATTGATTTCACCTGTTCCAGTCGAGTCCATATCGGCGCTATAACGGCTTCTTACGTACTATGATGGTTTTTCAAGAAGACGTTGCTGCTCGTGGCAATGCAAGTTGTCCGTGGACACGTGATCGGGTTCACAATCCAATCGGACCGTTAGACGCTACTCCAGTGTGGTATCGCCATGAAGAGAAAAAATTTGAGGAACAGAGATTGTATTTTGCCCGATGCGATGATTGTGTATGTCGTTGCGATGATTTTGATCGTGCAGACACTGTACGAACCTTCAGTACAAGGCCTGTGAGGTCAAACATTGGAGAGAACAGGTATGTATAAAACGGGTGACGAGAAGGATCAACGTAGACCTCCAGATCATTGAAAAATTTAACCATGCATTATGATTATTAGGATAATAACTGGAGTGAAATTAGTGGAACGAAGGCGGATGATCTACATACAAATTCAAGATGGCAAATTAGGGCCCAATGGAATGGTTGACAAGTCAACCGTCAGGTGGCAGGACATTGATGACTTTGATTATACAAATCCCTCTATTCCAAAGGATGACTATTTTACAATTAAAAATTCCGATAAACTCCTATTTCTGAGTACTATAACTGGTGCGCCCGGACAAGTGCTTACGGGGGTTAAGTTTGCTCGCAAAGATGGTGGATTAACTGTGGGCATCGAAGTCACCAAGCTCAATTTCACATCCGGCATTGTGGACAGTCACACTACTACAGATCTATTTCCGGATCGACCTTGGTAAGTTGGTTACACGATTAAATCTTACAAGAGAAAATAACACAGGAGAAAATCACATTTCGGAATATTGTGAAAATGTTTTAATTGGTCCTTTGGATAGGATGAATTTGTAATCAAAGATCTGGGGAGATGGTAGTTGCATATCTCAATGCAGTTTCTCATGTCTCCATATTGCTACGTTCCCTACACATGAGTAATGGAGAACGTTTCAATCATTTGTGCAGTGGGAGGTGTGCGCATGACCTTTGCGCAAATCGCTGTGGGAGGGGAAGATGGCGCGAACGTAGCCTGACTTCCCTCTCTTCACTCGCCTTCTCTGTTCCCGCGCAATACAATACTTTTTTAATTTATTCATTTACTTTCGTCTAGTCAATCTATTACAATTTGTAGTTTACAGTTTGGCATTTATAGTTTCTTTAGTGAAGAAACTATACCAAATTTGGTAAATATAAAAATCAAATGTTGCAATGTGTTATTTAATTTTGTAAGCCAATGGATGTAGTGGTAAATCCAATTAGTCTTATCATTTCAATTATTGTTTTGTTGGCAGGGCGGAAATAGATTTGGGTGCGAGGACTGTACCCACTTATACTGATCTCCAAAATATTGCAAATACCGAGGACGCTTTTCTGTACTTTCGTCAAACAGATTGGATAGAAGATGCTGGACAAACACCAATTCCATTTATAGATATACAACCAATAATATCAGATCCACCGTCTCCACTTTCTGGTGTTGGAATGTATTATAAGGGAGTGGATGGTTTTGGTGGATTTATTGGTATGAAATTAATGAGTTATGATTATAAAGAATTCGTTCGTCGTAAAAACAGTGCCATTGAATATAGCAATGCACTGCGTGAGAATTATAGTACGGCGCCCGACTCTAGTCCTAAACATTTCAATTTCTGCAAATATCTTAAATAAGTGCTCAAACTAACTATATGTAAAATGTAAAAGAGAATGTTGTGAAACTATACATGATTTTAGATTGTATTGAAAGTTTCTCCTTACGTATTTCGGTAATCCTTAATTGTATTGAACAAGTGATGGTTCGATTTTATTGGTCGATTGTTTGATTATCAATTGTATCGTAAAGGTTATGACTCTTCAAGAAAGCGCATACACAAGAATGAACATTGCCAGAGTCGAAAGTTGTGAGACGATTCCTCATTGGTCTGTCATAATTCACGTTCGAATCAAGATCAGCTATTGGTTGAGCAGAATAGTCGCAGAGAACATCGTGAAGTTGGTTGACAGTCGCGTTTGCCTCGATAAACATCGCTATTTGCGATAGTTTCGTTCACAGGATCGACAGTAATCGATAATTATCAGTTACTCTATTTGTTATTGACCGGTATTTTTTATATGATTGGGTATTATTGGCCTTTTCGGTCATTGTACCTCAGTTACCTGAAATGCATTTTTTAGATTCACTTGAAGAGTGTACCTATGGATGAGGCAATTGAGAAAGCATTACATGTGCGCAATGTTTCGTTCTCAATTTTCGCCTCATATTGAAAATTTAAATTAATATTAAAATATTAATTAAGAAAATTCAATATGCACAAATTAAAAAATTGGAATGCTCGAATCGATCGACCGGGATTCGATCCCCCGGATCCCGAACTTGGGGATCGACCGGCATCATACCCAATCATACAGATAATTATCAATATTGATTCTGACGCAATACTATAGACACAAAAATCGAAGTTCGACTCTATATTCTTTTACCTTTTTAGCAATATTTATCGATACCTGCAAATGCCAAAATTGTGTTGGATACAGTATTTTTCCTATATAAATAATTGAGAGTTTCGACCACCAAAATAAATCGATTATCGAATTCGAAAACTCTATTTCTCTACAGAATGTCTCTATTGGTCGATTGGTGGATCTCCCGTATGGAAGAAAGTTAATATGGGGCAAAATGAGTTTTGTTCAGAATATTTCTGTTGGTCGATGGCTGGATCTCCAGGTATGCAAAAAAATTAATGGTTCGTTCAAATATTTGTAACAAATGGTATCAAATTAATTGATGATATGTGAGACGAGTGTTGATAGGAATTCTACTTATCACAGCAAACGAATGCTACCAAATCACCTTACACTTGTGTTCCGTGTGATTAATCGCGTTAAGCTTTTCTGCGTGTGCAATCACAAAGACACAAAAACAAGATTGCATCACATTAATGTTCTTTGTCTGCGTTCGTATGTTAAGGTATCGCACGAGAAAGCATTAAAAGACTGCGTTCCGCGAAGTACTTGAAAGTTGCAAAGTCCTCATGTATACCGAACGTCATCGAATAGGACCTTAGGAAACTCAAGTACGTACCATACTATATACTCTAAGACTGGTCATCGGTGAAATATCAATCGTTCTGGATGTCCTAAAACTCCGAATGCTCTAACGCAAATTATCTACTGCTTCAGGCAACTCCTCTAATTCATGGCATTGGCCCTCGCTACCTGCTCATTAAAACGCGCATATCTTCAAAATTATGAAAAATTACTGAACTTGCAAGAAGACCTTTTTGGTAGCTCTCCTTCCGCTGATTGACGGCCGATTAGGTTGCGTCATCACATTTTTACATCATCTCATTTTATTTCTTTTCTATTTTCAACTCTTCATTTTTGTTGTTTATTTCTCTTATACTGTTTCCTATTTTGCTTTCACTTAGTCAAAGGTGTTGCTCGTGTAACTGACAACTGAGTTTTTTTTTACATTTTTCTTTCTATTGCTATTTGTTATCCTACGGACCTTGGACCTGTTCTTCTCTACAACATAATGTCCAGCAATAAACTATTAATCAATGAAAAAATCCTGTCTCAGATGCTCCTGACTGAAATCCACGTATCAATCGATGCTCCGCAATGGGACCTCAATTATTATTACTCTCAACGGTATCCATCCTGCTGCTGAACTGCGGACCAGCACAGTCGCAGTTGGACCCAATGACAATCGGGGAAACCGTTCTATCAGTGGGTTGGACAGTTCTGAACATGGATGACAACTTCCTTATCGATAAAGTGAGCATCGAAGAGAAAATCCGAGAAGTGTCCGACAAAATCCTAAATTTGGAAACGGCCCTGCGCAAGTCACAAGCGAAGCTCGGAGAGGAAATCAAACACTTCATCAATTTTCACGATATGATGACAGCTTTTCGATCCAAGGCTGTTACCGTGGAGGGCCTTTATGTTCGATTTAGACACATTTATAGAAATATCACTAGCTTCAATATTGACAGCGTTATAAGGTTTGCCAAAACTTGCGTATCCGACGATCCAGGCGGATTAATGAGCGAATTGTACGCCATATATCGGATGGTGAAGACTCAGGATAGAGACGACGTAAGTCTCTTTGAGATGTTGATCCAGAAGAGAGAATCCAAGGTAAGCAACTATTGATACGGTTATCACGGAAGATTGATGGGGAACTTGCATGCATCTCATTTTTTAACTACATTTCAATTACAGTATGATGCAGCTCAATACTGCGGATCGACCACATCGCTTCAGCAGCAAGTCTATTACCTCTTCAATAAAGTTGCATTGTGCATGGTGAAGGGGCATGTGATGCAACTATATTCCTATAAAATGTTAGAGAAATATACTGACAAGAAATATGGTTATGAAATGGACCTTGTTAAAAACTCTTACCAACGTAAAACATCCGATATTGAGGGAGTAGCATGGAAGGTTATGAACGCTGCATCCAAAGCAATACGCCCATGCGATCCTGAAACTCATATCGAAGGTATACTATTTGAGCTATATTCAATAAGAGATCATCACATCGTTGCAAATAAATAAATAAATACCTGAATTATTACAGGCAAGACCTACACGCAGTTGAAATGGTTATTTGGTTACGTTGTCTTGAATGAAATTCATTTGAGTCCGGGAGATCGTTGTTGGCATACGTGTGAAGACTATAAGGATCGCAACATATATGACAGACATTTCACCACAAGACCTGCGGACAGATGCGATGGGAGAATTATTGATTGTTTTGAGGATTCCATATTCCATTATTGTCCAACTGTAAGCGATTGAACTATTACGTAATTATATTGACCTCCGTCTATTTATCCATTTATTGCGAATGGTGGCCAAACAATGGAGTCTGGAAAAAAAAGAAAATTTTGAAATTTTTCCAAATCAGTCATGTATTGATTTTGGAACGCTGATGAAATTGAGTCTAGAAATAACCTATTTTTCATTGGGTCGCGTTTAAATTCAGTATACATGGCGATATATGACTAAACGAGACCTTACTGCTACAGGTGCCTCCTTAACCGCGCGCCATTTCACTATTCTATGAATATGCTTATTTCTGTTCAGATTTTGCACCACTACATATTTTCAATATGAATGTATATAATATGTATATATTAATTATGTATATAATATATAATACCTGTTCCAGACAAGTCCATATCGGCGATATAACGGTTTCAGAGGTATTACGGTCGTTTTAGGACAAGACAAGCCTATTCGTGGCAATGGAAGTTGTCCTTTGATACAGGCGTGGCATCACACTCCAGCCGGACCATTTGACGCTGTTTTATTGTTCAGTACCTATGAAAAACACAGGATTGATGAACAGAGAATGGTTTTTACCAAGTGTGATACTTGTGTATGTCGTTGCGATGATTTTAATCGTGCGGAAACTGTACGGACCTTCAGTACAAGGCCTGTAAGGTCAAACACTCGAGAGAACAGGTATGTATAAAACGGGTGACGAGAAGGATGAACGTAGACCTCCAGATCATTGAAAAATTTAACCATGCATTATGATTATTAGGATAATAACTGGAGTGAAATTAGTGGAACGAAGGCGGATGATCTACATACAAATTCAAGATGGCAAATTAGGGCCCAATGGAATGGTTGACAACTCGACCGTCAAGTGGCAGGACATTGATGACTTTGATTATACAAATCCCTCTATTCCAAAGGATGACTATTTTACAATTAAAAATTCCGATAAACTCCTATTTCTGAGTACTATAACTGGTGCGCCCGGACAAGTGCTTACGGGGGTTAAGTTTGCTCGCAAAGATGGTGGATTAACTGTGGGCATCGAAGTCACCAAGCTCAATTTCACATCCGGCATTGTGGACAGTCACACTACTACAGATCTATTTCCGGATCGACCTCGGTAAGTTGGTTACACGATTAAATCTTACAAGTGAAAATAACACAGGAGAAAATCACATGTCGGAATATTGTGAAAATGTTTTAATTGGTCCTTTGGATAGGATGAATTTGTAATCAAAGATCTGGGGAAGATGGTACTTGCATGTCTCAATGCAGTTTCTGATGTCTCCATATTACTACGTTCCCTATATATGAGTAATGGAGAACCTTTCAGTCATTTGTGCAGTGGGAGGTGTGCGCATGACCTTTGCGCAAGTCGCTGTGGGAGGGGAAGATGGCGCGAACGTAGCCTGATTTCCCTCTCTTCACTCGCCTTCTCTGTTCCCGCGCAATACAATACTTTTTTAATTTATTCATTTACTTTCGTCTAGTCAATCTATTACAATTTGTAGTTTACAGTTTGGCATTTATATTTCTCATAGTAATCTGAATGTTTAGTGAAGAAATCATACCAAATTCGGTAAATATAAAAATCAAATGTTGCAATGTGTTATTTAATTTTGTAAGCCAATGGATGTAGTGGTAAATCCAATTAGTCTTATTTCAATTATTGTTTTGTTGGCAGGGCGGAAATAGATTTGGGTGCGAGGACTGTACCCACTTATACTGATCTCCAAAATATTGCAAATACCGAGGACGCTTTTCTGTACTTTCGTCAAACAGATTGGATAGAAGATGCTGGACAAACACCAATTCCATTTATAGATATACAACCAATAATATCAGATCCACCGTCTCCACTTTCTGGTGTTGGAATGTATTATAAGGGAGTGGATGGTTTTGGTGGATTTATTGGTATGAAATTAATGAGTTATGATTATAAAGAATTCGTTCGTCGTAAAAACAGTGCCATTGAATATAGCAATGCACCGCATGAGAATTATAGTACGGCGCCCGACTCTAGTCCTAAACATTTCAATTTCTGCAAATATCTTAAATAAGTGCTTAAACTAACTATATGTAGAATGTGAAAGAGAATGTTGTGAAGCTATCATGTTTTTTGGATTGTATTAACAGTCTCTGATTAGGTTTTTCGGTAATACTTAATTTTATTGAACAAGTGATGGTTAGATTTTGTTGGTCGATTGTTTGATTATCAGTTGTTTCGTAAAGGTTATGCTTATTAAGGAAGCGCATGCACATGCATGAACATCGTCAGAGTCGAAAGTCGCAAGACGATTGCTCATTGGTCGGTCATAATTCGTTTTTGAATCGAGATCAGCCATTGGCCGATCAGAATAGTCGCGGATAATTTATGGAAATGCCAAAATTGTGGTGGATAAATTATCTTTTGTAACTCTCAAGTGAAAAAAAATCGAAAATTGATTGTCATATTTCGGTATAATTGAAAGCAACCTGTAATTATCGATAGGCTATATATGTCGATGTGATATCCAGACACAGTCGATAACTTACCTTTGGCGCGAAAACACTAGTTTTGTTTTCGCTAAGGAGAAAAACAAATCTACAATTTTATTAAAACAACAAAAATTGAATAAGCGAATGTAAGATGGGTGGAAAAAAACTAAGTCAACATGACCTGAGAAAAGCAATGTTGGATCAAAAGAACAAATCGGGAATGGTCAAGCGGATCGATTCACCATTAGCGAAATATCCTTTTATTAATTTTGAGGTTATAGTATCTGTCACTATATTCGTTGATTTTAACGCCTGATTTTAATGAACGAAAGTATTCAAATATTTTTTAAATATTGAAACGTTCTGTAATTTCTCACAAAAAATTTGTCTGTGTCACAATTTTCGAAAAATAATTTTTTTTTGAGTTTTCAAAATTTTGACAATTCCAAAAGTTCCTGACAACTTGACAATTACGAAACTTTCAATAATTTTTCAACAGTTTACAAATAATCAAAATTTCAAAATTTTCCAGAATTTCAATTTTTTTCCAAATTTCCAAATTTTCTCAAAATTTTCAAATTTTCCCAAAATTTCCAAAATCTCAAAATTTTCCCAACATTTTTTAATTTTTCCAAAATTTTGGAATTGTCTCAAAATTTTGGAATTGTCTCAAAATTTTGGAATTGTCCCAAAATTTTGGAATTGTCGGAAAATTTTGGAATTGTCCCAAAATTTTGGAATTGTCTCAAAATTTTGGAATTGTCCCAAATTTTTGGAATTGTCCCAAATTTTTGGAATTGTCCCAAAATTTTGGAACTGTCCCAAAATTTTCAAACTTTCCCCAAAATTTCCAAATTTTCCCAAAAATGACAATTTTTTAAAAATTCGAAATTCGCAAACTTGCGCCCGCCAGGCAAAAACATGGTACCAAAATTTTCGAAATCATCTCAACTCAACATATAACTCGCCTGTCACCCTTGCTGCGCACCCAACCCCGTCAACCCCAAAACCACAATTTTCCTTAACGCCCCCACACATACACCGAGAGTGGCCAATTGATGTGCGTCATCTGCAAGTCACTAGTGCGAAGCGAGACAATTTGGAAGGTGCACTTGAGCTCAAGATCCCACAAGGAGAACCTGCTATCAGCAAAGGAAAGCTTAACCACCAAAGAACCCTCCAAAGCCCCCGCAAAACCCGCCCAAGCCTTCAAGAGACCAATATCTCCCCCGCGAGCCTCAGAGCCACCAGCGAAGATCAGAGGAATCCTCAAAAACTGCGAGCCACCATCAGGACTGCCTCCAGACTTCTTCGACAACAAAACTGGAAGCAATAACCCGTCACCAACACCCCCACCAGAAATTGGTAAATTATCAAAAAGTCCAAAACCCAAAAGCATGGTTTACTAAATGGGACGTGAGTGCTTCCCCATAGCCTCTGTCTGTGTGTGTGTGTGTGTGTGTGTGACGATACACGTATGAAGTCAACTCGCATATCAGTTACGCAAATTCGACAATCGATCGATTACTATGATTTTCTATCGATATCTCGTAAAATATGGCGCCTAGCACAAAAAGCAACACAACATGAAATACGTAATTTCACGAGAGGACCAACTTTTGTTCGACACTTTTTCTCGTATCTATCACCGTTCTCGAGATACAGTAGATTGAACGAGTGGTACAATTGCAAAAACCTTTCAAACCTGGAGACTCTGGAGACTAAATAACAATAAATAACAAAAAATTAAATCGGTCCAGCAGTTTAAGCGCGCATAACCCGCGCTGAAAATGTATCATCAGCATGTGAAACGTTGGGAACCGTGAAAATTTCAGGTTTCTGAGACATTTAATTTTCTGGGTAATTACAATAATTCTATCGAGAAGTTAAAAAAATCCGCTTCCTTTAATACAAATCACAATATCAATAACTACACATTATCCAACTACATAGAAAACTCCTGTAACCAATGCAAATTAATTAGTTCCATCAGGTGCAGCTCGTCCCACCACCTTGGGCATCTTCCTGTTGGTCGAATCCTCCAACTCCCTGGGCTTGTAATAATGCGGAGCAACCTCCAGCAGCCACTTGCTCTCAATTTCCGTGACAGACCTCATAAACTCCTTAGTAGTAAATACAAGTTCGTGGTAGAGCAGCCACCTAGGCAGCTCCTGGAACAGCGAGCTATTGGGATGAATCGATACTGTCTGATTGTGCTTAGCAGTTTTGTAATGTCCACCCTTGGACAATCTTGCAACGTGATAAAAGTACCCAGCAGTTATGGCTTTCCTAATGCCCATAGTATCCGCTATTCCTGAGACAAGCTCCATCTCCACCCTCGTCATGAGACCAACAAGTTGCTCTCGTACATCTCTCGCACGCTTCATGGATCTATGCTGAATGAAATTCTCATAGCACCAGTGTGTGCTAAAATCACTCTGCTGCCATTGATTATAAACATTGAGAAGTGTCAGGTGATCACCACCTGGTACATGAAAATTTTTTCTCGCAGTATCTGCATGAATGATCTTGTCCTTGGGTCGATAAAAAATAGCGCCATTGACGGAGAGCATTGCGGATATCGTCGCAATTTCTTCTGAGCACCTGTACTTCTCACTGGCCAGGAGCATTTTCGCCATCATAGGATCGAGGGGAAATTCCGCCATTCTCCGTCCAAGTTTCGTCAATTCTCCTTTATGATTCAATGCACCCAGTGCATAGAGCTGCTCCAGAGCTAGAACAAGTGTTTCATGGGGTGGTGGATCGAGAAAATCAAAATGAACAAGATCATTGATGCCAAGTGCCTTGAGTGTCAGCACAGCATTGCCAAGATTGATTCTCTGGATTTCTGGCACAGTATTGTCCTCGAGCTCGTGCTGATATGCCCATGCTGTGTAGAGCCTGAAGCACTTGCCAGGTGCCACTCTACCAGCTCGTCCAGCTCTCTGATTGGCTGATGCCTTGCTGATTGGCACAACCATCAGACTCTCCATTCCTGTTCTAGAGTTGAAGTTGTTCTGCTTGGCAAAGCCCGGATCAATAACGTAGACAATATTATCAATTGTCAGGGATGTCTCAGCTATGTTCGTAGCGAGCACCACTTTTCTGGCGCCAGGTGGTGTTGGTGAGAAGATTTTCGCTTGCATATCACTCGGCAAATTTGCGTAAACCGGAAGTATCATTAGCTCAGCTAGTTTAGTACCAAGTCTTCTAACTCTCTCTTGCAGCATCTCCTGGCAAGTTTCAATCTCATCTTGGCCGGTTAAAAATACCAGAATATCACCCGATGGTTGGGTAGCATGAATCTGAAGTATTGACACAACACAGGCGTCTATATAGTCAGCTTCCGGTGCCTTTGTGTAATAAATATCGACGGGAAAACGCCGTCCGGGAATGCGAAAGATTGGCGCTCCATCGAAGAATCCACTAAACTTATCAGCATCCAATGTTGCAGATGAGATCAGCAGTTTTAAATCTGTACGAAAGCGTGTGATGTCTTTAACAAGACCAAAGAGAATGTCTGTGTGCAGGGTTCTTTCGTGAGCTTCGTCGATTATCATTACACTGTAGGACGCTAGGTCTGGTTCACTCAAAAATTCTCGGTGCAATGTACCATCGGTCATGTACTTTATTCGCGTTCTGTGCGATGTGCAATCCTCAAATCTGATTGCATAACCAACTTCGTTGCCCAATTTAACAGCCATTTCGTGAGCGACTCTAGCTGCAACTGACATGGCGGCCACTCTTCTCGGTTGTGTACAGCCGATGATCTTGTCGTCTTTGGTGAATCCAGCTTCGTAGAGGTACTGAGGTATCTGGGTGGTTTTGCCTGATCCAGTTTCACCCTCGATGATCAACACCTGATGATCTCTTATGGCTTGGATTAGATCCCTCCTGAATGGGTAGATTGGCAGGCTCTTCTGGGTCTCTTCTATCGTTGTCAATGTCTTTGGCTTTTCGGCTGCTGGACTCTCCGTTGTACTCTCCCGCTTCTCATCGCCAGGCAGTCTCAATGCCTGAATGAACTCGACCTCGTCCTCCAGCAGCAACTCGTAATCCGGCTTCTCTCGCTTATTTTTGGCGCCAAATTTGAATTGAGCTGCTGTCATCTGGTGGGACTCCCATTTGCTCTGCTCGGACTGAGGTGGCTCGATCTCGGTTGCTTCAGACTCTGGCTCGCCCTTTCCCTTCTCCAGGGGCATGTGGTACCTTTGGACGCGTTCTAGCTCCCTTGCTTTTTCGTGCTCAATTGCTAGTTGCAGCAGTTGCTTCTTGTGCTTTCTCTCCTCCTTCTCACGCTCGGTTAGCACTTGCTCGTTGAAGAGGTACTCGTCGTCCAGTATGTCCGCTTCGAGCTCTGCTACTTTGTCCTCTTTCCGCTTCTCCAGGTATTGGCGGCGCGATTCTATTCGAAGCTTGGGGAGTAGTTTGTCCCGCGAATCTGTTTCCATGACTTTCAGGCGCCTTGCAGCCTCTGCTGCGCCGGAACCTATCGGCACTGTCACCTTTCGCACGCGGGATTCATCCTTCTCTTTTAGGCGGTTGGCGAACTCGTCGCGCTCTTTTATGTCACGCTTACGACGCTCCTCTTCGCTGTCGCTGCTCGAATCGTTTGATGACTCTTCCTTTCTGTAGCGCTTCATTGTGGACGGGTTTTTGGCGACTTTGCGTCTGATAGTCTGAAACATTTTTTTTTTTTTAATTTTAGCATTGCTAATATTTTGGAGATCAGAAGTGTCAACTTTGTCAAAATTTTCCAAATTTTTGAAGTGAAAAATTCGATGGACTATTTACTATATATACTATATTTACTATATACTGTCCCAAGTTTTTGATCATTATTGCAATTTATAGTATAGAAAATTCGTCGAATTTTGGGGCACACAATATAGGTCAAAGTGCCTATATTGTGTACATAAAAATTTTCAAAAATTGGATTTTTTTTTGGAATTTCAATACCTTTGGAATTTGGAAAAATGGAAATTTTTAGAAATTTTGAAATGTCGAAAATTTCGAAATTTCGAAAAAAAATTTTTGGTTTAGTTTTGATTTTTTTTCAGAAACCAATCGAATTTCGGGATTTTGTAAGGTTTTTGGAGTATGAGAGAAGAGTGCAATTTTGAACTAACCTATATGTATCTATATATGTAGAGAGAAATTGGCGGGAATAATTTGAGAGTCATATGTCGTCGAACTTCCAAGGTTGTTTAATATTTAAGCACCATCGGGACCTGCAAATAAACGCGCGTATTTTTATTTGTTGGAGTATTAGTTGAGGTTATGAAATTGACTGCGGGTAGTAAACATAGATGCAACTTGAACCAGGGGGAAAAATTGAAACTCAAAGAGCAATGCCATTTAGGGAATACCTTGAGATATTTTTTGAGCTTCTGACCAATTTTATTGGGAAGAATGTGCGCCCGGGATATTCAACATTGTTGTAATCAACTTGGACGATTGTCAGTGACACTTGAGGGTTAGAAACACACACATACGTATCCATGTGCGCGCAAACCATAACAGCTGATTTGATGTCGCACGTGCTGCCCTCTAACAGGGTTTGCGGGTTACAATTATTTTCCGCTCAATATTTGAAAACATTTTGAAATTGTTTGAAATTTTCTGAAACTTTTAGAATTTTGGACATTGTTTGAAATTTTTACAGGTTCAATAAATTTTTGAAATTTTTGAGATTTTTGAGATTTTTGAAATTTTGGAAATTTTTGTGATTTTTGAAATTTTTGAAATTTTTGAAATTTCTGAAATTTTTGAAATTTTTGAAATTTTTGAAATTTTTGAAATTTTTGAAATTTTTGAAATTTTTGGAATTTTTGAAATTTTTGAAATTTTTGAAATTTCTGAAATTTTTGAAATTTTTGAAATTTTTGAAATTTTTGGAATTTTTGAAATTTTTGAAATTTTTGAAATTTTTAAAATTTTTGAAATTTTTGAAATTTTTGAAATTTTTGAAATTTTTGAAATTTTTGAAATTTTTGAAATTTTTGAAATTTTTGAAATTTTTGGAATTTTTGAAATTTTTGAAATTTTTGGAATTTTTGGAATTTTTGAATTTTTGAAAGTTTTTGACATTTTTCCAACTCTTGAAATGCTCCACATTTGTAGAGCTGAAAATTTCTTAGTAGATGTTTTGAAGATTTTGGGGCCCTCGAAACTTGGAGAAATTTTCAAAACAGTTTTAGCCACTTACCCAGTTGTTAAAAAAAATTCCATGAAAATCTGAAAGACTATACAGCATAAAAGCAACTGCAACAAATTACCTCTTCCCCTTCCAGTATCTGCAGTAGCCAGAAAGACTGAGCAATTGGCCATTACACCCCAGAAAAATGTGGGAAACGCAAGGACAGACGGTGATAATGCAGAAGTGAATGAAGCCGAGTCGAATACTCCCGCAGCACTTCCCGAGGGTTTCTTTGACGATCCAATTTTGGATGCAAAGGTATGAATATTCAAGATTCCGTTGATTATACTACGGACAGTGGTTGCCAAGAAAAATATATAAAAAATCGTTTGCAACTACTTCCATAATATTTGTAAACAGCAAAACTTAATTTCACTTTTTCGACCCAAAATCGACGGAAATATCTTCTGGGGGTTCCTATTGGATAGTATCAACGCACACGGGGCCAAAAATTCAATTTTAAAAAAATTAAGTTTGCCTCCCCATAAGGTCCCAATGTTAAATTTGGCCAAAATCGAAAAAAATTAATTTGACTTTTTCGACCCAAAATCGACGGAAATATCTTCTGGGGGTCCCTATTGGATAGTATCAACGCACACGGGGCCAGAAATTCAATTTTAAAAAAATTAAGTTTGCCTCCCCATAAGGTCCCAATGTTAAATTTGGCCAAAATCGAAAAAAATTAATTTCACTTTTTCGACCCAAAATCGACGGAAATATCTTCTGGGGGTTCCTATTGAATAGTATCAACGCACACGGGGCCAAAAATTCAATTTTAAAAAATCTAAGTTTGCCTCCCCATAAGGTCCCAATGTTAAATTTGGCCAAAATCGAAAAAAATTAATTTGACTTTTTCGACCCAAAATCGACGGAAATATCTTCTGGGGGTTCCTATTGGATAGTATCAACGCACACGGTGCCGAAAACTTAATTTAAAAAAAATTTATGTTTGCCTCCCCATAAAAACGCCTTTCTGGGGGTAGTCCTGACCTTCCCCTCCATCAAATCACCGCAGTCCCAATCGAAACTCAGATACCATGATACCATGACACTTATCATGGTACATGGCATACCGACCTGGTTTCATGGTAGAAATACCAGGATAATGGTTGCATTGGCAACACTGATGTCCCTTAGAAATTCTCACGCAACTCATTTTGCATTTATCAACTGCGGGAATAATGGAAAGGTGTTGGCACCTTTGATCTTTTGCGGTCAGAGTTCCATACTATGAATATTTAATTTTTTCATCAGCTTTTAGGTGATTATAATTGCATATTTCCAGGTGAGGAATGTGGAGTACAAAGACCCAATTGAGGAGGAGTGGGAAAAATTTCAGAGGGAGATGAGGGAAGAGGCTGCACAATCTGCCCAGATTATTGCTGAGGATCAGGAGGAGGCCACTACTGAGAGACAATTAGATGAGATTGATGAACAGATGCGAAACTATTCCAAGTAATAATACATATATAATATATATATATATATATATATATATATATATATATATATATTCTGAAAATTCTGAAATTTCTGAAAGTTTCGCAAAAGAGTTTCACAAAATAAAAAAAAAACCTTTAATTGTTAAAATCTACAAATCTGAAAATATTGGATTTTGTTTTTTTTTTGCAGAGTGATGGACCTTGTGAGACGAAAAGATGAAGTTAAGGCGGCGGAAAAGAAGAAAGATGTCGTTGACGAAGACATGTCCAGCGGTGATGAGACTGAGTACGACGAGTTTCTGGATTGGCGCGCAAAAACCTCCTACAAGTAGATTTTGAAGGGGGAAAGATTGGGTCAACAGATCAATGTAAGATAATGTTATTACGAGAGTATGTAACTTTGGTGCCAGTTGCCATCAGATTTGGCAAATTTTGGGAATATTATTTTTTAGGGTGCAATGATTGATTCTGTGAAGTAGGAATCCATTTTATGGGGCATGAATGAGAGTATGGGCTCGCTTTTTTTTTATCAGTTATTGTTTCACCCTAACAAATAATTGGATCGAAAATTTCGGCTTTAATGGTGACTCGAATGAACAGTTTTGATAATATCATACGCTATTTTAATTTATCTATGAATACTGTACTGTTGTTATCGAATAAAACTAAAAGGTGATTTTCAGTAAACCAGGGATTTAATTGGGCAATTTTTATGCGAATAACGAAACACTGTTCATTGATTAATTTTGAGTACTTTCATATTTATAGTCATCTTTATTTTCATCAGTATGTGTTATTGAATTTTTCGAGACAGTATTTTAGAATAGTTAAAACAAAATGTTTTTTTAATTTTTAAAATTTGAAATTTGAAACTTTCGAAACGTGAAACTTGAAATTTGAGACTTTTGAAACTGAAATTTTTCAAATTTGAAATTGAAATTGGCAATTGAAATTTGAAATTGAAATTTGCAATTGAAATTTGCAATTGAAATTTGCAGTTGAAATTTGCAATTGAAATTTGCAATTGAAATTTGCAATTGAAATTTGCAATTGAAATTTGCAATTGAAATTTGCAATTGAAATTTGGAATTGAAATTTGGAATTGAAATTTGGAATTGAATTGGAATTGAAATTTGCAATTGAAATTTACAATTGAAATTTGCAATTGAAATTTGCAATTGAAATTTGCAATTGAAATTTGCAATTGAAATTTGCAATTGAAATTTGGAATTGAAATTTGGAATTGAAATTTGGAATTGAAATTTGCAATTGAAATTTACAATTGAAATTTGCAATTGAAATTTGCAATTGAAATTTGCAATTGAATTTGCAATTGAAATTTGCAATTGAAATTTGCAATTGAAATTTGCAATTGAAATTTGCAATTGAAATTTGCAATTGAAATTTGCAATTGAAATTTGCAATTGAAATTTGCAATTGAAATTTGCAATTGAAATTTGCAATTGAAATTTGCAATTAAATTTGCAATTGAAATTTGCAATTGAAATTTGCAATTGAAATTTGAAATTGAAAATTTGAAATTGAAATTGAAATTGAAATTTGAATTGAAATTTGAAATTGAAATTTGAAATTGAAATTTGAAATTGAAATTTGAAATTGAAATTTGAAATTGAAATTTGAAATTGAAATTTGAAATTGAAATTGAATTGAAATTGAAATTTGAAATTGAAATTTGAAATTGAAATTTGAAATTGAAATTTGAAATTGAAATTTGAAATTGAAATTTGAAATTGAAATTTGAAATTGAAATTTGAAATTGAAATTTGAAATTGAAATTTGAAATTGAAATTTGAAATTGAAATTTGAAATTGAAATTTGAAATTGAAATTTGAAATTGAAATTTGAAATTGAAATTTGAAATTGAAATTTGAAATTGAAATTGAAATTTGAAATTGAAATTTGAAATTGAAATTTGAAATTGAAATTTGAAATTGAAATTTGAAATTGAAATTTGAAATTGAAATTTGAAATTGAAATTTGAAATTGAAATTTGAAATTGAAATTTGAAATTGAAATTTGAAATTGAAATTTGAAATTGAAATTTGAAATTGAAATTTGAAATTGAAATTTGAAATTGAAATTGAAATTTGAAATTGAAATTTGAAATTGAAATTTGAAATTGAAATTTGAAATTGAAATTTGAAATTGAAATTTGAAATTGAAATTTGAAATTGAAATTTGAAATTGAAATTTGAAATTGAAATTTGAAATTGAAATTTGAAATTGAAATTTGAAATTGAAATTTGAAATTGAAATTTGAAATTGAAATTTGAAATTGAAATTTGAAATTGAAATTTGAAATTGAAATTTGAAATTGAAATTTGAAATTGAAATTTGAAATTGAAATTTGAAATTGAAATTTGAAATTGAAATTTGAAATTGAAATTTGAAATTGAAATTTGAAATTGAAATTTGAAATTGAAATTTGAAATTGAAATTTGAAATTGAAATTTGAAATTGAAATTTGAAATTGAAATTTGAAATTGAAATTTGAAATTGAAATTTGAAATTGAAATTTGAAATTGAAATTTGAAATTGAAATTTGAAATTGAAATTTGAAATTGAAATTTGAAATTGAAATTTGAAATTGAAATTTGAAATTGAAATTTGAAATTGAAATTTGAAATTGAAATTTGAAATTGAAATTTGAAATTGAAATTTGAAATTGAAATTTGAAATTGAAATTTGAAATTGAAATTTGAAATTGAAATTTGAAATTGAAATTTGAAATTGAAATTTGAAATTGAAATTTGAAATTGAAATTTGAAATTGAAATTTGAAATTGAAATTTGAAATTGAAATTTGAAATTGAAATTTGAAATTGAAATTTGAAATTGAAATTTGAAATTGAAATTTGAAATTGAAATTTGAAATTGAAATTTGAAATTGAAATTTGAAATTGAAATTTGAAATTGAAATTTGAAATTGAAATTGAATTGAAATTTGAAATTGAAATTTGAAATTGAAATTTGACATTGAAATTTGAAATTGAAATTTGACAATTGAAATTTGAAATTTGAAATTTGAAATTGAAATTTGAAATTTGAAATTTGAAATTTGAAATTTGAAATTTGAAATTTGAAATTGAAATTTGAAATTTGAAATTTGAAATTTGAAATTTGAAATTTGAAATTTGAAATTTGAAATTTGAAATTTGAAATTTGAAATTTTTGAACCATAACTTTGCAAATTCCACATTTCTGAAATTGTTCTGATGGCATAAATTCCATGAAAAAAATTGAGACATTCCAATATTTATTATAACTATCAAAAAAAAATTTTCACTTACTTAAAAGATGTTCATTAGGTGGCGCTCCAAGTCATCAGATAGAACCACTGAGTGTCACCCCAGCCCCCAAAAAAACACCAACACAAGCCTCAGTGTAAGATAATTTTATTAAAATGAATTCGAGATAGCAAGGACATTACAGTTACGTCAAATGTAAGAAAGGTATACCGTCTCAACAAGATAAGCTAAGCTATTACAGTTTGTAATGCGGTAAGAATTCTTATTCACCTAAAACTAAAAGATGTTAAAAATTAAGCATTGCATTTTCAGCATGACCATGAAGCCCCCAACTGAATTAATTACAAACTATTCCAATATCAACAAATTAGACTCTAAATACCCACAAATTGCAGAATAGATATCTCTTATAAATTAACAAAAATGTCCTAACAATTTACCAATCCTCCCGCTCCAGGGCAGTCCAAGCGCTTCCCCAATGCTGGGCCGCCCTTGGCGCGGGAAAATTCAAAAATTTGAAATGGAAAAATTCCTCACAAGTGTACCAACAGGTAGAAAAAAATTGCGTTAGTAGTAGAAATTCTATCGATCGGTGAAGGATGTGATCATTGATAGTATTAGTGTTATATATAATTTTTCACTTTTTTTCATTCTTTGAAAGAGTAAAAAAGAGGTAAAAAAGGGAGTGTCATTGACACTGCTCTAAGCCAAGGGCAGGGAGGGGGGGATAGAAAGTCCATCTACTTAATCATCAGTAATCATCATTCTAGCATTAACTAAATTACCAAATCATTGGTACCTAAACTACAAGTGGTCGATCTTCCCAAATAATCAAATTGTCCGATACCAAAGCACAAATCTTCCCCAAATTTCACTTTGCTATCCAGACAAATTTTCCTTCTCCCACTTTCTTGTAATCAACTTGTAATTGCTCGGTTTTTTTTTAAGGATAATGTTCGACGCTTTTGCACTTTTATAATCACAGAATAGCGCAGTCGCTAAGCGTTTCTTAGTTTACTCATTTTTTATCGAGATTTCTCCCCCGTTTCTTTAGCTGCAAGCGTCACCCTCTCTCGATTTTAGTTCATATTCGTTATTGTTTAGTAATCATTAATGATTATATATATGCGACAGCATAGGCACTAAATTTGCAGAGTTTCATAATATTTTTTTTTTCTTCTTTTCTACGATTATTTGTGATTTTTTTATTGGTAGTTTTACAACCCAGCTGGGTTCATTAATTAATCTAGATACTTTGATAGCGCTTCAGGTAGTTGGATAGATAACGAAGGGACTTATCATTTATTAAAATTTTTTTCCTTATCTTTTTTTTCAGGAGTTTCTAGAGAGGGCCATAAACTCTAATCAATTCTAGGTTCTTGTGCAAATTATTTTAGTTTGTGATCGTCATAGATATTTTTAGTGATTTTACGTATTGATTCGAAACAATCGTGTGGTCCCCAATTCATCAAATGTTTCGTTTTCTTCTTCAATCATTAATGGTATCATCAAAATGCGATGTCAAATTTTCTCTTCACACGCGCAAGTTGCGAATCTCAAAAGCTGAATTATTTTAGGAAAATTGAATTAATATTAATTCTTGATTCAGTTATGGTAGCTAGGTTTTATATTTTATTTATTTATTTTTTTGGTAATTTTTATCGTACTGGAATTTTCCTTTAATCGAGGTTTTTTCTAATGCAGCAATGGGAATGAAAAGACTTTCTTTAAGGATGTATGTTACTCATCTATAGTTAGTCATCTCCATCTGTGGACCCTAATTTAAACTCTGAGCTGATTAGTGAAGTGTCTTACTTTCGCTAATTTCCTAATTATGTCAGAACATTTTGGAAATGTGCGTTGGATCAGTAGTGATGATTTTGTTATCTCGAGATTAATCTCAGCTTGGTTCTCCGGGAATATCGCGAAATTTAAGGGACACGGTCTTTCTCAAATTGGTCACCAATATTTTTACTTTTTGTTCTTGGATCTGTCACCGAATTCCCATATTACTCTACTCTTTCATTCTTGTCCTCAGTTTTAAATCCTCTTTTTGATACACCGTGCGCAAAGCGATTTTTTCCGCACACTGCGCATGCGCAAAACCCTGCGCGCGCACATCGTATCAAACATATAGTGCGGCAGATGTTTCTATGGTCAAACGTTCCATTCGTGAAAACTGAACGCTTACTTTGTTCGCAACTGTGTTACATTTTTCAAAATTGTAACTTGAAAGTTGTAACTTGAAAGTTGTCTTCAAGTTTTTCACTTCGATGGTAACTATCATAACCACTTCATATATATAGTCCTACAGGAGCGAGAGCGGTGGTCGGATCTCCGAAGGCACCCCCACTCCGCTTGTCGATTCGGCAGCGCATGCGCAGAATACCGCGGCGCATCAGTGGGGAGAGCTTGGCGGGAAACCCGACAACCGTTCTTTCGGGGACTATAGCTTCCGGAAGTTGACCGCCAATGCAATTTATTTATGGAAGAGTCGTTTACCACTTGTAGTAGACTTTCATCGTTGATTATCATTAATAGAAAGAGAAATATAGCGACGCAAAATAAAAAGAACATATTGGAGATGTTTGACCAGTTGTGTGGTGAGACCAGAAAGACCAGGAACCAAGCTAGCTCATCACTACTGAACACAATTTACGCTTTGGATTGGTTTACGCTTTAGCTTCGGTTATTTCGACCGTTATATTCTCGTGTACTGTGTCGGCCATGTTGGTTGCGTTGTTAGGGGGCGACTTGTTTGGCCTCGTGCCAGGCGCTGATATTGCTGATGCATTGCCACTGCTACCTCGACTCCCACGACGTGAACCTGTACGAGACCCTGGCAATCAGACATCTATTCATTCCAGACGGCCATACGCGGAAGGCGGTTAATTACGAATTGTCATTACGTTATCTACTGCTAGACTGTACATGAAATAAGGAAAAATTTAAATGAATAGGTAAATTAATGTGGTCGGCCTGGGGGATCGGCGCGCGGGTTGTGCTGAAGTTTGGGGGAATCGGGTTTTGCGTATGAGTAAATTTCAGGGGGGATGAGTAAGAGTTTTCAATTGGGTGGTGGCGAAAGTTGTTTGGTGCGCTAAGGCTGAATAAGGGGTTTAGACAAGCTCCTTGAAATTGGGGGGTTATTTTTTTTATATATTTATAAAATTTGAAATTTTAAATTTTAAATTTTGAAATTTTTGAAATTTTTGAAATTTTTGAAATTTTTGAACCTTTTGAAATTTTTGAAATTTTTGAAATTTTTGAAATTTTTGAAATTTTTGAAAATTTTGAAATTTTTGAAAATTTTGAAATTTTTGAAATTTTTGAATTTTTTGAAATTTTTGAAATTTTTGAAATTTTTGAAATTTTTGAAAATTTTGAACTTTATGAAATTTTTGAAATTTTTGAAATTTTTGAAATTTGAAATTTTTGAAATTTGAAATTTTTGAAATTTGAAATTTTTAAAATTTGAAATTTTTGAAATTTGAAATTTTTGAAATTTGAACTTTTCGAATTCAAAATTAAAAAAAAAAAGATGCCAAAAATTATTCCGCGTAAAAATTTCATGATCCGCCCAGGCCGTAAATAATAACTTGAACAACTAATGTGTCAAATAACTCATTGAACACGAGTTTCAACAGGCAAATCATTTACTTTAGCAAGCAACTATTGATCTCACGTTTAAATTCCACGCTTCTGTCTGTCATTCAACTAAAAGAATAAATTGTAGTGATAGATTGCAGTATTGAAGTGGCGAACAGTATCAACTCAATATCTCCGAAGCTGCGCAAGCAATCAAAATCTTCATAAAGACTTTTATATAGAGCTCAATTTGCTCTATAAAAAAGTCCCTATAAAAATTTTGGTGCCGATGTTAGATTCCAAAATATTCGTCAAAAACTCTATGTTTACACATAGAGCGACTCGGATTGATACGATCTACCAGTTCAGTACTAGTTTCCTTTTGCGTAAAAAGGGAACAATTGTGGGGACGACTCAACTTTTACGTTTTCAAAGTCTCATTTTCTCGAAAAGTCCCGAAAGCTCCCTATCTTGATGAATAAAATTAATAAAATTGATTTGTGTTTTGGGTTGGTTCGCTTGATCCGTCGAGTGAAATGAATAAGATAAAAAAAAATAATTGATTCGAAAATAAAATGTTCGAAAGGTCTCAGAATAGCAAAAAAAAACATTAGTAAAATTGTGAATAAATTTAAAAAAAATTTTAAAGACTAGCTTAAAATTTTTGAGGCTTTCAAAATTCACAGATTTGACTTATTTCGAACAAATTGTAGTAGATTGGGGAACAGCAGAATAATGGAACCTGATAGGCATAATGGGACATGATCATAGTTGGCGGTGGGCCATAAGGGGACATATTATATGGACCACAATGGGCCGTGGTCCATAATGGGACATTTGACATAATGGGACACTTGTCACAGCGAGACACAATTGGACACTCTGTATAGTGTCCCATAATGGGACGCTTGTCATAATGGGTCATAATGGGACATTTGACATAATGGGACATTTGTCACAGCGAGACATAACGGGACACTATGTATACTGTCCCATAATGGGACACTTGCCATAATGGGCCATAATGGGACATTTGCCATAATGAGACACTTGTCATAATGAGCCATAATGGGACACTTGTCATAATGGGCCACAATGGGTCACTTGCCATAATGTACCACAATGGGACACTCGTCATAATGGACCATAATGAGACACCTGCAATTGCTCATAATAGGACATATGTAATGGGCCATAATGGGACACATGTAATGGGCCATAATGGGACACGTGTAATGGGCCATAATGGGACACATGTAATGGGCCATAATGGGACACATGTAATGGGTCATAATGGGACATATGTGATGGGTAATAATGTGACATATGTGATGGGTAATAATGGGACACATGTGATGGGTCATAATGGGACACATGTGATGGGGCATAATGGGACACCGGAAATATTACAATAGTTATATAGGGGCATAATGGGATATGGGTGAGATAATGAGACATAATCCGACATAGGAGCCTCATATGAGACAGTAGGGGACACATGGGGCAAAATGGATATGTTACCAAGCCCCACCAAAATCGTTAAAAAAATCTATACTTTTTCAAAACGCTCAAGTTGAGTCGAACCAAATAGAGAAAAACGCCTAGTCTTCCTTTGATACTTTACCCAATGGTTTCTTTTCCAAGTCATCAGATTAATATCCGAACTATCACCAATAATGGCATGCGAGAATGTCTCTTCTAAAATAAACTTTACTCATTTTGGCTGACTAGTGTGTCCTCGAATTAGGGAGAGAAACAAGATGACAGGACTATCTACAAAGTTCTGGTGAAACAATAGTAACAAATACCACAATATTTCAGTTGCTCTAATAAAAAAAAAACACTGGTTAAAGGATAATGAGAAAAAAGACAATTTGTTGCACAGTGATCAGTCGGTTTGAAGTTTTTTTTCAAGAGAGATAATTCAGTTTGATTTTTTAATTTTTTCCGACTCTGTAGAATTTTACTGATAGTCCTCTGACACGCGGTTGCCATCCGCGGCGAGGCCGCGGATGGCAACCCGGTCCGGTCAGGGCTTGACTAGATTTCCACAGCTAGTGTATCCGTCATTGGGTGCAAAAAACTTTTCTGAGTGGGACC
This sequence comes from Asobara japonica, assembly GCA_026005395.1. Classification (NCBI taxonomy): domain Eukaryota; kingdom Metazoa; phylum Arthropoda; class Insecta; order Hymenoptera; family Braconidae; genus Asobara; species Asobara japonica. The sequence goes on along the minus strand of BQMI01000352.1, from coordinate 3,129,489 downwards.
TCATGACGAAAATGACTTCTTATGAGCGGTCTGAACTTAGGTCCGCAACTATATGACAACTTCCGCCCGATCACCTGCGCTTTTCATTAATTTTTTTTGCCCCTTTATCCTCAAACATGAAAAAAAAACATCTTTCAAATAAATACTGAAGTTGCTTGCTTAGTAATTGAATTGATAAAAACCCGTACTGTTGACTCGCTGAGTGTTTTTCGCACCTTGCTGCGAGCCGTTGGGCGAATGCGCACGTAGCGACGCCATTGACGGCTGGCGAGAAGGGCCACGCTGACTGACGCGCGAGCCGCGTCTCTCCTGCGCATGAAGTAGCTTGTTGTTGTCGCGCAGCAGGGAGACGTTCATCAATCGGGCGTTTGGAGTGTTGAAAATCGTCCGGTTTTCCCGCCAACGGGCCCTGCAAATTTTTCCCACATTTTTAGATTAAATACGTTGAGGGATATTTGAGAGGTTAGTCAAAATGGAGCTTTGGGAAGGTGAGCCTTCTTGTGACCCACGAGCGCTGCGCCGTTTTCCTCCATGCGGAAGCGGAGGAGAACTAACGCGCTCCCGGACAAGAAGGCGCGTTTCCATGGAATAGCGACGGGAGGAAGATCTAGCATTGAGACCCACTTGCTGAACAGCCGAAGCACAACGCAGATGATGATGAACATGAGAGCCATTGCTACCAGGATACCAATCATTGCTGGGTCCACATACCGAAGATTCTCCTCCTCTTTCACCTCCGCTGATCAAAATAAGAACAACATGTTGAAGAGTTTTTTTTTCGATCCACTTTTTTGAATTTGTTTTTTTGTAAAATGAATGAAATAATGAAAAAAAAAAAAAATTATTCACCCAGACACTCGATGACTCCGCTGGGCTGGAGGACAGGTATCTTCTGGAAGATACAAATGCACCTCCCATCTCGGCACTCCGTCTGCGGTACCCGTTGTTCACATTGCTCAGTGAAGAAACACGATTCGTTGACATTGACGGCTATACAATAATTAAAAAATTATTACATTAATAATAAAATGAATAAAAAAAACAATCAAAAAGTCAACACTGCAGGTGGTTGAAAATTGCATAATTTTTTTTGGCCACTTCGCACCTTTAGAAAGAAAAAAAAAACGGCGAGTGGCGGTAGTGTATCGGCCAAGTAACCATTTAAACCTCATGCATTGAAACTTACGATGTCCGCACTTATCGAGGTGATTAGTAGCCGGGAACTCCTCTCTACAGAAGCACTTCCGGTTCTTCGGTTCGCAGTAAGAGCCGGGAAACCCACACTCGCGATCCTCCCTGCACTCATCCCCGAATTTTTTCGATCCACGTCCTGTCATATCTGCAACAAAAAAAAAAACAAAATTGAAGAGTATTAATTTATGAGAAACTCACTGGGTCAGATAATATGGACCAGAAGAAGATCAAAGCCCCTCTCGCACTGCCCAGGGTATGCGCAGCATTTCTTCAATAGGCCCTACCGGACACCCATCCATGTAGCTAGGGCCGACTTTCGCCACTTAGGCCCTCGCATTTCTAAATACAGGGTAAACCTCCAGAAACCTCTGAACTATGATAGCGCCTATAACACACGCGGAATGTAGGAAAAGCAGATTGTAGGACATTCTAAGGGTTATCAGAAAAGCGCCTATATATATATATATATATATATATATATATATATATATATATATATATAGTCTCATTTGTCAGAAAATCATCTTGGACCACAGCATCGCTTCCGCCGGAAGGGAGGTTTGCATTGCGGTGTAACGCCCCCCGTGACGTCAAAATCAATTCTTTTCCCCTGTGAAATGCCCAAAGAATGCAAGACGATAGAGGAATATAGAGCGGAAGCTCTCGTCATCAGAATTTCAAAGTCCAACATGATCAGAGGAGGGAAATGTGGCCACCCCCCAGGGGTCTTGTGGCTCCACATAATCTCAAACCACTGTCGCAAAATAGGATAGAAAAAAAAAGTGGAACAGTGGGGAAGCGCTACTCGAGAGTTTTTGACCTTTTCCATATAGGTTGGCTACTGAAAATTTAAACAATCTGTGTTTGCCATTCCCTCAAGGATTTTTCCCACTCTATCTTTCAGTTCTCTGTGGTGGATTTTAAAGTAAGCGGAAAGTCACTTCATTCAGGAAAAAGTGTTTTCATTGAGGTAACTGCAGTTGGTAGTGAAACTGGCGTTTTTTTCTCAGCCGGGGGGGGGGGAGGGTGGTGGGTGGGGGGAGGGGGAATGTAAATGCCAACATACGTGAAGAGCAAAAATATGGCGCTTTTTTTGCTCTCAAAGATTTCGAAATAAACTTGGAAAAAAATGAATTCAACTTCCATTATCATTACATAATCTACCATGATTACATAATTGACAATTTCCAAGAAACGGAAATTATTCCCCGAGAATTTCTGCATGAAACAATCCTGGAGATTAGTCCAGCGGTCTCACGGGATTTCCTCGATTTCCGAGGGTGGGGGGGGATGGGATCAAAGATATCAGGAAGCGATCGATAACCCCGACACCCAATGGATTACCCCCACACCACGGACAGGATGCAGGGTACTCATGAAGAGGTCGACGAAGCGAGCACCAAATTGACGACATTACTATACGGCCAGTGACCTAATTTCATCCTGTGGGAATTTTCCCTATCGTATTTTGTCCTTGTATTGTCCCGGGCGCAGTTGAGTGGTGGGTGGCTGGAAGAAGCATGATGTGATCAAGTGGGCGGTGCAGCACACTGTACTTATTGGTTTTAAGTGTGTGAATGCTGTACAGTTCGGAAATAAGTCGGTTTCCATTGGCCGGATCGCATCACCGTAGACTCTCCGTAGCTCCGGAGCGCCAGCGAGCGGAGGGGGACGCGCCCCCCACTACATGTAACGTTAGCAACAGCGCTTGAGGGGTAGGGCCGTTTCGTTGCGTGCCGTTGCGCGTGGGCTCATGGGCGATGTAATATGAACACTTGGGAGGTGTTAGGACTCAAAAAAACATGCATGGTCCTCATTCGAGGGAGCATATTATCTGTCGCATCTGTGGACACGCGTGGAGGGGGTACTCTGTAACTCAGGAGTGGTCGCAGTATATCCTAAATCGGGCCGAAGCGAAAAATAGATAAGACTAGTTGGTCCTGATGTAAATGCAGAGCTATGAAATTTGATCTATGCATAACTCCAGGTTACTAAAACTCTTAATTAAGGTGAGCTAATTCTCTGTGGTGGTAACCATGCGTTGTAACCTCGAATAATCAATATTGCATGAGTATGCGAAATATGGAAGATAGAGTAATGTAAGCTGTCATTTGTCGTTAAGGGGCTTTATCCCCCAGGAGATAAACACCTATATATACATACTCCAAGGGGTCCATAGATGAAGATAAATCTTCTCACAGCGGATGGATGCTGTAGCGCGAATATTCAATTGGTAGAAAAGAGAATCTACTCAAATGACTACATCTACTGCAACTAATGATGAAATTCTTTTCAATAGGGAATAGTTATTGCGAATAGCTAACTTGTTTTACAACCACTAAATATATGTTGACAATTAAAAATGTTGAGGTGAGGAAAAAATTTCAAAGGTTCAACATAGTGTAAATGGTAGTTGGGGAAATTCTAACTGCTTACAAAAAGATGAATGAGGGAATTTCATTATTCTACCAGGTCCGTGAGATATTCCAAGAAAATTCACCCAACAGCTACAGCATCATCCACCAACGATTTTTCTTATCTCTCCCCCCAAGGAAGCACATGCGGTAAGTACCTTTTCCATTAGGGATAGAACATGCGTTTTCATCTACCCGAGGTCTATCATTATGATACATGTGTACGAAAAAATTTCCAAAAAAATTAATGAGCCCTAGATTAGTCAAGAGAGAAGGAAATATCTGCAGACAGGTACTGGAAATTCTATAAGAAATATTATTGAAAATATTCTAAGACGGAATAAAGAATATATTTTAGATTTTTAGAGGTAGTAAATTAAGATTGAAATGGTTCGTCCCCTGAGTGCAAGTGCAGCTGCTCGCATGCTGACCCAGAGCCGGTAAGGGTAGTCAGTCTGACGTGACTGCGCAGGCGCGGCAGAGTGGGGCGCAGCAGAGTGCGGCGGAGTGGGGGGCGGTGAGTCGGCAGTCGTGTTTTTGCAGCAGGCGCACTCACTTCGCGGTAAGTACGCGGCTTCAACATGCAGGGCCCACAGGGAAACGCCATCCAGTTGGGGTACAGATCAGTGATTTGTGTTAACGTTTAATTTGGAATTTAGGAAAACGTATTCAGGATTTTTTTTAATAGTTAGTTAACACGAAGATGTTATTTATGTTTGTGCATTTGAACGCGGGAACGTTTAAACTTGGATGCACACCCTTAACCACCCGGCCTGAGTAATACTTTATATGTTTGGTATTATTATTGTTACCACCGGGCAATTAATCAACATTATTCCCGAATTATCACGAAAGTCATGCCAGCATCGTTTACCATTTATGATAATCAGTCATTCGCTCTGGTCGATCCTATGCGTTTTCAAATGCGAGCAAAAGACCACCCACATCTTCTGGAGCCGTGCACAATATCATTATTATGGGGTCAGAGGACAACAGAGGGTGAATACCATTGGAATGATTGGATGGACTGGGGAAATGTGGGTCAGCCAAATGGCAGGACGGGATCTCATTTATCTCGCCCAACGAAGCATCAAAAAGTTTTTGACGATTTCGGAAATTTTCAAAATTTAAAAAAAAATTAAAATTTTGAAAATTTTGAAGATTTCCAAAAATTTTGAAATTTTTGAAATTTTCGAAATTTTTGAAATTTTCGAAATTTTCGAAATTTTCGAAATTTTCGAAATTTTCGAAATTTTCGAAATTTTCGAAATTTTCGAAATTTTCGAAATTTTTGAAATTTTCGAAATTTTCGAAATTTTCGAAATTTTCGAAATTTTCGAAATTTTCGAAATTTTCGAAATTTTCGAAATTTTCGAAATTTTCGAAATTTTGAAAATTTGGAAAATTTGGAAAATTCTGGAAATTTTTTAAAAAATTATAAAATCTTGAAATTTTCAAAATTTAAGAAGCAATAAAAATTCAAAAAAATATTTAAAAAACGCACAATGTTAAAAACCAGCTAGGTTTAATTTTCAAATAATGTAAAGTTTTGCAAACATTGTCAGAAAAAAAAATTGCCAATTCACCTGATACCGGAATACCTCGGTAAACTTATCGAGGCGCTCCCAACATAATAACAAAACTTTGCTGACTATGAATACGTCCAGAAAAAGTACTCATCCCAGGGAGATAAGGCGTTGTTTACTCTGCATCTGCGACTTTCGCAACTAACTCAACATATTTTTCATGAAATAGTCGCTTGGTTGGGGAGTGAATAGAATTTGTTAATGGGACTTGCTTTGTCCGCTGGGGACAATACAACTCTTCTCACTTTACTTTTCTTTCATGCAAAAAGAGGTGGCGGGGGGGGGGGGCGTTAGGTAGTCAAGTGGTAAGATGAGATGAGTCAATAAGAAACTCGCCCTTCCTCCCGCTTTCTCGGGACTATAAAATTATCCAACACCAAATTCATCAAAATATATCGGAAATTTTCCAAAATAAATGATTAAAAATAATTACTTTTTAAACGATTAATTTCGGCCGATGACGTCACAGTGGCGGATGTAGTTTCAAGGACAACCGCGAGGGGCGCGAGCGATTGTTTCTGGGTGGCGCGAAATTCAAACTGTCGGCTGGAATAATAAATGTAGAAGGTTATATTTCCCAAGTTGTCAGTGGGAACAAATGAAAACATAATTACATGTGAATAATGAAAGTCCAACTGAATAAAAAGTTTGTGGTAGCGTCTACAAAACAATATCGCTAGCATTTTTTTTCTCGAATTTTCTTCTGACATTTTGGCGCCAAATTGGTCACCGAACGTTTTCACCGGATCAAAACAATCTGACACTCTAATGAGCAATTGCGCCGACAGATGGCGCCACATGGAGGCCGGGTCCAGCGCTGTGACGTCACAGGGGCCTTCGCGGCATTTGAAAATTGAAAATATCATATGCACTGAGGAGGTACTTCCGGCGCCCTATATTTCGCATTTATGGGCGGATTATATGTTTTATCCCCGCGATGCACTTCATAAATGAGATTTTTCTCGGTCGCCAGTTAAAAAGTGAAGTGAGCCAGCGGTAATGGGGTGCTGTGAATGAAAATGAAGCAAATGAGAAATTATAAAGAGTGCTCTGGGCAACGGTTCGCCCGACCTCCTGATTGGCATCGTTGACGTAGTAACAACGCGCGTCACGCGATGTCATTACGTAGTTTGTACACCTGCACAGATAAAAATATATATTTGGAAATATATAATTATTGTATCCACCCCTCATCCGCCAATGACTCTTCCTGAGTTTGTGTGTATATATGAAATTTTTCAAAATTGAAAAAAAAATTCAGAGCTGAAATGACAAATTTTTTCCCTTCAATTTATCCTTGCATATCTCGAGTGAAATAGTAAAAGATGCTGATTATCTGCAAAACGGGAAGAGATGACGTAATGTTCATTAAGCCTTTTTTGTAGCATTTATTGTGCTCTACAATAATGTCTTCACAAACTTTTCTCTATCTCTTCAAACTTCCAAGATATTAATACAAATACATTAGCCAGTTGGCTCACCTCGTTTTACCACTCCGCTTGCCATGTGCGTTGACGAATTGATTTTCCTTCATAAGAACATTCGCGTCACCATAAGGACAAAGTTGATCAACTTATAAGTTTCTTTAGAAACTTTAGTAGAGTAAACCATTGCAATGGTCGATATTACGGCAATTTTTTTCTATTTCTATTCTTACAAGAAACTTGAAAACTTGGAATGATGACACGTGGTTGTTCCAACCGATTTGCTATTGGTTGCTAATGTTGTTATTAATTTGTGAGATATCCGAGATATTCGAGTAGAAGCATTGCTTGAGAAATCATTTGCCGGCTAGGAATATTTTGGGATGAAAAAATCGAGTGGTACCATCGGGGTGCCGCCGGGTACCACCGATATTGTCCAATAGCACAAGTGGATCTGGGCTACATGCTGCTTCCCTTTCAGTTACAACTTATTCTTGGAAAATTAATTACATGGTCATATTTTGAGGCGTAAATGAAGAAAAAGGTGGTACGGTGGACTTTCCGTAAGTCTGTCAGTGCCAGCGAGCAGAGGGGAGTGCGCCCCCCACTACACGTAACGTTAGCAACAGCGCTTGAGGGGTATGGCCGTTTCGTTGCTTGGCGTCGCGCGTGGCCTCATGGGCGATGTAATATAAACGTTTTGGAGTGGTCAGGGCTCACAAAACCATGCACGGTTCACACTCGGGTCAGCATATTATCTATCTCTCTCTGTGGACACGCCCATTGCGAGCGTGGAGGGGGTACTCTGTAACTCCACGTACGCGGAAAGCCCAGCCCGCAGCTTGGAAAGTCATGCGAACTGCATTGCAATTTGTATATAACGAGCTGTCGCAATCATATCTAGCGATCATAACTCATTTTTTAAATCTGTTTGGATGAGAAGGTAAATGTTCTTAATGTGGAAAGTTGCATGAAGTCAGAGCCCGAAGCACATGATCTCGTAAGTTTCACTGGATATTCTCTTGCCATATTGGAAAAGACTTTGGAAAATCACTCCCCGGAGAAACTGGTGAGTTATTCCCGCACTTCTTTTTTTTTCTAGTTCTTCAAGTGTTGGTGGGACTCTGGGGGGCGCATTTATGAGCATACGCGGACCATGAATAATTGTCAGGGGCTTCTGAGAAACTCTCGGGTGTTAAAATGAACGCTTCAACGATTGTTTAATGGCCTGAACTATTTTAATAAATTTAACAGGGGAAAACAGTATTTCACAATTGAAAATTTGCAACCAAAAAATTCCGAAATTTCGATCACTTTGAATATTTGTTTTTTTTTTTTCAAAAAAATTTGGGGGAAAAAATTGAAAGAACGTCGAAATTAAAATTAGAAGAAACATCTTTCTATGACAAATTTGCAAATCGCAAGGGAAAGATCTTTCGCTTCATGATCTCATTAATTATTCAGTATTAGAAGTGGCAACTAAACCCACAATGAGTTGATAACAACAATAGCGCCCGCAATCACGTGAATTATTGAGAAAGGAGAAAAAGCCTTCCATTGAAATTGGCACAGAGTTTGTTTTTTTACGAGCAATTGAATAATTCATGGTCTTTCAACGATTGCGCGTGAAACACGTCGACCCTAACGTATTATATTCCGGTGAATGGAGGGTGATATACATGAATGAAGGGTGATATAATTCGAAATAGTCACGTATGTCCTGAGAATAGAACCAGGGTAATGACAGCGATAATTTCGTCAAATGCTCGAAATGAAATAACACACATCCGCAATGCAGACCGCAACTCAGGACTGGGGACGTTAAGCCTTGAAACTTTGCGGAGATCTGAGAAATGATGCATTGCACTGTTAATTGCATGGCATTTTCTTGTTTCACCAAAAAAAAAAGAAAAAAAAAGCCGGAAGGCCACTCTTTTAATCCTTCAAAGTTGCGGAGGTAAATCCGCGTTTGCTCTAGTTTGCCCTTTGGGACATGCTGTGGTTTTAAATTGTGACAGGTAGATCTGTGGATGTCCGCTGGACGTCTTGCGGACATGTTTGGGTGGGACTTTGAACGGACGTCCGCCGGACGTCTTGCGGACATGTGTGGGGCATGTTTGGGTGGGACTTTGAACGGACGTCCGCCGGACATGTGTGGGACATGTTTGGGTGGGGCTTTGAACGGACGTCCGCCGGACGTCTTGCGGACATGTGTGGGACATGTTTGGGTGGGGCTTTGAACGGACGTCTTGCGGACATGCGTGGGACATGTTTGGGTGGGGCTTTCAACGGACGTCCGCCGGACGTCTTGCGGACATGCGTGGGACATCTTTGGATGGGGCTTTCAACGGACGTCCCCCGGACGTCTTGCGGACATGCGTGGGACATCTTTGGATGGGGCTTTCAACGGACGTCCCCCGGACGTCTTGCGGACATGTGGGGGAAATTTGTAGGACACAAACGCACACACACGTGTCCACCCACATTAATCGAGTTCAACTCATAGGACTTGAAGCAAGTCGATCATATACTCAATCTAAACTACTCTTCTGGACGGACCGAATAGTCTTTTATAGGAGTTATACCTTTGTGAACGGCTTAGCATGACTTCTACTTTCCAGCATTGATCCATCTCACTTGACTCGATTGTTCCCTCAGAAATTTCTATGGCCCAGCTCCCCGGTCGTAACTCTCGTCGTGAAATTCATTGGAGCCACGAGCGATAAATTCAATGATAAAGGTACGGGGTATTTTTGCGCATCGAGTGTGCCCCACGGCGGAGCCGTAATTCACCAATTCGGTGATGGATGAATTAGGTGCTGACTTCGACTTTCCAAAATTTCCGAAATTTGAAAATAAAAAAAAAAAATTAAGAATTTTTCAAAAATTTACAAATAAAAAAAAAGTCCGATTTTGGAAAAATGTAAAAATGTGTAATTTTCGAAATTTTGAGAAATAAAATGTAATTAAATTACAATTATTGGAATCATCGAAAAAAAATATTATTAGTTCCGAAAAAAAATTTTAACTCCCGAAAATTAACAAGCAATAGATTAAAGTGATTCTGCAATTTCGAAAATTTCAAAGTTATTGGAGCCACGAGCTATAAATTAGCCGATAACGTCCAGATATTTTTGTGCATTAAGAGGGCCCCTGAGCAAAGTAGTAGATCACCCATTCCTTGTCAGACGAATTGGGGGTTCTTTTCACCTTGCGTGGAGGGAAAAGGTTTGATAAAAATTAGCGCGCTATTTGTTGAAGCTGTTACCATGTATTTTATTTTCGGTCACGTGAATAAAATTATCAGAAAAAAATTCAATTTTCGAAAAAAAATCAGTTTTCGAAAAAAAAACAATTTTCGAAAAAAAATCAATTTTCGAAAAAAAAATCAATTTTCGAAAAAAAATCAATTTTCGAAAAAAGAAATCAATTTTCGAAAAAAAAACAATTTTCGAAAAAAGAAATCAACTTTCGAAAAAAAAACAATTTTCGAAAAAAAACAATTTTCGAAAAAAAATCAATTTTCGAAAAAAAAAATAAATTTTCGAAAAAAAATCAATTTTCGAAAAAAAATCAATTTTCGAAAAAAGAAAACAATTTTCGAAAAAAAATCAATTTTCGAAAAAAAACAATTTTCGAAAAAAAACAATTTTCGAAAAAATTCAATTTTCGAAAAAAAATCAATTTTCGAAAAAAAATCAATTTTCGAAAAGAAAAAGTACCCAGATCAAGAGCATTTTTTAAAATCTAAAAAAAAAATGAAGTCGTCAAAAATCTTAAACAGGTATATCTCGCAAAAAAAAAAGCATTAGTGTCATTGGTAACGCTGATAGATAACTGCGTCGCAGTATTCATGCGCATCAATAAGAAACAGCCAGGCAAAGTACGGTACAATGCAGGGTGGATTTTTGAGGTATACTACTGTTATCGACCCCAGCGCAACAACAGGTCACAGGTTATTGCAACGACAGTTCGATCGTGCGTATAACGCTTGCACATGACAGCTCTGTTTAAACTAGGCACATGGCAAATACGATGACAGCAAAGGAAAATATTGGAGCAATTGATTGATGCGGAAAAAAACTGTATTTGACATGGGGACACCAATTTTCCAGCACCCAAAACAGAAGAGCGTTTTTTTTTAAGTGCAAATGGTGATAGGAAAATTTTCCGCTTCGCATAATTTCGAAACATGTGGAACATTGCTTGAGAGATGGCTAGGAATATTTTGAGATGAAAAAATCGAGTGGTACCATTGGGGTGCCGCCGGGTACCACCGATATTGTCCAATAGCACAAGTGGATCTGGGCTACATGCTGCTTCCCTTTCAGCTACAACTTATTCTTGGAAAATTAATTACATGGTCATATTTTGAGGCGTAAATGAAGAAAAAGGTGGTACGGTGGACTTTCCGTAAGTCTGTCAGTGCCAGCGAGCAGAGGGGAGTGCGCCCCCCACTACACGTAACGTTAGCAACATCGCTTGAGGGGTATGGCCGTTTCGTTGCTTGGCGTCGCGCGTGGCCTCATGGGCGATGTAATATAAACGTTTTGGAGTGGTCAGGGCTCACAAAACCATGCACGGTTCACACTCGGGTCAGCATATTATCTATCTCTCTCTGTGGACACGCCCATTGCGAGCGTGGAGGGGGTACTCTGTAACTCTACGTACGCGGAAACGTAGCGCACAAGAGCATCACGTGACACGATACCGTGACTACGATTGACTCCAACATCCCGAATGCGAACTTCAGTATGTCAAAACGGATGAACTAAGTGAAATCGCAATGAACAAAATTTGATAAGTCACATTTCTGGGTGAGCACATGCTGAAGTGAAATTGTGCCCTCATTTTTCTTAACATAAAAAAAATCATTTTGACAAACCAAATTTATTTTGTCCCAAATCGATTTAACACCACTCGCAGAAGAGTGCGAAGACCACGAAAAAAAAATCGAATACCCCCAATTCCAAAGTTGAAATACATTTGCGGGGGTTGGCACGTGCTGGCGTGATTGCATCATTTTGCGGAATAAATTGAAAAAGAAAAGCCGAAGAAGGAGAGAAAAAATCGTTTATAGCAGATACGCCTTTGGCTTGGAGTCACAACCTGCTGCACGTTTGCGTTATCCTTCGCCATCCATGCCTTATTTCAAAGTATCGACTCTGGTAGTTGGCAAAATACAAGCGAGTCGATACCAATGTTTAGGGTAACATTTGGCATAGGGCCACTGCGGATAGGTCACCGTGGCAATACACGACTATCTCATTGTGTGACTTCCGGAACTTCATTCCAATAATTGTAGAACACGAAATTCATCAAAATATAATTCCCTTTTTCTAAATAATTCATTAACAATCAGTGTCTTTTAAACGAGAAATTTCGGCCGATGACGTCACAGTGGCGAATGTAGTTTCAGGGACAACCGCCGGGGCGCGCGCAGTTGTTTCTGCAAGGCGCGAAATTCAAACTGCTGGGTGGCATAGTAAGACATTTTGACGCCAATTCCCAAAATTTTCGTTTTTTTTAACTTTTTACAAAAATTGCTTTTTTTTGAAATTTTGAAATATTTTTTTTAATTTTTATTTTTGAAAAATTTTATACAAAACTTTATGTTTTACGAAGGTTTTTGAAAATTCAGAAAATTTGGAAAAGGTCAGGTAAGTGCCAAATTTTGAAAACTTTTATAAAGTTTGAATGTTCTGGGTAACATTTGGCAAAAGGCCACGGAGGGTAGGTCACCAGAGCAATACATTTCCTGTACACTCTGTCCTCTATCTGATTAATCTTCTCTTGAAGTACTTATTTTACAGTAAGTGTCCCACCAAAAAAAAAAAAAAAAAAAAACTCAATACTTTGCCACTTTCGAAATGTCAAAACTGTGATAAAAATATTCAAAACATCGGAAATGTCAAAAAAAAAAATTTTTTCAGAAAAATATTTGCGCCCTAAAAAAATTGGCCATTCAAAAAATTCACAAATAAAAAAAAATGAGAATAGATTCCGAGCTTTTTTTCTTATAAAAAAATTTCAGATTGTTGAATGAAAAAAAAAAAATGGCGTCCAAGCAACAGTGAGGGGGCGTATTTATTGACAATCGGATTAATTCCGGCAGAAATATGAGTCACACATGTCTTTATCGAACACAGGAGACCGAGCGATATTTTCCACTCCACAAAACAGGAGAAGAGAAATCAATTGGGCCACTTTACTCCGTACCATTATTGTTGATGAAATGTTGTATGCAATGAGACTTGTTTGATATCAATTGAATTGTAATACATTTTAAATTTTGAAATTGGTATATTGCTTCCCATTGCGCTCAATTTATACAGTCATGAATAAGCTGATTGGGACAGCGATCCATTTGAAAATTGGGACAGCGGCCCATTTTAACATTGGAACAGCGATCGAGAGGATGACCTAAAAATTGAGATATTGATCCGATCTAACATTGACATACTGTCCCAATACGGAATTGGGACAGTCAACTAATCGAATGTGGGACTGGGACCCAATCCAAAATTGGGACAAACACGCAATCAAAAGTGGGGACCATTGTCCAATCGAAATTTACGACAGTTACCCAACTAAAAATTGGGACACTCAGCAGATGCAAAATTGGGACGATTATCCGAGGCAAAATTGGGCCAATCTGAAATTATAACATTATCACGATTCAAAGTTGGGACGACGCCGCAATCGAAATAACCAGCTTACCTTAGTCAAAAATTGGGACAGTGTCCCAATTCAATATTTTACGAACTGGCAATTTCGATGTTCATACTGCAGTGAAAAATGGGAGTACAATTGCAATTGAATATCGATACCCTAATTGAAGATTGGGACATTCTCGAAAATTGGGACATTGTCCTATTGAAGAATCAGGATTATTCAGCTTGAGGTTACGTTATCATTCCAGATGAACGTTGGGAGTATGCCACAATATAAATTTGCGACGGTGTCGTTGTAGAAGAGGACCTTAATAAATTGGGACATGGCCCAAATGAAAATTACGATATGGTCCAGGATAAAAATTGAGACATTAGCCAATGTATAAATTGGGACATTGACTTACAACACTGTGCCAGGTGCAGCCCTCAGCATCGTTACGCCTGAAGTTTGGGACAGTGTCCCAATATTAAAATGAGACAGCCTCCAATTGGATTTCCATATTTACAGATGAAGAGATATTAACACTCCAACAATCACACTTACCTTCCGACGTAACATCCTGGGGGTCCGGGCCCCCGTGGACCATCCCAACCAGCATCCATGTTCCCAAAACAATACAGACCACGCGGATGAATCTCGAACCACCAAACGCGTAGTACATTATCCCAATCCTTGGACCCAATGGCCCGTCGTTTGACACTTTATCATATTACATTATTACCACCCCCAATCAACCCCTCATTCGGACTCATGAAGTCACTAAAAATCTTTTCTATTGCACAGCATCCAATTGGTCCAGGATCACTCGCGAAATGAGAGAAATTTGTTCTTTTCGCGGGGAGAAAAAAAAATTACTGAAGATATTATGGACTCTAGTGGGTCTTTGTGCCGGAGACGTGAGTACGTCAACGTCGACGGACTGACGACGAACAACGGCGTCGAGGTGACTCGGGGCTTATCGGGGGCTGCGGCTCCACGGCGCGACCCCGAGGCGCCGGCGCGACCTCATGGAACAATGCTTTATTTCTTCCAACCCCACATCACCACCCAACCACCCACCCACCCATCCGCGCCCTGCGGCGAACCCTACATGGGGGCAGGAGTTCACGTAGCGAGTCGGGAAATCCGCAACACGATGGGCAGCCAACACTACGAGTCCAGTCAACTTCTTGGTAGTGGTTTACGTATTTTAGCGGAGGAGAATGTTACTTGGGTTGAAGCATTTTGGAAAATTGTTCATTTGACTTTTTTGACAATTTGAAATTTTGGAAAGGCTGGTCATTTGACGGACTTCATCTCAATGGTCCAGATCCAACTTGGAGATGAGAATCCAGAGCGCTCTTAATCCTTGATGAATGCAGAGTGTATCTCTGGTGTCCCAAGATGCAGAAGCTGGTGCTGATGTGCTAATTGAAGCATTACCGTTTAATTTGCGGAGTATGGATCTGGTGCAATTTGCGCTCATATCCCCGATCGCCCCACTTAATGTATATCATTCGAAATCCAACGGACTACTTATCGTTTGATAGTATTTGATCGGAAGAGACCTTCGATGCCAGATAATTTGATTTCATTTCGAAAATTTGTAATTTTGACCGTGTGATTTTTTTTTAATTCTCCACTTGTGGTCCCTTCAAAATTTGACATTTTCAAAATGTCAAATTGTTGAAAATTTGTGAAAATTCTTTTTTTATTCAGGAGGGAAAAATTAATTTTTGTAGTGGTTCATTTATTCCGCCCGTCCCCTATCCCCACCCCTTGCGCGCAGTAACCCTCTCACCACCCACTCTGCAATGACCCCTCCATGGGGGGTAGGAGTTCATACACGTACTCCGTAACACATCTGATCCGACAACGGCATGACGACAGTCAGGTTTTGGTTATATATGGGAAAATTTTGCTTCATACGTGCTTATCGGAGTGCTATATGTGTTGAAGGAAATTGATGCGGGTAGATTCCTACAAGATTCTCATTTTTTTTTGGGCTATTAAACTTTCCAATTTACCCTTTTTGCTATCATTTTTTATTTTTGAATTTCAAGTATATTTGTACCAAGTATACTTGCATCAAGTATATTTGTACCAAGTATACTTGAATGAAGTATACTTGCATCAAGTATACTTGCATCAAGTATACTTGCATCAAGTATACTTGCATCAAGTATACCTGCATCAAGTATACTTGCATCAAGTATACCTCCATCAAGTATACTTGCATCAAGTATACTTGCATCAAGCGTACTTGCACCAAGTATACTTGCATCAAGTATACTTGCATCAAGCGTACTTGCATCAAGCGTACTTGCATCAAGCGTACTTGCACCAAGTATACTTGCGCCGAGTATATTTCCACCAAGTATACTTGCACCAAGTATACTTGCACCAAGTATACTTGCACCAAGTATACTTGCACCAAGTATACTTGCACCAAGTATACTTGCACCAAGTATACTTGCACCAAGTATACTTGCATCAAGTATAGTATGCATAGAAGAAATTTATTCATCCCGAAGATAAAATTTTGTTTACTCATCGTTATTGATGTAACTCATAGTGCTAATCTGGGATTTTTATAGCTGGAATAAAAAAATAAGTACGATGAAAAACATATCTATTTTCATCTCTGGGACAATCGATCGGACGCGTGTCAGGAGTTTATCTTAATAGATCACTAAAGATGTTCTACTTTATCTGCACAATTTGCTGAAGTTAACTTGAATGAATTTTTAATGAATAATTACTATACGAGACTTTGGGGAATACAATTTTTTTAGAACGATTGATTTTTGAGGGAGCGCAGCAAAAATCTGCAGCATCCTGATTGTGTGCGCTTGTCGGGATTTCCAGGGGAGGTCTACGTTGTCTGCATATTTTTTAAATGAACTCCCAGGACGATTACAAGTCGCAAGTACTGTACTTATTTAGAAAAAAAAAGAGATCCAAAAAACTCTAGGATAACTGCACACGCTACGACAATTATCGTGAGCGTAGTTACACATGGTACTGGCCCACTTTTACCCACTTGACAAGACGGTTTACGTAATATACAATATATAGCATGCACATAATACCAAAGTGAGCTACCATGTATTTCTAATATAAGATGTCTGATAATGGCGAATGGGTAGGAAACAAATCCGCGTGTGTCATTACCGTGCGATCCGACTGGTTGAGGGGGTAAAGGAGGTTCTTTTTAATACTGATGACAAAAAAATTTTTTTTTCACAGTTGTAGGAAATTATGTTTAAGGATTTTGGAAAATAAATTTTTGCAATGATAAAATTTTTGAAACTTTTGCAATAATAAAATTGTTGAAATTGTTGAAATTTTTGAAATTTTTGAAATTTTTGAAATTTTTGAAATTTTTGAAATTTTTGAAATTTTTGAAACTTTTGAAATTTTTGAAGTTTTTGAAATTTTTGAAGTTTTTGAAATTTTTGAAATTTTTGAAATTTTTGAAATTTTTGAAACTTTTGAAATTTTTGAAATTTTTGAACCTTTCAATTTTTTAAATCCATTCGAAAATAGCAATATTCAGTTTTCCGGAAGTCAACATGTGGACGTTCTAGGGAAGCCAAAAGGACGGTTTTTTATAATTGCTGTAGGTTCCAAATTCAATCGATATCATCCACCCATCGACCCATCAACCCATTTTGGAATCCTAGGAATTTGCAATTAGAAATTTCTCTCCAATTGCAACACTTCAAAATTGTCTCATTTTGACCGGGGTTTGTATACATAAATTCTTTTATTTCACGACTTCCTCTTGTCTAATTACAAATGTGGTCCTGAGGTCTGTCTTCCCATTTGTCATGACTGAAAAAAAAATCCAGAGATTATTTATCGTGCGTGAAAAGGAGGCCCTTAACCCGATTAAAAGCAACATTGTGTTTTGCCTCACTTCATAAACAATTTACTGGGATACGAGATTAGTCCAGAAAACGTCGTACTCCTTCAGGATGCTTCCCCTAAAATAAAAAAAAATTGTTTGGTTATTTCTGCATTTTCCTCTTCAATTTTCTAAAAAGGCCCTACTGGGCACCCATCCAGAAGGTTGGGATCGACTTCCGCCATTTAAGCCATCGTACTTCTCACCGCAGGGTAAACCCCCGAGAACCCCCCGCTGGCGGGCACCCATTGGGGACCAGCCCCCTTCGTCGGGTTAGGTTCCCGCCCGGCCTCGCGGCCTCATTTCACGGGGACCGCCGATACATCGGTAGCAATCCATGGGAAAATAATCATGTGAAACTTCTCCGGAGGCTGGGCGCGAAACTAGAGCCTTTGACGCAGATACTCTACCCACAACACCGCACCCCGAGCTGTGTGTGTGTGTGTGTGTACCGTTTTTTCTCATTATCCCCTCGCAAATTAAATATCAACACCATCATTTTTTTTTTTTTTTTTTTTTCTAGTGAAAAAAGTGAAGAAATATACCAATTGAATCAATCACATCGTGTCTCTCCCACTTATCAATAATTTCTATGTACATTTAATGCAAGAAAAATTCCCTCCGCCGTTTTTCTTCTGCAATAGTTCATTAATACACTTCTTACGAAATCGGTTATTTACAAATATGGCAACTGGTCTTGCCTTTCCAAACTTAATCGATACGGTCTTTCAACTTCAATATTTAAGGACTCGCGGCATGTATAAGTTATTTCAACATTAGCATTGAGATATCAACGAGTTATGGTAATAACCATAGACACGCGACATTTTCTGGCGAGATTTAGGAATCGAAATGGAAAAACCGGGGAAGGTCACTTGTCTCAAAAGATCATTGGGATGATTTTTTTTTTTTATTTCACAATGTGTTGGTCGCTTGATCTAAGGTCGTCATCTCGGATTTGAGAAAAAAAAAATTTCTAATCCGAATCATTTTTTAGGTAAATCGAAAATTGTAGTTTACCGGACAGACGACCAACGATCCAACCGATTTCAACTAACACACACGAACACACAGCCTCTGGCGGAAATCTGACACGAGCAATATTTCACTCCTCCTTTAGCCTCTATGTTAAGCACTCTGGGAGTGCTTTCAAGTCGACACTTACGTAAAGTATACTTGACCACCACCATTGTTTGGCGCATTCCAAATGAGCGTGGCTTCCTCTTTTTCTTTGGGGTCGGCATGGGTTATCGCACTGCATTCATCGTGAACTTTGGTGTTTGGGGTGTGGGCAAATTTACCGATCCATTGGTGGGTCTCCGCATCCCTTGCCTGAATGAAAAAGCCCTTGTAGTAGCTCCCACCGCGAATGGTTACTGAAATAAATTGGGGCATCGGTTATCCGAGAAAAATGCACTTTTTGGGACACTTTACATTTTTTCATTACGCTTAATTTTTTATGGCAATTTTATTGAAGTCTCAGAATGTTTTTTACGTTTGCAAAATTTTGAATTAAATTTTTTGGCCGCTTCTGGAGAGGCAGAAAGATCTTCACATGCGTGAACGAGGTATAGCCGTTACCGATAATTAACTCCAGGATCAATATTTTTAATTACCTTTGATCTGCGCTCCGGGTGCGTAATTATGGGCCGACTGCAGGAACTGATAAGGACTCGTACCCGCGGCTTGCGGTTTTATCTGGGCGTGATAAGGCTGGTTTGGGCGATCTTTAACGCAGGTATCCACTGGAGCTCCATCCGGAAAAGCACTTGCGGTGTATATAGTCAACACCGTCATACCCGCGAGCAAAAGCACTCCGTTTGGTGACATTGTTTATGCTAATTTGTAGATACTCTATTAAGAAGAAAAAAAATTTTTTTTAATGCAAAAAAAAAATTTGAAAAAAAAAATTAAATTTTGTCAAATTTTTTTTTTTTTCAAAAAATTTTCAATTTCTACTTCTTTCCACAATTTTTAATTTTTTTTTTTTTCAAATTTTCCTCTATTTTTATTTTTTTTTTATTTTTTGAATTTGGATAATTTTGGATTCTTTTTGGAATTTCTAAATAATTTGTGGAACGTTTTTTGCAATTTCCAAATTTTTTGTACCCCATCCGGAAAACCACTCACGACATGTATAATCAACCCCTTCATTCCCACGAGCAAAACCACTTCGTCTCGTGACATTATTTATGGTAATTTGCAAGTTTACAATGCCTGTCCGGAGTAGAAAATCGATGGTACCATAACACAAAATATTCCCTTTTATTTCGAGCTATTTTTAGACGTTTTTAATTCGCTGCTTCTAGTTTTTTTCGCAATGGTAAAACGTTGGTTCTCCATTTGTTGTTCGGCAATTTTCCAATTTCCACGTGTTCAATTTTTTTAATGTGAGTTCTAAATATACCTAAAATTTTGAAAAGTTCGGAAAATTTTGGACTTTTTTTTTTTGACTTTGGAAAATTTTTGAAAATTTTTAAAATCTCAAAAAGAAATCAAATAACAAAAAATTAGAAATTTCAAATTTTCCCAAAACTCGAGACAACTTCCAAATTTTTTAAATGTGAAAAACTCAAAATTTTCGGAAAAAACCATCTTTCCACGAATTTGTTAAGACGCTAATATCGCACTATTGTTGGCGGTACTACCTCTTATAAGAGCAGTCTGTAGTGAACTGTCCGAAAATCCTGGAGATTGCACGTCAAAGTGAATTGCTAATCCCACCATAAAATTCTACATCCCCTTCTTTTCTCGGGTCTTTCATTTTTCAATGCAAGTGATTGCTATGACCCTCGACGTCTTCACTGAGGGGATTCAAACGTTTTTCTGCAACCATCTCTTGGAGATGATTTTTTTATCACATGGTAATTTCGCAAAATATCGAATTTCAAAAATTTCAAATTTCAAAAATTTCAAATTTCAAAAATTTCAAATTTCAAAAATTTCAAATTTCAAAAATTTCAAATTTCAAAAATTTCAAATTTCAAAAATTTCAAATTTCAAAAATTTCAAATTTCAAAAATTTCAAATTTCAAAAATTTCAAATTTCAAAAATTTCAAATTTCAAAAATTTCAAATTTCAAAAATTTCAAATTTCAAAAATTTCAAATTTCAAAAATTTCAAATTTCAAAAATTTCAAATTCCAAAAATTTCAAATTTCAAAAATTTCAAATTTTAAAAATTTCAAATTTCAAAAATGTCAAATTTCAAAAATTTCAAATTTCAAAAATTTCAAATCTCAACAATTTTGCAAATTTCAAATTTCAAAACTTTCAAATCTCAAAAATTTCAAGTTTCAAAAAAATATATATATGTATATATATATATATATATAGATATATCAATATATACACATAGAACAGTGAATTGATGTGTGTAATGACCGGTGGTCGGAAATTGAATGCAGCCGTTTGTTCAGTTTGATTGATTGAGGCGTATTGTCACCCCCACAATCGAATTTCCGAATCGATAAATTGGTAAATTCATAGCACCTCGCGGTTGAATGCGTTATTACGGTTATTCAATTCGCGGGGGAACGGATGTGTGAATGAATGAATGAATCCCCCGGATGACAATTTTTTTTTATAAAGATTGTATATTCTAAAATTGAGAAAATGTAAAGATCTGCTCCATGTAAATTCCATGGTATGTTCTATAGAATCCCATGCAATTTTCTATAGCGATTTCAATTGAAGCCGCACAACACTCCTATACTGATGCAGCTATAAGGCGAATCCCATGGAAATCCCACGGAATTACCTCGTACGTGCATCCTTCACTACTGTCTCCATGCATGTGAAACGCGATTGAAGCTCATTCCATCGTTGATATCAAATCAACGAGAAAGGTAAAACGGCAAAAAAAAAATTTAGTACAAGCTCTGCGTGACAGTTTGTATCAAATTGCGTGCTTTCTTCTCGGTATAATCCTTTGAGTCATACATTCTGTCATAAGTGGAGGCCGTCGAGCAAATTTCATATTTCTATGCATCACCCTGGAATTTCTCACACACACACACACACACACACACATGAGCCCGCCCGCGCGCTCATGCACGTACGTCCAGTCACACCTGCTTCCTCGCTCGCACATGAACACACACACAGACACACACACACACACAGAGGCGCACACATACTAATTTTCATCCTCCCATGTATTTTGTTCGCTCATTTCTCCTCGCATGTGTACGCTTTTCACACGACTATTCTATTGATTTTTTTTTCACCTCTCTTTGAACAATGGGTTCGGGCACCATTACTCCATTTCCATGTACATTTCCACAGTGCGTAAAAAAGATGATTTAGGACCTGAGTTGAGCTATTCGAATCTTATCTTAAATAGAGTCTGTTCCGCATATCTTATCTACCCAATTTGGCATGGTATGTGTGTGTGTGTTAGTGGCATATGTGGATGAGTGGGAGACGTATTTCAGTACGGTTGTGTGTGTGTGTTTTTTGTTTCCGTCTTTCTCATTTGTACGCCCCGAGTCGCTGCGGTCTGAGCATTTCTCCGGTAGGGCCTACTGGACACCCATCCACGCGGCCGGGTCCGACTTCCGTCATTTAGGCCGTCGTATTTTTGAACACAGGGTAAACCTCCAGAAACCCAGTTGATGTAACGCACCCCCCCCCCCCCCCCCCCCCCCCACCCACCGAAATAAGAATGTTTCTATTTTTGGGAATTACAAAATTTGATAAATTTTCGTTGTGTCTTCTTCATTTATTTATTAACTTTTCCCTTCCTTATTTATCTTTCCAAATTCATTTCCCAACTAGTGTCCATCAAGTGATCTTTTTTATAACTTCCGGTTTCAGAGGCCGTGAAAATAATAATTTGATAAAAATGGAGAGACGAATAGCAAACAATGTGAATAAAAATAATTATGTTTTATTACATGATCAAGTGGGATTGATTAAACTAGCAATGTCCAAGATTCGTTCAAACAGATGGCGTAAACAGAAGAGACGGATGTCGTGATCTGAAGGTTTCTTTCACGCACGTTCCTTTTAAACTTCTTCAACTAAATAAACACTTGAATTTTCAAGTTTCGTTTCAACTTCTTTGGAAGAATGCAAGAATGTAAAGATACCCCTTGTAACTGACAATTACGCAGATTCATGTAATGTATCGTAATGCTTGGATAACTTGTCTGTTTTGTTGTTTTGTTCTCTTTCTGTACTCAGTGTATTAGCAGAATAAACAATTGTTTGAATGCTTCAAATAAAAAAATAAAAAAAAACTTTGCAATTTTTCCTATTTCCTTTTGTCGGGAATTTTTTATGAAACTTCTCAAAAATTTTATCAATGAAATTTTGACTTTTCAAAATTGTGGTATAGAGGTAATTTACAATGCGCAAGATTTATTCAAACCAATGTAATCAATAGAAATCCACGGAAATAATCAAGGGAATGGTCTGTCAGACGCGTATGTCCTTGGAAATCCAACTGTATGATTATAACGGCTCATTACAATCCATGGGTTACACGTAATTATCATTATCTTGAATACCCCGTGGCACACTGTGTAACAGGCCAATAAAAAATCGCTAATTGATGAAAAAAAAATGAATGAAAATCAACACGATATTTACGATAGAACTGAATTTGTTGCATTGCGCAACAATTGCGTCCTTCGCAAAAGGAGTCGGTGTAGTCTTCATTTTCTGTGACCTCGATAGTCGTGGAACGTGAGAAAATCTTGTGCGCGTCTTTTAGGATCATCATTTCTCCTCGCAATTTTCCCATTAAAGTCTTGGAATTTTTTTATCAAGAAATTTGTCGAGTTTTCCACAACTATTTTGGTTTTTAGCTCGGGGTGGTTGAAGGAGCTCCAGGGCTTGGGCAATTTTATCCAACTTTTTGGTAGGCGCAAATTTCATTATTCCAGCTCCAGGTGCAATGATTCAATTTGCCGAAGACGTGGCAAAGTTAAGAGAAGTTTGTGGAGAGGGAAATTGGACCGGTTATAAAACTGTTTTTGAGGTCGAAACTCGAGCGACATTTTCTAATAGTCTTCTAAGATGCCACCACAATTGATTTTTAAACAAAAAAATACGGGAGAAAAAAAGAAATTAAGCCAAAGTTAGCATAGGGGTCAAATGGGGCAAAGTTAAATTTTTGACAATAAATTTTTTCGTCCCAACTTGATGGACACTTTTCAATTAGACCCCCAGTATGCTATTTCAGTAGATTTTGAAGCGAAAAATGTAAAAAATTTTTTTTCGATTTTGGCTGAGTTAACATTGGGGCCTTATGGGGAGGTCAACTTAAATTTTCAAAAATCAATTTTTCCGTCCCAACTTGATGAACACTTCTCCATCAAGATTTTGTAACAAAAAAAAACGAAAAAAAAAAAAAAAAAAAAAAAATTGGGACCTTACGGGGAGGAAAATTCAAATCCTAAAATTTATCCTGAAATTGATTTCAGGGACGAAAAATGATAAATCGCTTCGTGTTCTATCCATAAACTGCATTTAGATCATCCAATGATACACATATGAGTGATGCGAGCAGAGTGAGCGACAATTCATTATTCTAGGGACTCTTCATGGGGATTTAGCTTCTTTTGACGATTCCACTCCTTTCACTGTCTCAACCGAGTCCTGGAGCACTGGCAATGACATCAAGG
The DNA here is from genome assembly GCA_026005395.1 of Asobara japonica. Classification (NCBI taxonomy): domain Eukaryota; kingdom Metazoa; phylum Arthropoda; class Insecta; order Hymenoptera; family Braconidae; genus Asobara; species Asobara japonica. The sequence goes on along the minus strand of BQMI01000352.1, from coordinate 3,105,675 downwards.
AGTCGACTCCGTTGGACATATGTGTCGGTAATTCCGAAATAAATTTCATGCTAGTTTTCACACCTTTATTCCAGATGCCTCGAGTGCAACCAATCAGTATCGTCGGATTCGGTACAGTTTCTATCTGTGAAAAATAAAAATTCGTAGTTCAGACGATATAGCACACCTCTTAAATAATAAAATAAAAAAATACTATCTTCACATTACTATGAGATTTTGGTAAATATAATCGTCATGAGAACATAATGTGAAATAAATATAACAGAAATAAAATTAATGGATTGAAGAATAAGAATGAATAACAAAATAAATAAAATAATAAGATAAAATGAAAAAAAAAACTTACCCCTTTCGTAATTTCAGGGCTAACATACTCTTTGACATAGGGCGTTATGTTATTACAAATTTTCTGGTAAAATTTGATGGTGTCTTCAGCTGACGACCACAAACCTTCTTGCACGGTATAATAAACAAATCCACCGGCCAATGTTGACTTGACAGCAAATCTAGAATAAAAAAAAAGTGCAATGAGATGAAAGAAAAAAAAGAAAATTATGATTTAGATGAGAGAACACTTTGCTCACCTGATGACTCCCATTATTATTAATTAACAATCTCAGCTACTGCAGCACTTTTTACAATGATCAATAACACACTTAGCTCTTAATAACAATAAATAATATTATGTAAATGTGAACATTTGGGAGAGGTAACCTCGAAACTGCGGTAAATGCGAGCGCGCCATCTTCAGGTTGTCAACATAGAATCAATTACACAAATTATGATAAATACATGGGATTATGCAATCGGGAAGCTCGGGTTGGATGATAAAAACCATTTTCCTTTTTTTTTTGCAATTTTTCATTACGTTTTTTTATGGAAATTTCGATTTTTGGGGGGTAACACATTTTGGCGGGAAATTTGAATTTTGCGCTTAGACAATCGAAGGAAAATGGATTAAATGGGCGGACAACAATAACTTTTGCAGTTTGCAGTGCGTTAATACTGTTGTTTAACAACAATTTCAATGACTTTGAGAGTTTATAATCAGTTTTTGCAAATAATAAAGGTTTTTGAGTCGCGTAGTTAAAGATGGCGTGCCGTTCACGGGCGTATCGATGGATACTTGACGTCTCGTCTTCTCGTTGTATTTGTCATTAGTTTATTCGTCGAAGTGATTGTTCCCCATGTTATAAAGGTTCTAATTAGGTTCTAAAAGGTAATATTAACATTGTTTATCCATTTGCGCTTGAAATATTGCTAAGTCAAACGCGCGAATTGAAGATATGGCGATCTTTAAACGAATGTGTCATTCCCGTTAGATTTAGCCTATATAAGGATTTGCATGATTTGGATCGAGGAATTTATGCATATAATGATCCATTTTTAATTGATTTTAGGCAGAGTTCATGATTTTTTCTGGCATTTCGCGTCGTCGGCGCGGAATGCAAAGTATAGCTCATATGGACTCGATCAATAAGTTCGGGATATCATATACCGCAAATGTCACGAACCCGTACAACCTTGCTATCTGATACTCGCTTCACGGGGGCCGATTTTTCTCCCGAATGAGCGGATTCACGAGAAAATGTTATAAGACTTATTTGTCGAGAATTGAATTTCGGAAAGAAAATGTAGAGTGACAGTTTTTATTTGGACCCGCCGTTCTCCGCAAAATTCAAGATTTCGAAAATCTCAATCAATTCTATTTTCCAGGTCTTGCAAAAAAAAAAACCATAAATATGATGTCCGATCGTAAAGCTGAGTTGGAGAGGAAGAAGGCGAAACTTCAAGCAATTCGGGAAGAAAAAGAACGTCGCAGAAGAGAAAAGGAGCAGAAAGATGTACGTCATATATATATCAATAATTAGTCAAATGCAAAGTTTGACCTCAAAATATTCGGAGCTCATTTGTAATTCATTATAAACAATTATCAATGATTTTCAGGTGGAAGAAGCGACAGTCCGAGCCGCTGGCACTGATAAGGACCATCGAAAAGAGCTGGACGCAATGTTGTCCTCCCTGGGTGTGGCTCCAGTTTCTGGTATACACATTCAATTACTCAAAATATAATTGCAAAAAAAAAAAAAATAACTGCCCGAAAAATCGGGAAGTTGAAAAAAATGTATGCCATGCGACAAATTTTTTTAAAAATTTGTGGAATTTAAATGATATTTCGAACTCGATAATATATATATATATATATATATCTATCACAATAATAATAATAATAATAATAATAATAATAATAATAACCGGGCCATAATAATAATAATAATGGCCCGGTATACCACATTTTTCAGTTTAAGAAAAAAAAAAAATGAACAAAAAATTAATGAAATAAATAATAGGCAAAATTGATGAATATCTGTTTAATATATGCTTTTTGTCTCAATGTTTCTATAGATGTTTTATCTAGTCTCTCGAGTATGAACTCACTAACTTCGGATCAGAGTAACAATGTCACACCTGATGCAAGTATGCAGCCATCAAGTATAACTCTAGCTCAGAGGTGAGAAAATTTGATATCTCACGTTTTAATATTTTTTCAAAGTGAGTGCACTTTCTCAATCGTTAAAACAAATTGACATTGAGCGCCAAAGGAGATTGAGTAGGATGAACTTCATAGTTCAAAATGTCGTCGGATTTGTATGATAAGATCAGGAATTAATTGATTCATTGAATTTTGCTGGAGTAGTTCAGCGAAGAAGAAGGCGAATCGTGAACTGACAGTGGTTTCAGTAGCTCATACCAACATCCCACCTAAAGAGCCAGTGGTCTACAGCAAACAAACGCAAACAGCTCAAACTGCGCAGACATCTCACGACGGTGAGTCATACTTTCATAAAAAAAGTTAAAAAAAAATAATCACGAATTGAGGATGTAATGGAAAAAAAAAATTTATTGCGACAATATTTTCTAATTCATAAAACAACGAAATTTATTTTGTTTTACATTTTATTTTCCCCAATTTTTTAACATTGCAGACAATCCATTACATCCTCAAATGATAATTAACAGAGTGAGATAACACTTACAGTAAAATTATCTCTGGTTAATGTCAACAATTAATGATTAATTTGATTAATCTATTAAATTATTTATCCCCTCACTTTCGTTAAACCATTTTATGTTTATTTTCATTGAATTCGGCCGAGGAAACTTACATATTCACAAGTCAATAATTTATTTAACTCGTAACTCGATTACCAATCGATCAGTTGACAATTTTTCGCACTCATTATTTACTTAAATTAATTGAAGCCACCTTATGGTGTGTTGACATTGTTTCTACTTTTTTTATGGTGTCCCATTTCCTCATCTGAAAATTTTTTTTTTCATTTAACTACCCATTTTATTACTAAAAAAACGAAATGCATGCTTTTTTTTTTGGTTATCATTTATTCCATGTTTGGGCTGTGGGTCTGTAAATTTTTTTTCTGATTGAAATAACGAGAAATTTCCGAATAATTAATAAAGCGAATTTTTAAGTTGTATTATTTATGATGCACTTTTAATTTTTATTTTCGAAAATTCTCGTTATTGATGTAAGTTACAGAATTTACAGTGACAAAAATAATATTCATGTGGTGTTTGGGACACGAGCTCCTTAACTCGTAATTTCAGTCGGATATTTAATTAATTGTTTGTTAATTGTACATAAATACAGTTTGAAGTGGCCGAAATATCAATTTTCTCCAATTTTTGAAACCTGCACTTGAGTGGCCCGTTAGTTTTTACCGAATATCTCAAAAACCAAAAGAGCTATGGAAATTTTTTCTTATACAATTTTTTAGTTCTCATGTTGGTCTACAAAAAACGTCCTCATGAAGATATCGCTATCTCGCTTAAATTTTGAGATATTTGGTGGAAACGGATTACACTCGATGAACCGGTTCGTTGCTCATTATCGGTGGGTGTGCTTTTTCGTGAATATCTCGGAGGCTAGGGGAATTTAGATAATCTTCATAGGAGCTTTTTTGTAGGTCTCAATTGCCTCTACAAAAAGTCTTCAATGGGGTTTTCTCCAGCTCTGTTTGTTTTTGAGATATTCATCAAAAACCGAGGCAAAGTTTTATGACTTTACTGCAGAACTTTTCGTACTCGATAGTTCATTAATCCGACTGATATTGCGATTTATGTCTAACAAATGGCCCTGGTGTGGTGAAAAATATGTTGCAAAAAAAAATGTATAAAGGACTGTCCGCATCCTCCTCCGCAAACACCATCTACTCGTACTGTACGACAACGTCACCAACTCACTCTTGCTCCGCAGGATACTTTGAGACTGACTGGTGGCGCCCCAGGAAAGGTGGGTCTGCACCAAACTACCTATGTATGTTTTGTCTAATTTTTTTTCATTGTTAATGAGTAGCCGGATTAAATTCCCAGTCAAAAATATCCAATACCTCTCTCAGAATGTTCATCAATTTTATATATTTTTTTTTATTTTTTCATTTTTATTATTACATTTTTTTTTTTAATCGAAACAGTGGAAAATGTGACTTGTGAGAATTTTGAAATTTTTGGAATTTTTTGGGTTTTATTTTGGAAGTTAGAGAGAATTTTTGAGGATTTAGAAAATCGGACGAACTTTACATTTTCTTGAGTTCGAAGTTTTTTTTTTAATTTCTAAAAATTTTCAAGATCATCGAATTTTTCAAAATTTTGCAGATTTGAAGGATTAAAAAAACACAGACGAAAATTTCAAAAATTTGTTCCACAATTTTGGGACTCATATTTTGCATTATGAATTATTACAGAAGTATTTGTTATTCGATTAATTTCTAGTCTAATTTTAGATTGATTTATATGATATCTAATTATTCATTAATTAGTAAATTAATGAATTGATTTATTGATTTATTCATATACAATGTATATTTTTCATTGGATATTTCTGTAGTGAAGTGGTAAACTAGGATGACCCTCCCAAAGATTTCCGGACAGAAAACAAATTATTTTGTAGAAACCTCCAAAATTTTACATATTTTTTTTTACTTCAAAAATTTTGGGCCTCAATAAAAAAAAAAAATTTAACTGGAAATTGAAATTTCCAATAAACGAATTTTGGAAGACAATTTACAAAAGTAAAAAAAGTAGAACCAAAAATTTGCTGAAAAAAATTCTAAATAAATTTGCAGTTTTTGGAGATACATGGAAAACAATTATGAGGGATAATTGTAATTATTCTACTTTACCAATTAGCTACAGATTTGTTACTGGTTATTTAGTCCGGCAATATCTTTAATGTCCTCTCGTTAAGTGTTGTTATGTGTTGACATGAGAGAAGGGCTTTCTGAGGGATGTGGAGGATTAAATAACTATCTTTTTGATTAACAAAAATTATTTGCTTACATGCTTTATCACTCGACATCTCGAAAATTAATTTGAAACACAGAATTGCTTACAGATACTCCACACTTTTCAAGAATTTTTTGCGAAATTATTTCGAGGGCTTGGGACATTGTTGGGGCTTGCATCTTGGGCTTCTATTAGTATAGTCTACATGGTGGTGGTTATGGGGAACTCTAGTGGTGTCCTCAGGCCTATGACTCAAAGCTATCCAAGTATTTTTTTTTTCTATATTTCAATAGAGGATTTCAAGACGACAAAATTTTTCGCTTAATTTAGAACAATCAATTTTTGGAATTGCATAAAATTCCATTTTTTTTCCTACATTTATTAATGATTTCTCACATTTTTAAAAACTGAGAAAAATTGAAGTGTCAAAAATTCAGTCTCCATTTTTTTTTAATTCCAAATTTTACTGAATTTTGCGGAATTATTTGAATTTCCAAATTTAGAGAGAATCGAAAAAAATTAGAGAATGCAAAAGTTTGAAATTTGAGGGACAGAGAATTTTTTAAGACTAAAAAAAATCTGCCGGATCCCAAAAAAATTCGAAACTTAGAAAATTTCAGAAACTGAAAAAAAATCGAAAATTTCTTAAATTTTTTGCACCATCAAAAAATTCTCAATAATTCCGAAAAAAAACAGGAATCAAGGAATCCACGAAGTAAAAAAAAATTCAGCGAAACCATAAAAAAATACTTGGATATTACCAAATAATCGCCCCCTCCATCCTAATTTTTAACAACAAACTTCGTCAAATTACTCAACAATTAACCAATGAAATGGAAGTGAAATTAATCGTAGAGATACTTTAGGGTGGGCATAAGTGTGACAAGGCATGATATCAGGTACTGAGTTCCTCCAAAAAATTAGAAAAAAAAAAAAAAAAAAATTAGGTAATCATATCGAAAAATTTGGACAATGCACGAGGCACAGCATTTCAGTCTAGACTCATGAATATGTTCGTTTCCTCCAGCGATTACAAGAATCTGCAAAAAAAAAAATTTTGAAAAATTCCTAATTACATTCAGTGCATTAAAAAAATTGCTAATTATAAAAAAAGGCAAGGAAAAAAAAATTGCATGAAAAATCCCAGAAAAGACAAATGTTTTTAAATTAGCCAAAAAAATGTGAAGAATTGAAACAAAATATTTTTCAACGCTGGAAAAAAAAATTATAGACTTTGGAAAAAAATTAGAAAAAAATTTTAAGTGAAAAAAAAAATTATAACGTTTATAAAAAAAGATTTTAGTATAGACATATGGCCTGAATATAAGTAGGCGTTAATAGTTAATTAGAGCAGACAAAATTCTTTTCCCTAAATCTTTACTCGAAAAAAAAATTCTTAACTAAGTGAACTATTTTTTGCCTTTCTCCCTCCCCCCAGCTCATGCATTCGACTATTACGGTAAGTTATGATTTCCCTTGGTTTGTATTGATAAATTCATTAGATCAATCGTGCAAAAAAAAATTAATTCAAATTAGGAAAAAAATTAGAAACTAAATTTAGAAGAAAAAATCGGAAAAAAGTAGGAAATGGCAGAGATCGAAGCAATCTCACTCTCCACCCAATTTCTTCGTTTTTCGAGACCGAATGATAAGCATTTTCCATCTGATAATTTTTTTTCTATCTATCTCTAAATGAAATTTCTAAATATTATTTTTTCTTATTAAGAATTTCGAAATAGATTGTGCAGATTGAGCCGGTGATTTTTCTCAAATATTTTGAAATCTGATGGAGATACGCCAATTTGTAATAAGACACTTTTTTAAGGTCAAGGAATTTCCTATAAAAAAGTTCCTATGAACATTTCGATACGTCCCATAGGTTTAGAAATATCCCATAGAAACTGGGATGAAGAAAAAAAAAATGTTCGAAGTCGGAGTTTAAGTTTTTTCGGAATATTTTTGAAACTAAGTACAATATCAAAATATTAGTAATAACCTTATTTGTTGGTTTCGAAATTCTCTACAAATAACATTTCAATCGTTATTTCGATATATCCCATATATTTCGAGATATCTCGTAAAACTCTAACTTGAAAAAATCCATGAATTTAGACTTGTTATCCCTTTACCTTTTTAAAAATATCTTCGAAACGGAGCCAGATATCGGTATATCGATGTGAACATTATTTGTAGGTTTCGAAATTTCCTATAAAAAAGTTCTTATCAATATTTCGATCCATCCCATAGAATTGAAATTACACCCCAAAAACTGAAGGGAAAAAATGAAATTCAGCTAAGCTGAAAAGTCACTTCAGATTTTTCGAAATAGTTTCGAAACCGATTAAGATTTCGAAATATTTATAGAAACCTTTTTTTTAGAAAATTTCAAGACGGACAAAAAAGTTTGATACAAATAGGCGCTATCTTTCATAGATTTCGAGATATTTTGGAAAATACGAACGAAAATTGAATTGAAAAATCGAACGTTCGAGTACTCGGGGTAAACTATATCTATATAATTGAAAAATGGCAAATTATAAATTTTTGAAAAGGCTTAATGCATAGCGCATGTCACAAAATTGCAGTTGGGGACTTTTTGTATAATAAACAAATTGGTTATAGTAAACAAAATCTTGTCACGACTTAACGCACCTTCCAGAGTTCTCGATGTAATTTTCACGCTCATTATGATCTAAATTAAGGCTATTTTGGGGGAATAATTGGTCGAAAGGTTTAGGGAATTAATGCATAACACATAACAACAATTGTACATTAACAAACTAACGGCTGAAGCGCAGTTTAAGGTGCGGATTTTTATGAATGGGGTTTTGAGATTAAGAGGTATTCTAACTACTGTGGATTGCTTAAATTTTTTTGAGTGAAACTTTATCAGGTCTTTGGATTTTTGGGCGTTCTTATAAAATTTGGCAACTTCAAAAATTTTTGCAAAATTTGCTAAATTTCCGAAAATAATTTTTTTTTGTCATTTTTGAAAAAAATTCTATTCTCAAATTTTTCAAATTTTAAAAAACTTTTTCAATTTCCAAATTTGAAGAAATTTGAAAAAAAAATCTAGACATCGATTTTTTGAAAATTGGAAAATTCTGAAAATTTCACAATTTGGAATTTTTTTTTCAAATTTGGAAATTAAAAAAAAAATACGAAATAATTTGGTGAATTTTGAAAAAGTGAAAAAATGGTTAAATTCGAATTTTGGGAACGTTTTTACTAAATCTGAAGATTTGACTAAAATTTCACTTCTATTTGACCTCTACTAATTTCTCTGATCTTGATGTGAAGTTGCCCAATACCGACATTTTAATCAACAAATGCTTGACTAACAGCATGCTAAAAAATTAGAATTAAAATCACAACTCACACAAACTGACGAAACGCTTCAGACTCCATTGAATAATTCATTTGGTTGAATGATTCATTGAGAAATGAACCGTGAAATTTTCCAAAGAATACAAAATTGATTGACATTTTCTTTTCCCTCCTTCAAGACGAGTACAATCTAAATCCTGGTTTAGAGTGGGAGGACGAATTCACAGGTAGGTGATAAACTACGATGAATTAAATGTCAGCCCTCAATTAAATGTTTAATATATATATATATTGTTTTATTAAATTTTTTTATCATGAGCATCCCCACGGCTTACCCTCACGTTCACCACTTGTATTAAAATGCAAAATTTGAAATTTGAACAATCGAAAATTTTTACGAAAATTTTTTTTTTTAATCTCAAAATTTTGAAATTTACGATTTTTCTAAAATTTTGACAATCTCACAAAAAATCTCAATTTTTAAAATTCTCGTAAACTCAAATATATAAATGATCCCAGTAGAAACAAAACTCACAAACTCAATTAGTAGAAAAAACAAATAAGTAAAAAATCCAAAAATTTTGTAAAAAATAATAGGAAAAGATAAAAAATATGAAGAAATATTTTTCAAAATTTTGCCGCCATAAATTTGTTCAAAAAAAAAATTTTGTTCGAAATGAAAACATCATTTGTCTCCACCCACTTTTCCCCATTCACGTGATTCCATATAATCCCCCAAAAATCACTGGAAAATGCTCGTAAAAAGAAAAGGCTTCTGCAACTCATAATTAATTTGCACAAAATTTGTTAATTATTACGCCAGGCGTATACCACTCATAGAAAAATTCCATTTTTTTTTTACGTACGATGGCTCGTTCGACTTACCTGTGAATTTACCAGGGTGCATCACTATTTTTTATTTCGACTCGCATGACAGTATTCCTCAGTCGTTTCGTCACAGAGCTCCCTCGTTCTCCAATTTTGCCAATTTTATTTTGCATGAGACTCAGGAAGTTGCGTTCATCTTTTTATTTGCTATCACAATTTTCATATATTTATCATTATGTCACCCATCACCAAAACTATCGAAATTAGATGCAAAACTATGTAATTAAATTTTTTCGAAAAGGTTCGAAAAAGACAATTTTTTTTGCCTATGACAATCAGATATTTTTTGTTATAATTTTTTTGCTTTTTTTTTATGCCAATATTTTTCGTATATATATAGTTTGTCAATAATTTATCTAAAAAAAAAATCTGATCGTCTTTAAAAAAATTGTGACGTCACATTACGTAATTAAATTTGCATTTCTAATTGAGATTATGATAAAGCATGACAGGGGTGGAGAGACCTCTCGATGAGCAGCTATTGAATATTCTTCTCGCGTGACTAATGCCCATTGCATGTTGCAATATTTATTTTCCTACTCTTATTTAGACTTATTTAGAGTTATTTACCGTGGTTTGTGGAAAGAAAAAAAATTGCAGACCAACTTTATCGGGGCAGTGATGAATGGCCGCTTTTGAAAGGATTTCTAATGATCGTGAGGTACTAATAACTCGATTTGACAAAATATACCTATATATTGTTTATAAACACGTAATTGTTTGCGAAGAAGATCTTATAGGACTGAAGAGTTCAACGGTTGCGTTGAATTTTTGACATAGTCCGTGGAGGGGGAATGAGTGATGCGCATGCGCGACGCGCATGCGCATCGACTGTCTTCTATGGACTCGCGCCCATGTATAACCACAATTCAGATTCAAAAACCTATTTTTAAGCAAATTCGCTGCAGAAATTATATAAATTCGTGAAATTTTGTCCAATCGTGTTATTATTGTCCTTAATTTTCATCAATAAATTCCTTCTTTCCAAAAAAATTATTGAAAGCCGCATGTAAGAAGCTAAGCTCCAAGAGGCTGCAGTAGCGCTAGACAAATTAGTTTTTTTTTTTAATCCGATGAAAACATTTGAGTCATGGATTTCGGGAGATTGCCGCGAATGCGATTGGAAATTATTGAGAATAGGGTTGGGAAATGGATATTGGGGACTAGCTTATTCACCACAGTTTTGACATATGATGATGGCCAAGCCGAGGATGAGGAGAACAGTCTTCCTCATATGGATGGTTTCCAAAGTAAATTGCCGCCTGGAATTTTGCCGCACGGGTTGCCCCAGGTTAAGGAGGTCCAGCCAGCTGTCACCCAAGTCGAGCAACAATCGAAGGAGGAGAAGCCAAAAGAAGGTAATTTTAAAAAATTCCATTTTTCCGACATCTTTCTCGCGAAAATGTTTCTTGTGTTGACAGATTATCTTGTAAAATGACATACAACGTCAAGTTTGACAAATTCCGTCAATATGTGTAGTAAATTGTCATAATAGACGAGGAAATCAAGTGGAGATTGCATAGAGGTTAGTTTGAATTTCCCGCGCATTTGCGCGCCAACTTCACATTGCTTGTTGGCCAATCAGAAGCGTCGTCCGTCGATAATCGATATATTTCGATTATTTCACAATTTCACGATTCTAAACATCGAAAAATATTCCGAAAAAAACTGAAAAAATAAGGTGAACAATTAAAATTACGCTCATTCATTTTTTGTTTAATTTCCAGTGAGAGAACTGAGTGAAGAGGAGAAACAGATGCTCATACTATCCGAGGATTTCCAGAAGTTCATGGATAAAACTAGCAGAATTGTGGAGAGGGCGTTAGCAGAGTCTGTGGATATTTATGCGGATTATACCGGAACGTTGGATGGTGATGAAGGAATGTATGTACAAAAAAAAACAAAAAACAATAATAATAATAAGAACAAGACAATCTTCCGAAGCTGCCCCAAAAAAAAGTCTCTCCCTTTTTTATAGCTATTTTAATTTTTTTTTTGTAGCAAACGCATTTGTTCATTAACTTCCGTTAGGCATAAAGACCGGAAGTGGGGAGGTCTTACTATGATACGAGTCTTGAAAATGTTCTTCTTGAACTAACCAAAACTAATGAATAATTATGTCAAAAAAGGGACGAAAAGAGCCATCAGCGTTTGTGGTTGAACCGTTCATTCTACGACGAGCGTTGGTCGAGAAATCGTTGTGTGACATCTTTGGACTGGTCGCCCCAATTTCCCGAGCTCCTCGCAGCCTCCTATCACCACAACGACGACGCGCCAAATGACCCCGATGGCATTTGCCTAATTTGGAACACAAAATACAAGAAAACAACTCCCGAGTTCATATTCCACTGTCAATCGCCAGTTATGTCCACAACATTTGCACGTTTTCACCCAAATTTAATCCTCGGTGGCACCTATGCCGGCCAAATTGTTCTATGGGACAATCGAGTTCAGAAGAGAACGCCCATTCAACGAACTCCACTTTCAGCAAGTGCACACACACATCCTGTCTACTGTTTGAATGTTGTGGGAACTCAAAATGCGCACAATTTGATCAGTATATCGACGGACGGAAAGATGTGCTCATGGAGTTTAGATATGATGTCACAGCCTCAGGAGACACTGGACGTGCAGGCTAAACAATCCAAACCAATTGCTGTTACGTGTTTAGCATTTCCCCATGGAGATGTCAATAATTTTGTGGTTGGATCTGAGGATGGAACGGTACACACTTATTTTTTATTTTTTGCAGTTCTTGGGGGTTAATTGTGACTGCCCGCGGGCCAGTGTATATGTATGTGTGTGTGTGTGTGTGGGTGGGTGGGTTGTTAGGTGGGTGGCTGGGTAGGTGGGAGGGAGGGAGGGTGGGTGGGTTAGTGGGTGGGTGGGAGGGAGGGTGTGTGGGTGGGTGGGTGGGAGGGAGGGTGTGTGGGAGGGAGGGGGGGTGTGTGGGTGGGTGGGTAGGTGGGTAGGTGGGTGAGAGCGCGTGGGTGGGAGGACAAAATAACCTGCACTGAATCTCCCTATTTAAATCAAATTCTCACCTAGGTATACTCTGCATGTCGCCATGGAATTCGCGCAGGTGTTACCGAAACCTACGAAGGACATCAGGGCCCAGTGACATCCGTCAGTGCACACGCTGTCCAGGGTGGCATAGACTTCTCCCATTTATTCTTGACGTCGTCCATCGATTGGACTATTAAACTCTGGAGTCTCAAGGAGAATAAGCCCCTTCACTCCTTCGAGCACAATGGAGACTATGTCTATGATGTTGCTTGGTCCCCCACTCATCCAGCACTTTTTGCCGCCGTCGATGACTCTGGACATTTGGATCTGTGGAATCTTAATCAGGATGCCGAGGTGCCCACGGCGAGTGTTGTCGTAGATGGTGCCCCTGCTTTGAATAGAGTTTCGTGGACACCAAGTGGACTTCATGTGACGGTTGGAGATGACTCCGGAAAAATTTGGGTTAGTATCGTTGCGCCTTCTTGTTCTTCTTCTTCTTTTTCTTCTTGTCCAATTCCGGAATTTTTTTTTAATTTTCATATAAATCGGAAGTTGGAAAAATTAAAAATTGCAATATAACTAAAAAAAAAAAAATTGGAAATATTTTTCGAAAAGCGAGATAACTTAAAATTGATTAACTATAGGTGTATGACGTTGCTGAGAATCTGGCCCATCCCAGGGGCGACGAGTGGAACAAGTTTTTGTACACACAGCAAGATCTGAAGAATAACAAAGCTGATGAAGAGTTAGATAAACTCAATCTGAGCTCGGGACCGTCAAGCCTGACGTCCATGTCGTCGATGTCGTCAGTGCCAATCAGATAAAGAGTCATTGATTTTATTGGGCTGGAAGAAGTACGAAAAAAAATGTCCATCTGGTTTTGGATTTTTTAAGAGAAGATTTTCTTTCATTCTGCAAACAAAAATGTAGATTCTTCTCTGTCTGCAAAAGAAATGTTTATCTCCAGAGTTTTGTCCTTCAAACATTTTTTTTTCCATATTTGCGATAATTTTCACTCAAACTGAGATTTAAAATCTGTATTGTCGATTCACATTCGAAAAGCTGAGACAAAAATGTGTAAAACAAATATTAAATCCACTTCTAAATCTGTCCATGCTCCAAATTTCTGTTTGTAAGGTCGTATTAGTAATTTGTTTATGCTTGTGTAAATAATTGAGATTATATTGTATTTTTTACGTGAAGCTCTGCATAGTTGAGGGATTTAATAATTAATTAATAGCCATAGATAATCACTAAAATTAAATGAATGTAAAATAGCTTGTTTTTTCGGAAACTGTTTCATTGAAATATTCGCCAATTGTCTCATTTGCGCAACATTATTTGTCCCAATTTTTATATTAAATTTCATCATTATTTATTAAAGAAAAAAAGTGGTCATTGTACAAAATTGTAAAAGCATTTAATTTGAATAAAATCCTAATACAGTATTTTTCTTTATGGTGTTATTTATGTTATGGTGAAAAAAAAGAAAGTTGTGTTACGTTAGCGTGAATTGTGTGCCAAGGGAACAATTTCCAAAAGGAGAAACAATGGGAAATTCGTATTATTAATTCAACTTTTTATGGGGAATATGAATAATTAATTTTCGTTAAAAACGACCGGTTCGTTAATAAATAATGAGTTTCCCCAATTTTAATTTTGCAAATGCCGCGAAGGCCCCTGTGACGTCACAGCGCTGGACCCGGCCTCCATGTGGCGCCATCTGTCGGCGCAATTGCTCATTAGAGTGTCAGATTGTTTTGATCCGGTGAAAACATTCGGTGACCAATTTGGCGCCAAAATGTCAGAAGAAAATTCGAGAAAAAAAATGCTAGCGATATTGTTTTGTAGACGCTACCACAAACTTTTTATTCAGTTGGACTTTCATTATTCACATGTAATTATGTTTTCATTTGTTCCCACTGACAACTTGGGAAATATAACCTTCTACATTTATTATTCCAGCCGACAGTTTGAATTTCGCGCCACCCAGAAACAATCGCTCGCGCACCACGCGGTGGTCCTTGAAACTACATGCGCCACTGTGACGTCATCGGCCGAAATTTATCGTTTGAAAAACAGTGATGTTTAATTCATGATTTTGAAGAATCTGGAATATGTTCCGACCAATTTCGCATCGCATAATCTTCTACACATTAGGCAGACTCTGTCAACGCTGAAAAGCGTAGATGCAGGTGAAAAAAAGTCGCCTAATTAGGCGATTAATTGCCGGTGAGTGGAAGAGAAATTCCAACGAAAATGAAGGTGATATACAGTTTCATGAGGCTAGGGCGCACTTGACGTCATCATTCGCTGAAAATGGTGAAATGAAGCGATGGTGATTCATGGTTCGATTGGTATTGCGGTCGGTGATAGAAATCGATTGTTGCGTTTAATGATTGTTGTGCTGGCATGAGTCACAAATTGAGAATTGCAAATTTAGCCAATTTAAAATGTTGGGAAGATCCTAGACCCGCGATTTCCAAAATCTTGAAACTTAAGTCTTCGAAATTTTGCCGTAATAACTTAAAAGTCATGAGAAATTTTGGAATTAAACAAAATAATTACTATAAAAATCGAAACGTCATTTCAACAAATTTCAAATTTTTACATTTTAAAAAATTTTACATTTTAAGTATTTTAAAAAAAGATCTTTAAAACTAAAATTATAATTTTCTAAAAATTTCACTCCACCTTATCCAATGTTCAATTGCTTTTACTATTGCACGCACGCCTCAAGAAAGCCCTATATAGTGCATTGCCCCATGCGCGGAAACCGCGGGGCTTCTTCCGCGCGCCCCACGCGGTCGCAGCTGAAACCAAATACGCAATAAAAAAAGTAAGAGTTTTTAGGGTGGGGGGGGGGGGGGGGGGGGGGGGCTCATTGGCTGCGCGCCGGTCGTCGACGATAAATCCGTCAGTGTTTGTTGAACGCGTGAAGGAAGTGTGTGTTTTTTCCCGCCTATTAACTTCAATCCGCAAAATTTCTTATAGTGACATTTGCCCAATTTTTTCCCCGGAAGTTCAATCAGTGGTTTTTTTTTCTGTGAAATTTGAAAAGTTTGGGGATTAAGACAAAAATGGGCGATCCGAAGACTGGTAAGTTGACCCAGTTATCATTCTTCCGACGTTTAACAATTTTTTACGAGCGTTAATTAACTCTGCAACGCACGTGCCACTTTCCGGACGAGCCCGGTTTTTTGGCGGGAAAAGAGTTTGAATTATTGACGTTTTGGTTGGACGTCAATTAAACTGGCGCCAATTCAATGGTTCAAGGGGTACAGCATTTCTGGGCAATTTTCGGGGCTTTAGTCACGTGTCAATTATTATTACGGACGATTCTATCTATTTCGTGTGTGCGTTTTCCATTTTATACGCTTTTTTGGCGGCAGAGAGGGGAATTTCTGTGAGGGGATGGACTGGACCCAGATTTCGGACGGGGTCTAACCTAGGCTCGATGCGCGGGCCCAGTGGCCGAACGCCACTTGCCCCATATCCCAACTTTTTAAGGGAGTATCACATGTTTGGCAAAAAAACAATATTCTGCAGCAAATTTTGTTTGTTTTTTTCCTTAGTAGAGAATAATATATATGTCTGCAATAAAGTTAAGTTATGAAATCGAAAAAAAATTATAAAATGTTTGAAATTACATTTCTCACATGCTCGATTTTTTTTTCAATTTTCAAAATTTATAAAATCAAAATTTGTATTATTATTATTATTATTATTGTGGTTTTTATTTATCATTTTTTTTAATAATAACAATATTCATTTTTGCTAAATATTCGGTGCAATATTTGGTTTTTCCATGCGATAATATAGATAGATATATATATATATATATATATATATAGGTAGATTTTCATCAGTGGTTCATCCGAAATTCGTCAAAAATAAATTTGATAGTAACAATAATTGAGAATTTCGCTTCATGTATATATGACAAATTGTTTATTTAGAGATTTCTTATAAAATTTCACTATTGCAGGTAAATATTTGCGGAAATAAGGCGGGAAAATCGCGGGATCGAACGCGCGGGAAATTCAAATTCTCAGCTGTTCCCATTTTTTATAATTTGAATTGCATTTTATAATTTAATTTTTGTGTTCAATTTTGGTGATTGTAACAAAACTTTTGCATTCGATTTGTGAATTGAATCGAGCTTCCTTCAGAAAAAGTTGGTACACAACTTTGAGGGTGTAATCAATATTTCGCAACTGTACAATTTTTTAATACACGAATGGCCCAGTTTATCTCATAACGTTTTAGCATAGAAACGGAATTCAATACCGAAAGAATAGAAGAAACAAAACAGAGAGAGGGAATATCGAGAAAATGTGGAATTGAATTGACATGGGAAATTGAAATTGCTGGATTATTGACTTTGTCATTTCATTAGTTCACGTCAAGCGAGCTTACCACAATATTTTCATAAATTACTCGAAAAAAAAAAAAAAAAAAAAAAAAAAAAAGCGCAAGTTTTCCTAATTTATCAAATTTTTCGAAATGTTTGCAAAAAAATTGCTAAATTTGCAACAAAAATTCTCAAATTTCAGAGAATTTTTTTTTAATTTTTCCAAAAATTTCAAGCTTTTTAAAAATTTTTTTGAGCAATTTCAAAACATTTTAACATGTAAAAAGAAAAACAAACGAAGGAAAACATATTTGCATTTGCCAACAAATTCGAAAAAAAATCTCAAAACTCAATAGAATGTTAGAGAGTGGAAAGAAAAATTTTAAAAACGAGACATTCCAATGGTAGAATAGAGTTCTCCAGGTTTAAACTACTTCCTTAAATGTCGTTTACTCGGTCAATGTATAGTAATAGAACTTGTTTTTGTTCTTATCTCATACACTTTTATCGGAGATAACGTCACGTTTCTGAGTCATTGTCATCGCGAAATGTCGTCACTGCCGCATGATACACTTGTTTCGAAGGTCGATGATGAGTTTTATTGAGATGAGGTTTTGTTTCTGCGCATCGCACGTCCAATATAGACCAATAAAATATTTTAAGAAATTGCAACACGCCCGAAATTTTTCTGATTTGAATTCCTCTCGATATAGCTTGAAGAAGTCACTGGTACGAGTAGAAAATTATTACTCGTCGACAGCTGGTCAAGGAATTAATGTAGGAGAGATTCTGATAAAATATGCTTTTCCGCTTGTTGCAGAGCATATTGTGATGACACCGAAATGCAAGACGGCGAACTCGACGACTTTGATTGTCGAAAGACAGACACTGGAACTCGCGGGCAAGGGGCAGGATGTGCATGTTGCAGGGGGAGATCATCGGGGAATTGTTATAAATAAACATGCAGCTGCAGGTAATGCAATATCAGGAATCATCATGAACTTCCCGATATGTTAGTCTTTTAAGTCTGCCTCCCCATAAGGCCCCAATGTTAAATTTGGCGAAAATCGAAAAGAATTAATTTCACTTTTTCGACCCGAAATCGACGGGAATATCTTCTGGGGGCTCCTATTGGATAGTATCAATGCACACGGGACCAAAAATTCAATTTTAAAAAAATTAAGTTTGCCTCCCCATAAGGTCCCAATGTTAACTTTGGCGAAAATCGAAAAAAATTAATTTCACTTTTTCGACCCAAAATCGACAGGAATGTCTTCTGGGGGCTCCTATTGGATAGTATCAACGCACACGGGGCCAAAAATTCGATTTTAAAAAAATTAAGTTTGCCTCCCCATAAGGTCCCAATGTTAAATTTGGCCAAAATCGAAAAAAATTAATTTCACTTTTTCGACCCAAAATCGACAGGAATGTCTTCTGGGGGCTCCTATTGGATAGTATCAACGCACACGGGGCCAAAAATTCGATTTTAAAAAAATTAAGTTTGCCTCCCCATAAGGTCCCAATGTTAAATTTGGCGAAAATCGAAAAGAATTAATTTCACTTTTTCGACCCGAAATCGACGGAAATATCTTCTGGAGGTTCCTATTGGATAGTATCAACGCACACGGGGCCAAAAATTCAATTTTAAAAAAATTAAGTTTGCCTCCCCATAAGGTCCCAATGTTAAATTTGGCCAAAATCGAAAAAAATTAATTTCACTTTTTCGACCCAAAATCGACGGGAATATCTTCTGGGGGCTCCTATTGGATAGTATCAACGCACACGGGGCCAAAAATTCAATTTTAAAAAAATTAAGTTTGCCTCCCCATAAGGTCCCAATGTTAACTTTGGCGAAAATCGAAAAAAATTAATTTCACTTTTTCGACCCAAAATCGACAGGAATGTCTTCTGGGGGCTCCTATTGGATAGTATCAACGCACACGGGGCCAAAAATTCGATTTTAAAAAAATTAAGTTTGCCTCCCCATAAGGTCCCAATGTTAAATTTGGCCAAAATCGAAAAAAATTAATTTCACTTTTTCGACCCAAAATCGACAGGAATGTCTTCTGGGGGCTCCTATTGGATAGTATCAACGCACACGGGGCCAAAAATTCGATTTTAAAAAAATTAAGTTTGCCTCCCCATAAGGTCCCAATGTTAAATTTGGCGAAAATCGAAAAGAATTAATTTCACTTTTTCGACCCGAAATCGACGGAAATATCTTCTGGAGGTTCCTATTGGATAGTATCAACGCACACGGGGCCAAAAATTCGATTTTAAAAAAATTAAGTTTGCCTCCCCATAAGGTCCCAATGTTAAATTTGGCCAAAATCGAAAAAAAATAATTTCACTTTTTCGACCCAAAATCGACGGGAATATCTTCTGGGGGCTCCTATTGGATAGTATCAACGCACACGGGGCCAAAAACTCAATTTTAAAAAAATTAAGTTTGCCTCCCCATAAGGTAACAATGTTAAATTTGGCCAAAATCGAAAAAAATTAATTTCACTTTTTCGACCCAAAATCGACGGAAATATCTTCTGGGGGTTCCTTTTGGATAGTATCAACGCACACGGGGCCAAAAACTCAATTTTAAAAAAATTAAGTTTGCCTCCCCATAAGGTCCCAATGTTAACTTTGGCGAAAATCGAAAAAAATTAATTTCACTTTTTCGACCCAAAATCGACGGGAATGTATTCTGGGGGTTCCCATTGGATAGTATCAACGCACTCAGGGCCAAAAATTCAATTTTAAAAAAATTAAGTTTGCCTCCCCATAAGGTCCCAATGTTAAATTTGGCCAAAATCGAAAAAAATTAATTTCTTTCAAACGTAAAATTGTTAATCAGTGATATGTCCTGAGCTATGAAAGTTATGAAAAAAAAAAGTCATAAAACATTATGTGTGTATTCTTACATAAGGAATAACATTCGTCATACATTTTTTCTGCTATCTCTAACGGTGCTCGCCATACAGCGTCTTAAATAATTGAAGTGTAGATAAAAGTGAAAATTTTCCACTTCTCAGACTCTTCATTATCGGGGTCATTCCAATAACTTCCCTAATGTGTGGAAGGTCAATATATCGAAATCGTTGAAATTCACTCCATAAAAAATGTTAAGACCCTTATCAATATTTTATCTTTCATAGATTTCGAGATATGCCGTTTAAAAAAAATGTAAGAAAATGGTTTCTACTGAAAAAAAAATCAGAGACATTGTTTCCAAAATTGTGGTACAACAGTCAAAAAATTTGAAAATTAAAAAAAAAATCATGATTTTGCAAGATTCACAATTTCAATTTTTTTCATATGAACCTTTCGATAGGTCCCGTGCATTTCGATATATTCAAATAAAAACCAAAAAATTTGACATATTTCCCAGAAAGTAACGAGAAAATCCAAATTTTAGTTAAAATTTTCGTCTTCACAATTCTGTAAAATCAATTTTTTTACAGCAAATGGGATATGCAGACCCGCCCACTTGAGCCTCGAGTTTCGAGTCTTCCTCATCAGCGCACAGACGAAAAAGCACACCCAGGAGTCAAGGCGGCTGCAATTTTGGTTCGATAACTCATTACCCGAGATTGAGCAGCCCCACGTAGCGCAGGAATTTTTCCGCGAATTAGTGAGTCCACAGGAGTTCCCCAGAGGTATTACTTAATTTTTAATCCAGTCTTATGTTTCCCA
The DNA here is from genome assembly GCA_026005395.1 of Asobara japonica. Classification (NCBI taxonomy): domain Eukaryota; kingdom Metazoa; phylum Arthropoda; class Insecta; order Hymenoptera; family Braconidae; genus Asobara; species Asobara japonica. The sequence goes on along the minus strand of BQMI01000352.1, from coordinate 3,085,109 downwards.
AAATAATGCAGCCCTATATTTAAATTAATATAGTTTAAGAGAGTTAAATGAAAAAAAAATGGAGTGGCAAAAAAATTATTGGATATAATAAAACTAAAAATCTGAAGGTAATAAAAAAAAGAGGATTAAAAAAAAAATCGAGTAAAAACAAATTTTAGACAAGATTTTTTGAACAATTTTAAAATGCGTAAATTTGATTTTTATGCTAAGTTTTAATTAGTTTCTTCGTTGAAAAAAAAAAACAATTGTGTGAAAAAAATATTCTCGCAAAAATCAAATAATTAATCAGTCACTGTTTTTCCTTAAAACTTAATTGCTGTTGTTTCCTCGAACCGATTCGACGTAATCACGGTGGATTTATTCGCGAAATCATGAAGCATGTAGAAGTACCAGAGCGTAAAAAAGGTAGACATACGCAATGTGTACGAAAATTTCAAAAAATCTACATTTAAAAAATTTTTCTAATTTCGAAATTTCGAAAGAAAAAAAAAACGAAAAATTTTCCAAGCGTTGAAAAATGTCAAACAGTACCTACAAAGTTTTTTTTTTGAACTTCAAACAAATTAAGCAAAACAAAAATTAAAACAATTTTTGTAAATTTTTTTTTTTTTTTTTTTTTATGAACAACTGGCAAATACTAATCTCTCCATTTTTCTTTCCCAGATTACGTCGGATTTATAAAAAAAATAATGAAGCTGATGCAGCACAAGTATCCGAGCATTAAAAAAATTGAGGTGGAGCTGAAGCAACTGGAGGAGCCCATAACTCTGCCAACGAGACCATGTAAATCACCCTCAATTTATCAGTCGCATTATAACAAACGTCTCCAAGTGGTTAAGCCACTGTAATTGAGCGAAACTGACTAGGAGGCGGGTGGGAGGTCAGATAATTAAATTAGAGTCATTGGTGCAAGTGAATGCCCATGAAACCTATTGAAGCAATTTCATTTCATTGATGTTTTGTCATTACTTTTTTTTCTGTCTTTTTTTGCTGAATTTTTTCAACTTTTTTTCCAATTGGTTATTCTTCCCTTATCCATATTACACCAATTTTTTTTCTCATTTTTAAAAAAATTTGGTCTCACTTTTATTTTCATTTTTCGAGAAATTTTGACGAATTTAAAAAAAAATTGGGAAATTTTTAAAGAAAATTTTCAAAACTTTTTTTGTTTTTTTTTTGGATTTTTTACTTTTTTTACGTATTTTTTTTTACCATTTACTTTTGTATGGTTTAAACCTTATTACTTAATTAAAAAAAAAAAAAAAAAAAAACAACGTTAAAAAAATTGTTTTCAATCATTCCAAATATTATGAAAAATGTTTTGGGAGTTTTGAGAATTCTTAAAAAAAAATCTGCAAAAGAGCTAAACAAATTTTTAAATTTCTAATAATTAAAGAAAATTCTGATTTTAATTCCTGATAATTGAATTAAAGACATTGCTTCCATTTTACATAGCTCATGTGTTGTCACGCTCAGTTTCAACAATTTATTTTCCATTATTCACAGCTCAGAGAGGAAACTGTCTGTACACTCTACCAAGAAAGAAAAGTGTTCGGATATCAGGTTCGACTTAGGTTGCGAAGAGATGTTTTCAGAATTTTTTTACACTTGCTCTGCAATTTTTTCATGATTACAATTTTTATCAGACGAACACACTATCACGTAGTGCAACTGATTTTAGAGGAGAGCACATGTAGTTCAAACGCTAAAATTCTATTTTTTTACAAAATTCCAGAACTGAAACTGTCATATTGAATTTGCGCGCAAAGTATTGAAAATATAGCAAAAATGTTGAGACAAAAAATGTTGCTCTCGTGAAACCGAACAACTTTCGTCGTATCAATTTTTTTTCTATCTCCGTTATTTACAGAGATATTGGATGTGAGAGTGAGGGATGCTGCGCGCGGTCCAGTGGACGAGTTACAATGTCTCTGTAATCTCCGTAAATAGTGAAGATACGAAAAAAATGAATATAACTAAATTTGTTGAGTGTAAAGAGACAAACATTTTTCGTTTGAGGATTTTTTTTCTATCTTCAATCGTTTACTTGTAAATTTGATATGAAAATTTCAATGTCGAGTTTTTGTTTGTCTCAATTTTTGTCGGGGGAATTTTTGAATTTATTATTCCTGCTCCAAAATATGGATAAAAAAATTGAGAAATAATTTAGTTGACCAATATTTTTAGCGTCTGAACTGAAAATAGCTTTTCGTAGATTGTAATTTTAGTCTAGAATTTTTAAACGCTCATGGCTGTTTTCGTGTTAGCTGTTCTATTCGTCAATTTTTGAATTTAAATAATGGATTTTCATGATATCAGTGTGCTAGTGGTACCAAGGACGTACCGATAATGTGTTACCATAACGACATTGATTTAATAGATATTGTTGCTTGGAATTAGACTTTTCTAAAAATTTGAATAATCAATAACTGACACACTGCCCTCATTGGCATGACATTTCCATCACACAACATTTTTCTACATTTTATTACACTTCAAAAAAATCGATATTTTGAGATTGAATTTTTTTTTAATTTTGAAATGAAAAATGTCTCTCAGAAAAAAAAATTTTAATTAGAAAAATTGAAAGAAAAACATGAAGATGCAAAATTGCAAAAAAAAACAGGCACTCTGAAAAAAACAAGAATTGGAAGGAAAAGTAGCAAAAAAAAAAATTGGGAAAATTAAAAATTAAAAAAAAGACGAAAAAAAATTATATTGAAAAAAAAAATTTCTCAATTAAAATTTGAAAGAAAATTGAGCAATGACACATGGCCCCCATTGGCATGAAATTTCGAACATTTTTCTCATTACATGATAAAATAGTGATAAGGCATAATCACGTTATCTTCTGAATTGATGACGCTCTTTATGAAACGAACAAATGATTTTTAGTAATGCCTTCTATTTAAAAAAAAATTATTCGTCAATTTATTTGCCTTTGAATAAACAAATAAAACAGGATCAACAAATTATGTTTTTAATGACAAGAAAAAATTTTTGAAGAACAAAATTAGATAATAAATTGGAAAACCAAATTGCAAAAAAAAAATGATTTACTGATTTAATACTTCCTTGATAGACGAATGGAAATAAATTGACGGATGATTTTTATACCACGACTTTTTAATAATTACTTGAATTTTTAGTGTCCATTGACGAAACAATTATTGGACAATCGATAGAATTGACTGCCGAGAAAGTGCTGGAGCTGATAGAGTCGGCATATCCCAATCCCGTCAATGTGGAGGACATGGCAAAGTAAGTTATCTTCAGTTCCAAAGCTTCTTACGCGCGCATTGAGACAATCTCTCCCATTTTGTTTTCCCATCATATGTCGAAATGTGAAGGAGCTAGGCCAATTTTCATGAGAACGTTTTTTGTAGTGCACACCGAGAGCTACAATAAAGCTCTATATGAACATTCGTTAATATTCTTAGTTTTGAAGATATCCGCCAAAAATGCTTTCGCGCGATGCCGCGGAATTTCTTCATAGATGGCGCACTTCCGGTACCAGCTGCGCGCGCAAGTCGCGAGAATTCTGATCGAGTCGAAGAATATAATTACCATAGGCTTTACTGTGTGGTATCAATGATTTTTATCACCACCTTAATAAACTGGAAGAGTTACTTGAGGCGGTAAAAAAGTTTCGCTCAAATATTTCAATTTTTTAACAATTTGGTTATTTGATTTTTATGTAGGGAGTACCATTGGGAACCGGATGCAGTCACTGGAATCATGGTGGCACTTGAGAAAAAGGGGGTGGTCAAGTCCATGGGACTCGGGGCCTTCACCAGAGTCGCTCATCAGGATACTCAAATAAAAGTAATCATAAAAAAAAAAAAAAAAAAAAAAAAAAGTTTCTTTTTCTTTTTATTTCTCGAAAATTCTCGCTTTGCAAATTATTTTTGAAAAATCTCAATAATTTTGACGATCCTAGGAAAACTGAAAATTCTATAAAATGTATATAATTTCTAAAAACTCCAGAATTTTTGAATTTGGAAAATTCGAGGTGCAAAATTTACAATTGGAAAAAAAATTTTGGAGATGTCCAAAATTTTTAAAATTGCAAATTCATTTTTTTTTTGTTTTGCCACATTCTTTGCTCCAATTTGCAAAATTGCAAAATTTGGAAAATCAAAGAAGCCTAAATTTAGAGTTTTAAAGTTTTATAGAGTTCTAAAGTGTATAACATTACCAAAATAATTCATTTGAAAATCAAAATTTCAGAAAATTAAACGAAAATTGATAATTTCCCAAACTTTAACAACGAATAAAAATTGGGTGAAATTTTTTAAGCATTAGAAATTTGCGTCTGGAAGAGTAGAGAATGTTAATAGAATTCTTTGAATTCTAGGTGGTGAAGCAGATGCCAACGATGGCCAGCGCTAAACAACCAACAATAGCTATCATTACAGCTCAATACTGCGAGAAGCTCGCCGTAGATTCAATGATAGAGAACAAGGAGACATTTGTGCGATATACAACAGTCGGTGAGTGCTCGTCATTCATTAAAAAAAAAATTTTTTTTAAATACTAAACGCAGCAATGATAACGCCTGAATGACGAAGCCCATTAATTAATCCCGAGTAATCTACCAACCGGCGGATATATTATTTTCTACCGAGACCATATTTTAACTATTTTCATATTTTAATTGTTGGAATTATAAAAAAATTCTCAATCAAATTTTTCAAACTCAAATGAAAAAAAAATAATATTTTTTTTTCTCATTGATGAGAAATAAATTAAAAAAATTTTGAAAATTTTTGGGATTAAAAAAAATTTTTTTTTAATTTTTGCACTTGATTTTTTGACAAAAAAATGGCAATTTTTAACAATTTTTTTTTCAATGATGTGAAATTCAATTATCGTAATTTCGAAATTTTTTGTCGTTTCGAAAAAAAAATTTGGCAATTTTGAAAAATCAATACCCCCCTTCCCCCACCTCCTCAATTTTTTTTATCTCGCATGACAACTTTAGGTACAGCAACATCTCCAGACTCCCCAGATGGTGTACCCAAGGTCATTTGCCGATTTGGTAAAGTAGCTTCTGATGTTAAATATCAGTGTACGAATAATCGTTGGAAATCATCCGAGGCTTTGGGCGGGCTTGTGTGTTCATTATCAATGCAGCTAATCATCAGATTTTTCACAGGAAATTGTCACGAGTGAACCACTGGGTTTTTTCCATGGGATTGTGTTGAAAGAAGTTTCATGTCATCTTGAGAATGTAATGGAGATTTTGTAAACATATCAACAAAAAAAAATTTTTTTTTTTTGTTGTTTTTCTTTTTTTTAGTTTTCCTATTTTCTTCACCATCTATATTATTTTTTCTTCAAAATGTTAGATATATTTTGTCTCAAAATTTTCAAGTTATCAGCAATTTTTTTTACAAAATTTTCATCACATTCTTATATGTCTCTTTTCATTGCATCTTGAAATCAAAGGCGTCGTCAACCCAAAATATCAGTTCCTAAATGTGACTAGGAATATGTAAATGTTTTTCGAATGTTTCATATAATCGACGAAAAAATTAATTAACAAAAAATTTGGAAAAATCGGTACAAATTTTAGAAACTGATTTTTTTCGAATTTCTGGAATTCTTCAACTTTTTTAAATTTTAGGTAAATTTTGAAAAACCCTTAATTTTTAAAAAATCTTCTGCACTTTCCGAAATTTTCAAAAGTCTTAGAATTTCTCGAATTTCCACAAATTTTAAAAACATTGAAATTCTGCAAATTTCAAATTTACGGAATTTTTCGTTGTATTTGGCTTCAGAGAGAAAAAACACTTAAAAAAATGGTAGTTACGCGCCTTTGCTTCCAGGGGCGCATCCATTTGTGGTACTAAACTACAAGTGCTAAATTACATGTCATTCACCGAATCACGAAGCGAATTAATGAGGGAATTGCACTCAATCAGAGAGAGACATTTTGTTTTTGAGATTTCGTTTTCCCATCATATGTCGAAATGTGAAGGAGCTAGGCCAATTTTCATGAGAACGTTTTTTGTAGTGCACACCGAGAGCTACCATAAAGCTCTATATGATCATTCGTTAATATTCTTAGTTTCGAAGATATCCGCCAAAAATACTTTCGCGCGATGCCGCGGAATTTCTCCATAGATGGCGCACTTCCGGTACCAGCTGCGCGCGCAACTCGCGAGAATTCTGATCGAGTCGAAGAATATAATTCCCATAGACTTAACTGTGTGGTATCAATGATTTTTATCTCCACCTAAATAAACTGAAAGAGTTGCGTAAGGCGTTAAAAAAGTTTCGCTCAAATACTTCCGCTTTGGTTTTTCTGCCCATTTCAAGTGCAATTCCCCTTACTCGTACAGTATTTATTATTCACTTGCACCTGTGCAGTACCGTTACTCAATCATACCTCTCGTCATTTCCGTTTCAATTCTAAAAATAAATTATTAATTTCAGGCGAATCGAATGTCTACACGCTGGGAAATATTGGTGCGCACAGAATAGTTTGTACGAAATTACCAACAGTTGGACACACTAGAGAAGCTATGACTGCTGCTGGGAATACGACGACTCGTTTGTTGGGTGAATAATTATGAAATTAGATTAATAAATTTTCACGGTCTTGGGGAAACCCCTTTTTTTTTTTTTTTTTTTTTTTTTTTTTTTTTTTTTTTTTTTTTTTTTTTTTTTTTTTTTTTATTATGAATTTGAAAAATGTTGCAACTTTTTTTGAGTCTCAGAAAATTCAAAAAATTTGGAGAAAAAAAAAGAAAGTTTGAGGAAAAGTTGGAAGGAATTTTTCAAAAATTGCGAAAAGTTTGAAAATTAAAGAGATTAAAAAAATCTCAAAAATTTGGGAAAAAAAAATTCCTCTTGAAATTTTCGGCAATTTCAAAAGTTTGAGAATGGGGGAAGAAGGGAACATATTTATTCATGGCAACTGAATTTTCGTCCAGGTACCTTCCAAAAAGTTGACTACGTGTTTTTGGTGGGTGTGGGAGGTGGAGTGCCCCATTACACAGATTACAATAAGCATGTCCGACTGGGCGATGTGGTAATCTCCCACCCCTCCCCCTTGAACAACAAATACGTCTATATGTACTGTGAAGGAGCGAAGTTCCTGGAAGATGGGAGCTATCATTTCGATACTAAGGAGTACTGTCCTTCGAATCTGGGGATCCAGGACATCTCTCAGGTATTTACGTAAAAATCTTTTTTTTATATTAATTTGGACAAATTCAATTTTTTTTTTCTGGAATTTTTGAAATTTTTGAAATTTTAACAATTTTTAAAATTTGTCGATATTTTTGAACTTTGGAAAATTTAAAAAATTTTTAAAGTTTCTGAAATTTTTGGAATTTTTTTTGAAATTAAACAAAAATTAAAACTTTTGAAATTTTTAATTTTTAATTTTTTAATTTTTCCGAAACAAAATTTTAGTTTTGAAATACTGGACAACCTTGGACTTCTCAAATGCTTTATCAGTGAAACATATAATCTATTTTCCAGACCCTGAAGACACAGGCGGACGAATCGAGTCCTCCTTGGAAACACTACCTAGAAGAGGGTCTCGAAAACTTGGGAAACCAATCTCAACACGACTTCAAGAGGCCCCCAGTGGAGTCCGATAAGCTGTACATGACAATTGGAGATAGGGAAATTATTGAAGTGGAGCATCCCGCCCCCCAAACCATAATCGGCAGCAATGTAATATCCTTTTTCTGTATATTCAACTCATCCAGTCCCGGAAAAATTCATGGGTTTTCCAGAAAAGTGGAATATTTTCCCTCTCTCAAATTCATTTTTCTGTACTTTTCAAATTTTTTAAATTACTCCCAAATTTGTAAACTTCAAATTTTTAATAATTTGAAAAATCTTTAGAATTTTTTTTTACAGTTTCTCGAATTTTGAAAATATTACAAATTCTTGTATTCTAGAAACTGCAAAAAAAAAGTTGTCAAGATAATTTTCAAAAATAATTTTTGAATCAAATTAAAAAAAAAAAAAACAAAAACAAAAACAAAAAACAAAATTGAACAATCTTCAAAAAATTGAATACATTTAAAATCGTCAACAACTTATCACAAAATTTTATAAAAGTCACTTTTCGATTCTGAGAAATTTTTACGAATATTATCAATTTAGGACTGCCCTAAGAGGCTGGATGGACCAAAGATTCATCTGGCACCTGTGGCATCTGGGAGGATCGTTTCTAGAGACGACCAATTGAGGCAGAAATTCGCATCGAGATTCGGCTGTTTGGCATTCGACGCTGAGATGGACGCCGTCGTCGAGAGCATTCTGGGAAATTGCCGAGATAGTTTTGCCGTTGTCAGGGGCATCGCGGATTATAAGGATGGCGCTAGGGGCAAGGAGTGGCAGCCCTACGCAGCCCTGGCCGCAGCCAGTGTTGTCAAATCCATTATTTGCGCTATGGACCCTCCCACTAATGTCTAAAGTCATCTCAAACTCATCAAAAATTTTCAAATATTTTTTACAATTTTTCAAATTTCTCGAAAAATTCCCAAAATTTCAAATTTTGAAAATTCAAAATATTGACGAGAAATTCGATTTTTTTTTCATTTCACAATTTTTGTTTGCAAATTTTTAACATTTTGAAAATTTTTGAAACTTATCTTTTATCGTTTTTTTTGCAATTTTATAGTTAAAAAAAAATTCAAATCTGTGAATTTCAAAAATACACTGAGTTGCTATTTTCTCAGATTTATTTTGAGAGAAAAAATCGAGAGACAATTTTTGAGACGAACTGAACCGTCGACGAAAAAATGTTAAGAAATTACTCATCATTAGCGATGGTAGTAATTAATACTGAAACCTGAATGAAATGCTATAAACTTACGATAATATGAACTGCAGATCAAACCAAAGCTATTATCAAACCATTACTAATGTTCTAACGTTCCTGGTAGATCCAATTAAGTCGCAAAAATCGATAGGATAGAGTTTTGACTAGACTAGATGGATTTGAACATTACGATGTTGTTTAAGGATGCAAGGGGAGCCCTAACTTTGGCAATGTTCACCTTCAATTATATTTTCTGGAATCAGTGGAATTAACAAATTTTTTATTACTTTTTTTTTTGCAAATTTTTTGATCAATTTTCTAATTTTTGTCATATTTTGTCTGGCAATTTTCGAAGCTCTGCACTTTTTCGCGTCTTCGAATTTTTTAATTTCTAGGAAATTTTCAAAATTACACTTTTCAGAAATATCTGAAATTTCGGATTTTTTCGAAAATCTTTTAAACGTTTTCCAAATTTGACAGTTTTTCTGGCATTTTTGAAGACTTCAGAAATTTAAGAACCTGCAAACATTCTGAGAAAAATTGAAAAAATCAAATTTTTTTGAAAAGTTTTAGGAAATTTTGGAAACTCTTAAAATTGCCAAGATTTGTGGATTTTCAAATATTTTCAAAAAATTTGAAATCCTACATTTTTTTTTCAAGATTTTGACTTCTTTCAAATTTTATGAAATTTTTCCAATTTTGCCATTATTACCAAATTGCATTTTTTCCAATGTTTAGAGGAATTTTTGAAAGTATGAATGAAATTTGTTGACTTTTTCATTTCTGCAAATTGACTTCCATTAAACGGCGCGTCCAAATTTTTTACATAATTCTCATATAATTCTCGTATTTCAGGCTAAAAAATGTAATCAAAATAATTCCATTGCATCCTGATGATAACAAAATTTACCATATTATACTATACTATAATACAAAGAAACTAATATTTATGTGCCAGTGTGTTCAAGTATACGGAGAGTACTGCCATAATTCATGATAATCGTTGAATATTTCAAACAGTTTAAGGAAGAGATAGTCGTAACGGGACAGGGTAGTTTATCAATGTAAAATTATGGCGTTTGAAACGACATGTCATCCGAGTGGACTTGGATTCTAAACAAATAAATTAGTCACCTAAATTAAAAAGAACGAAATTAATCGAAGTTTTGGTTTTTTTTTCAAATTTTGAAATTTTTGCTAATTTTTTGATTTGGTAAATTTTTGAATTTCGAAAAAATTTTGAAATTGGAAAATTCAATTTTTTTTTCAATTTTCAAATTGGAATTTTTTTTTTTCAATTTTGGTTTTTTGAATTTTTTTTTGGATTGAGAAAAATGTTTATGGGATTTTTTGAAATTTGTTGAGACTGGATTTTGGGGACGGAATAAGTATTTATTTATTTATTTATTGGAGTTTTATTTTTGTGGATTGTGGCGTGAGTATTTTAGGGGTGAGATTAGGGAAATGCTGGAGTCTATCTAGAATTTAGTGGTAATTTTAGGGGTAAAGTGAAGAGTCCGTATTAATTGTTTAAGGGTGATAATTGTGGAGTAGCTTTATCGATTTTGATTACATTTACCTCAACCGTAATTTATTCTTGTCGCATTACATCTAGGTTTAGTTATTTAATACGAGGTTCAACCGCACGTTGACGCTAGTCGGAAAAATTTCACTTTATGAAGCACGGTTCGGAAATCTTGAAGTTAGAGCATCTTGAAGTTCTCAGTTTTCTTCACATATTTGAGCTTTTTGGAGAAGAATAAAAAATTTTTAAATTTGAAATTTTTGAAATTTGAAATTTTTGAAATATGAAATTTTTGAAATTTGAAATTTTTGAAATTTGAAATTTTTGAAATTTGAAATTTTTGAAATTTGAAATTTTTGAAATTTGAAATTTTTGAAATTTGAAATTTTTGAAATTTGAAATTTGAAATTTGAATTTTGAAATTTTTGAAATTTGAAATTTAAAATTTTTGAAATTTGAAATTTTTGAAATTTGAAATTTTTGAAATTTGAAATTTTTGAAATTTGAAATTTTTGAAATTTGAAATTTTTGAAATTTGAAATTTGAAATTTTTAAAATTTTCGAAATTTGAAATTTTTGCAACATAAGAGTTCACAAATTCTAAAAACTTTGGTCAATCTTCTGTAATTTTTCAGCAAACCGACTCAAATTTTACCGAACCGTGTCATTAATTATACACTTACTAATTCAATTAGTTACGTAAACTTCGTACCCAACAAGTTTGTCACTGATTTAATGGTGCAGCGTATTTATATTTCCATGTTATGTATCATAAATATGTCTTCCAGTGGACCAATCGAGCAGAACCATTATTCATAATTTCGTAATTTTTCACTACGTTGTAAAACTGTCATTTGTTGTCACTCAATGCTTTAGAGAGAGATGTGAGAATTAATAAATCCGTACCATGAAAATCACTCAAATTGTGTTAATTAGAATAAATTTAGAAATTTGCAGCCCACCCTTTACAATTGTCAATTTTTTTTCTTAACTCTCTGAAACTTCTCAAATTTTCAATAATTTCCCTAAATTCAAATTTTCGGAAAAATGTACAAATTAAAAAAAAAAAAAATTTTTTGCAATTTTTCACTTTTTGAAATTTCTCAAATTTTTCAAAAAAATTTAAAATGAGAGAAAAATTGCAATATTGAAATTCGACGAACTTCTGTTTTGAGTTCATCTCGCGATTATGTAAAATATCCGCAAGGTCGTAAATACGTGACTCATTGATTGATATTCATTGCAATGTATTAATTATTACGTCATACGGCGCCTCGTGAATCACGAGGAAATAAATTTCAGGAAAGCCGATACGAAAGGTCGTGCCTCATTTCGCGGATTATTTATAGTATCCCCCTGACCATTACTATAGCTACTTAATACACTTGTTTGTTACATCGCATTAATTTTTCTTGCAATTTAGTAAGCAGAACCAATGTCTCAATTTTCTTGACGATTTTCGGGGGTTCCCCGTTTCCCACAAAATGCGGCCGCTGACGTCACAGTGGCGCATGTAGTTTCAAGGACCACCGCGAGGTGCGCGAGCGATTGTTTCTGGGTGGCGCGAAATTCAAACTGTCGGCTGGAATAATAAATGTAGAAGGTTATATTTCCCAAGTTGTCAGTGGGAACAAATGAAAACATAATTACATGTGAATAATGAAAGTCCAACTGAATAAAAAGTTTGTGGTAGCGTCTACAAAACAATATCGCTAGCATTTTTTTTCTCGAATTTTCTTCTGACATTTTGGCGCCAAATTGGTCACCGAATGTTTTCACCGGATCAAAACAATCTGACACTCTAATGAGCAATTGCGCCGACAGATGGCGCCACATGGAGGCCGGGTCCAGCGCTGTGACGTCACAGGGGTCTTTGCGGCATTTGAAAATTTAAATTAATTGCACTACGAGTTGCTTATTTGAAAAGATTATGTGCAACATACAAAATGGCGAATATTTTTCCTTCCGCGGATTTTCAAGAATGAGGAAAACCAATTTCAGTATTTTAATCGTATAAATCCCATCTTTGGTAATCGATGTTTTGCGTTGAATCGATACAATGAGGAAGTGCATTGGTGAGTGCATCGATTAATAAAAAAAAAACAACAACAAAACAAAACAAAATTTGAATTAACTCAACAAAATTTCCGAAATTTCAATAACTACAAAAATTTACAAAAAAACATTTATGGAAAAAAAAATGACAAAAAGAAGACTTCAAATATGGCGCGCGTCAGATAATTAGTGATTAATTATATAAAAAAAATAAAAATAAAAAACGCACACATACAACGCGGAAGTGATTTAATCCGAAAATTAATTGACAACTTGCAAATGAAGATGCTCAGAAACCCGTGTTGTTTGACTCACCTTTCCGATAAGTAGTTGACAAGTTTCCAGGATTAACAATTATGCCTGAAGTGCATTTCACTGCGTCGAACAGTAATTTGAACATCGCCGCTGAGTGCAGACGATAAGTTGGAATTGTTCACAAAGCTTTACACAATTAGTAGAGAAAAACAAACAAAAATGGCAAAACTGCAGGAAACAATAAGGAATAATGAGCATTCGGAGTACCAAAAGTTAACGGATAGAGTCAGTGATGTTTTTTCCTAAATTAGTGATTTAATTAAGTGATTTGTAATTGAATGGGACACGCAAATGTTTCCAATTTTTTTGGGAAAAACTGATTCAATGGCCGAAGAAATGGTCAAAATTTTCTGGGTGTCCCAATCTTCGCATTTGTCCCAATCGTCAATTTTTCAAATTTGGGACAGTGTCCTTTAAATTATAAGGCAATTGTGCCTCAGTTTTCTAATGTATCTCCCAGTTCGCTACTCGACCATATTTTCGATGTTTTAATGGGACACTGTCCCAAGTTTCATTTGGGACAGTGAAACCAACTAGAACTCTAATGCGTGTCCCACTCGGAACTTGAAATATTGTCACTGTTGGCATTGCAAATTGGGACACTTGCTCCATTGTAAATTGGGACACTTGTTCCATTGTAAATTGGGACACTACTTATATTGTGAATTGGGATCGCGCTTCCATTGCGAATTGTGGCAATACTTTCGTTGGAAATTGAACCATAGAAATTGGGACATATATCAAGTTGGAAATCACGATATCTATCTCAACCAGAAATTGGGACAGTCATTGATATCGTGAATTCAAATTTGGAACATCCAATCTCTTGTTCCGAAGGAAGGCTGTGATCTGGCCCCGATCGAAAAAATCAACTAAAGAATGTCCCAATTCAACGTGTAAAGTGTCCCAATTGGGAGTGAGAAAAGTGGTCGAATTGGGAATGAAAAGTGTCCCCATTGGACGTTGAAATATTATTCCAACTGGAAATAGGGATACTGTCCCAATTGAATACTTAAATATGGCCCAAATTGGGACTGTATTTAAATTGGGACACTGTCCCAACAATAAATTCCCATATGGCTGAAAACGTACACCGACAAAATTTCCAATTTAGTTTTGGGACACTGTCCCAAAACGTCCCAATTTAAAATGAATTTACAAAATAGCTATTTCATTAACAAAAAACAATAATGACGATTTTTTCTTCATCTTCAGGCCAATGAAATAGTGACAGCTACGAGAAGAAAATTTAGCGATGATGAAAAATTCGATTCTGAAATCAATCATGAAATTGATGATCAGGTAATTCACTCAATTGTTCTTAATTCCCAAAGTTGATAAAAAAAAAATCGGAAATTCAAAATGTTCCCACACAAAACAATCCCAAAAATTGATATTCGATCCAAACTATGTGTCCTGTATGAATATTGATCTATATCATGATTTCCGACATTGCTTGTTTTTTCGTTTTTTTTCCTCGGTCTCGCGTCATTAGTTGTTTTCGACTTTACCATTATTTCATGTATTGTAATAACGATGGCAACAATTACCTCATTTGAATATGTATTGTGTACAATTATTGATAGCAAAGAGGCCTCGGTTTGGTCGACATACAAGCGTTCAGCGCGGCATTGCTCGCGATATGAGCGCAGCCGTGGCCAAATTTTTTTTTTAACGTTTAATCGTCAGTCGAAAATTATAAAAAAAATTGTCTTGGTCCGTTGAAGGATTCGGGATTTTATCATATTTTTTTTAAAGCCCAAAATCTCCAAGGACAGACAGAAAAAAAATTATTTCTGTAAGTTGAATGAATTCGTCCGCGTTCAATGGAACTGACGCGGAGGCGCTGTTGCCGAATATCGATAACCGCGCTCGGCCGCCGTAGAGTGAACTTGGCAACGTTGTCGCATATATAGATACACGCTTACGCAGCGGCGTTGCCCGCGCAGTACGGCCACATGCCGACTTTTTTTTCGTAAGCGGAAAAGCATCAATCTTTTCAACGATAAGCTACAAAGAAGACTTTGATGATTCATTTTACGTATAAATGGAAATGACGTCATAATTGGAAAGGCTTTAACATGCGATTGAATAAATTTACATTGATTTACATATATAGTACTCGCGGAGAGTTCGTTTAATCACTTAATTAGGGAATTGTAAAGATGAAACGTACTTAACATGTTGCTTACTTTTTCAGCATATAGAGATTTCTAACATTGGCACGGGGTTCAAACGGATCATCAGATGGATTCAGAGTATGAAATTATTATTATTATTTTTTTTGCAAAAAAATATAGATATGTCCAATTTTTTTTTATTTCTATTATTTTTTTTTCAAAGAAGAAAACAATTTTTTTTTTTTTTTAAGAAAAATTAATTTTTCTGTAAAAATTTTCATAAAAAAAAAAATAGTTTTTCGACAATGTTACACTTTGTCCTACAATTAAAGAACTTTTTTAAAATTTATTATATTGAATATATAAAGACGAGTAAGTCAAGGTGTTTCATCTATAGGATGAGATGAATCAGATAAGACACGTCAATAAAATGCGCGGGAAATTTTATTTTAGGAATTCTCAACTAAATAAAAAACGGAGAAAATTTGTGAAGAGCTCAAACAAATGGTTCATTTTATAGTAACGCAATGGACTGAGCTGAGGATGGTTTAAGAGAGAGAAAGATTTTTGACAAGTATTTGAAAATGTGAGGTGGTCCACAGGCCCGCGCGCCGCCATCTTGTGTCAATGTTTCGGGGAATTTTCAAGATGGCGGCGCATAGATAAGTCACCACTTGACATTTTCGACCATTTAGGAGAATAATTTATGATTGACGGGGAATTCTCAACTTGCTCCGTTGGGATCTTAGGCGAGGAACCAATTATTTTCGATGTTTATATATTCTTTTACCCAATTATTTGAGAAGTTTTCAGCCATATTCTGAATGAGAGTTTTATTGTGGATCCTCGTATGTCGTTTTGAATTTCAGGAAGAGCATGGCTGTCTTGCAGAGACATTTTGTGGTATCTCGTATTCACGGGTGGAGCAATAAACTATATGGTGAAAATTAGCCTCAATTTAGTGATTGTTGCTATGGTCATACCCAGAAACGAGCAACCTAGTTCTCAGACGGAATGTCATAACTCGACGAATTTTAATTCTACTTCTATAGTTCATGACATACGGAATGATGAGGTAATTTTCTTATAAACATTGTGATGAAAAAAAAATATTTATTCTGTTTTATTTATTTATTCATTTTTAAATCTGAGAATTTTGGAATTTACGATAATTGTTTTTTTTTATTAGTTTATTTATTTTTCCGCTTAACGAATTGAAATAAATATTTTTGTTAGAAATTCCAAATAATTTTAGTTTTAGTTTGATTAGCCGCAAAAATTTTCTTTTCGTTTTTTTCGTTTACAGTATTTGGGGAAATTTAATTGGTCGGAATATGAGCAAGGTCTTGCTCTTGGCGCCTTCTATTGGTCGTACTGGACGACTCAGGTGCCGGGGGGGCTGCTGGCGCAGAAATATGGAACTAAATTAGTGTTTGGTGGAGCTAATTTCATGGCGGCTCTACTTGGGCTTCTCATTCCTTCGGCTATTAAGTGGCATTTCAATGCATTTTTATTCCTGAGAGTTCTTCAAGGAGCAATTATGGTAAGAGCAATTCATTTTTTCTCCTAGTAAAAATTCCCCAGATAAAATTCCCTAGACAAAAATTCCCCGAACGGAATTGCCACAGACAAAAAAATCCCCAGACGAAATTCCCTAGACAGAAATTCCCCAAATAAAAATTACCCCAGGCAAAAAAAATCCCTAGACAAAATTGCCGAGACAAAAATATCCCCAGACGAAAATTTCTTCAGGCAAAAATTCCCTAGCCAAAATTGCCTGAACAAAAAATTCCCCAAACGGAATTGCCCTGACAAAAATTTTCTACTGAATTTTCTATGATTTGAATTATTCCAGGGTGTCGTCACGCCATCAATGAACATCATGACGGCCAAATGGATTCCTCCAAATGAGAGGAGTAAATTCGTGAGTGCTTATATGGGGGGATCAGTTGGCACTGCAATTACTTATCCATTATGCGCATTTGTTATCCATTATTTCAACTGGGAAGCGGCATTTTACGTTACTTCCGGTATCTGCATAATCTGGTAATTACTAACAAAAAATTGCCTGTTCCGAAAATTCTAAAAACCTGACAAATTTGACAAAAAAAAACTGTAAAAAAATAGCAGTTTGAAAATTGAAACTGAAATTAAAACTTGGAAATTGAAAAAAAAAACGGAAGTAAAAATTTGTGGAATATTTTGGACCTCCCTAGATGTTCACCTACTCATGCTCATAATAGTTATAATTTAATTTTACAAGGTATTGCTTTTGGGTGTTCTTCATGTTCGACTCACCGCAACAGCATCCCCGAATTTCTGCGGCAGAGCTCGACTACATTTTAGAAAACACTCCAGCGTCCTTAACAGCATCCAAAAAACGTCCAATACCGTGGCGATCAATCCTGACATCAGGACCCATGTGGCTGACAGTTTTGGCCCATTGGGGTGCTACCTGGGGCTTTTACACTCTCCTGGCACAAACTCCCACCTATTTCCGGTTTATTCATGGTTGGGATCTCAGCTCGGTGAGTGAAACCCTGAAATTTGGTAACAAAACATTTAGCACAATACTAACGACATAACAACGGAAGAATAATAAATAGATAGTGTAGTTCCTGACGCGCCAGAAAAGTGAAACTTCAGAAGAGAAATAGAAATTTTTTCTTATGCATTTGAAATAACATAGCGTATTGCTATGTCGCGTTGCCATGCCGCGTTGCTATGGGGCGTTGCTATGGTGCGTTGCTATGGTGCGTTGCTATGGAGCGTTGCTATGGGGAGTTGCTATGACGCGTTGCTATGGAGCGTTGCTATGACGCGTTGCTATGGGGGTTGCTATGATGCGTTGCTATGGGGGGGTTGCTATGACGCGCTGCTATGGGGGGGTTGCTATGGGGGGTTGCTATGACGCGTTGCTATGATGCGTTGCTATGACGCGTTGCTATGGTGCGTTGCTATGATGCGTTGGTATGAAGCGTTGCTATGGGGCGTTGCTATGACGCGTTGCTATGGGGGTTGCTATGATGCGTTGCTATGATGCGTTGCTATGACGCGTTGCTATGTCGCGTTGCTATGTCATGTTATTACAGCGCGTTTCTATGGCAACTAAGCGTGTCTTCGGACAGCGTAACACTTTCTGATAGTCCCATAAAAAGTTTCATTTCAAAAACAAAAATAGTGACTCAAGTTGCTAGGTGCTTTCAAATAATATTTACCTTCTTCTAGACTGGTCTGATTGCCGGAGCGCCCCACATTTTGCTGATGGTGTTCTCCTATCTCTTCGGCTGGCTGAGTGATTGGCTGCTGGAAACCGGGAGAATGTCTCGCACTGGTGTTCGCAAATTGGCGATTACCATGTGCACAGGAGTCCAGGCTGCCTTCACAGTGGGCCTCAGTCTGAGCGGCTGTCAATCGGGCCTTGCTGTATTCTTCATGCTGCTTGGGACTATGGTGACCGGAGGAATATCAGCGGGCACCGTAGCTAATCTCGTAGATCTTAGTCCCAATTTTAGTAGCATTCTACTGGGAATTTGTGGATTGAGTGTTAATGGAGTTGGCGCCATTTCGCCGCTGATTGTGGGCCTCTTGACCAATGACAATGTAAGATATTTAGAATTTCGTGGTTAGGTTAATATTTTGTACTACGGTTTAGTGAAGTTTGGTCATCGCGTTCTGGGCCGAGCTCTCCCCACCACCGGCCAGCTTCCCCCGCCATCGTCGAGTGATCTGCGCGCGCACAGTCTTTCGGCGGTGGAGGGGGAAAACGAGCAGTGGTGGGGAGCGCTCGGGCGACCAAGCCGAACACCCGAGGATCAAGCTTTCGTCAGTCGCAGTATATATTTGGCTCTTGTTTTCCAGCAAACGATCGCCCAGTGGAGATTGGTATTCCTCATCTCGGCCGCAAACATGCTATTTGGATTTGTTGTCTACATGATTTGGGGAACCGCTCACGAGCAACCCTGGAACAGCTTCGGGGATGATCCCGAGCATGGGGAAGAGATGCATCTCAATGGCGAGAAGCAGGGGAGGGGAAAGAGGAAGGAGGAAGGGGTGGAGATCACGTCGTGAGACTCGAGCGGTCTCAGCCAATGAGCAAATCGGCTGCTTGTAATTGTGCCTACCATCCGGACAGCTTCCGTGATCTGCAAGAAAAGGTCCCACTTTGTCGATTCCGCGCAATTCCTGCCAACACTGTCATCTCATGATCGACATAAATCGATTTTGTTCTACACAATTTTTCAGGCTATGTCATAATACTTTATGATTTGGCAAAAAACTATGGAAAATTGAGATTTCATGGTGGTTCAGCATTGACATATGATGGAATTTTTAATAACATGACATCATTTTTTTTTATCAAATTTGCCGTGCATCAGAATAATTTTCAATTTTCACAGGCGCTATCAAAATGTGCCATTTTCTTTTAACCAATGTCAAATATTTTTTTGTCATAAAATGTCATATAGTACAATGATTTGTCAAAATACGTCATAATAATTAGTCAATTTTGTACCTCGAAGTTTTTCATCTCATTTTTATTTTTCACCTAATTTGGCGACGCAATTTTCATGCGGATGAACCTTTTAAATCTGAAACCCCTAATTTTCGAGGTAATCGACTCATTCTCTATAGTAAACAGGAGAGACGAAAGGAAATATCGATATACATCGGAAATATCGAAACGCGTAAGACGAAGACCGACGCGACACCAGTCAGTGCGGCGGAAAGAGGAAGTGCGCGTGCGCAGCACGCGCCACCGTACTCGTGTCGGAAAAGGAATAAATTAATTACGTCAGGAAAAGGGGAACAAAAATTTGAACACGTAGGTAATTCCCCCCCCCCCCTCTACTTTGTCAAAATTGACCCAAATCGTATAATTTAAAAAAAAAAAAAGCAAATTTTGTGCCAGTGGCTCATGGGGCACAACAAAAATTTCCTAATTTGTAATTCAAGTTTTTTCCAGTTTTTTCCGACCTCAAGCGCTCGTGTTTGAGATAAGATAGCAATCAATCTAGAACGGGATAGAGGTAGTAAAACAAATATATATATATGTATGTATATATGTGTATGTATATATATGTGTCATGACGGGGAGGAGCTGGTAATCTCTCTTCTCAACCAATGAAGAAGCCGATTCTGAATTCGCTGACGCATTTTTATTCCAATACGGAATAATATTATGATACATTCAATTTTCAACTTTAATTGACTTTTTAGTGAGGCAGTAAAATAATATGCACCTCAATTATATTATGAAAAACCAATAATCAACGTTGGATTATAGTATGTTTTGTTAGTCTGTTAGGAGGCTATATTCATGATTGTCCCTAAACTCTTCCAAATATTTTTCATAATTAATTGGATGCAATTGGAGAGAAAGAAATCCAGAGGAATCCCTAGCGCTCTTATAAACGAGGCCAAAACCGCCCAATGGCGCTGGCGGATCAGTTTTAACTTCCATAGCCTCCAATAATGGAATTGTCGTTTGCCCGAAGTCTTGATCTAAACTTGAGGAGGTCACCTGGACAAATCCATCTGGGTGTGATTCCGGTAAATGAATGATTGCTGGATTGTCAACCGGAATCTGCTTGCTAAAGTGGACTTGTTTCCTACAAATTTGCCAGAAAAATCGATGTTAAATTTCATGGATGAGGTCAGTGAGGAAAAATTTCGATGCAGTTGATATGGAAAGCACTTGTTTCATAACTCTCAAGCTTGGGGGCTGAGGTTGGTGCGCACGTGGAGTAACACATCACCCCCTCCACACTCGGCGTGAGGAGGCCCATGAGCCCGCGCGCCACGGCATTGGACCAAACGGCCAGACCCCTCAAGCGCTGCTCCTAACGCCACGCGGAGTGGGGACGCATTCCCCCTCCGCTCGCCAACGCTGGGAGATTTACTTACCGCAAATTCACTGTCGTCGATATATTCGAAAAAAAATTGATATATTATGTCATGAAATGACGTGTCATAAGGTTTAAAAGAAGAAAACTCTGAGGGAACCAACAGCCACCTTACTACCAAGACACATTATCTAAATTACCTGAGTCGCAACGGTGAGCTTAATGAAGTGGTACAATTCGCTTGGGTACACAATTTGCCAGTTGAATAATCAAATTTCGATGATTCCCCGTAAATCATCCATCCCAGATACAATTCCTCGTAGCTCGAAAGAGACATCGCCAGCTGTACACCTAAAAGAAGAAAATTATAGTGAATGGAAATTCCAGAATTGAAATTTTTGGAGGCAAAAACAAAAGTCAAATTCCAGTAAGATTTCCCGAAAGCTGTACTATAGCCCCTCCTCCTCCCCCTCCCGCCGCGACTTCCTTTCACAGCGCCAGAATGCCCCCCCGCCCTTCCTTTTGACGCGCCTCATTGGTCGCCCCCCTCCCCTCACTGTCCGTGACGATAGGGGAAGCGAGGGACCGCGCAGTAGCGGGGATACCTCTTACTTGCCACTTTATACAAATTCGGGGCATTGTACTGTAAATTTTTTTTCCCAAAAACTGTAGCACGAAGAATCACGGCGGACAACCCTAAAAATAAAAATATACCAGTTAAAACACTTCCATATGGCACCAAATGATCGTCGAAGAAGAATAGGTCAGCTGTATCACTGATTTCTGACTGTCGAGGATTTTTCGGAAGATCCACCCAATTCTGTAAGTTGGGATCCACGCGACCATTCTCAAGTAATTTCCCTTGTCTTGGTTGCAGATAGAGAACATTGAAGCGTCGTATGAATCGCAAACCAGTGATGACCCTTGAGTGATGAAAATATCAAATGGTCAATAGAAAAATTGGTCTTTCTATTATTGCAAAAAAAAAAAAACAATTCCAAAATCGAAGTAATTTTTGCTCGATTTTTCTGGTAATTGATTGACAACTTACATATTATTGGCGGTATCACTGTGTATTGGTGTTATGCTAATGTAATGAGTTCTCGCTACACATTCACAAGTGCAATGTCCAGAAGCGGAGCCCCAATTGGGATCGCGACTAAGCTGTCGCGGTTGAGGGCAGGCGCCTTTTTTTTCCCCATAAAGTTTGTCATCAGTTTCTAACCATTCAAATCGTTTACCAATTCCATGAATATTCTGTAGTAATTAATCATGATCGATTAGTCACGAATGCTTGATCACTTTATCAAGTTTAACCCGTCTGCAGTTGCATTATGAGACTTTTGCAAATGAAGAATGACATAGTTAAGGTAAGGGGGAGTGTATTCTCGCGCGTTACGCGCAGCGCTAGAGATTCTCGCATCACGTGACTGAATTGCGCAACCACTGACGGGTTAGACTGAAAAGATTAGTGGAAATCTTACGCCCAGGCATGCGTTTTTGATGTCATCTAGGGGGACACAGTTGTTGATTCTCCCAGCGCAATGTGAGTTGGCATAGAAAATCAGTCCATCCCTTTGGCTTGATACATAAATACTATTATAATCTTTGACTATTCTTCGGCAACGGGCCTGCGGTTTTCCCATCCAGTTCAGATTTCGTCCCGTACCATACCCAATAATTACGTGCTGAGCAAGTCCACCCAATTCAATGTAGGTTTCATCTGAAATTGAGGTGGAAGCAGTTGAGCTGTGAGAGGTGGCGCTAGGAGCAACAAGTACAGTCCCACATAAAATTCCACCCATCAGAAGCTCATGGAGCAATGAATAATATGGCACAGCTTGAAATGCTATGAACAGGAGTTGCTCTGAAAAAATTTAACTTGCCTCGAATCCATTGTCCATCTGCGGGATGGCATGTTCGCAAAGTTCCTGGCGTTGTCCGTATAATTTCCTTCGTTCTTCTTATGTACTCCGCGAGTCGCAATTCAAAATCTCTTTTGTCATCAGAGATTCTTTCTATGAATCCTACAGAAATAGGAAAAAAATGGGCATGACTTATTGAATTTTAGGAAGGTTGGTAGGGTTGAAGTTTTCGTAAATTGCAAAAAAAGTTCGCATCACAAGTTATAAGTTATGAGTTATAAATTAAAACCTACCTCCCTGCAGAGACAGTATGGGAATGACGAAAGTCAGCACAGCCAAAACTTTGATTTCTACCATAATCACTGCTTGAACAATATCAACTAAAAGTTTGCGAACTGTGAAAGCAGATGGACCACAAGTCTCATTTCGTCTTACCTAAAAATCAAGCAGATTCGTGGAAGAATAGAAAAAAAATTGATTTTCCCAAAAATGCAGTTGAGAAATTGTCAATGAAAGGCTTGAAAAAATCCTGGACAATATTGTTCTGCAGCCTAAAATTTAATTCTGATTTGGCAAGTTCCCCTCGTTCGGTGAGTCCCCACCACGCCGCACACGTGAACCGCCTGACGCCACTGCGCACTCGGATGCGCAGGCGTCCGCCGGTACCGTATATTGAGCAGCGGAGAGTAGGGGAAGTTGCCAGACGGGGGGGCTCGGCCACGCCCCTCGCGCCCAGCTGATTGACACACGGGAGTTCGCCCGTCCAGTAATGAAATACTTACAATTTCAAACTGCAATAAGTTGAGCAGGCCATCCGTGGAGGACTTAGAATCGACTGCTCCAAGAAAAAGTTTCCGAAGATCCCTAATACTGTACCGCATCTGCAGCAGCGCTTTTGAAGAGTGATTAAACCACTTGGTCTCCAAACTTTCCGATTTTTCAAATGTCTGCAGGAGGCTCATAAATTCCTTATGAATATTGGTCATGTCGCTGTTTAATTGTTCTTCCATTTCCGAGATTGACACTTCCTTGGCCAATCTTGCTATCATACTCAGCGCATGGTGATGCTCCACTTCCGCTTGACGTTTTATAGCTTTGAATGTAAAAAATATATCGTGGTATTTGATGTCAATGGGCTTTTGTATGAGCAATGCCTTATCTTTCACATATCCCGATTTTTTAGCTGCTTGCATTATTTTCGACAGATCGCTCGCTGAAATTTTAAACAATATTATGAAATATTTTTGTCCACCATTCACATTTCTTCTACTCGAATGGATTGCCTGTTTTGTGGGCGTAAAACATCGGTTTGACATTCTTTTCCGGATGGGTGCGCGCAAAGTGACATTTTCTCGCCCGCTAACCGGGCGGAAAATATCGCTTTGCGCCTACACTGGGACGAAAAACGATTTTCTGACCCTGGTAGGTAAAAAATCTTACCAAATTTTTTTACACCACCGGAAAAAGCCCATGATTGTTGAGCACAGAGAATTGCCACGACAGCACAAATTAGCAACTTGTGCATTTTATTATACAACCGAAGTCCGTTCGCCCCTCAAATTATCGCAACTAATTCGGGGACGAATGCAGTTTTTTTATATAAAGCAACATGGAAGATTGTTGGAGACATTATTTTTTGGCAATAAAGATAGCCAGAGTTTGTCATGTGTTTGTCATAAAAAAATGGAAAAGCAATTTTTAAAGACTTTGCGATTATTGGAATTATGAACTTGGTGAAGGTGAAATATAGGATATGTGAATTTTGGAAAATTGCCTGTATTAAATTATTTTTTTGTTTTTGGGAAAAGAATAAGAGTGAACATTTTGAACCTCGAACCACAAGATTCATTTCTTGGGATGTGTATGAACAATTCGAGGGCTGAAAAATTCCGAATCTGTGTCTACTACAGGTTAAAAAAAAATTTCCAAATTTATTTTACCGACCAAATTTGAGTTATGGTTTCTCCAAATTTGCGAAGCCTGACATAAAATTGTGAGGCACCTGGAAATATCTATTTAGCGGCATTTTTTTTTTAGATAAAAATCACGGAAATGTGAATGTTTTCGTCTTTTGCAAGACATGTACAAAGTATTGTTTGTATGTAAACGATAGGATACTTGTATTTGTATGTGCGCAGAAGTGTGTGTGGGTATAGCTTTGTATTTATCGTTTCAAAAAAATTTATAGGAGTTTATCAAGCCCGGAACGAGTATCGATGTTCCTCAATGTGCATCAAGAGTGATAAAATTTGACATTGGACGTTGTCCATAATATAGTCAGTCACGGTATTAACAGACACACACCCACACCCACCCACCCATCCTCACTCATGCACCCACCCACCCACCCGCCCTCACTCAGCCACACACTCACCCATCCACCCACTCGCCCACCCACCCACCCACTCACCCACCCACCGACTCACCCACTCACCCACCCACCCACTCACCCACTCACCCACTCACCCACCCATCCACTCACCCACCCACCCATCCTCACTCATGCACCCACCCACCCGCCTTCACTCAGCCATCCACCCACCCATCCTCACTCATGCACCCACCCACTCACCCGTCCTCACTCAGCCACACACTCACCCATCCACCCACTCGCCCACCCACCCACCCACTCACCCACCCACCGACTCACCCACTCACCCACCCACCCACTCACCCACTCACCCACCCATCCACTCACCCACCCACCCATCCTCACTCATGCACCCACCCACCCGCCTTCACTCAGCCATCCACCCACCCACCCACCCACCCATCCTCACTCATGCACCCACCCACTCACCCGTCCTCACTCAGCCACACACTCAGCCACCCACCCACCCACCCGCCCGCCCACTCACCCACCCATCCACAGCCACACTCACCCTCCCATCCTCCCTCACCCACCCACCCCGCTGTTGGTGCTCCTGCCCTCCGCGTTAGAGGTCCTAGGTTCGTCCCCGCCGCCGAGCAATAGTTTTCAAAAATATTTTCCCCAGATGATACGAAGATGTCAATGCCTTCGGAATTCGACTAATCTCAAAAATCACAAAAACTTCCTACATTCCATTCGTATTTTCCATCATTTTGAAGGTCGTATATGATTCTGACGCTCTTGATTCCGAAAATCTCTCATCAATTTCACATTTCAGAATTTAATTAAACTGATAATACCATAGTATCACCATAAAACGCAATAAAATCAACGAATCCGTCACGTCATCGTTATTTTTTTGTTCAGACTGACCTATTTTCTTCAACTTTGGGCATTAAAATTTCATTAACAGGAATAATCAGCAGTGGAACAATACCAATATGTTCCAATGGCGGGATATGATAACACCTGTATGTTTCAATTATGTCTTTAACCTTTCCATGTTGGGGAAATGTGGTTGTCATCGCGAATCCATTAGTGACTATCAAAGTCTGTGACGTGCAGGCTCGAGGCAAATGTCTCCCCCAGAAGCTCTAAGCTTCCACCTATCCAGCCCCGAATCATATAAATTGGGCACACTTTAATCCCACTGGTCAGTTCTAATTGAATCGTCAAATTCTTCGACAATGCAGATGCTTTTCCTAAGTCTGCTCGCCATCGCTGCATCAGCGTCAGCGACTCCCTGTGTAGTGGACCATCATTGCTACCAGATCTGCGGTGTGAACACTAGCAACCCCGACGCCATTAACTTGCCCTACAATGACTTCTGCGACAACTTCATGCCAGCTGATGAGCAACTATGGAACCCAGTTCCCAATGCACTGCACACGATCCAGGTAAGCCAAGAAATCCTCAAATTCTCTGCTAGAGCTGTTGCAATGAGCAGCCCACTGACTTCAGTGCTTGACCGTCGCTAAACTAGTTACACCAATATTTGATCCTTAGGTAAGGAGGCTGGCCTTCCCATCTCCCTACGGAAAATGTCCAAGCATTCCCAAGTTTAAACTCACTTCCGAGTCCTTCAAAGGCCTGGAAGCACTCACCTTCCTGAACCTCAAATGTGCTCAATTGAAGGTCAAGACCAATGAGCGAGGACAGACTGAGCTGGATCGTCAAATGTTCGAGGGTTTGGACAAACTCATATCGTTCTCCATCCAGAATAATAATATTTCCGTTATCCATGCTGATACCTTCAAGGCTCAAAGAGACATGCAATTTTTGTACATGCCTGGAAACAATATCAGGGAAGTGGAAGATGGATCTTTTGATCACATGACCAAATTGTCCGAGCTCGATTTGAGCGGTAATAAATTGCAGAGAGTACCGGCTATTGACTTGAAGAAACTTAATCAAGTGAGGTATGTTAATATGATTGACAACAATATAACAATTTTGCGACCTCAAGATGTCGAGGGATTCGGAGCGGTTCACTTTACTTTGGGAGAAACGCAGTTGCACGAGCTCGATCGTCATACCTTCCATGATTGGCATTTTGAGGAGCTTCGCTCTTATGGAATTGCTATTTACTCGATCGAGGGAAAAGACGTTATCGACGCTGGCGTGCCGGGACCCTTGAACATTGCCCATCCGCAAATTATTTTGAGACGAAATGGATTCACTGCTGCATGGTATGAGAATCACTCGTACGCCTCATTGTATCTCTAAACTTCTTTTTAGGTTGTTAAACGAAGGTGCAGGCTTTTAATGGGTCTATTGAGGAATAAATAAATTGGATCATTGTAACTAGTGCATTCCATTTTGTTTTTCTGTTGCTTCTGGACACTTTTACGTCGTTAGAAGGGTCTGAAGCGCGTGGCTTCCTGCGGAAGAGTGAGCCGAGAGCTACCCCCACTTATTCCCAGTGTGGAGCCGCGTGGAGTGCGCATGCGCTCCGCCAAGTAGCGAGCGGCCGATGGAGAATAATTGAGGCCATTCTTTTTTAGAAGATGTTCAACACCAGCGCATGATTCAGCACTTGCCAGTGAGGCGTTTCGTGATTTTTCGACAGTGATGAGCATTTTGCTATTTTCCAAATTTGCCTTTACTATTACTCCTTTAGGCTAGCGCCAGATTCAAGAAAATTGACCGAAGAGGCTCAGTCAACCTCTTGCGCCACACTATGAAAACACCTTCCATGTTATCGCCACTTGGTATGCACCGCTGGTAGACGGTCTCTACGCTATCCACCTTCCATAATTTCAGTAATATTTCGTCAAAATTGAAAACAGCAAACATTTTCAATTTACAAAATTTCCCATTTTTCGTCGGAATTTTCAAGATTTTTCTGCAGTTTAAAATTTTCGGCAAGTATAAAAATTTACTCGATTAACTTTATAATTTTATTTCAATCTTAAATTGTCAAAATTTGTCTCCTAAAATTTGGAATTTTTCAGAATTTCCAAAATTATGAAAAGTTCCAATTTTTTCAAAATTTTTGAAATTTTTAAAGGAAAAATGTTTTTAAGGAAATTTTGAAAAAATTCCAAACGATTTGCAAAATTTCGTCAAATTTTTTCAAAAATTTCGTCAAATTTTTTCAAAAATTTTCAAAAATTTTTCAAAAATTTTTCAAAATTTTTTTCAAAATTTTTCAAAAATTAAAGAAAAATTTCAAACCTTCAGAAATGGCCAACAATTTTAGAAACATTGTAAACGACAGTAAAAAAAAAATTCCTACCATACCCGCCCGTCGTAATGTCCCGACGCGCCAAAAGCGCTTAACTCTTCCCCACATCCCTGTAAGATGGATAGATGCAGCGACTAGCAACTTTCGATATTCGTAAAGGGGGGAAAAAAAGCCGAGTACATCCCAGGGGAAAATGGCGTTATCTGTTGCAGTAATCCCGGATGTTTTTTGTCGCAAAGACCGGGTGTTCCTCCCGTGATTAACTCCGCCCCTAAAATTCGCGCAATTCAAATCGACCAATAACTGCGCCAATAGCATTGGCCCAAATGTGCAGTGCTAGAGTTATCTTGACAATTTTTTGGAATAAGTGGGTAGAGACTTAAAAGGGACTGGGAAATTTATGGGAGAGATCTCAAGTCATTGGATGATTTCGTAAGGTTCAAAAGTACAGCTGCATACACCCAGACCTTATAAGGTTCGTAAGTAGAAATCGCAACCCAATTTCTCCCCCCTCCCCCCCCCCCCCCCAAAATTTTTATCAAACTATAAAAAAAAAAATTTATTGCACTTACCAGATTTTTCAACTGCAGCAAAGAAAAAAGAAACATTGCAAATAATTTCGATTTTCGAAACGCGCAATTTTTCGAAATTCGAAACATATTTGACGTATCAAAAATTTCGAAAACTTTGTTTTTCTTTCTAGAAACTTTTTGCATGTTTCAAATTTCAAAAATATAAAAATAAATATTCTAAATATTACGGAACAAAAAATTGTCGATTTTTTCAAAAATCGTCAAAATTTCCAAAAGATCTAAAATTAAAGAAATTTAGAAATTGTTAAAATTTTTGAAATATAAAAAAAAATCGAAAAATGCATTTTTGAAATTTCAAAAAAATTCAAAAAATCCAAGAATTAAAAATAATTTCAAACATTAATTTTTTGAATATTAAGAGTCTTAAGAACATCAGAAATTCGAAAAAGTGAAAATAAAAAATTCTGCCAAAAATAGAAAAGAAGTGGAAAATTCGAAAAAACCGAAAAATATTCAATGGCAATTACTTGGCATTGCACGGCTTTATTGCAAGAACGGTTAGAAATTCGGAAAAAAGTGTTGAATAAACATTGTTTCTCATTGAAAGATGCACATTTTATGTCATATGAGTAATGGTCCTAGCTGTGATAACTCGGGAGATATCGCGATTAGAAAGCTATTGGGCGGCGCGTCGAGCTCCGCCCACATTCAGCCCAATGCACTCTCAAATTGGTCTCCAAAATAATTAAACTGATTAAGACGCCTCAGGCGTATTCTCGTAATGACTTTTTCATGGACGCAATTTTGATTGATCCATTAGGAATTATTCGTATGAGCCCGCCAATATAATTCCTAATAATCGTCCATTACAATTCTGGATGGATAGAAGATGGTCTAAACTTCCCACCGGATCTACGTGCCTAGAATACACGGACTTTCATCTTTTTTTTCACCTGTCTCCTGTTTTCGTAGGACTTATATGGATTTCAAGAAAAAAGTGATAAAATCCCGAAGGATAAACACGTATTTTTATGAAAAAGAAAAAAAAATTTTTTGAAGGCAAAGAGTTCCGAAAAATTTCGCAAAATTGCTCAATTTTTTTTTTTGAGAATTCGGAGAAGAATTAAATTTCCAGGAAAAAAAATTCGAAATTTTTTTAAAAATTGCAAAAGTCCAAAAAGGTCAAAATTTCCCCAAAATTTCCAAAATTGCAATAATTCCAATAATCCAGAAAAATTGAAAAATTAAAAAATTTTAAATAAAAATTTCAGAAATTTTCGAAAAAATTGAGAATTTTGGAAATTTGAGGTTCCTCAAATTTTGCAAAATTAGAAAAATTTGTGGATTGTTTATCGGATGTTATCACATGTACACTATATATAGGAAAGTGCGCGCGAGTTCTTGAGGAAAACCGAGACGCCGATTTTTTTCAATTATCTAACCGAGACTTCCCTGTATAGACGCGCAGGGATTACGAGGATGCGGTGGAATGCGTGTGTTTCCTGAGAGTCGTCGACGAGAAATTAATTTTCAGGAATTTAATATCCTGTTTCATTCACTTCGGGAGCGGCTAAATGCCGCTGTCACTCCAATTTTGTTCAGCAGCAATTATTGACATCGAGAATCTGAGGATAAATTCGCGAATTCGGAATTGGTACAGCTTTAACAAAAATTTTCCAACTTTCCCAAATTTCCCGAATTTCCCAACTTTTCCAAATTTTCCGAATTTCCAAATTTTCCAAATTTTCTAAATTTTCCAAATTTTCCGAATTTTCTAAATTTTGCAAATTTTCCGAATTTTCCGAATTTTCTAAATTTTCCGAATTTTCCGAATTTTCCAAAATTTCCCAAATTTCCACATTTTCCATTTTTTCCAAATTTCCCAACTTTTCCAAATTTTCCGAATTTCCAAATTTTCCAAATTTTCCGAATTTTCCAAATTTTCTAAATTTTCCAAATTTTCCAAATTTTCCAAATTTTCCAAATTTTCCAAATTTTCCAAATTTTCCGAATTTCCAAATTTTCCAAATTTTCCGAATTTTCCAAATTTTCTAAATTTTCCAAATTTTCCAAATTTTCCGAATTTTCCAAATTTTCCGAATTTTCCAAAATTTCCCAAATTTCCACATTTTCCATTTTTCCAAATTTCCCAAATTTTCCGAATTGATCAAATTTTCCAACTTTTCCAAATTTCCCGAATTTTCGAAATTTTCGAAATTTTCCAAATTGCCCGAGTTTTCCAAGTCTCATCTCAAGATTTTCATATGCATTTTCATTTCATAACTTTCGTACCTTGCGTTCCTTTACCTCCCATCAGCCTAGGCTCATATCGATTCTCCAGAATTCGATATCAACTTCCCCCATGGAAACTAGACCATCAAGAGGGCAATCCTGAGAAATCACATCCGGTGCTGGTACAAATGATCCTGCCCCAAATTGCATTCTGAAAAAATTAATTATAATATATCTTCAAAACTTGTTCAGGTGAAAATTTTAATGACTCAAGAAATTGCAAAGAGGAAGACGCAAATTGTGCCGAAAGCATTTTCCAATATATTCTGAAAAGTCCAATTATCTCCTCACCGAATGGGTTTAGCGAGAAATGTTAAGAAACCTTTTTTGTAGAGAATTTAATTTCCGACAAAAAATGTATATGTCAAATTTCTCCACCCCCTCCCCCTCGCGAGGTAGAGCCGAAATTTCAATGAACGCGGTATGCGCGTGATGGCGCACGGCCCGATCCAATGACTTTCAAATCCGCATATCTCCTAAAATATGGAACTTAGGAAGGAAAGTCATTGAATATGAAATATGTGTTTTCAACAGAGGAACAATTTTTATTTAACACTTTTCTTTCCATCTCTAACGGTTTTCATGATAGAGCGTTATAGACAACTGAATTGTTTTTTTTTTTGAAAAGTTTTTTTTCCTTCTATTTTAAGTAAATATTTCAATTTTTTTCAGATGAAAATATACGGCTATACCTAAATTAAGCCCCAAGTTTTGCTCCCAAAAGACTCAAAAAGTATTACCTTCACTAGTCATTTCTGGAGCAAACACTTCCGCGTCCCTGCATTAATTCCCTGCCCTCGAGGAACTGACTTTTTTTCCCCGGGTTCGCCCATTTTTTAACGCGAATTAATGAAGGGACAGAGTGCCCCAAAGAAAAGACGGCACTCGGGCATTAAATACCCGCTTTTTCCGCGAGGATTGTTTTTTACTTTTCTACTGGATAGTTTTATTAAAAATTCAACTGTAGACTTTTAAAAAGCTTTTTCGACGCTCGAAAATTTCAGTTTTTCTTTGCAATTTGTTGAAATTTGGAAAATTCATTTGATTTTTGAAACTTTTTTAATTTCTCCAATTTCTCAAATTTTCAAAATTTTCGAAATTTCACAAATTCCCCAAATTTTCCAAATTTCCTAAATTTCCCAAATTTCCTAAATTTTTCAAATTTCCTAAATTTTTCAAATTTCCTAAATTTTTCAAATTTCCTAAATTTTTCAAATTTCCTAAATTTTTCAAATTTCCTAAATTTCCCAAATTTCCTAAATTTTTCAAATTTCGTAAATTTTTCAAATTTCCTAAATTTTTCAAATTTGTGGGTGGGTGGGTGGGTGGGCGGGCGGGCGGGCGGTTGGATGGATGGGTGGGTGGGCGGGAGAGAGGGATCGGTGGATGGGAGGGAGGGATGGGCGGGCGGGAGGGATGGGTGGGCGGGAGGGAGGGAGGGATGGGTGGGTTGGTGGGTGGGTGGGCGGGAGGGAGGGATGGGTGGGTGGGTGGGCGGTATGGAGGGAAGGGTGGACGGGATGGAGGGATGGGTGGGCCGGAGGGAGGGCTGGGTGAGTGAGTCGGTGGGCGGGATGGGTGGGTGGGTGGGCGGCTGGTTTTGATTGTGTGTGTTAAAAAACCACATTTATCAAAATAATTCTCCTCGATTAAAATTTCCACGAGACCCTCTTCCCCATTTTAGATAATTTCAGCACAATTACCCACGAACAATTGGAATAGATTGACCAGGAAGTGGTAGCTACCATGCGGAAATGAAAACAAACCCATTGAGTTGTGAACTTGTGAAAAAAAAAGAGATGAACGAAAATTTCCCATAATGTAATACATAATTATCTCGAAAACTAATGACTCGCGAAGCAAACTCGGTACAACATTTTCTGTGGGGAATTAAATTCTCAATGAAAAATTACTTGTCACATTTTTCCCGAAAAAGGGCCGTTCGCGGGATAATTCCAGAATGAACTCCATGCTCAAAAAAAAAAAAAAACAACTGTTGGTTAAATTCCATTCGATTTTTTTCCTGTAAATAAACAACTTCTAAAATTATAGCGGCCATGTGGAGAGCCTCTAGAGCAGGAGCTTGCTCCGATAGCAATTTTTGTATCGCATGGTAGTCTTCATAAACGGAAAAAAAATGAAGAATGGGAGGGTGAGATTAGATGGTTAATGCAATTTTAACCCGACTGCAATTGCGTTAAGAGACTTTTATCGAAATTTTTATATTATCGAAAATATATATATATATATATAAATTTCCAGTGCGTCCTTAAATTCCCTTAATCTTCCATTTTGCCCCATCAGCTAAACCTCCAATTTCAGAATGACGCACTCGTCTTATCTACCTCAACAATAGCTATAGGACATTCCGGAGATTAAAAGAAAAAGAAAAAAAAATCTAAAGCGTCGAATATCCAACATTATCTCTTCTCTGAGATTCATGAAACAAACAGCGGAGTCAGTAGTATTTTAGTCATAGTTGACTTACAGCTTTTAAAATTATTACATGTACATTTTAAATTCTGGAAATTTTGAATTTTTTTCTTCAAATTTGAAATTTTGTTTTGGGCTTTCAAGATTTTGAATTTTGAGAATTTGGAAATTTCCATTTTTTTTTCGCATTTTCATTTTTTTTTTTTTTAGCAAATTTAGAAGAAAAAATCGAATTTGTTTTTTTCTTCAATTTTCGAAATTTCGAAATTTTTTTTTACTCAAATAATTTTGCTTTCTCAAATTTTCCATGTTTTGAATTTTTCGAAAATTTTGAGAATTATCAAAAACATTTGGGAAATTTCGAAATGAATTTCCGCATTCGAATTTCCCAATGAAAATTACGAGATGGAATTTCGAAGGGAAATCGTGAAATATCCAACATTATCTCTTCGTCGGGAGTCATGAAACAAACAGCGAGTTCAGTCGTATAGATCCGATAGGAACTCGAAAAGTGCACACAAGTCAGTCATACGCTTACGAATTCCGGTATAAATAACTTTAGGACTGGCACAGAGGCTGGTAAAACGCGTTACGTGGATGCAAACTCAGACTGGGGCGACACGGAATAATATTGAAGTGCGTGAATGTAAAATCAATGCTCGAAATTGTCTCGAGATTGCTTAAACTCCGCTATTTCCTCTCTTTTATCCGCTAAAAAAAATAGCACAGCCAAAAATTTTCCAATATTCCCTAATTTATTCCTCAATTTTTCCGATTTTTCCAGATACGTTCAGACTTTTCCAAAAATTGGAGTTTTCTGGAAAATTTCCCTGTCCTGAAAGGCCTCCCATTTGCACAATTTTCCAACAATTCTGGATTTGCCAAAAATTCTCTTCAATAGAAACCCCAATTTTTTATCTCGACGTATGCCGAGGTACGATGCCCAGTAAAATCGAGCACAGTCTTACCGACTGTACATAATGCAGTTCATCCGTTAGATGGCGCAACGAATTTTCGGTGGAATCGAAAATCTCGAATTATATAGAGTAAGACTTTTGAAACCATGTCGAGAGTCACGTTCAAATGGTGCAATCAACTAAATCAATTCGCGTTAATGGAGTTAAAACGCGAAATAACTTGCGCAGCGCACTCCGAATGCCTCAGCTAATTCCGCATTTTGAATTTCGCCCGCCTACCAACGACAATCTCAAAATCGACAAAATCACTGCGATATTGTGTTTTCTGATAATCCCGTTTCAATCGCCATTAACTCGCGATTGCCCAAAGTCAAATCAACCAAATTCGCTTCTATTTCCAAATAGCATCATCAAACTTCAAAATAAGACCGGATTCATCTAAACCGCATTACTTCGCGGCAACATTTCCAACATTTAAAACAGCCCATTCTGCCCCAAGCCCTCTCATTCATTAAATTTTATTAACGGTGATTTCAATGACTTTATTTCTTATGACGTGTTTAATTTCCAATTTATGAAATCATACCGAGTCAATTGTAGTCGTGAAGTCATGTCGCGTGGCGCTCAAGTCTTTGAAGGGAATTTATTCTTCATCGACGACTATGAAGCGTAATTGAATTTGGTAAAAATTTTGGACAATTCGCTTATGTCTTACTTTGGCCTACATGAGAGTGTACGGAATAAATTTCTTTATAGTTTTCTGGGAGGGTTGAATTGAATTGTCAATTTGAGCGCCGTATGGGATTTTTGTTACGATTTAAATTCCTGCCTATTTTAATTTGCTTATGGCAAATGATTTGAGGAATTAATTTGTGAAATTTACCGTCAAAAGCAATTTAACAAAACAAAATTCAATTGGTGGTATAAATATCTGGGCAAAATGAGATTATTGAAGCGCATAGATTCTATTTTCCTCCGCATTCCTCGGCCATCGAAAATCGTAATCGATATGCCCCGATTTTCCTACTTTTAACCACAGCAACTGCACTCGAGGCCCCAGTTTTATTTACAGCCTCGTAAATTCATAATGGTGTTGATAAAATTATTGCAAATTGAATTTAGAGGCTGTAGATATCGGCTGGATTGTGATTAAAAAGCCACTCAAGGCCTGGGGCATTGGAGTTTTAGTAAAATTGGGCGTTAACCCCGGCCGCCCGCTCTTAAAATACAGTTGGACTCGGCTAATTTTCACTCTGCGGGCCAGTACAAAATCCCGATAATCTCGAGAAGGAGTCGTCTCACCCAAAACTTGTATAAGACTTTTTTATCGGGAATTAATTTCTCTACAAGATATGTTCTACAACATTTTGCGCTAAACCCAATGGTTAAGGAAATATTTCCGATTTTATGGAAATTGTGCCAGTCGGATTTGTATAAGAGATCCATTAAGAAGCTCTGTAAAATTTATGAAATTTTGGAATAAAAAAAAAATATTTCGAAAATTTTTAGAAACTTTGGCAGGTATTATATATTGATAAAAACATGTACATCTCCAAATAAAATAAAAAAAAAAATTAAAGCTCTCAAAAAAACATTTCCAAAAATTTCAAAAAACTCAAAAACTCAAAAATTCAAGATTTCAAAATTTCCAAAAAATCTCAAATAATTTGCAGAGGTAGTGAAAACAATTTTCGAAATGAAAAAATCCAAACCGATCACATGACACTTGCCGGCCGCTGGTATACGTCACCGCTGGCGCAAAGTGGCCGGGTTGCCGACCGCGACTCCCATCTCCGCGCGTGGGTGGCTGCGTCCAGTCCGCCGACTAAAAATATCTAAAATAATACCCACCCATGCACAAGCAAATAAATAAATAAATGAATAAATAATGGACCAAAAAAAATTCGGAATAATAAATTGTTACCACCGATAAATTAATGTTTAATGCGCCTATGGTCGCGAGGGACATTTGCGGCGCGGGTGAACACGCCGAGTGGAATGCCAATGGGTCGTGGGTGGGGCAGAAAGAGATGGGAGAAGTGGAGCACCATCAGAACAAAGACGAGCAAACGTTAGTTCAGGCGGTTAAAAAGGCCCAACTTATAGCTTCCGACATTGCATTACATATATATATGTAACTGGTAACACGCGTTCTGATCCTCGAACACGTACCCGGTACAAAATCCACGACCGAACACCAAACACGTGTACATCTGCCTGTGTATGTCCCTTTCCGACCTAGAGAAGTTATTGTAATGGTCCCGAAAATTAAAAATTAAATTTTCGTGAAATTTTGCGGGCTTGTCGACATTTGTCCTGATACGTTTCCTGAAAGAAGGTCGTGTTCGTGTGGGTTTATACGGCTGTATCGCCCGAACGGCTGGAGATGGATAAAAAAGTTTTGTATGAAAGTTGTTCCTCACGTGAAAATCCACATTTTTCGTTTGAGAATTTTTTCGATAGCGCTTGTAATTAAGGCGGTATGGGGGTTAATTACATAAGACTAAGGCCTGATTAATTTTACATTTGGAGTAATGTATTGCAACACACACACACACACAGATCAGCGGACTGCCATACACACACACACACATAACCGGAAGTTGCCGTAGCCCATGGAGAGTCACACACACATCCCGTTTATTTATTTATGCATCGATCCCTTTTTTAGAAGCTGCTGACGACTTTATGGTCATATCTCACTAGTCGGTCCATTTGGTCATATCCGGGTGACAAATATTTTTTTTGGAAAACCCATCGCCCGATGCCGCATTCGGACCTATGATCCTCGGCACGATCGGGCGTAGACCGAGCACTTGTGTGTGTGTGTGTGTGGTTTTATATTGCGGTTCATAGATACCATCGCGACGAACATTGGCCAAAGATATTAATGGTCCTTGAACTTGTTTACGCTAATTATTTTTCTGCACTGCATTACATTTATCGGCTATTTTTGGTTGAACTTTTAGCTATCGAGTGATTGCATTCTGTGACCACGTCGAACCTCAGATTCGCACGGTGAAGTTGGGTGTTAATTGATTTTTTTATCAACGGCTTAACACTTGTTGAAATAAATAAAAACGGTGAAAAAAAAATGAAATAGATTGACCAGTTTGTATCTGAATAAATTCCGAAAGTTTTGGATCACGTTTTTTCGGCGGAACTGAATGGGCACGTCGCGGAGTGGGGAGAGACACATTGTGACGGTCATACAGTTGGCGGGAATTTTCGCATGCTGCGCGCGCAGCTGGTACCGCAAGCGCGCCATCTATGGTGCAATTTAAAATTTCAATTTTAATGTAAAATTGGTAAAAAAAAAGTCCGAACTTTTGGTATTATTATTGACAATTTCATGGCAATTTTTTTGTCAAATCCCCCATAGAATTTTTATAGACTTCTTATGGGATTTCCCATGGGAATTCCTATAAAAAATCGGGATTTTCATTCTATCCAATTCCCTATAGAATTCTCTAGATTTTTCATGGGACTTCCAATGGGAATTCCCCATAGAATTTTTCCAAAAATTGCGCATGGGAATTCCCATAAAAATTTGACAAAATTTTTCACCCAATTTATCGATGGGATTTCTATAGAAATCTCATCGAGATTTTTATTTAAAAAATCTTATGGGAATCCCATGGGAATCCTATGGGAATTCTATGGGGTTTTGCTCCTACGTGTGACGCTTTCGAAATATATGTTCGTTGACACTAATTTTTTTTTTTCGTGTGGGATAAGTGCATCCATATCTGTATATATAGATGCCCGTGTGTGTGGTACGTGTGCGCATGTGTGCACTCCGCCTCTATACATGTGTACTCGGGCTTTAGAGCCTCTTCGAAACGACGCCAGTCTTTGCCCGGCATCGGCGGATCTACCGTCGGCCGCGTCGAATTTAACATCCGCTGTAATTCAAGCGGTTTAAGCGTTTTCGACGTTCCGTCAAGTTTTTTTTACCACCTTTTATTTTTTTATTTGGTAATTTGCGGCATTCGGTGTCGGGGGGAGGGGGTGGGGGGACAACTTTTGTGGCGGGTAGGGCTCTCTGCGACAAGTGGAATTTTTCGAATAAGTCAGTTGTGGGGGCTTTCACACTTGACAACCTCAGCAATTTTAATTTTTTTTTTTCATTTGCAAATTTTCCAATTTTTTCGGAATTTTTTTTTTCTGCAATTTCGAAATTTTTGAAAATTTTTTTTGTGTGTTTTTTTTTTTATTTTCCTAATTTCTGTCATTTTTATTTCCCAGAAATATATTGTATGTTACATATATATGAGGATACATGTATAGATATATATATATATATATATATATATATATTCTATTTTTTGGGAAATTTTGGGTATTTGCATATTTTGCAGATTTTCCTGTGAAACTTAAAAATTCTTGACGCCACTAATTAATTTTTTTAAATTAAATTCGTCACGAAAGTTGTTCTATCCCAAAGTCAACGAAGGTTATTTGTATGGATGCGTGTAAAGGGTTGTATTGAGTCCTAGGGGTAATATGCTCCCTAGGGGCTTGCAAAGTTTGATACAATATTACACATTTATTTGGAAACGATCAGTCAAATCATTTTAGGGACTTTCCATTACGTCACTCAAAGTAGAGAAAATAATTGTAGTAAATTTTGCCACTAGAATGTACAGTACAATTTTTTTACCATGGATAGTTTGTAGATAAAATCGCAGTGGAAAAGTCAAAATCATCCAAGTCCGAAAAGTTAAAAAAAAAATTTTTTTCGTCGCTCCGTTCGATAAAGTGCGATTCCAGCCCGCAAAGCGGGGTTAGAATCGCGGTTTTACCGGCCTAGCGCCCGCCTCGCGGCCGTAAACACCTGCGCCCGGGACGCCGGGACGAAAAAATAATTTTATTGCCTCATCGCATTCTTAGCGCACTCCGACCCCGAAAATAGTAAAAAAAAATCGTGAAAGAAAGTTAATTTCACAAAGTGATTTTTGGTTTTATTTAAACAGAAAAAAAATTCGAGACTGAACATTAGTGCAGATAAATTTGTGAAGATTTTTGGAGTCGTTTGGGAATATTTTGGAAATTACACCGCTGAAAAACGGTGAGTGGCACACGGTCCTAAAAAATTGCAAAAGTGTGGAAAGTTTGTCGAAATTTTTTTTTTTTTTTTTAAATTAATTTTTTAATGTATGATATATTTTGCCATTTTTGAAAATTTTTTGAATCTACAAAGATTTCTGAAATTTTCCAAATTTTCAGAATTTGTAAAAAAAAATCTGGAATATTTCCAAAAATTTCGGAAATTGCCAAAAATTTTCGAAAATTTGTAAAAAAAATTTTATGATGGCATAAGAGAACATTGAAAAAATAGAAATTTCTTGGTTAAATATTTGCTGAAAAAGTTGGAATTCACTTGCCTAACAAACGGTGAGTGTCACCATATCTCCCCATACAATGAAGAATTTCATGGTTCAACGAGTGATAAAGAAGTGTACAAACAAAAATGAAGATTTTGTGTTTGACAAATGGAATGTGCAACAGAGAAGTCAAATGGCTCGTATGAAACACAACCGCGCGTTTTACAGCCTTTCGGGTGCCTTTTCCCCCTGTTTTTTTCGTAATGTCGTAATAAAAATAATCAGAGACTAAACATGGGATGTTTACACTGGAAATTAAAATGTTCAATTTATGCAAGAAAAGGAAATGTAATTAGACAAATTTTTCCAAATTATTCAAAAAATTGCAAAAAATTTCAAACATTTTCAAGCCTTTTAAAAGTTTCAAAAATTTTCAAAATTCCAAAAATTTTCAAAATTTCAAAATTTTTTAAAATTTTCAAAATTTTTTAAAATTTTCAAAATTTCCAAAATTTTTGAAATTTTCAAAAAATTACAAAATTAAAATTTGTTTCAAACATTTTCAAAATTTTCAACTTTTTCAAAATTTTTGAAATTCAAAAAATCAAAAAAAAAAAAAAATACAAAAATTTAAAAAATCCAAAAATCAAAGAAAAATTAAAAGATGTAATATTAGGTATTCATTAGAATTTCATAAAAATGAATGATATTATGCAACATGACGAAAAAAAATTATCAAACGTTTGACTCAATCAATTGGCGATAAGGACACGAATAATAACTGGGCTGTGAATGATCCTCGAATAAGTGGGAGGGAAATGTGGCCCAACCCATGAGTTTTTCGGTTGATTGGCACCCATCCCTCGGCCAAGATTCAAAACCGAGATACGGCCATTATTTCGGTTGCTTCATTACGAATATCGTGAAATCTATCGTCTCTAGTACATGAGCCCATGTCATTGTCCACGACTTCAATGTGACGCCCGTAATGAGCTCAAAAAATGCCTTGAAAAACTTTCATTATCATTCAAATTTTTTTCGATATTTTCACTTGCCATTCCTCAAAATTTTCATATTTTCCCATTTTAAAAAACTTTGAATGAAATAAAATTTTTCTTCATTTCTGAGGTACTTTGAAATTTTTGACGGTTCTCAAAATTTCCGAAATTTTTGACGGTTCTCAAAATTTCCGAAATTTTTTCTGCAATTTTTCAAAAAAAACTTTTCGACATTCTTCGTTTTTTTTTCGGTTCTGAAATACTCGAAATTTTTGCAATTTTTTTGTCGTAATTTTTTCTGAGAGTCATCGAAACTATTTCATTATGAATATCGGGAAATCTATCACACTAAATTATTGTCCACAACCTGAATGGAATGCGCGTAATGAGCCTCAAAAATGCGTCAAAACATATATACAGTAAAATTTCATTTCTGGCATTTTTTTATTTTTTTTTGAGACTTTGGAAAATTTTGCAATTTTTTATATTTTCAAAATATTTGAGATTTTGAAAATTTTTCGACGTTTTTTTTCGAATTTTTTGGAATTTTTGGAAGTAATGAAATTTTCACATAATAGCTCAGAGTGAGATTTCAATGAGCTCCAGTGGTGTTGGAGTTATGAATGGGATTTGCCCGTCGAGTGTTGGCCGTTAACCCAGTCCTATCGCGCTATCGACACTATATAGTGCATAATTAGGTAAATAGAGGGCTGCATTCAATTACGCTAGGTAAACATTGATCCCCAATTGCCCCGCAAAAAATCCACTCAGAGTTGGACCTTAAATTTTTTTTCAATTTTTAAATTTTCCAAATTTTTGGATTTTTGAAAGTTTAAAAATTTTTCAAAATTTTTCAAAAGTTATATTTTTTTTTTAATTTCCCACTTTTTAAAATTTTTCACTTTTTCCAATTCTTGATTTTTTTTTATTTTTGTAAAAAAATTATATGGTTTTGAAATTCGTATATTTTTG
Organism: Asobara japonica; assembly: GCA_026005395.1. Classification (NCBI taxonomy): domain Eukaryota; kingdom Metazoa; phylum Arthropoda; class Insecta; order Hymenoptera; family Braconidae; genus Asobara; species Asobara japonica. The sequence goes on along the minus strand of BQMI01000352.1, from coordinate 3,043,562 downwards.
AAATTATTGAAATTTTTGAAGGCTTGAAACTTTATTTCAAGCCAAATTAAGTTTGTGTGGGAAATTGGGGGTTGACAAAAAATTGTCATAAATTTTGAAGATTATCGCGAAAAAGACTCATTTAAAAATTTTCATTTCGATTTCAAAGTTCCTTCAACTCTCGATAAACCCCCATTCTAAAATAACCGCTTCAATAGGTCTTTATGAGCGATTAATAATCCCCACTTGACGATTGTTCTCTGTGAATGCCGAGAATTGTATAAATCAGTGAATGAAGTTTTAGCGGCAATTTTTTATGCTTGAAAAGGGGTGGGGGGGGGGGGGGGTCATGAAATACGAAACTCCCATATGAGTTTAAGGCAGACAAGTCTGGCAGTCTCCCATGAAAAAACATATGGTATTTGTATAATATTTGCGCATGTGCGCATATATATATATATATATATCTATATATGCCTCAAAAATTGGACATACAAATTTCAAAATTCGGAATAAGATGAAAATTTCAAAAACTTGAAAATAAAGAAAAAAACAAATTTCTGATAATATTTAACATTTTCCAAATTGTGAAATTGAAAAAAAAAACATATTTTGAAAATTTTCCCGACGAAGGGGGGTGGGGGGGGGGGGGTGGGGGTTCCATCATATCACCGGAGTTTCTGGGGGTTTACCAGAACCAGAAGTGTTTAGCAATGCGATGGCCTAAATGGCGAAAGTCAGCTCCAGCGACATGGATGGGTGTCCACTATGCCCTACCGAAGAGATGGGCGGTCGGGGGGCAGAAGAGACAGTGACGAAAAAAAAGAACGTGGCATGCTATTGCAATAATTATCCCTACCTGACACTTCGCATTGATATGAGAAAAAAAATGGACCATTTCCAAAAAAATTATGAAAATTTTGATCGCCAAAGTTTGGGTATGGGAAAGCGGGAATCGCGAATATGCAATTGAATGTGGAGCTCCGGCACATTGAGGAATCATAAGCAGACATGTGGCTCGTCAGTGGTATAAATAACGATGACGATATCCCGTTCGTTGGATTTCATACTGCGCCTGGTGAAACGTTTAGGAAATTTCATACTGCTGTGCTCATCCCTCGGAAATTAATAATTGGGAAAAGAGTGGGCCGGCATCAATAACTTCTTGAGGGGATTTTAGGGGTAGTATTTATCCAGAATTCACCATTTTTTTGGAAACCAAAAATTTTGGGAAATTTTGAAAAACCAAATTTATTTTTAAAGCTCTAAAAAATTAAAAAAAAAATCAGACAAAAATTTATTCTTCAAAATGTCCGAAATTCCAAATTTTCAAAAAAACGGAAAAATTATCAAATTTCAGAGTTCCGAAAATTCGAAAATTAAAAAAAAATTCGCAAGACTTTGGAATATAAAATATTGCAAAAAAAAAATGATGATGACCGCACCGCGATTATCACATTTTAGGAAATTTGATTCTGCGTTCCGCCAGTCAAGCACATTTTCATCGAAAATTCTCCATGAATTTTTATTCGGCCGGAAGTCCCGAAATCTTTAATTCAAAGGCTGAGTTCTGAGGTACTGAGGCATTCCAAAGCATTTAAATATTTTCGAACTTTGAATCGGAAATGAGATTCTCGCGATATTATCACTCGCGTCTTTGATAACTATATATATCCACTCCAATATATTATAATATAATTTTTTTTCAATTTTCATAATATTTTCCGAAATTTCGAAATGTGAAATTTTCGAGAATTTTTTAATATTCCAAATTTTAGTTTTTTCTTCATCCATTTTAAAAATTTTGTGGAACTTTCGAAGCTCTATGAATTCCTCTCTGACCTGTGCAGGAATATTTAAGTTGCCCGAAACACAATTTTCACCGAAAATCCGCGCCTCCATTTCCCTAGAACCTGAAAAGTCCCAATCGCAAATGAGATCAGTTCGATAAAACAAGAACAATACCCTGCAAACTGACACTTTCCTCGATAAAACGCTTCATTCTCCGAAGTAACTCAGTGTACAATGTGTTAACATCGTTATATACCCGTACATATATAAAGGATATGTAAAGAGTTGACAATCAGATCTGCTAAACGTCCGAAAGCGTCCAACAAGCTGCGAAGCCAAAGAATTAAATACGTTTGATATGTCTTCCACTTAAGACGGTCGCTTCTTAATTAACTATATGGCATGTACAACCCAATTGTTTTTTCCTCCATTTACTTCTGATTTTTTGTTTTCTTCATTCTTTAATTCACTTTAAAACAAATAGAAAAATTGCACGAAGTTTATTGAGTGATGATGTCATTTCACCGATTCATATATATTGCTCTCTTAAAAGGTCAATTACCCGTTAACGCGTGGGCTTAGGCAAAAAATGTATATGACATTTTCGATGGGGAATTCAATTTCCTACAAAAAAGTTCTTTACACTTTTTTTCTAAATTACCTCGTTCTTGAGATAATGGTAGTTTTGTGATGCTCGTGGGCTGCTAGGGGAAATTGCATGCGCGCGCAGCCATTAGGTTAGGTTGTCGTATTGGGTTTATTTCTCCCGGTGAATAGTGATAAAACACAAGTTATAGAATATAGTTATGCAATATAGTTCCGAAATATAGTTATCTATATAGTTATACCACTGAGTGTTTAGCGATGACGTCATTCCACCGATTCAAATGTGTTATTTTCGTAAAATGTGAATTACTCGTTAACGCGTGGGTTTAGGAAAAAATGTTATACAACGTTTTCGATGGTAAATTGAATTTCCTACAAAAAAGTATTCTATATTTTTTGCTTTAAATTCAGTTGTTCTTGAAATAATTGAACTTTTATGCTGACCGTAAAGTCAAAAGTCGATAGGCCTATTGTGAGTGGGATGCGCGCGCATCATTTAGGTTAGCTTGCCGTATATAGATTGAATGATGCAAAATGAATCAAAATATGTGAATGAAAGGATTGATGAATGAATACACGATTAAAAAAATTATTTGGACAATTTGTAACGCATTTTTTCGTATGTGAAAATTAATTCGCTTCCTCGTTTGGCGCCCGTGTCCTTATTCTACTCTAGCTATTGTTCAATTTCTACAGATGTTCTTAATTTGGGACACTTAAAGCTAAGTGGAACGCCACAAGTATTCGCCTTTTTCTACCCTCGCGCGATGTGCGATCTAATCAACGGGTCAAAAGCCCTGAAAACTTAATTAGAGAAATTGTGGAGAATGCGCGAATCTATGAATCACTCGGGTGGGCCTTTTTATATTTGACCTTTTTTTTATAGATTTTTAATACTTGTGCAAAAAATTCGGTCTCTCCCAAATTGCAATAATTTTTTGTTCATTATATTTTTCAATATTTTTGACATTCACTTTTTTTTTGTTCAATTTTTTTAAATTTTTTCTCTGATTTTTCACATTTCATCTATATTTACATTTTTTCAAAAAAAAAAAAAATTGTTTTTTTTCTTGTGAAAGAAAAAAAAATCCAAAAATTTGAAAATGTACAATTTTTTTCGAATGTTTTTGGATTTTTTTAAAATATCAAAAAATAAAACAAAATATGAAAAAAAAGGAAAAAATAATAATTTCATAAATTTGAAATTCTATTTCTCAAATCTATGAATTTTACGGATGCACTTTAAGCCCTCGGATGCAAAAATTGAGGGAACAACAGCGAATGTTGGAATCAATGAATCAGACAGGTGGGCTTTCATTTTTCGTGAATAAATAGTGGATGGGCACCCACGATTATTCATTAAGGCGGGAGAATACGCGATATTGCGTAAGAAATTGAGGACGTTGATCATGCAACTCTTTCTTATGTAATTTACAGAAATAAACATGGAGATATGACAAGGGCTTCTGATTTCATAAACTGGCGACAGTGCGACCCTATGTACATATACATACATACATGAGCAGAAATATGTGGAAGCTTAATCTTAATTTCCCATACGGCGCTCAAATTGACAATTCAATTCAACCCTCCCAGAAAACTATAAAGAAATTTATTCCGTACACTCTCATGTAGGCCAAAGTAAAACATAAGCGAATTGTTCAAAATTTTTACCAAATTCAATTACGCTTCATAGTCGTCGATGAAGAATAAATTCACTTCAAAGACTTGAGCGTCACGCGACATGACTTCACGACTACAATTGACTCGGTATGATTTCATAAATTGGAAATTAAACACGTCATAAGAAATAAAGCCATTGAAATCACCGTTAATAAAATTTAATGAATGAGAGGGCTTGGGGCAGAATGGGCTGTTTTAAATGTTGGAGATGTTGCCGCGAAGTAATGCGGTTTAGATGAGTCCGGTCTTATTTTGAAGTTTGATGATGCTATTTGGAAATAGAAGCGAATTTGGTTGATTTGACTTTGGGCAATCGCGAGTTAATGGCGATTGAAATGGGATTATCAGAAAACACAATATCGCAGTGATTTTATCGATTTTGAGATTGTCATTGGTAGGCGGGCGAAATTCAAAATGCGGAATTAGCTGAGGCATTCGGAGTGCGCTGCGCAAGTTATTTCGCGTTTTAACTCCATTAACGCGAATTGATTTAGTTTATTGCACCATTTGAACGTGACTATCGACATGGTTTCAAAAATCTTACTCTATATAATTCGAGATTTTCGATTCCACCGAAAATTCGCTGCGCCATCTAACGGATGAACTGCATTATGTACAGCCGGTAAGACTGTGCTCGATTTTACTGGGCATCGTACTTTGGCATACGTCGCGATAAAAAATTGGGGTTTCCATTGAAGAGAATTTTTGGCAAATCCAGAATTGTTGGAAAAGTGTACAAATAGCTAAAATGTGACAAGTATTATAACAACTTTAGTCAAAAATTTGGTTAATGCACCAAGAAGCGGGAGTATAATTGCGTTTTTTAACTGCGTATTGCATACGTCAAGGTTGAATTTATCTGGACCTTTTGCACTTTGCATTTATGGACAAGATAAGAAAAATTGACGATTGTTTTTTTTTTCTTTTATATTTATCAGTGCGGACCTATAATCATCGAGAGCAGAGTGTGGACATGTATCTTGAATTTAGTTCTCAAAATTTTGTTTAAGACCAAGTCCACCGTTTTCATTAAACAAATATGATCAATGTTCTTTTTTCGCTCCAGATTCCTCAGTATGCTTGAATAATCGTCCAAAGCCGAGTGCAACCATGAAGCTGACTTGTCTAATTCTCACTCTGCTGCTGTCTCTGACACTCGGCCTGACCTTACAAGAAGATGATCTTGTATTTGACGACATAACTGAAGAGACATCTCCGCCCCCTGTACTTACGCGACACAAGGAGCACGAGGTGAAACTTCACAAAAGCAAAAAATACAACAAGATCGAGAAATTCTGGGGTATATCTGATGCTATTGCGGTCGTTGGACAGGTTTTCAAACTCAGAATACCGAAACAGGCCTTCAGTGGAAATATAGAGCGTTATGAAGTGAGTTTTTTTTTTTGGTTCATTTAATAATTTATGAGATTTCGAAAAAGGTTGGCGGAAGAAGAAACTGGAAACCGCTTTTCCAAGTTTCCATTTGCAATTTTCGAATTTTTTCGCAATTTCTCAATTTTTACAATTTTTAAAATTTTTTTCAAATTTCTCAAATTTTTCAAATTTTTCAATTTTTTAAAATTTTTCAAATTTCTCAAATTTGTCGAATTTTTTGAATTTCCCAAATTTCTCAAAATTCTTTTTCTCAACTTTTCCAAAATTTCTACATTTTATCAACTTCTCAAATTTCATTCACGTCCCTAAATTTTCTAATCCGATTTATTTTTATTACCAAAATGTTTTCAGCGTTCTAATTTTGTTCTTTCCTGGTTTTACATAATTAAGAGAAACAAATTACATAGTATTTTTTTTCAATTTCAACATAATTTTGAACAATTTTTTTTACAGATTCATGGAAATAACGGCAAGCCACTGGCCCACTGGCTATTATTCGACGATGGGGCTTCAACCCTTTTAGGTGTACCCTCCAAGAGAGACGAGGGGCAAAATCGCATCACAATTAAGGCACATGGAAAGCACGGTGCTTTCGCCGAGGATAATTTCACGATTCGGGTAGTCAACGAAAATTACCGAGAATCTAAAAAAAGTCTACAAGTGAGTTTTCAAAATTTTCTTTCCAAATTTTTTTAAATTTTCAAAAATTGTATTTTCCAAATTTTTTGAAATTTTCCAAAATTGTGTTTTCCAAAATCTTTGAAATGTTAAAAAAATTTCATTTTCCAAAATTTTCAACATTTTTCCAATTTCAAAATTCCTCAAATTATTCGAATTTTAAAAGAAAATTAGAATTTTCTTTAAAACTCTTACAGTTTTTTTTTGGAAATTTTCGAAATTCTGTCGTATTCAAAGCTTTTATTCGGCAATAGAAAGCCCTGGAGCGTGCTCTAGAAACAATTTATTGCAGCAACATTCACGAAATTGATCGTTTCTGGGTCGGGAATTGTATCTGCGCATTTAACGAGTGCTGTTTAATTAAACCGCGGTGCACTGATTGATTCCAATTGACATGTGTGTCAAGCACCTCATCTACTCGAAATTGGTTCATTGATTCTCATTGATTCTCCGTTTTCAGAAGCCATGCGAGACGAAAGACTAGACAGTTATTAAAGTATCAAACGGACACGATAAAAATCCCGTTTTTATTTTCTAATTCGAAATTTTTTCATTTTTTTTCTTCGAATTTTTTGTTTTTAAAAAATATTCAAAATGTTCCCAGCTCTTGAAAAATTTTCCGAAAAATTGAGAAATCTTCCAAAAGTGTTTACAAAAAATTCCGAATTTTTCATTTCTTTTTTCAATTAAAAAAATAAAAACATGAATGTTGAATTTTCTTCCAATTTTTTTTTTCAAATTGTCAATTTTTTACAGATTTGCAGTTTGAAATTTGCAAACGTTAAAAACGTCCTTAATGATTAATTAATTCCCATTATTTAATTTTTTCAGAAGCGATGCGACGACTCAGAGGACCAGACAGTCTTGAGTATTTTGTTGGATGCAAAATTCGAGAGCTTGAAGGCATTAATAAAAGTTGAAGCTCTGGAGAACCTAGCAGGATTTCTAGGGCTCCACACTGTAAGTTCTCTTAGCAATATCACTCTCCCTATACATATTTTTAATAATTTTTTACTGTGTATTATACAATTCTATTTTGATTTTCCAACTTTAATTTTGTTAATTTCCATTTTCTAACCTTCAAAATGAAAACAGTATTGTTATCAGATATCCGGAAATCTACGATTGATAATGAGATGTTATCTCTGGATCCTTAACATTGATGGATTTGAAAATAGTCACTGAAACCGATAAATATAAAATTAGCTTTCACCATTTCCCCAACTTTTTCTCACAAATGAATTTTCAAATTGATCAAATTTGTGATAGCTCTATAACTCTCAATTGGATTTCTTATCATTTGCATGTGGTTTAACCCCAACTCTTTAAGATTTGAAATGGAAAATTTTTCACCCAATTTGCAAAAGAAAATGATTAAATGAACTCCAATTTCCAGAACGATATCTTCATGTTCCCCCGCGCAAACAAGGACGAAAAATCGGCGGACCAGTCTACGATTATTTTGACTGGTCCAGGATCTGCGAAACATCGAAAGTCAAAGCACTATACTGTCATCCAATGGCAGGTGAGTAATCTTTGCAATTACATGTGGTAGCAACGTTTATTCAGGAAAATCTCAGGATTCCTAATATCCAAACACCCACCCAGCCCTCCACCACCCACCCACTCAACCATCCACCACCCACCCATACACCCGCCCACCCATCCATGCCCCACCCACCCACCACCTACCACCCACCCACCACCTACCACCCACCACCCACCCACCAGCTACCCACCACCCACCCACCACCTACCACCCACCACCCACCCACCAGCTACCCACCACCCACCCACCACCTACCACCCACCCACCCACCACCTACCACCCACCCACCCACCACCTACCACCCACCCACCAGCCCATCCACCAGCCCACCCACCCAGCCCTCCACCACCCACCCACCCAACCATCCACCACCCACCCATACACCCGCCCACCCATCCATGCCCCACCCACCACCTACCACCCACCCCCACCCACCACCCACCACCTACCCACCACCCACCCACCACCCACCCACCACCTACCACCCACCCACCCACCCACCAGCCCATCCACCAGCCCATCCACCAGCCCATCCACCACCTACCCACCACCCACCCACCCACCACCCACCTACCCATCCGCTCACCCACCACCCACCCATCCGCCTACTCACCCACCCGTCCAGAAACACAAACACACACACACAGAGTCGGAGCTTTGGTATGAAAGGTGATTTTGCACTTTCAAGGTCGGCTGTGAGGGTCACTTATGGAAACACGAGGAGCAAAATTTGAAGCAACTACGAGAGCAAGCGAGGGATGGTACCCTCTCCGAAGTCCTTCAACTGCCCGTTTTACTTTGGAGGGTGAAAACCGAAACCAGCGATCTCCTAAGAAATCGCAGAGAAACCGGATCCGGGGATTACGGAAACAACGATAATGAAAATGACGACGAGTACGACGACAATTATGAAGATAATTATGAGGAGTATGATGATGAAAATTTCGAGGATAATGGAGCTGTCACTGAAGTTCCTAAGAAAGGCTATGGCAAAGGTGGACCCAAGGAGGAACACGCCGAGACTGAGCATCCCCATAGGCATCACCATGGACAGGAAACTGTCGATTTTCAGGTGAGAATTCGAAAGAAAAAAATTACAGAAATTTTCCAAAATTTGCCAATTTTTTTGATCTCTAAAAATTAATTATAATTAACCTGAATTTCACCCAAAATTAAAGACTGAGGAGCGCGTCAAATTTGACGAAATTCTCCGAGCCAGCAACCCCCATGAGAACACCATAAACACGACATCGACTTCATCAACCCCAAGACTGGTAAGTGACTTTTACAAAAAAATTTCCATTACTGAAATAACGAAGAGACGAAGAAATAGCAGCTTTGCAATAAATGTACATAGCTTAACTGCCTTTATCTTTAAAAATGCTGAATTCATTCCTAGCTTCACAATTCTGTCAAATGAATACAATGAATATTCAAAAAAAAAAAAAAATACCGTCTTGTACAGATCTCAAGCCAAAGTGACTAACAAAAATTACGTATTGCAGAAAAAACTAGTACGACACGTTAAGTTTCATATAATTCTCATTTTTGTCAAAAATGTCCCAATTTTCCAAGAGTGTCCCAAATTGTCCAGTGTCCCAAATCCTCAAAACTCCGCAATCAAAGAGAAATTCCAGTTTTCCCGTCCCAATTTACCAATGTTGTCCCATTTGTCCCCACTGTCCCAATTGTCCCACACTGTCCCAATTCTACAGCACGTCCCAATCCCTCCAGTAGCACCAATTTTCTCAAACCAACATATTTCCCTCTAGTGTCCCAATATGTCCCAACTGTCCCAATAAAAAATGGGCCATTTTTCTGAAATTTTCCAATTTTTCCTCAAAAAGTGCAAAATAAAATTTAAAAAAAAAATGAAAAATCCGTCAAAAGTAATATTCAGTTTCTTCTGCAAAATGTACTTAACAATTACAAAAAATTGGGCAACTAACAATTTCACAGACAACACCAGAGCTCACAATCGCCACCCACCCCTCCTCCCCCCCGTCGACGTCGGTTGAGGTACCAACGAGTGTAAATCCATCGCTCGAATCAGCACCGACGGTTGTCGACATTGTGGCCCAAAAAGCCTCAACACCCACAATCAGCGAACAAGTGAATATCACAGAATTAACAACAAGCGAAATAACCCAAACGGACATTGCCCAAGAAACATCCACCACATTAGGAAACACAATCAGGGCTGAATTAGAGACGGTTCCGGCCCTATCCACGGATAACGAGACATTATCGTCCACGGAATTAACGACTCTGCCCAATTCACTAGGAATTGTTACTTCGTCCACTGATCGCGGCGAAAATAACACTATCGAGGAGGTAAACGCTTTAATTGCTGCTGAATGTTAGCACGGAGAGGAGGAATTTAATGAAAATACACCGGAAAATTTGCGTTATCCTCTAGCGAAAGGTCACTTCCGGTTCCGAAAAAATTACAGAACCAACCTAAATTTTTGTCGTCATCCAGACAAAATTAAGAGACATTTTTCCGTCATTTTCCACAAGAACTTACTCAAAATTCAGAGGACACTTCAGTACTAGGTAATTACATCACATGCCGCTAGGGAATTACGCAAATTTTCTGGTAACTTTTACGGAATTTTTCTCGCTGTGTCGGGTGCTTCGACAAAGTTGGATGTAAAGGTTTTTTTTTGTTCGTAAATGTTGTCTTTTTGTAATTTTTTTCAATCGATGGAGGCTTACCACTTTCCAAGATTTTCAAAAAAAATTTCGATTCCTTACTTTTGGTTTCTAACGTTTTAGGAAGTTTTGAACATTTTGCAAATTTCGAAAATTCTGGAACTCAGAATTTTAAAATCTTTTGTAAATCTTTTGATATTTTTGTATCTACAAAAACTGGGAATCAAAAAAAAATTTAATAATTCATCAAAATGTCGATTTCAATTTTCGATTTTGTCAACCGATCTACCAGATCTGCTAGAAATCTCCACGGTGAACGCTTGAACTGCTCTCAAATGCTTAAGCTTTTAGCCTTCCATTTTCCTCACTTTTCTTGCTGGGGATAAAAAATTTCAGATGGGGACGAGGACGTAAAACCACGAATATTTTTTCCTGTATGAAATTTCTTTTTTAAATCAGAGCCGCCCTCGAGAGCCCCAAAATATCGAAAAAAAATTTATAGAAAAAAATGCTAGCGATATTGTTTTGTAGACGTTCCCACAAACTTTTTCCCCCCGACCGTTTGAATTTGGCGCCCCGGAAACCACCGCATCCGCCACTGTGACGTCATCGGCCGAAATCTATCATTTCAAAAATCCTTATTTTTCATCAATTATTTCAAAAAATCTAAAATACATTTTGATGAAATTTGTGTTGTATAATTTTTTCAACATTATGAAAGGTTCTTCATAAAATTTCAACCAACTAATTTATCTAGGTTTCGCAATCAACGGAGACCACGACAACGGATCGACAAGTGACTCCTCTGGTGCTCCCCTCTTCCACGGTACCGGAAACCCCCACGACATCAACGACGACCTCGACCACAACATCGACCACGCCCACGACAACATCAACAACCCCATCGACAACCACATCAACCACACCATCGACAACCGAGCGAACTGAGGAGCCCGTCAAACTGACGACGGAGGAGCTCACAACCACACCGTTGACAAGTCCGTCGACAACGTCGACGACCACAACGACAACGACAACTGAAGTGCCTAAGACAACTGAAGATTTTGCTATCAGGAATTTGCCACCCAGGCAGGATAGGAGACTGAAGAAGATACCCGTGACCGCGGGAAAACCACTGAGCTTCATTATTCCATCGAATACATTCAGCGATATTGAAGATGGTGATACCAGAAATTTGAGACTCCAACTTCTGATGCGAGGCGAGCCCATCAAGAGCGGACACTGGTTGCAATTTAATGAGAGAACTCAGGAAATTTACGGACTGTAAGTCCCATTTACGATACATAATTACGTTTTTTGTTTTTCAGCTAATCCACAATATTTTTTCGGCAATCAAAAAAATTCCAAAGCCCAATTGATATCAATGCAAAATGGAATGGTCCTATTAAAATTTCTGCATTTCAGTCCTCTGGAGAACGACGTTTCTCAATGGGAGTACGACCTAGTGGCATCGGATCGCGATGGTTTGAATGTGTCAGATCGCCTAGATATTTACGTACAGCAGCACAAATTCAGTCGATCGATCAATCACGAATTCAGCATTTATGTGGAGATTGTGGAGCGCATGGAATTTCCAAGCAATGTCGATTGGGAATTGCGAATGGTCCAGCGTCTCGCTCAGCTTTATGGTGATCACGACAGTAGTCAAATAACCGTGCGATCGATTGTCATGGAAAATAATCAGGCGATATTCACATGGACCAATGACAGCGTGCCAAGGAGTAGTGAATGCCCCAAAGATGAGATCACCAAATTGCTCCATGTGAGTTGAAATTGTCATCAAAACCCTCAAATTTATTCTTTTTTTGCTACAGAATTTTTTTCAAAAATGCTTTTCAAAATCATTCAAACAATTAACAAATGTGTCTTCCCTAAAATAGGTCCTGATATCCAACAAATACGAGAGCCCAAGTGCCCTGCTCCAAGAAGTGCTTGCACCGGAAATTCGGGTCACCCGTGTGGTATCCGAGGGTCTTGGCCCGTGCGTCAACATGCACGACGCCGAGACCCAGCCACCGGAAGTTGAAAAGGAGAGACAACCAAAGAAGAACTATCCCCCAGTACCCCGTAACCAAGTGGACCAAATAACAGCAGTTGTTGGCCAACTTCTCACATTCCGCGTACCAGAAGACACGTTCTTCGATCCCGAGGACGGTTCGTCGCGCAACATGCGCATGTCCCTGCTGAAGATTGATCGTAGTGAAATTTCGCCGGATGATTGGTTGCAATTTGATAGTAAAAATCAGGAGTTCTATGGAGTGCCATTACCAGAAGACTATGCTGCTGGTAAAAGGAGGGAGTACCAACTTGTGGTGAGTAGCAATTTTTTTTCTGGGATCTCCCAATGATCTTTAGTTTTAGAGGATCTCTGAGGCTTTGGAGCAGTTTCAACTCGACTGAGGGGGCTATGTAGTGAAAAGTTCAAATTAATTCTTGCACTAAATTAATTAACATTACAAGGTGGTCGACAAGGAAGGTGCAGAAGCTGTTGACACACTTGTGGTTGTCCTGACAACTCCACCACTTATGCGACATCTAGTGGACTTCTCAATGACCCTTCACACCTCCTACGATCTATTCGCTAAGTCCGCCTCGACAAAACGACACTTTGTGGAGAAGCTGCGTGATCTTTTTGGGGATCGAGATACGAGTGCTATTTTGATGTCGGGTATTCAACCGGGCAGCACTGTTGTCAATTGGAAGAATGTGACATTGCCGACTGATTACTGTCCAGATGCTGAGATCAAGAGGCTCATGGAGATTTTAGTGAAGCCTGACAAATCTCTGACAGAACATGTTAATGAGATTATGGGAAAGGAGTTTCCTGTGCAGCAGGTAAACAATATTGTGGATCCCGGTTTTTTTCTAAAGATCTACAGTTTTTTTTTTTTTTGCTTTTTCAATCAGTTTTGTGGAAGACATTGCAGGGAATTTTAATGCACCTTTTTTTTCCAGGTGACATTGACGCCTTTGGGGGTGTGCGTTGGGGAGCTGACCCGAGTTCACACTCCCGGAAGTTTCATACCGCCCGAGGACTCAACTGCGGTCGGCTCGTCCCAGGACGATTACTTGATTACGTTTATCATACCCGCGGTTATCATCGCTGCTATGATCCTACTCGCGGGAGTCATTGCACTTGTGTTGTATAGGAGAAGGAGGAGTGGGAAGATGAGTGTTAGTGAGCATGATGATGAGAGACAGAGCTTTAGGAGCAAGGGAATTCCTGTTATCTTTCAGGATGAACTTGAGGAAAAACCTGATCCAGGTAATTCAGGAAATAGGTGTCTGTGAAGATTTTGGAAATGTTTGAAAGTTATAAAAAAAAATTGAAAATTTTTCAAAAATAAAAATTTTTCAAAAATTAATTTTTTTTAAAAACTTTCAAAAATGGAGAAATTTGGAAAAATTTTCAACAATGAAAATTTTTTAAAAAACTTTCAAAAATGGAGAAATTTGGAAAATTTTTCAAAAATGGGAAAATTTTGGAAATTTTGAATTTCGAAATTAGGAAAATTTGGGGGTTAAAAAAATCTGTTAAAAAAATTTTGAAAAAAAAAAATTTCTTTTTTTCAGGGAACAAATCGCCAGTAATATTGAAGGAGGAAAAGCCCCCGCTACCACCCCCGGAATATCAGAAATCAGACGATGGTGCAGATCAGCCAATGCTGCCAAAAGAAAATTCTGAAGAGCCATATCAGCCACCCCCGCCTTTTGCACGTACATCAGACAATAATCGTCAAAATCGACCTAAGCCAACTCCCACATACAGAAAGCCACCACCCTATGTGCCACCCTAACAAAATAAGTCGCCCTCGGTGAAGAATAATCACATACCAACGATGCACGGAGACTCTACAACTAAGACTAAAAACCAAAAAAATCACAGAAAGAAAAAGCACACAGACAGTCACAATCCGTCATTTCGTAGTCAATGAAGGGAATCCATCTATCAACAAATGCAGAAAAAAATTTCACATTCACTCGCCTACCCATTAATTAATTACATGATCAATCAGGCCAATTCCTTATCCATAATATTACATACATGCGTGATACTAGTAACATTTTTCTCCCTCAATCAGTGCCATCTTCTACCCAATAAGGGACTGCCTACGAACACGCGAAACAATGACAATTCACTTAACCAATTATTCAAGTTACTTGCACAGCAAAAATAAGTGAAAATTTTTGCATACACTAAAAATTGGAATCTACAGTGAAAGTATTTTCCAGCAACGTCTGAAATTTCAAAATGTAAAAATCAAATTTTTTATTCACAATTTTTTATATTTCTGAAATTTGCGAATTTTTTCGAAGAATTTTGAGTTTTTTAAAATCAATGAAAATTTCAAGTTTTATGGAATTTTCCAAATTTTTGGAACTCTTCCAACGTTCAATTTTGTTCTTTTGGAATTCTTATAAAATTTTATAATTTTTTTTTATTAAAATTTTCAAATTTACAAAATTTTAATATATTTTTAAAAAATTGAAAATCGTTGAAATTGTCGAATTTTTTAGAATATTTAACATTGTTTGAATCCCCGAAAAAATTTTGGATTGATTTATGAAAAAAGTTAAATTTTGACAAATCTTGTGTGCAAAATTTTTCACATACTTCTACCAAGAAAATACCTAAAAAAATGTCTCCAAGCACATTCGCCCAATTGGCTAGGAATATCATTTACGAAAGAACACTGCCAGATCTTTTTTACTTCATAAATCAGTAAATCGCATAAAAAACATTCGTGAATTTGACATCTACCGTTTCCTCATTTCGTAATTTTTTTTACCCATTTTTTCGTACTAAATATTCAAAACGAAATGAGAAAATTCACGAATGAAAAGGAAGGGAAACATATGAGTAAATAAATAACTAAGAAATGAAAATAAGAAATTCTAATGGAAGAGGAGGGATATCTTTATACAGAGCGCAAAAAATGCTTCCATGGCCAGAAACATAATTTTTTGGAGTCTCGAAATTTCGAGTTTTGTCCAGTTTCAAAATTGACAAAAGGACGTTTTTTTTGTTATACGTAATTAATTGTAGATTTTATAAGTGAAATGGAAAAATTTGACTTTTCCAAATTTAAATATTTCGACATTTTAATTATTTTTTTTTTTTTTTGCAAATTTCGGAAATCTCAAATGTGATAATTTTCACAATTTCTCTATCTTTGGGATTTTCAAAATTTCGATTTTTTCGAGATTAATTGTAGTTGTACTTTAGTTCTTTTCAACAGTTTTAATTATTTTTAATAATCACAAAAGATGACTAAAATTTATGGAGATCAAATTGATGCGATCAAAAAATGGTTTTATGGTTTTCGTAAGTATTTCGAAATATGGGGAAAAATATCAGAATTTTCGTAAAAAATTTCCTATATTTTCAAATTGTCTAACTGAGATTCAAATTTGGAACTTTGTTTTTTTTTTATTTTTTGCTCCATTTTTTTTCAATTTTCCAAATTTTTAGTTTTTCCAAGTTTGTCAAAATTTGAAATTTTCCAAATTCTTAAAATGTCAATTTTTTTGGAATCCTATTAGAGAATTTCACAGTTTATTTTCTGTTTTCATTTTTGAATTTTTAGCAATTTTTCGAAATTGAATGTTAAAAACAAAAAAGTGAAAACTTCTTATGTTTTCCCTAAATCCAGAAAATATTTTGGCAATATCAATTTTTCAAAAATCGTCCATTTTAAGGAATTTTTATCGTCTCGAAATTTCGAGGTCTGTCACCTCGAAAAAGCGTCAATCTCACATTTTTAAAATACTTAATTATAGTTTCTGTAGGTGAAGCGCACAGAATTGCTTTTTCGTACATTTATAATGGAAACTATTTGTACTTTGGTTCTATTGAACATTTTTTAATGAATCGACTAATCCAATTGGATGAGAATGAAATTGGCAGTTATTAGAGCGTGTAGAGTAGTTACCAAACCAAAAATTGCTATTAACGAAACTACACAGAGAGAAAAAGAAAGAAACATGAGAGTGTAGAGAGCAACGTGACAGAAGTGAAACTTCAATACAAATTATCATTTTTTTTTATTCCAGTTTGCAATTTGGAAAATTTTAATTTTTGCAACTTTTGTAATGTTCCAATTTCCCCCATTTTATTTTTTTTTTAATTTTCAAAATTGAAGAAAATTCGCACTTTTTTCCAATTCATTTTTTTTTTTCAAAATCATGAGAGTTTAAAAATTTTTGAAAGGTTTCAAGTATTTGAAATTTTTCCAGATTTTACAATTTCGAAAAAGCTCACATTTTGCGTGTTAAATTGTCAATGAGCCTAAGAAGTTTCACTCCGAAAAATTGTCCACTTTTGTATCCTCATTTTTTAATTACTGTTACGAAAAATTGTAATAATAAAAGGATGAAAAATAGCCCACATGTGGTACTTAATATATTACTGTACGTCAATTCTTTGGTATTGGTTTTTAAATTTTTTAAAAAATAGTATACTGAGAAATGCAACTTTTTTACCGATATTTCATGTTAGCAGAGGGAGGAACGGTCCCTCGAGCACAAGAATTCGACGGAAAAAACATTCGACGCAAAAATAATTGTCATTGTTGAATATGTCGAATGTTTACGCTACGTAAAAACTACGTAAAATGAGTATAATGAGTGACCATTCAAATGTTGAGAATGTTCTACTTTTAAAAATTTGAAACAATTACAAAAAAAAGAAAATTTTGAAAATTTTCCAAAGGTTTGAAAATTAAAGAATTTTCAATTTGTTTGATTTTTCAAAAAAAAATTATAGGAAGAATGCGACGTGAAATCGTCGAAAATAAAATATTGTCATCGCTAATGACCTCGAAAAGGATAATAATGAGTGACTATTCGTTGGATAATGTGTGAAGATAAATAATTAATCGAGGGAAGCCCTTCGACGAGTGATTAATCACTTGATGTATAATAAATACCATAATTATCACGTAATTACTTAAAAATTAATGTCTATGTAGACTGCATATGTGAGAAATAACTGCTTGAACAATTGGATTTTTTAGTTATGAAATTATATGGCAGAAATTTGTTTTGTATTTTTGTAAATTTTATATCCCATTTTCCTTATTAATTCGTTAAGGTAGTTTATCAGGATTTTTGTAGATCTGAAAATTTTGGAAATTTTCAAAAAATTTTGAGTCCAGAATTTCTCTTCAATTTTTTATCAGTAAGAAAAATCTTAGTTTCGATTTTTCAAAGATTTGCATTTATTTAAAATTTTGAAAATTTCTGAAACTCTTCAAAAAATATTTTTTGTAAATTTTTCAAAAACTTGTTTGAACTATTGAAATTTTTAGATTTTCGCTATTTTTCTTTCAACTTTTCAAATTGTCAATTTTCTGGCCTGTTTAAAAATTCCAATTCAAAATATTTCTCAAAATTTGAGAAATTTTCAACTTTTGCAGAATTTTCCAAAAAAATAAATTTTTAGAATTTTGAAAACGATAAAAAATAGAAATGTTCCGAATTGTCGGAAATTGAGGAAAAGCACTGAGTTATAAAAAAAAGTCTCGACAAACAGTCGTAAACCATTCACAAAATGTTAGCTATATATGCTTGTCATTCTGAATTCCGACTTTCACGAAAACACATTTTATCTGCTATTGAGCTGACAATTTTATCAGATCATATCGTGCGTTCATATCACACGTGATACTGACTTTTAAGAGGGACAGTGTTAGATTGTTTATACATCGTCATTTGTGTGCACAATGAAACATTGTGTGTTCGTGATTTCCGTGAGATTGAATCACGTGAGGTAAAATATCAAGTAATTCACATTATGATTTGAAACTCAAATTTTTTCCAAACACCATTTTTTTCAATTTTAAACTCAATTTTTTTTCTCAAAATTTCACTCAAATTTTTCCTTTTTTTTTAATCTGAAAACTAAAATTTTTAATTTTTTTCTCTCTTCAAATTTCCAAATTTTTGTTTGCATTAATTCAATTTTATCTTCTCCATAAATGCAACAATTGATTTTTTGCAAGCTCTTGGATACTTGTGAGAGACTTCTTTCAGAATGAAGTCATAAACTCTCTCATTTCACAGTACCTCTTTTGTGGCAAAGAGATGAACTCTGTTTTGGCAAGTTCCCCTCGTTTTCTGAGTCCCCACCACATCGAGCACGCGTACCGCTTAACGCTACTGCGCATTCTGGCGCGCAGCCGTCAGCCAGCACCGTATGTTGAGTAGTGGAGAGTGGGGGAAGTTGCCAAATGGGAGGTCCGGCCACGCCCCTCGCGCCCGACTGATTGCCATAAGAGAGTTCTGACTCTATAACACATTTTCGTTTTTTTAAATCACGTGTTACGATAAGAATCATAATCATTATGGTAAGAAAACCCGATAAAATATTTTTCAATTGTTAATCACTGGAGGAGGCATAAAAAATGAAAAGCAAATCGTACGTAGCATTAGAGTTTTTAGAAATTTTAGAGGACTTGTCGGAATTAAAGTTTTGTATATTGAAAAATGAAAAAAGTGCATTGGAGGATGTCCACGGTAATTGATAATAATTGATGCATCGCGTATGAAAACAATCGGAACAATTTCATTTCGAAAATTTTATGAACAATTAAGCCTTTTTTTAAAGGATCTTTGTAGAATGACATTTTGTTTAATCCATAAAATTCTACAAATTTTATCGTTTTTTTAAAAATTGCCTGAGCTTCTTTCATAACAAAAAAAAATCTTATAATGATTAAGAAGTTCTAATCTCTAAAACGTGATTTTGAAAAAAAAAATCATATTTTCAAAATTTTTAGCCTTTTCTCAATTTTTAAAAATTTCGAAATTTTCAAATGGCCAATATGAAATTTTCTCGAATTTTTTCATACGTGATTTTCTGGATGTTTAAGGACAGGGTGTTTGTTAATTCACTAGGGTAAATTGCCAGCGAATTTTAGGATTATTTTTGTCAATCGAAAACCGCTTTCTAACGATAAATAACGAAGCAACAATAAGCACCTAGCAAACGTAATGAATAAATTAGTTGATAAGCGAATAAATATGGAATGTTCAGCTCGAGTAACGGAATTACGTAAATATATCAAATAATATTGTATAATGTATATAAACATTGAATATTATTCGAAGAAATGAGATATACCCACAATTTTGTGTAAAGATATGCATTAATAAAGGAATTTTGGGGTGAAATTTTGTTGCGCTTTATCTATTATTTACCCTTGAAATTCATTTATTGATTTCTGAAAATTTTGAAAAAAAAGAAATTCTCAAATCTCAAATATTCGAAAAATTTCATGAATTTTAAAAATTTCAAAAATCCAAGAAAAAACTGTGATTTCAAAACTAACAAGTAATTTCCCAATTTTCAAAAATTACTCAAATTTTCCAAAATTTCAAAAATCTCCAAAAGTTGAAAAATTTCGACAATTTTCAAAATTTCCAAATTTCCACAATTGACAAAAATTCGCAAAAATTTCCAAGACTTTATTGATCAATTGAAATCATGAATGAAAACATGTGCGAGTACGAAAAATATTTACAAATTGAGTAATTATGTATGAGCCATGGGCCCCCTCTAAATATGCAAATTGCTGTTGTGTATTCGAGTTATCACGTAACAAATTTTCTTTTAACGCACACGTGTTTTCGAGGCTTCGGAGCGACCTTATCTTCAACGAATCAACCGAATGAAATACGTAAATTCATTTTCATCGACTTAATGTGGAGCTGCATCGGAAATGTCTGAAATTTTCATGCAGACGGTTTATGAAGTGTTTTTAGTTACGCAAGAGGGAATAAATTTTAGTGGCTTGTCTTCTGGCTCATAAACTGGAGCCAATAGCTACAAAGTAATCTATTTTCGATTATTTCCACGAAAAACTGAGTTTCGAGGACATGTTTTAATTTAGTCAGCTCCTTCATTAAGTGTAATGTTTTTTTTAAATTTCGAAACAAAAAATAAAATTAATCTAAAAATCTTCAAAATTTTCGACTTTTATCACACTCCTTGAATTCTTGCCCAATTTTTGAGTTTTGTTCATTTTTTAAAATTTTTGTCCAAGTTTTTTTAATTTTTGAAAATTTTCTGAAAATATTTTTAAAATTAAAAAAACATTTTTTGAAAAATTTTGCGAAAAATAACTTTTTGAAAATTAGGATTTTTTTATTGAATAATTTTTTTTTATTTATGAAATTTTAGTAATATTGGAGACCGTTTCAAAATTTAAGAAATTTTGGAAACAGAAATTTTTGGAAATTCTTGCAAATTTAAAGGAAAATTGAATTTTTCGCTGTTTCAGTGGAAAGCGGAGTTTCGAGGTCAGCTTTCAATATGATGGGCTTTTTCGTTAAGTGGATTATTCAAGCCATTCAGTGAGTCATAAAATTTGTACCCTTCCAATCTACTGTTACTTCCCACACTCGTCACCATGTGTGTGTCTGTGTATGCGTTTCTCTCGTAATTTCTATCATCCTGAAAATCCCAAAATTTGCTAAAATTTTTCGAAATATTTCCAACAACTTCGACTTCCAAAATTGTTTAAAAATTTTAAAAATTCAAAAAAGTTTTTAGAAACTTTTGAAATTTATGAACTTTCTGAACCCATAAAATTTTGGAGCTTAGAAAATTACTAAAAATTGTCGAAATGGTTCAAATTTTCCAAAGTTCGGAAGGAAGTTAAAAATAAAGATTGGAAAGGTGTTAATGAATTTTAATGACTGGTAAGGTCTCCTCATTAATATGTGGGGCAACGGCTTCAAAAATGATCTATTTCTAACTAATTGACTGAAAAAATAGTTGTCAAGGCCGGATTTTAATTTGATCTTGTTCATCAGGTAGATTGTTCAAACATTAAAAGACTCATCTCAATTATTTTGAAATCGTTCCAATTACTAGGATAATTCGATTGGCCCCTATATCCAAAAACCCATTTTCTTATTTTCGGAATATTTCAATTATCTACTTTTCGGAAATTCTTTCCAGAAATTGAAATATTTTAATTTAATTTTTTTAACTTTTTTTTGTTTTTTTTTCAATGCTTTAATTTTTTTCAATTTTGGAATTTTTTTTCCATAATTTGTTTACAAATGTCAATTGTAATTTTTTTGTCTCTTGCAATTTTTAAACGTTCTTCGCGTCTTGAGACCTATATGGAAGTTAAATGCATCATCACATGATAATTCAAATACACAGGAATAATTTGCATGTTGAAAGGGAGCGCAAAGCTGACGCACAATGATTCAACTTGTCAATATTTTTCTTGTTCGTAATTGCTTCAATTCACGAGCTCAACTTCACAAAAATGATGGAATAACAATGACCTTGAGACGTCCACTGAGATTTTTAACCACTTCCCTTCGATGGCAAATATTAATGGCCTGTGACGTCTAATAATAAATTGTTAAATAAGAATAGTTATCTCCACAAATATTTTTTTGCTTTCAAATGATCCGATAGTATAAAATAAATTTTTTGCTTAAAAATCGACGGAAATATCTTCTGGGGGTTCCTATTGGATAGTATCAACGCACACGGGGCCAAAAATTCAATTTTAAAAAAATTAAGTTTGCCTCCCCATAAGGTCCCAATGTTAAATTTGGCCAAAATCGAAAAAAATTAATTTCACTTTTTCGACCCAAAATCGACGGGAATATCTTCTGGGGGTTCCTATTGGATAGTATCAACGCAGACGGGGCCAAAAATTCAATTTTAAAAAAATTAAGTTTGCCTCCCCATAAGGTCCCAATGTTAAATTTGGCCAAAATCGAAAAAAATTAATTTGACTTTTTCGACCCAAAATCGACGGAAATATCTTCTGGGGGTTCCTATTGGATAGTATCAACGCACACGGGGCCAACAATTCAATTTTAAAAAAATTAAGTTTGCCTCCCCATAAGGTCCCAATGTTAAATTTGGCCAAAATCGAAAAAAATTAATTTCACTTTTTCGACCCAAAATCGACGGAAATATCTTCTGGGGGTTCCTATTGGATAGTATCAACGCACACGGGGCCAAAAATTCGATTTTAAAAAAATTAAGTTTGCCTCCCCATAAGGTCCCAATGTTAAATTTGGCCAAAATCGAAAAAAATTAATTTCACTTTTTCGACCCAAAATCGACGGGAATATCTTCTGGGGGTTCCTATTGGATAGTATCAACGCAGACGGGGCCAAAAATTCAATTTTAAAAAAATTAAGTTTGCCTCCCCATAAGGTCCCAATGTTAAATTTGGCCAAAATCGAAAAAAATTAATTTGACTTTTTCGACCCAAAATCGACGGAAATATCTTCTGGGGGTTTCTATTGGATAGTATCAACGCACACGGGGCCAACAATTCAATTTTAAAAAAATTAAGTTTGCCTCCCCATAAGGTCCCAATGTTAAATTTGGCCAAAATCGAAAAAAATTAATTTCACTTTTTCGACCCAAAATCGACGGAAATATCTTCTGGGGGTTCCTATTGGATAGTATCAACGCACACGGGGCCAAAAATTCGATTTTAAAAAAATTAAGTTTGCCTCCCCATAAGGTCCCAATGTTAAATTTGGCCAAAATCGAAAAAAATTAATTTCACTTTTTCGACCCAAAATCGACGGGAATATCTTCTGGGGGTTCCTATTGGATAGTATCAACGCAGACGGGGCCAAAAATTCAATTTTAAAAAAATTAAGTTTGCCTCCCCATAAGGTCCCAATGTTAAATTTGGCCAAAATCGAAAAAAATTAATTTGACTTTTTCGACCCAAAATCGACGGAAATATCTTCTGGGGGTTCCTATTGGATAGTATCAACGCACACGGGGCCAAAAATTCAATTTTAAAAAAATTAAGTTTGCCTCCCCATAAGGTCCCAATGTTAAATTTGGCCAAAATCGAAAAAAATTAATTTCACTTTTTCGACCCAAAATCGACGGAAATATCTTCTGGGGGTTCCTATTGGATAGTATCAACGCACACGGGGCCAAAAATTCAATTTTAAAAAAATTAAGTTTGCCTCCCCATAAGGTCCCAATGTTAAATTTGGCCAAAATCGAAAAAAATTAATTTCACTTTTTCGACCCAAAATCGACGGGAATATCTTCTGGGGGTTCCTATTGGATAGTATCAACGCACACGGGGCCAAAAATTCAATTTTAAAAAAATTAAGTTTGCCTCCCCATAAGGTCCCAATGTTAAATTTGGCCAAAATCGAAAAAAATTAATTTCACTTTTTCGACCCAAAATCGACGGGAATATCTTCTGGGGGTTCCTATTGGATAGTATCAACGCACACGGGGCCAAAAATTCAATTTTAAAAAAATTAAGTTTGCCTCCCCATAAGGTCCCAATGTTAAATTTGGCCAAAATCGAAAAAAAATAATTTGACTTTTTCGACCCAAAATCGACGGAAATATCTTCTGGGGGTTCCTATTGGATAGTATCAACGCACACGGGGCCAAAAATTCAATTTTAAAAAAATTAAGTTTGCCTCCCCATAAGGTCCCAATGTTAAATTTGGCCAAAATCGAAAAAAATTAAT
Organism: Asobara japonica; assembly: GCA_026005395.1. Lineage (NCBI taxonomy): Eukaryota > Metazoa > Arthropoda > Insecta > Hymenoptera > Braconidae > Asobara > Asobara japonica. The sequence continues at coordinate 3,019,705 of BQMI01000352.1, read as the reverse complement.
TTCACTTTTTCGACCCAAAATCGACGGGAATATCTTCTGGGGGTTCCTATTGGATAGTATCAACGCAGACGGGGCCAAAAATTCAATTTTAAAAAAATTAAGTTTGCCTCCCCATAAGGTCCCAATGTTAAATTTGGCCAAAATCGAAAAAAATTAATTTGACTTTTTCGACCCAAAATCGACGGAAATATCTTCTGGGGGTTCCTATTGGATAGTATCAACGCACACGGGGCCAAAAATTCAATTTTAAAAAAATTAAGTTTGCCTCCCCATAAGGTCCCAATGTTAAATTTGGCCAAAATCGAAAAAAATTAATTTCACTTTTTCGACCCAAAATCGACGGAAATATCTTCTGGGGGTTCCTATTGGATAGTATCAACGCACACGGGGCCAAAAATTCAATTTTAAAAAAATTAAGTGTGCCTCCCCATAAGGTCCCAATGTTAAATTTGGCCAAAATCGAAAAAAATTAATTTCACTTTTTCGACCCAAAATCGACGGGAATATCTTCTGGGGGTTCCTATTGGATAGTATCAACGCACACGGGGCCAAAAATTCAATTTTAAAAAAATTAAGTTTGCCTCCCCATAAGGTCCCAATGTTAAATTTGGCCAAAATCGAAAAAAAATAATTTGACTTTTTCGACCCAAAATCGACGGAAATATCTTCTGGGGGTTCCTATTGGATAGTATCAACGCACACGGGGCCAAAAATTCAATTTTAAAAAAATTAAGTTTGCCTCCCCATAAGGTCCCAATGTTAAATTTGGCCAAAATCGAAAAAAAATTAATTTGACTTTTTCGACCCAAAATCGACGGAAATATCTTCTGGGGGTTCCTATTGGATAGTATCAACGCACACGGGGCCAAAAATTCAATTTTAAAAAAATTAAGTTTGCCTCCCCATAAGGTCCCAATGTTAAATTTGGCCAAAATCGAAAAAAAATAATTTGACTTTTTCGACCCAAAATCGACGGAAATATCTTCTGGGGGTTCCTATTGGATAGTATCAACGCACACGGGGCCAACAATTCAATTTTAAAAAAATTAAGTTTGCCTCCCCATAAGGTCCCAATGTTAAATTTGGCCAAAATCGAAAAAAATTAATTTGACTTTTTCGACCCAAAATCGACGGAAATATCTTCTGGGGGTTCCTATTGGATAGTATCAACGCACACGGGGCCAAAAATTCAATTTTAAAAAAATTAAGTTTGCCTCCCCATAAGGTCCCAATGTTAAATTTGGCCAAAATCGAAAAAAATTAATTTCACTTTTTCGACCCAAAATCGACGGGAATATCTTCTGGGGGTTCCTATTGGATAGTATCAACGCAGACGGGGCCAAAAATTCAATTTTAAAAAAATTAAGTTTGCCTCCCCATAAGGTCCCAATGTTAAATTTGGCCAAAATCGAAAAAAATTAATTTGACTTTTTCGACCCAAAATCGACGGAAATATCTTCTGGGGGTTCCTATTGGATAGTATCAACGCACACGGGGCCAAAAATTCAATTTTAAAAAAATTAAGTTTGCCTCCCCATAAGGTCCCAATGTTAAATTTGGCCAAAATCGAAAAAAATTAATTTCACTTTTTCGACCCAAAATCGACGGAAATATCTTCTGGGGGTTCCTATTGGATAGTATCAACGCACACGGGGCCAAAAATTCAATTTTAAAAAAATTAAGTGTGCCTCCCCATAAGGTCCCAATGTTAAATTTGGCCAAAATCGAAAAAAATTAATTTCACTTTTTCGACCCAAAATCGACGGGAATATCTTCTGGGGGTTCCTATTGGATAGTATCAACGCACACGGGGCCAAAAATTCAATTTTAAAAAAATTAAGTTTGCCTCCCCATAAGGTCCCAATGTTAAATTTGGCCAAAATCGAAAAAAAATAATTTGACTTTTTCGACCCAAAATCGACGGAAATATCTTCTGGGGGTTCCTATTGGATAGTATCAACGCACACGGGGCCAAAAATTCAATTTTAAAAAAATTAAGTTTGCCTCCCCATAAGGTCCCAATGTTAAATTTGGCCAAAATCGAAAAAAAATTAATTTGACTTTTTCGACCCAAAATCGACGGAAATATCTTCTGGGGGTTCCTATTGGATAGTATCAACGCACACGGGGCCAAAAATTCAATTTTAAAAAAATTAAGTTTGCCTCCCCATAAGGTCCCAATGTTAAATTTGGCCAAAATCGAAAAAAAATAATTTGACTTTTTCGACCCAAAATCGACGGAAATATCTTCTGGGGGTTCCTATTGGATAGTATCAACGCACACGGGGCCAACAATTCAATTTTAAAAAAATTAAGTTTGCCTCCCCATAAGGTCCCAATGTTAAATTTGGCCAAAATCGAAAAAAATTAATTTGACTTTTTCGACCCAAAATCGACGGAAATATCTTCTGGGGGTTCCTATTGGATAGTATCAACGCACACGGGGCCAAAAATTCAATTTTAAAAAAATTAAGTTTGCCTCCCCATAAGGTCCCAATGTTAAATTTGGCCAAAATCGAAAAAAATTAATTTCACTTTTTCGACCCAAAATCGACGGGAATATCTTCTGGGGGTTCCTATTGGATAGTATCAACGCAGACGGGGCCAAAAATTCAATTTTAAAAAAATTAAGTTTGCCTCCCCATAAGGTCCCAATGTTAAATTTGGCCAAAATCGAAAAAAATTAATTTGACTTTTTCGACCCAAAATCGACGGAAATATCTTCTGGGGGTTCCTATTGGATAGTATCAACGCACACGGGGCCAAAAATTCAATTTTAAAAAAATTAAGTTTGCCTCCCCATAAGGTCCCAATGTTAAATTTGGCCAAAATCGAAAAAAATTAATTTCACTTTTTCGACCCAAAATCGACGGAAATATCTTCTGGGGGTTCCTATTGGATAGTATCAACGCACACGGGGCCAAAAATTCAATTTTAAAAAAATTAAGTGTGCCTCCCCATAAGGTCCCAATGTTAAATTTGGCCAAAATCGAAAAAAATTAATTTCACTTTTTCGACCCAAAATCGACGGGAATATCTTCTGGGGGTTCCTATTGGATAGTATCAACGCACACGGGGCCAAAAATTCAATTTTAAAAAAATTAAGTTTGCCTCCCCATAAGGTCCCAATGTTAAATTTGGCCAAAATCGAAAAAAAATAATTTGACTTTTTCGACCCAAAATCGACGGAAATATCTTCTGGGGGTTCCTATTGGATAGTATCAACGCACACGGGGCCAAAAATTCAATTTTAAAAAAATTAAGTTTGCCTCCCCATAAGGTCCCAATGTTAAATTTGGCCAAAATCGAAAAAAAATTAATTTGACTTTTTCGACCCAAAATCGACGGAAATATCTTCTGGGGGTTCCTATTGGATAGTATCAACGCACACGGGGCCAAAAATTCAATTTTAAAAAAATTAAGTTTGCCTCCCCATAAGGTCCCAATGTTAAATTTGGCCAAAATCGAAAAAAAATAATTTGACTTTTTCGACCCAAAATCGACGGAAATATCTTCTGGGGGTTCCTATTGGATAGTATCAACGCACACGGGGCCAACAATTCAATTTTAAAAAAATTAAGTTTGCCTCCCCATAAGGTCCCAATGTTAAATTTGGCCAAAATCGAAAAAAATTAATTTCACTTTTTCGACCCAAAATCGACGGAAATATCTTCTGGGGGTTCCTATTGGATAGTATCAACGCACACGGGGCCAAAAATTCGATTTTAAAAAAATTAAGTTTGCCTCCCCATAAGGTCCCAATGTTAAATTTGGCCAAAATCGAAAAAAATTAATTTGACTTTTTCGACCCAAAATCGACGGAAATATCTTCTGGGGGTTCCTATTGGATAGTATCAACGCACACGGGGCCAAAAATTCAATTTTAAAAAAATTAAGTTTGCCTCCCCATAAGGTCCCAATGTTAAATTTGGCCAAAATCGAAAAAAATTAATTTCACTTTTTCGACCCAAAATCGACGGGAATATCTTCTGGGGGTTCCTATTGGATAGTATCAACGCACACGGGGCCAAAAATTCAATTTTAAAAAAATTAAGTTTGCCTCCCCATAAGGTCCCAATGTTAAATTTGGCCAAAATCGAAAAAAATTAATTTGACTTTTTCGACCCAAAATCGACGGAAATATCTTCTGGGGGTTCCTATTGGATAGTATCAACGCACACGGGGCCAAAAATTCAATTTTAAAAAAATTAAGTTTGCCTCCCCATAAGGTCCCAATGTTAAATTTGGCCAAAATCGAAAAAAATTAATTTCACTTTTTCGACCCAAAATCGACGGGAATATCTTCTGGGGGTTCCTATTGGATAGTATCAACGCACACGGGGCCAAAAATTCAATTTTAAAAAAATTAAGTTTGCCTCCCCATAAGGTCCCAATGTTAAATTTGGCCAAAATCGAAAAAAATTAATTTGACTTTTTCGACCCAAAATCGACGGGAATATCTTCTGGGGGTTCCTATTGGATAGTATCAACGCAGACGGGGCCAAAAATTCAATTTTAAAAAAATTAAGTTTGCCTCCCCATAAGGTCCCAATGTTAAATTTGGCCAAAATCGAAAAAAATTAATTTCACTTTTTCGACCCAAAATCGACGGAAATATCTTCTGGGGGTTCCTATTGGATAGTATCAACGCACACGGGGCCAAAAATTCAATTTTAAAAAAATTAAGTTTGCCTCCCCATAAGGTCCCAATGTTAAATTTGGCCAAAATCGAAAAAAATTAATTTCACTTTTTCGACCCAAAATCGACGGGAATATCTTCTGGGGGTTCCTATTGGATAGTATCAACGCACACGGGGCCAAAAATTCAATTTTAAAAAAATTAAGTTTGCCTCCCCATAAGGTCCCAATGTTAAATTTGGCCAAAATCGAAAAAAATTAATTTGACTTTTTCGACCCAAAATCGACGGAAATATCTTCTGGGGGTTCCTATTGGATAGTATCAACGCACACGGGGCCAAAAATTCAATTTTAAAAAAATTAAGTTTGCCTCCCCATAAGGTCCCAATGTTAAATTTGGCCAAAATCGAAAAAAATTAATTTCACTTTTTCGACCCAAAATCGACGGAAATATCTTCTGGGGGTTCCTATTGGATAGTATCAACGCACACGGGGCCAAAAATTCAATTTTAAAAAAATTAAGTTTGCCTCCCCATAAGGTCCCAATGTTAAATTTGGCCAAAATCGAAAAAAATTAATTTCACTTTTTCGACCCAAAATCGACGGGAATATCTTCTGGGGGTTCCTATTGGATAGTATCAACGCAGACGGGGCCAAAAATTCAATTTTAAAAAAATTAAGTTTGCCTCCCCATAAGGTCCCAATGTTAAATTTGGCCAAAATCGAAAAAAATTAATTTGACTTTTTCGACCCAAAATCGACGGGAATATCTTCTGGGGGTTCCTATTGGATAGTATCAACGCACACGGGGCCAAAAATTCAATTTTAAAAAAATTAAGTTTGCCTCCCCATAAGGTCCCAATGTTAAATTTGGCCAAAATCGAAAAAAATTAATTTCACTTTTTCGACGCAAAATCGACGGAAATATCTTCTGGGGGTTCCTATTGGATAGTATCAACGCACACGGGGCCAACAATTCAATTTTAAAAAAATTAAGTTTGCCTCCCCATAAGGTCCCAATGTTAAATTTGGCCAAAATCGAAAAAAAATAATTTGACTTTTTCGACCCAAAATCGACGGAAATATCTTCTGGGGGTTCCTATTGGATAGTATCAACGCACACGGGGCCAACAATTCAATTTTAAAAAAATTAAGTTTGCCTCCCCATAAGGTCCCAATGTTAAATTTGGCCAAAATCGAAAAAAATTAATTTCACTTTTTCGACCCAAAATCGACGGAAATATCTTCTGGGGGTTCCTATTGGATAGTATCAACGCACACGGGGCCAAAAATTCGATTTTAAAAAAATTAAGTTTGCCTCCCCATAAGGTCCCAATGTTAAATTTGGCCAAAATCGAAAAAAATTAATTTGACTTTTTCGACCCAAAATCGACGGAAATATCTTCTGGGGGTTCCTATTGGATAGTATCAACGCACACGGGGCCAAAAATTCAATTTTAAAAAAATTAAGTTTGCCTCCCCATAAGGTCCCAATGTTAAATTTGGCCAAAATCGAAAAAAATTAATTTCACTTTTTCGACCCAAAATCGACGGGAATATCTTCTGGGGGTTCCTATTGGATAGTATCAACGCACACGGGGCCAAAAATTCAATTTTAAAAAAATTAAGTTTGCCTCCCCATAAGGTCCCAATGTTAAATTTGGCCAAAATCGAAAAAAATTAATTTGACTTTTTCGACCCAAAATCGACGGAAATATCTTCTGGGGGTTCCTATTGGATAGTATCAACGCACACGGGGCCAAAAATTCAATTTTAAAAAAATTAAGTTTGCCTCCCCATAAGGTCCCAATGTTAAATTTGGCCAAAATCGAAAAAAATTAATTTCACTTTTTCGACCCAAAATCGACGGGAATATCTTCTGGGGGTTCCTATTGGATAGTATCAACGCACACGGGGCCAAAAATTCAATTTTAAAAAAATTAAGTTTGCCTCCCCATAAGGTCCCAATGTTAAATTTGGCCAAAATCGAAAAAAATTAATTTGACTTTTTCGACCCAAAATCGACGGGAATATCTTCTGGGGGTTCCTATTGGATAGTATCAACGCAGACGGGGCCAAAAATTCAATTTTAAAAAAATTAAGTTTGCCTCCCCATAAGGTCCCAATGTTAAATTTGGCCAAAATCGAAAAAAATTAATTTCACTTTTTCGACCCAAAATCGACGGAAATATCTTCTGGGGGTTCCTATTGGATAGTATCAACGCACACGGGGCCAAAAATTCAATTTTAAAAAAATTAAGTTTGCCTCCCCATAAGGTCCCAATGTTAAATTTGGCCAAAATCGAAAAAAATTAATTTCACTTTTTCGACCCAAAATCGACGGGAATATCTTCTGGGGGTTCCTATTGGATAGTATCAACGCACACGGGGCCAAAAATTCAATTTTAAAAAAATTAAGTTTGCCTCCCCATAAGGTCCCAATGTTAAATTTGGCCAAAATCGAAAAAAATTAATTTGACTTTTTCGACCCAAAATCGACGGAAATATCTTCTGGGGGTTCCTATTGGATAGTATCAACGCACACGGGGCCAAAAATTCAATTTTAAAAAAATTAAGTTTGCCTCCCCATAAGGTCCCAATGTTAAATTTGGCCAAAATCGAAAAAAATTAATTTCACTTTTTCGACCCAAAATCGACGGAAATATCTTCTGGGGGTTCCTATTGGATAGTATCAACGCACACGGGGCCAAAAATTCAATTTTAAAAAAATTAAGTTTGCCTCCCCATAAGGTCCCAATGTTAAATTTGGCCAAAATCGAAAAAAATTAATTTCACTTTTTCGACCCAAAATCGACGGGAATATCTTCTGGGGGTTCCTATTGGATAGTATCAACGCAGACGGGGCCAAAAATTCAATTTTAAAAAAATTAAGTTTGCCTCCCCATAAGGTCCCAATGTTAAATTTGGCCAAAATCGAAAAAAATTAATTTGACTTTTTCGACCCAAAATCGACGGGAATATCTTCTGGGGGTTCCTATTGGATAGTATCAACGCACACGGGGCCAAAAATTCAATTTTAAAAAAATTAAGTTTGCCTCCCCATAAGGTCCCAATGTTAAATTTGGCCAAAATCGAAAAAAATTAATTTCACTTTTTCGACCCAAAATCGACGGGAATATCTTCTGGGGGTTCCTATTGGATAGTATCAACGCACACGGGGCCAAAAATTCAATTTTAAAAAAATTAAGTTTGCCTCCCCATAAGGTCCCAATGTTAAATTTGGCCAAAATCGAAAAAAATTAATTTGACTTTTTCGACCCAAAATCGACGGAAATATCTTCTGGGGGTTCCTATTGGATAGTATCAACGCACACGGGGCCAAAAATTCAATTTTAAAAAAATTAAGTTTGCCTCCCCATAAGGTCCCAATGTTAAATTTGGCCAAAATCGAAAAAAATTAATTTCACTTTTTCGACCCAAAATCGACGGGAATATCTTCTGGGGGTTCCTATTGGATAGTATCAACGCACACGGGGCCAAAAATTCAATTTTAAAAAAATTAAGTTTGCCTCCCCATAAGGTCCCAATGTTAAATTTGGCCAAAATCGAAAAAAATTAATTTGACTTTTTCGACCCAAAATCGACGGGAATATCTTCTGGGGGTTCCTATTGGATAGTATCAACGCAGACGGGGCCAAAAATTCAATTTTAAAAAAATTAAGTTTGCCTCCCCATAAGGTCCCAATGTTAAATTTGGCCAAAATCGAAAAAAATTAATTTCACTTTTTCGACCCAAAATCGACGGAAATATCTTCTGGGGGTTCCTATTGGATAGTATCAACGCACACGGGGCCAAAAATTCAATTTTAAAAAAATTAAGTTTGCCTCCCCATAAGGTCCCAATGTTAAATTTGGCCAAAATCGAAAAAAATTAATTTGACTTTTTCGACCCAAAATCGACGGGAATATCTTCTGGGGGTTCCTATTGGATAGTATCAACGCAGACGGGGCCAAAAATTCAATTTTAAAAAAATTAAGTTTGCCTCCCCATAAGGTCCCAATGTTAAATTTGGCCAAAATCGAAAAAAATTAATTTCACTTTTTCGACCCAAAATCGACGGAAATATCTTCTGGGGGTTCCTATTGGATAGTATCAACGCACACGGGGCCAAAAATTCAATTTTAAAAAAATTAAGTTTGCCTCCCCATAAGGTCCCAATGTTAAATTTGGCCAAAATCGAAAAAAATTAATTTCACTTTTTCGACCCAAAATCGACGGGAATATCTTCTGGGGGTTCCTATTGGATAGTATCAACGCACACGGGGCCAAAAATTCAATTTTAAAAAAATTAAGTTTGCCTCCCCATAAGGTCCCAATGTTAAATTTGGCCAAAATCGAAAAAAATTAATTTGACTTTTTCGACCCAAAATCGACGGAAATATCTTCTGGGGGTTCCTATTGGATAGTATCAACGCACACGGGGCCAAAAATTCAATTTTAAAAAAATTAAGTTTGCCTCCCCATAAGGTCCCAATGTTAAATTTGGCCAAAATCGAAAAAAATTAATTTCACTTTTTCGACCCAAAATCGACGGAAATATCTTCTGGGGGTTCCTATTGGATAGTATCAACGCACACGGGGCCAAAAATTCAATTTTAAAAAAATTAAGTTTGCCTCCCCATAAGGTCCCAATGTTAAATTTGGCCAAAATCGAAAAAAATTAATTTCACTTTTTCGACCCAAAATCGACGGGAATATCTTCTGGGGGTTCCTATTGGATAGTATCAACGCAGACGGGGCCAAAAATTCAATTTTAAAAAAATTAAGTTTGCCTCCCCATAAGGTCCCAATGTTAAATTTGGCCAAAATCGAAAAAAATTAATTTGACTTTTTCGACCCAAAATCGACGGGAATATCTTCTGGGGGTTCCTATTGGATAGTATCAACGCACACGGGGCCAAAAATTCAATTTTAAAAAAATTAAGTTTGCCTCCCCATAAGGTCCCAATGTTAAATTTGGCCAAAATCGAAAAAAATTAATTTCACTTTTTCGACCCAAAATCGACGGGAATATCTTCTGGGGGTTCCTATTGGATAGTATCAACGCACACGGGGCCAAAAATTCAATTTTAAAAAAATTAAGTTTGCCTCCCCATAAGGTCCCAATGTTAAATTTGGCCAAAATCGAAAAAAATTAATTTGACTTTTTCGACCCAAAATCGACGGAAATATCTTCTGGGGGTTCCTATTGGATAGTATCAACGCACACGGGGCCAAAAATTCAATTTTAAAAAAATTAAGTTTGCCTCCCCATAAGGTCCCAATGTTAAATTTGGCCAAAATCGAAAAAAATTAATTTCACTTTTTCGACCCAAAATCGACGGGAATATCTTCTGGGGGTTCCTATTGGATAGTATCAACGCACACGGGGCCAAAAATTCAATTTTAAAAAAATTAAGTTTGCCTCCCCATAAGGTCCCAATGTTAAATTTGGCCAAAATCGAAAAAAATTAATTTGACTTTTTCGACCCAAAATCGACGGGAATATCTTCTGGGGGTTCCTATTGGATAGTATCAACGCAGACGGGGCCAAAAATTCAATTTTAAAAAAATTAAGTTTGCCTCCCCATAAGGTCCCAATGTTAAATTTGGCCAAAATCGAAAAAAATTAATTTCACTTTTTCGACCCAAAATCGACGGAAATATCTTCTGGGGGTTCCTATTGGATAGTATCAACGCACACGGGGCCAAAAATTCAATTTTAAAAAAATTAAGTTTGCCTCCCCATAAGGTCCCAATGTTAAATTTGGCCAAAATCGAAAAAAATTAATTTCACTTTTTCGACCCAAAATCGACGGGAATATCTTCTGGGGGTTCCTATTGGATAGTATCAACGCACACGGGGCCAAAAATTCAATTTTAAAAAAATTAAGTTTGCCTCCCCATAAGGTCCCAATGTTAAATTTGGCCAAAATCGAAAAAAATTAATTTGACTTTTTCGACCCAAAATCGACGGGAATATCTTCTGGGGGTTCCTATTGGATAGTATCAACGCACACGGGGCCAAAAATTCAATTTTAAAAAAATTAAGTTTGCCTCCCCATAAGGTCCCAATGTTAAATTTGGCCAAAATCGAAAAAAAATAATTTGACTTTTTCGACCCAAAATCGACGGAAATATCTTCTGGGGGTTCCTATTGGATAGTATCAACGCACACGGGGCCAAAAATTCAATTTTAAAAAAATTAAGTTTGCCTCCCCATAAGGTCCCAATGTTAAATTTGGCCAAAATCGAAAAAAAATTAATTTGACTTTTTCGACCCAAAATCGACGGAAATATCTTCTGGGGGTTCCTATTGGATAGTATCAACGCACACGGGGCCAAAAATTCAATTTTAAAAAAATTAAGTTTGCCTCCCCATAAGGTCCCAATGTTAAATTTGGCCAAAATCGAAAAAAAATAATTTGACTTTTTCGACCCAAAATCGACGGAAATATCTTCTGGGGGTTCCTATTGGATAGTATCAACGCACACGGGGCCAACAATTCAATTTTAAAAAAATTAAGTTTGCCTCCCCATAAGGTCCCAATGTTAAATTTGGCCAAAATCGAAAAAAATTAATTTCACTTTTTCGACCCAAAATCGACGGAAATATCTTCTGGGGGTTCCTATTGGATAGTATCAACGCACACGGGGCCAAAAATTCGATTTTAAAAAAATTAAGTTTGCCTCCCCATAAGGTCCCAATGTTAAATTTGGCCAAAATCGAAAAAAATTAATTTGACTTTTTCGACCCAAAATCGACGGAAATATCTTCTGGGGGTTCCTATTGGATAGTATCAACGCACACGGGGCCAAAAATTCAATTTTAAAAAAATTAAGTTTGCCTCCCCATAAGGTCCCAATGTTAAATTTGGCCAAAATCGAAAAAAATTAATTTCACTTTTTCGACCCAAAATCGACGGGAATATCTTCTGGGGGTTCCTATTGGATAGTATCAACGCACACGGGGCCAAAAATTCAATTTTAAAAAAATTAAGTTTGCCTCCCCATAAGGTCCCAATGTTAAATTTGGCCAAAATCGAAAAAAATTAATTTGACTTTTTCGACCCAAAATCGACGGAAATATCTTCTGGGGGTTCCTATTGGATAGTATCAACGCACACGGGGCCAAAAATTCAATTTTAAAAAAATTAAGTTTGCCTCCCCATAAGGTCCCAATGTTAAATTTGGCCAAAATCGAAAAAAATTAATTTCACTTTTTCGACCCAAAATCGACGGGAATATCTTCTGGGGGTTCCTATTGGATAGTATCAACGCACACGGGGCCAAAAATTCAATTTTAAAAAAATTAAGTTTGCCTCCCCATAAGGTCCCAATGTTAAATTTGGCCAAAATCGAAAAAAATTAATTTGACTTTTTCGACCCAAAATCGACGGGAATATCTTCTGGGGGTTCCTATTGGATAGTATCAACGCAGACGGGGCCAAAAATTCAATTTTAAAAAAATTAAGTTTGCCTCCCCATAAGGTCCCAATGTTAAATTTGGCCAAAATCGAAAAAAATTAATTTCACTTTTTCGACCCAAAATCGACGGAAATATCTTCTGGGGGTTCCTATTGGATAGTATCAACGCACACGGGGCCAAAAATTCAATTTTAAAAAAATTAAGTTTGCCTCCCCATAAGGTCCCAATGTTAAATTTGGCCAAAATCGAAAAAAATTAATTTCACTTTTTCGACCCAAAATCGACGGGAATATCTTCTGGGGGTTCCTATTGGATAGTATCAACGCACACGGGGCCAAAAATTCAATTTTAAAAAAATTAAGTTTGCCTCCCCATAAGGTCCCAATGTTAAATTTGGCCAAAATCGAAAAAAATTAATTTGACTTTTTCGACCCAAAATCGACGGAAATATCTTCTGGGGGTTCCTATTGGATAGTATCAACGCACACGGGGCCAAAAATTCAATTTTAAAAAAATTAAGTTTGCCTCCCCATAAGGTCCCAATGTTAAATTTGGCCAAAATCGAAAAAAATTAATTTCACTTTTTCGACCCAAAATCGACGGAAATATCTTCTGGGGGTTCCTATTGGATAGTATCAACGCACACGGGGCCAAAAATTCAATTTTAAAAAAATTAAGTTTGCCTCCCCATAAGGTCCCAATGTTAAATTTGGCCAAAATCGAAAAAAATTAATTTCACTTTTTCGACCCAAAATCGACGGGAATATCTTCTGGGGGTTCCTATTGGATAGTATCAACGCAGACGGGGCCAAAAATTCAATTTTAAAAAAATTAAGTTTGCCTCCCCATAAGGTCCCAATGTTAAATTTGGCCAAAATCGAAAAAAATTAATTTGACTTTTTCGACCCAAAATCGACGGGAATATCTTCTGGGGGTTCCTATTGGATAGTATCAACGCACACGGGGCCAAAAATTCAATTTTAAAAAAATTAAGTTTGCCTCCCCATAAGGTCCCAATGTTAAATTTGGCCAAAATCGAAAAAAATTAATTTCACTTTTTCGACCCAAAATCGACGGGAATATCTTCTGGGGGTTCCTATTGGATAGTATCAACGCACACGGGGCCAAAAATTCAATTTTAAAAAAATTAAGTTTGCCTCCCCATAAGGTCCCAATGTTAAATTTGGCCAAAATCGAAAAAAATTAATTTGACTTTTTCGACCCAAAATCGACGGAAATATCTTCTGGGGGTTCCTATTGGATAGTATCAACGCACACGGGGCCAAAAATTCAATTTTAAAAAAATTAAGTTTGCCTCCCCATAAGGTCCCAATGTTAAATTTGGCCAAAATCGAAAAAAATTAATTTCACTTTTTCGACCCAAAATCGACGGGAATATCTTCTGGGGGTTCCTATTGGATAGTATCAACGCACACGGGGCCAAAAATTCAATTTTAAAAAAATTAAGTTTGCCTCCCCATAAGGTCCCAATGTTAAATTTGGCCAAAATCGAAAAAAATTAATTTGACTTTTTCGACCCAAAATCGACGGGAATATCTTCTGGGGGTTCCTATTGGATAGTATCAACGCAGACGGGGCCAAAAATTCAATTTTAAAAAAATTAAGTTTGCCTCCCCATAAGGTCCCAATGTTAAATTTGGCCAAAATCGAAAAAAATTAATTTCACTTTTTCGACCCAAAATCGACGGAAATATCTTCTGGGGGTTCCTATTGGATAGTATCAACGCACACGGGGCCAAAAATTCAATTTTAAAAAAATTAAGTTTGCCTCCCCATAAGGTCCCAATGTTAAATTTGGCCAAAATCGAAAAAAATTAATTTCACTTTTTCGACCCAAAATCGACGGGAATATCTTCTGGGGGTTCCTATTGGATAGTATCAACGCACACGGGGCCAAAAATTCAATTTTAAAAAAATTAAGTTTGCCTCCCCATAAGGTCCCAATGTTAAATTTGGCCAAAATCGAAAAAAATTAATTTGACTTTTTCGACCCAAAATCGACGGAAATATCTTCTGGGGGTTCCTATTGGATAGTATCAACGCACACGGGGCCAAAAATTCAATTTTAAAAAAATTAAGTTTGCCTCCCCATAAGGTCCCAATGTTAAATTTGGCCAAAATCGAAAAAAATTAATTTCACTTTTTCGACCCAAAATCGACGGAAATATCTTCTGGGGGTTCCTATTGGATAGTATCAACGCACACGGGGCCAAAAATTCAATTTTAAAAAAATTAAGTTTGCCTCCCCATAAGGTCCCAATGTTAAATTTGGCCAAAATCGAAAAAAATTAATTTCACTTTTTCGACCCAAAATCGACGGGAATATCTTCTGGGGGTTCCTATTGGATAGTATCAACGCAGACGGGGCCAAAAATTCAATTTTAAAAAAATTAAGTTTGCCTCCCCATAAGGTCCCAATGTTAAATTTGGCCAAAATCGAAAAAAATTAATTTGACTTTTTCGACCCAAAATCGACGGGAATATCTTCTGGGGGTTCCTATTGGATAGTATCAACGCACACGGGGCCAAAAATTCAATTTTAAAAAAATTAAGTTTGCCTCCCCATAAGGTCCCAATGTTAAATTTGGCCAAAATCGAAAAAAATTAATTTCACTTTTTCGACCCAAAATCGACGGAAATATCTTCTGGGGGTTCCTATTGGATAGTATCAACGCACACGGGGCCAAAAATTCAATTTTAAAAAAATTAAGTTTGCCTCCCCATAAGGTCCCAATGTTAAATTTGGCCAAAATCGAAAAAAAATAATTTGACTTTTTCGACCCAAAATCGACGGAAATATCTTCTGGGGGTTCCTATTGGATAGTATCAACGCACACGGGGCCAAAAATTCAATTTTAAAAAAATTAAGTTTGCCTCCCCATAAGGTCCCAATGTTAAATTTGGCCAAAATCGAAAAAAATTAATTTCACTTTTTCGACCCAAAATCGACGGGAATATCTTCTGGGGGTTCCTATTGGATAGTATCAACGCACACGGGGCCAAAAATTCAATTTTAAAAAAATTAAGTTTGCCTCCCCATAAGGTCCCAATGTTAAATTTGGCCAAAATCGAAAAAAATTAATTTCACTTTTTCGATCCAAAATCGACGGAAATATCTTCTGGGGGTTCCTATTGGATAGTATCAACGCACCCGGGGCCAAAAATTCAATTTTAAAAAAATTAAGTTTGCCTCCCCATAAGGTCCCAATGTTAAATTTGGCCAAAATCGAAAAAAATTAATTTCACTTTTTCGACGCAAAATCGACGGAAATATCTTCTGGGGGTTCCTATTGGATAGTATCAACGCACACGGGGCCAAAAACTCCATTTAAAAAAAATTAAGTTTGTCTCCCCATAAGACTCCAAAAATTCATTTGAATTTGTAACTTTCGGATTGAGAGAAGTTCATGATGCGACCCGTCGAGGGTTACACGTACATCCCGTTCATTTGTATTTCTATCCTTTATCACCCCTGAAATTTCACTTTCGGACATATCGATAATATCGGTCGATGTTTTTTTCCATTGACAACGGCCCAATTTAATATCGATTATGAAAGATACGACGGTTCATATGTATGACACGAATTTGTAAATATGTGATTAAAGAAACGGTACAAATTATGGTCAACGTTTTATCCTTAATGACGTCGATTGACGAGATATCGAACGGTCGATACAACTTCCGTGCAACTTTTTTCTGATGAACTAGTTCACATCTGAATGTTATCGTGAAGTCATTGATATAATTATCGATAAAAGAATGGGACTAAAGAATTAATGACCTCGGCATCATCACTTTTCTACTGAACTTGATATTGAGGGGAGATTTTTCAATCGATAACGCTCCATTTTTTCTTATACTTCTCTGATGGCTCAAGGAATGTGCAATCACAAACGCGGATTAACCTTCTTTCAATTTTTTTGCAACGCCTCCTTAAAATGTTTTCAAAATCACTATTCAAAATAACAACATATACATGCAAAACTGATGATGAAGAAAGATTGAACTTGGGTCCGACCGGACATTTTTGTAGCAGATAACCCGCGTTTTTTTGTCTTTTTATAGTGATTCGAGCATAATGCGCACTATATTCCGTACTTTTAAAATACACTGACAGCTTGAGTAAAAAAATTTACTGCAAAATTTGTAACAAACTTCCAAATTGCCTCCAATTCCGCAATTATTTATTCCTATACTCTCGGGAAATTCCAAAGATGTCAAACCTTTCGAACCAATTGCGAAGACACAAGACTTCCAAATGTTTTTCCAAATTCAAAAGTTCCCGCGGCATTCCCCAAATTGGAACACTTCCCAAAACTGTTATTATTTCCAAAGTTCTATAAATTCTACAAATAATGAGATTTACCTATTATAAACAAACCGAAAAACAGGTGCCGCCAACACCAGCTCAGAGCTGCACGTGCGAACGGTGTAAATATTTACTCGCGCATGCGCAGTAGTACATCAGCGTCCCACGTGACACGGAGATTTGACAAAGCGAGCGGATAGCTGAAAAACAAAGCAAAATTTCAGGAAAATTTCTCCGTTGATATTTCATATTTTCGGAAACCTGAACACCTTAAGGGAGCAAATCTTTCTATAAATAGAGCATGTGATGATTGAAGATGAAATTTGCAATTGCATATCAACATTCACAAATCCCATTTAATCTTTATAAACGAATAAAAAAATCAATTTTTAACTGGTCCTTGTATAAAAAATTCAATGTAAAGAATCGAAAGATCCAAAAGTGTCTTATATTGATTTGCAAGTGGTTCGAGTAAGGTGATAAAATCGTTCTTTAGTCATTCAATTCCATCTATTTGTTTACCAGAGGCCATTTCAAAAGTACTTTCAGAGGTCAATAAAGTAAGCCCTTCGAGAATTCTAGGAAATCGTCCACAACCTTGGTGGACTGCTGAAGAGCAGAGATCTCCTTCGGCCCGATCAGATCGCTGGCAGATAACAGCGAATATAATGTATAACATTATTGCTCATAACTCGAATTAGAGTTAATATCTGAGCCCTCAGAAAAATTGTACAGTTATCAACAATTTCGAAGAGCCGAAAAATCGAAGCGAAACATACAAACTCCAAATCACGCACTACAGCCGTATTCATCCCCACTATGTTGACACTCGCACACATTTGACATATTACACACATAATAATAATGATAGCACTCAACTCATACAATCATAGCCTAGCTCATGCTCAAGTTTACCCGCAACTGTCATGGTGGGGGGTTCACACCACTCTAAGGTGCACGTGTAAATATTTACTTGCGCATGCGCAGAGGCTTGCGGAGGCGTCACGTGATGGGGGGTATTTTATAAACCGAGCCGATAACCGGCCGGTCTTTACAACTCTCCCAACGGTCGACTAAAGCGTACAGTGTACAGTGTTTCTTCTGTTACTCCAGTGTACACTTAAACTCGAAATCTGTCTCTCTCTTTTTCGTGCATAAACCTGCATACGTCCATTTTTCCCGCAATTCGCACGTTTTTTTTCTGAAGATTTTTTGGCGGGAAATCAACACGCACAACCATTCGAATTCTCAGACGATATTTTCAGCAAGACGGAAGGCTCTAAATCGAAAAAATTAGAGTTTGAGACGGCGGCCTATATATATAGTGCGGAAACAAAGCGAGCGCTTCGAGAAAGTTTGACAAGCGCTAAGTCACTTCAAGTGGTCAAAACGAGCGGGAGCGGACTTTACTCGGATCTCAATTTTGCGGATCTCAATTTCCGGTAAACAACCCCCCGAGATGGCCGGCAGAAGCGATTGGGATTATACACAAAATGGTAATGAATTAATTTGTTATTTTCTTTCGTTTAATTTTTAAAATTTTGGAAATGCAAACCGTTTGATTCGGCAAAACCAAATTTGGAAAATGAGAAATTATGAAAAATCTTTAGTGAAAAACATTAAAAATTCATTTACCTTCGCATCAATGGAACTATAATATAATATAATTTTTTGACAATCATTATCACTGTGGTTCATGGGAAAAACTCAATTTACAATCGAGGCACATTGTGTCAATAAAAAACAATCAGTTGACATGTGGTAAAACCAATAATTGTTGAGATCACTCGATTTGAACATTTCGCGTTAATCAAATTTGAATGTCTTTAACGCGAAAACATTTTAAAGATGTCCAAATTTAATTAACAGATATCATTAAGATAAGGGGACACTTGAGATAGAAAACAAAAATGGCGAATTAATTTATTAATTACTCCATTAATTTATTGAGCGATTGATTAATTCTTTTTCTTTTTCTCAATTTTGATTACTAACACAATTTTTTTTCTTCATTCACTCAATCTGTTTTTTTTTGTTTACTCAATCTGATTTTTTTTTATATACTCTTTGCCCGTTTTTTAAAATTTTTTCCATATTTAGATTTTTTTACCTTTCCATATGCATCCGATTGTCTTGTTCCTTTAATTTGTTGACGTCCATGACTTGAATGTCATGTTTTTTTTTCTGGTCACGATTTGCGAGTGATTACGAATAATTTCCTCGTGATTTAGGCATCATTTCATTTCCTCGTGATTCCATTGCCACAAATGCAATTTAAAAACCCTATACATATATATATATATATTGAAGTTTTGCGTTTTTGCTTTTCAAATCTCAATTTTTTTTTTGCTTTGAAATATATATATATATATATATATATATATATATATATATATATATCTTATACAATTTTTTTTTGCTTTGAAATATATATATATATATATATATATATATATTTCAAAGCAAAAAAAAATTTGAGATTTGAAAAGCAAAAACGCAAAACTTCAGTTTTCCAAAAAAATTGTAAGTAATGTTTTTTTTCCAAATGATGATGTGACCTGGAAGGTCCACTCTTACTAACCTGCCTTCTGACCTATGTATACGTATGCCGCCTAATTAGTTATGTCCGCTCATTCCAGGAAATTCGGAAAAGGATTTGGAAAAGGATAAAGCCTCATTGATTCATCCCTAATCAACCCGAAATTTTCATATTTCGACTGAACGATAAAATACCCAACATGTTAGTAATGGGATCGGCTGCGCGAGGAGTGGACATCCGCCCAAGTCCAGATCTCCCGCACCCTGCCTCGTCCAAGAATTCCCAAGCCATCGCTTGCAAATTTTTTTTGCCGGTCAAAACCGCAAATCCAACAGTTCCAGAATTTGACGCTAAAACGCGAACGGAATTGTCTGGGCAGTTGAGTTATAAAATACGATCTCCAATTATTCCAACAGAACTGACGTACAGACAACTCCGCATGTCGTAGTCAATTTCTACAAATTTTCCTTCACAAATTTCAATTTTTGCCATTTTCGTGTTAAAACAAAACTAACGAAAATTATAGTTTCTATAATTGTCCCAAAAAAAAACTTTAAATTTTTCTACAAAAAAAAAAAAAAAAATATCCATCGGTTTCAATGACTGGGAAATGTTTTTTCGTTTCCAATCACGATTTACAACGGATTCAGCATCAATTTGCATTATTGCTTGAGTTCATATCGATGACACTCATTACGAATGATTTCCGCGTGACTTGGGCCGCGATTGTGTTGCCGCAAAGGTACCAAGGTTATTGAAACATCATAAAGATAATCAAGCATTCGAATAAATAGCCGAGTAATGACAATTGTTGATTTTTCCGAGAAGAATTCAGTTTTTCTATTTTACTGCAATTATTTGTGAACCACTTGAGCACAGGAAGTCGAATTTGTTTTTTTTTTTCATTTGTATTTTTTTTCGAGAGGGCCTACCGGGCACCCATCCATGTGGGCCGGGCCGATCCCCATTTGAGCCATCGTATTTCTGAACGCAGGGTAAAACTCGAGAAACCCTTGTGCTACGGTGGGTAACTCCCCAGCCCCCCCCCCACCCCTCCCATCCCACCCCACGGGGGGTGGGTTTCCGCCCGACCTAGCGTTCACGCTCTATGGATAACCGTCGGTGGCTCATGCGGATTGTTCCTGCTATTAGTAGGGATCCATGGGACAATATTGTTGATAAAAAATGTGTGTGTGTGTGTGTGTGAACAATTTCAAAAATTAAATTTCGAAAAATTTCAAAAATTAAATTTCGAAAAATTTTAAAAATTAAAAACTAGGAAATTTAATATATTTAAAGATTAGAATATTTAGAATATTAAAAAAATGAACAGTGTATGGAAATGTTGCATCCTTTTGGGGAAGGAAATGACTCATATTCAAGACACTACAAACGCGATATTTCAATGTCAAACTCGAAGGTAAAACGATATTTTTCGTGGTACTCAAGTCGATAATTTACTGCGATTTATCTCACTCCTACACGTGCGTTTTTATTTATAAAAATGAGACAGATGTGGAGTGGAATAACATGGCGTGTAACGTAGCGTAAAAATTGCGTAGAGTAATTGATATGTTAATTGCGAGTGTAAAGATAGAAGTCTGAGTGTCAATTACGGAATTAATCTGTCTGCCATTTCGTCCACTATTGTTCATGAATTATTCATGTGACACCTCTGACTATATATATCATATCCATCTGCAGGCCCGTTTTACCCCGCAAAATTTTAATGCCCCCTTGGAAAAATCTCAATTAAAAAAAAATTGAAAATACAATTTTTAAGAACTCCAAACTCTCAAAATTGAAAAAAATCGAAAAATTAAATTTTTTTGAAACTTTCCAAATTTGACCAATCTTGCAATTTTTAAGAATATTTATCCCAGAATTACTCGGCTGAATGCACTTAATGTCTTTGAACTCGCAGAGTATCGCAAAGGAGAGACCAGAGTGAGAAGCTGAAAAATTACTGACCAAATATTCCTATTAGATCAAAGGTATTTTCTGACTCAATCACTCATGAAAATTGCGCAGTTCACTCTAGATGATTCATATGATCTCCTATATTATCCAATCAGCCAAAACCGAGCTGGACAATTGCACCTAACGACACGTGGTGAAACTAAAAAATTTCAATTTTTTTTTTCCATTTTCTGAATATTAAAATTCCGAAATTCGTCCATAATTTTAAAAATTTTCAAATTTCCCAATTTATTTCCCCATTTTATTTTTTTCAAATTCTAACAATTTTTTTTTATTTAAAGTTGTAACGATTTTCAAAAATTAAAAGTTCTAACGTTTTTATTTCAAGTTCTGATAATTTTTTTTTTTTTTTTTTTTTAATTTAAAATCTTCGAATTTTTTGAAATGTCTAAAAGAATTCACATTTGAAAAAATTCTCATCACGTTTGTATCATCCCTCCAGGTCTCTCCCGCTCGCAATCTACAAACTTATCGATCATAACAACTGTCATCGTTTTATTTTTGCCACTAGAAAGGGCTCTGCATAATGGATTAACGCGTATTCTCGATGTGGGAGCTTCCATTCTTAGCGTGCTGAGCCGACTAATGACACTGGTCTATTATCACTAATCTATTACAGGCATTGAGGTCTGAAGAATTGAGGTATAGACAGTGTCTGAAAGCCTCCTCAAATTGATCAAAAATTGTCAAAAATTTTGCCAAAGTTTTTCACACCAAAATTTTTTTCAATACCCAAAACTTTCAAAAAATGCTCAGAAATTACGAAAAAAAATCTTTAATTAAATTTTTTGCGCCACGAATTTTCAGGCGCCAAATTTACAAAATTGAATAAAAAAAAATCTAAAACTTTCCCAAATTTTCCGAATCTAAAAAATGTCAAATCAACGAAAAATTACATAGGCCAATTGTCACTGCTAGTGCTCTCATTCTTAGTGTGCCGCGCAAGCTAATACCACTTTCCCATTATCACGGAACTATTACTATTATTATTGCACGCAAGCCCCCCCGAGATAGGAAAATTCCGGATATTGACGGAGATATGCGATAAGACAATTTTTTTTTCCACCTCTGGGTGTCTGGGTTCCCTGAACGACCCTGTCCTCGCTCTTTCGTTTAGCTCCAATGAGCTGACCTTGTCCATAAAATGAGACGCGTTTATTCCGCGAGGAATGAGGAAAAACAACTTATCGAGATTTATATCTCGTTTTGAATAAAAAAAAAAAAAAGCCCACTCTGTTCTATTTTTCCTTCTAATCAAATGCACGTTGCGCAATTTTTTTCCCGAAAAAAATTCACTTCACATTTTTTTTCTCTAATTTTTCCAACCCCCCCCCCCTCCCCCCCCCCAAATTTTTGACACTCAAAATTTCTGAAATTTTGACCGGCAAATTTTTTTTACCAATTCTTCGACATGAGCTACCTATTTTGTCTACCTTGGACTTGACATTGCAACTGAACTTTTGCAGTATCCAAGCAGGTCAACCTGATCATCCTAAAAGATCTGATCACTATAAAGCATTCCCAAAAATTTGAGATGACCTCCAATTTTTCCCTAGGTGTCTTCGACTAGAAACATATAGTAACTACCCGCATAACTCAGCTTTGGCAACTAAAATCCTATTTTTCAATGATTGAACAGGTCCCAGTACATGGGTGGAGAGATTCCCGATGGCCGCGGGGTCCAGGCAGAGTCCGGTTGACATTGAAACAGATCGGGCCGAGTCGGATCACGAGGCATTGAGCAGTACACCGCTCCAATGGAAATATCCTGCTTCTGCATCCAAGAAACTCGTCAATCCAGGCTACTGCTGGCGCATTGACTGCGATGGCGATGGAACACGTAAGCATTGTTTTTTTCCTTTGGGCGTTCACCTGAGAAGATGGCGGACCTCTGCCCACGAAGCGGACGTAGGATACGCGGATCTAACGTGTTCCAAAGGCTCCGGATCTTTTGATCAGCCTCTTTGGCTCTTTGGTGGTCAACTTCCGGTCAATTGTTTGCTTGATGTTTGCGCATTGGGCGGTAAGAGTTTACCATAAAAAATTAAACCAGCTTTGGAACCATCGTCCAGCATCTTCCGATGTCCATCAAGGGCGGATCGCCTTTGGAACATGGGAACCGTACTAGGTTCCAGCGTATTTAATTTACGAAAATTTTCGGCTCTTCCGAGTTTGGAATTTCAAAAAAAAAAAAATGGGAAATTTTGTCAGTAGCGAAATTGGCGAAGGGTCTACGAATTTTTACTACGCGAGCAGCTATTTGAATTACACGTAAATATTGACTCAGTTGGCAGATTTTGGTACCATTTTTGTAATATAACTAGCACTCTTCCCGCCTTAAATGAGACCTATTAAACTTCTTTATCTTAATTGTAAGTGCCCATATGCTTTAGGCCAGTTGGACAGCATGTGCCGGTTTTATGCGGATAACTTATGAGGGATTCGCTGTGAGCCACCAGTGACCACAATTGTCTTGAAAAAAATGGGAGAAAATTTTAGGTAGTCTATATTTGAAAAAGTGATCCCAAATTTTTTTTGCCAATTTTTAAAATAATTTTGGGACTAAAAAAAATTTTTTTCTTTTTCCAAATTCAATTAAAAATGTTCTCGAATTTTTAATAGCAGAATATTTTTTTTGCCGAAGTTACCTGAACAAATATTTATAGCAAAAAACACTTTGTTAATTAAAAATAAATTGTTAATGAAAAAATACTTTGTTAATGAATGCATTTGAAAAAAAAAATTAAATTATTTTATTATTTTTTTTTGTCATTTAAAAAAATTATAAAAAAATTTAAAAATTGTATAATTGTTCAAATTGTCTGAAAATAATTTTTAAAAAATTAATTGATGTAATTGTTTTGTATTACGAAAGGAAAAACCTGTCTGAACAGTTGATATTTGAACAAATTGCGCGATGAATCTTCCGACAAGTGTCAAAAGTAGAAAGTCTGGGATGATAGCCCCCAAATTACCATAAATCATGAATATTCCCATTGAGTAGTGATTAATTACGAAGTATTGAACATCATTCGTCCCACGAGTGTGTGGCTCGCGGTTCCCCCTAGCGACCATTAAAAAATAAAATTGAGTGGAAATTTTTTTAAACTACCCATATCCGCTATTAAAATTATTTTCGACGTTATAACACCATCACGTGACAGCCACATTGACATGAAAACAACATTGACCGATTTATTTGCGGGTAAAAAAATAATACTCATCCGCAAATTCCTAATTGAACTTTGTTAACCGTGGACTGGGGAGTAATGACTTTCACGTGATAATGCCTCATGACTACTAGTTTAATCTAGTGAGAAGAAAAATGCGCGGGAAAATCAAACTTTTTAAATTTAGTTTAAAAAGATTTTGTTAAAAAAAAAAAATTAAGTTTAAAGATGTTGAAAATTTTGAAAAATGGAGGTCACACTTTTTTCACTTTCTTCGCATTTTTGGAATTCTGAAAATTTTGGCAAAATAGCAAAAAAATTTCAAAATTTTCCAAAAAAAAAATTCAATTTCAGAAATTTTAAAACTTTCAGAATTTAAAAAAAAATATATTTGACGTCACTTCTCATATCTAGTTTTATACAGTGTTATATATAAATTGGCCGGCGGCGTTATTTTCTATAGTAAATTGGTGCAACGTCGAATGATTTATGGCTCTAATTTGCGGTTTGGACTGATGATCCATTGATGGCTGCAATTGATCAACTCGCCCTTAAACTTTCAAAAATTCAAAAATGAAAAAAGCCCGAAAATACTGCAAAACCCCAAAGCAATAAATTTTTTTTTTCATTTCCCACACACTCTGACAACCAAAGCCGTCTGCCGAAACTTCCTCAGCGATCTCGATTTCTGCTAAATATCTCAGAATCTATCCAACTTGGAACAATCTCCATAGGAACTTTTTTGTAGAGCTTGATTGCCTCTACAAAAAGTTTCGTATAAAGTTTCCTCCATCTGCCCTCACTTTTGAGATATCCGCCAAAAACGAGGACGGTGGTAAGCACACTTGGCTCGGTGCAACAGCTCATGCGCAGTGCGCAACTGAAAAAAATTCCCCCCTGGAATACTTCGAAAGAATATTCATCCGAAATTAAAATACTGATCAATTCTTCCCGAAATTGACGTCACTTGAGACTTCTAGCCTGATCCAATGTTGTATATAAATTGCCCTGGGGCGCATTTACAGTAAATTGGCGTCGAATGATTTATAACTCTCATTTTCTAGTTTTGACTGGCGGTCCTTTGATGGATGACATTTATAAACTCGAGCAATATCATTGCCATTGGGGCTGCAGCGACTCGAGAGGGTCCGAGCACACCGTCGACGGACAAGCATTCGCGGGCGAGGTAAAATATTTTTTCAATTGCAATTTACAATTTTTTCTCCATCCCTTCACAAAATTTCTACATTTTTAGCCTTTCCAAATTTTCCAAAATTTCCTCTTTCCCCAAATATTTATACCAATACTTGACAGATCATAATCAACGTGTTAATTATATAGAAAAAAAAACAGAATGTCAGCGATAAGAATTCGTTTATCGACGAAGAAAATGGCAAGTGTTCCGTTATGTGGCCGTGTTCCGAAAATGGGCATGGTACCCTCCTTCTGTAGAAGGCTCACAAAAATTTCCAAGTAACCAACAAATTAATTAACGGCAATCTTATTATTATTAATTACAGTTGCATCTTGTCCATTGGAACACCACGAAGTACTCAACATTTGCGGACGCTGCCAAAGCCCCAGATGGTCTAGCCGTACTCGGTGTTTTTCTCAAGGTAAGTTAAGTCCCCCCCCCCCCCCCCCCCCTCCCCCGCATTTTTCCTCGCAATTAGTCGCACGATGACGTCAAGAAGACCTCAAAACCATTTCGCATTTTTATCTGTGTTTACCTCAACCAATTCACTTTTACGGCTGCCTATTGTCAGCATTGATGCCCTTATGTAACGAAATTCACCCCAAACTGAAGCCATCGAATTCCACAACATTTTCTTCAAACACACACACACACACACACAGACGTTTTTCTTTTGAAGAAAAATAACGCAATACTGATTAGTCAGTTGACCAGGATTTAATTATATTCGATTTAGCTCGTTTCATTTCGTTTCGTTTCGTTTCGTTTCGTTGCATTTCGTTGCATTTCGTTACATCTCCTTGCATTTCGTTTTGTTCCATTGGGTTCCATCCGGGTTCCTTTCCTACCCTTTTTTCTGCATTTCGTTTCGTTTCGTTACATCTCGTTTCGTTTTGTTACACCTCGTTTCATTTCGTTACATCTCGTTTCTTTTCAGCTTAGTGGCATACATTTTCATTTCATTCGTTTTTCATTCCAGTCCATTGCATTTTGGCCATATACTTTCGTTTCGTTCCGTTTCGTTGCATTTCGTTGCATTTCGTTTCATTTCGTTGCACTCAAAGTCATTATTATGATGTGTATACTCAAAATTTGAGGTTTTTTCTCAGCTTTCCAATGAGAGAGTAATTTCGAAATTTGGAATTTATTTGACGGTTTTACGGTTTCGAGAATAGCTCAACAATTGAAAAATAAAAAATACAGCTGCATTCTTTTGCTAAACGGAGTGAATTGAATTGTTAGGTAACTCGGAAAAAAGACGAGCGTCAGACGCCGAATAATTCTTGGGTATTTGGCGCTCGATGACGCTCGTCTGTGTGGGCACAATTGTACACACATTGTTTATAGCTGGAATTAGTAAATAAATTGTGGGGAGGGGAAATTCAAATATGCAGTTGCACAACAGTGGAATCACGTGTGTGTCTGGAAAATGAGTCTTGGGTGGAAATTATTTCGGTTTAACAATTTTTGGTTAAAGTTTCGCAATTTCCTGATCAAGCTTTTTTTGCAATTTCCATTTTTTTTTTTTTTATTTTTTTGGTTTGCAATTTTAACTGAAGAGTTATTCGAATTTTGGACGATTTTTAAATTGAAAAATTTTGAGGATCTTTGATTTTCGTTTATCCTATTTTTACAAATTTCAAAATTTCGACCCTTAGAGTTTTTTTTATTCTAAAAATTCGAAACAGAATTGATTTTTTTTTTTTTTTTTTTTTTTTTTTTTTTTTTTTTTTTTTTTTTCTTGAAATTGACAGTCTTATTTTCCTGGCATCAATCGACAATACAAAATTTTATAGTGCCCATCGTTTTGCGATCGACATTATCCGAGATTGATTACTAGTTCCCTGTATATGCTGATCGACAGGCAATGAATAAGTCAGTATTGATCAACCTTGATCGCTAACCCCCCCAGGCGCAAATTGATTTATTCTAGATTTTCCCAAATTTTCGAAATTTTCGATACACTCAAATCATTACAAAAAATCATTTGAATTTTTTTTTGTTCTTAATTCAAAAACATTAGAAATTTTTAGAATGTTTTTTCTCGTTTTAAAATTCCGAAAATTCAAGAAATTCCCAAAATTAAAAATATGATCAATATTTTCGAATTGTAAAACCCTCCAACTATTTTGCAAAAAACGAATAACACAGGTTATAATAAAAATGTCCCACCGATAATATTTTCCGACTTTCCTTCCGCCCATATTTTTTTCCCCATGCCAATTACCATAAGCCTCCACTACAATTATGTCAATTATTTTTTTTCAAGGTGGGAAAAACACATGAGGAGATGGACAAGATCGCTCGAATGTTGCCTTATGTGTCGCACAAAGACGAAGAGGTCGATATCGACGATATAATCGATCCGAGCAAACTTCTCCCAGGTGAGATTATATTCTAGTAATTTAAGAGTTATGCAGTTTCGACATACCATAAATTTCATAATTGCCGCCGGCATTCCTAAGGTATTTCCTGATTATTTGGAAATGTCAAAAATTTCTAGCTTCAATTTCTAATTATTCTTTCGACATTCCCATGAGAAATTTGAGTTACGAAAAATTTTCAAAACCTCAAACTCTTTCAGTTTATTTAAATGGAGATAAAAATGTTGTATACTTAGTTCTTCAGGCTCGCACTGGGTGCATCTCTCCCATTTTGTTTTCCCATCATATGTCGAAAAGTAAAGGAGCTAGGCCAATTTTCATGAGAACATTTTTTGTAGTGCACACCGAGAGCTACAATAAAGCTCTATATGAAAATTCGTTAATATTCTTAGCTTTGAAGATATCCGCCAAAAATGCTTTCGCGCGATGCCGCGGAATTTCTCCATAGATGGCGCGCTTCCGGTACCAGCTGCGCGCGCAACTCGCGAGAATTCTGATCGAGTCGAAGAATATAATTCCCATAGACTTAACCGTGTGGTATCAATGATTTTTATCACCACCTAAATAAACTGAAAGAGTTACTTGAGACGGTAAAAAAGTTTCGCTCAAATATTTCAATTTTTTAACATATTTTTGAGATTTTTCTTATTTTTTTATTTATATATTTTTGAGAATGTGAAAATGTTTTGGGGACGTTTCGTAACGCGACCTGATGGGTGTAAGTCGCGTGATATTTCGAGAAGGGTCTTGGAGGAGGGAGAACATATGCTGCACTCGGTGGAAAAATTTCACTCCAGAAATCCGAATTAGATATCGAGAAATGAATGAAGGCGTGGCCGCGCACTTTCTCATGGGACTTTTATGGGTTCTGGGGATTAAGAATTTCTCTCTCATCACCAAGTCGCGTTAGGTCTTTGGTACTGTTGATAAGGAGGAAGACGAGCGTGGTGGTTAATCGGGTCTGGAAATTTTTGGGAGGTTCTTAATGTGCGGGAACATGACTCACTGAATTTGTCGAAATGTGGCGGTTCGAGTTATCCAGAATGTGAAAAAAGCGACTTTTTGGGACCCTATTGCATTTTGGAATTTGCTATTTGGGCCAAACTTGCTTTTTCAACAAATTAATTTTTTTTCCTACTGCTCCCACTGTTGGAATTTTTCGAGCTTTACTTTTTCCTTCTCAAAACGAAATTTTAACAATTTTTTTTTTCATCTTTTTGTCGTTTTAAAAATTAAAAAAAAATCGGATATTAACAGTTGTTCAACATTTAAAAATAAAAATTGCCAAAATGGAAATTGAAGACTTTTTACGAAGTTGAAATATAAAAATTGCAGAAAATTTTTGGTTCAAAGTTCTCACTAATTTGAGGTTTTTATAAATTTTGAATATATTTTATGGTTCCAGAATTTTGGAAGATCCTGAATTCTTGCGAAAATTTTTTGTTGTCCAAATAATCGTAAAACTTTTTGAAAGAGCGAAAGTTTCAAAAATTCTGAAATTTTGATGAACTTTCATGGGCCATTTCATCCTTTTGACAAAACATATTTCGATTAATGGTTTGGTGGAAAATTTTCTTCAGGTTCTTAATCTACCTATAACGAACGTTAATTGGTAATTATGGGACTTTCAGATTTTTATCTCTGAATTGTGATAATTATCAAAATTAGTTAATTAGAAAAAAAAATCCGAATTATGGAATTTTAACTGTAAAAATTTCACAAATAAGATAAAAAAAATTTTGATCCAAATGTTCCAAAATTTGAAATTTTCAATTAAACAAATTATTAATTAAAATTAAACTACAAAATTTTCGATTTTTTTAACGTCAAAAAAATTTTAATTAAAATGTAAATAAAGAATTTTCAAAAAAATTTATTACAAAAAAAAATTTGTAAACATACAAAAGACGAAAAAAAATTCAAAATTTTGGAACATTTTAAATCTCATTTTTTTATTTTCATTTTAATTATTTGGAGTGTAAATAAAAAAAAAAAGAGTGCTCACAAAATTGGTTAATTAATTGCTCTAATTAGTGCGTAGTGGAAGGGCCCGAAAATCCATAAACCCATGTTTGAGATGGGCCGACCGAATAATACGTCCCGATAACAAATGTGATTTCCAAGGTTTGTGACAATGTTAACATCTGGAATGCGTTAAATGGCACAGAAAAAAAATGGAGAATTCCACACGTTTATTTCACATGCGACACCTGCAAAGAACTGCGCACATCGTTTAGCAATTTGTTATCAATTATCACGAGTTTAGAATTATTATGCATGAATGTAAATTGGCACCGAAGCAGTCGCACATGTTCTTTTTCAAAATTGCAGCCGCTGTATGTTGCAATTTCAAAGTTAAAATTTGAATTTGCAAGACATCAAGGTTGAAAATTAAAAGTGTAAGCTTGCAAGCTTTAACTTTTGAGTTTGAAACTTTGAGTTGGAGCTTGCAAGCTTCAACTTTTGAATTTGCAACTTCGGGTTGATGCTGGCGGGTTTCAACTTTTGAGCTTGCAACTTACGTTGAAGCTTGCAAGCTTCACCTTTTGAGGTTGCAACTTTAAGCTGAAGCTCGCACGCCTCAACTTTTGCGTTTGCAACTTTAGGCTGAAGCTTGCAAGTTCAACTTTTGAGTTTGCAACTTTGGGTTGAAGCTTGTAAGCTTCAACTTTTGAGTTTGCAACTTTGGCTTGAAGCTTGCAAGCTTCAACTTTTGAGTTTGCAACTTTAGGTTGAAGCTTGCACGTCTCAACTTTTGAGTTTGCAACTTTAGGCTGAAGCTTGCAAGTTCAACTTTTGAGTTTGCAACTTTGGGTTGAAGCTTGCAAGTTCAACTTTTGAGTTTCCAACTTTGGGTTAAAGCTTGCAAGTTCTACTTGTGAGTTTGCAACTTTGAGTTGAAGCTTGCACGCCTCAACTTTTGAGTTTGCAACTTTGGGCTGAAGCTTGCAAGCTTCACCTTTTGTGGTTGCAACTTTAAGCTGAAGCTTGCACGCCTCAACTTTTGAGTTTGCAACTTTAGGCTGAAGCTTGCAAGTTCAACTTTTGAGTTTGCAACTTTGGGTTGAAGCTTGCAAGTTCAACTTTTGAGTTTGCAACTTTGGACTGAAGCTTGTAAGCTTCAACTTTTGAGTTTGCAACTTTGGCTTGAAGCTTGCAAGCTTCAACTTTTGAGTTTGCAACTTTGGGTTGAAGCTTGCAAGCTTCAACTTTCGAGTTTGCAACTTTGGATTGAAGCTTGCAAGCTTCAACTTTCGAGTTTGCAGCTTCATGTTGAACTCAAAAGTTAAACCTCGGAACCTTCCCAATTGAAATGTCAAAAAAAGAAACTTGAACTTTAAAACTTGAAACTCACAAAATCAATATCCGAACGCATTCATTGTAACATTACTTTATTGCAATTTTTTTGTTTATTTAAAAAAAATTGTGATGAGCAAATTCTGATTTAAAGAACTTGGCCAAATTTGAAAATATAAAACATAATAACTCAATTACGAAATTTTTCAATTTCCGGTATTAGACGACAACGGCTACTGGACTTATCTCGGCTCATTGACCACACCGCCTTGTAATGAAAGTGTCACATGGGTCCTCTTCAAGAAATCCATCGAAGTGTCCCATCATCAGCTCAACATATTCCGCAACCTGAGGAAATTCCCGCGCGGGGCCGAGTGTCCCTGTCACGAGAATCATGGAGTGGTACGTAAAGTATCTATCACCTATTGCCTCATTCAGGCTGTGATAAGGAAAAAAAACTAGCGCCACAACCGCATTACGAAGTGTTGAACATATAATTTTTTTGCTGAAAAAAAAAAATTATAAATGTTCGCATAATTTTTTTTTTTTATCTTTGGGACAACCAAATTTTTTTTTAAATTCCGAAAACTCAAAAAAAAAAATCAAAAATAATAAAAAATTCAAAAATAAAAAAAAAATACAAAAATCAAAAGCACAAAAAAAAAATAAAAAATAAAAAAAAAATTTCATAAATTTCCAAAAAATTCAAAATTTCGAAAATTTCTGAAATTTTCAGAATTTTATTTCTCTCTTAATTTCACAATTTTATTTACGCCTATTTTCAACCCTGATATTCTACCAACCGTTTTTCTTCTCAGTTTCCAATTACCAATAATTATCAATTTTCATTGTTATAACAGGTGATTAACAACTTCCGTCCACCGCTGCCTCTAGGAAACCGTCTTCTACGCGAATGTGGCAGCATGTAAGAGTGTTTTCAGCGAGTAATCGAGGAGTGCAGAAATTTTGGAGGGTTTTCAAGGAAAAAAAGAAAGGCAGAAGATCTTCACCATTTGTCGGCTATCACGGGGGGTTGAGGGAACGAACGGGGGGCGAAGTATTAAAAAAAAAATACATTAATTCTGTGGGTTATTTGCAATGAAATAGTGGAACAATAAGCTTGATTCAATTATCACACCAGGATTAGTTACGCAATTCAGTCGTGAAGTGTTACAAAATTCACAATTTGTTCTGCGGTTTTGGAGGCCTATCTCAAAAACCGGAGCCCATAGAGAAATTTTGATAAGAACTTTTTAGTAGAGGATTTCGAGAGCTACGAAAAAGCTCTTGTGCCTATTTTTCTATATCTCATAGTTTTCGAAATTTCCAGCAAAAACTAAAATCAAAAAAATAATTTGTTCGGTTGAAAAATGCCAGAATAAAAAATCCGATTTTAACCTTTTCTTTTTAGCATATATATTGAAAACTGAGGCAGATATCAAAAATTTTATAGAAATGTCTTTTCTGAAGAATCTCAAGACCTACAAAAAATGCTATAACCAAATTTCGATATCTCTTACCGTTTTCGAAATTTGTTGCAAAAACAGAAATTGAAAACAGCAAAATATCAAATTTTTGTTCATGATTTTTAATCGAAAAAAGGCATTTTGCTTTTGAATAAAAAGTATCAGAATTTTTACATAAAATTCCATTTTTGGCAGAACGTTTTATACAAAAATTTTGATATTGCCTAAAAAATTCAGAGATACCTATATATGCAAGAAGTCGACCACTTCACAACTAAATTCCCGAAAATTGTCCGCAAAAATCGCTTGCTCTATTTGCTAAATAGATGAATAGATGTAAAAAAGTTCAATTGTTCAGTGATAATCGAACGATTTGTCTTAAATCAAAGCATATACCCTTTTACCTATTTATAGAAAAATTATTTTTATATTGGGCCAATAATTTATAACAATTGGAGAGAAAAAAACATTTTTATAAACGAACATTTTTTATTCTGAAATTAAATAAGTATCTTGGTATGAAAATAAAATGGATGAAAAAGTGTAAAACACACACACACACACACTTCCCTGAAGGATGCAATTTCATGAACATTACACGTTTCATATTGAGCTTTTTAATCGCAAAAAAAAATAACAGAAAAAATAATCGAAAATCGAAAATTGAAAAATGCAAAAATAGTATGAAAGGCCTCGATAGAAAAAATTATTAATAATCGTCATTATGGGTTGCATAGCTGTTAGAGTACGATTTTATTTATCTTTAGTCGATAATCTTCTCATTCAGTTAAATCGCCAGAAATGTAAAAATTTCTGGATTGACACTGCAACATTAATATCACGTTTTTCGTAAAATATTGTAATTTTCGAATGGTCTTTGAAATTGGAAAAAAAATTGGGTCAATTCAGTTCCATGAGAGTCAAATTTGTTTCTTTGGGATGTGAAAAAAAAATCGATTTCTAAAGTTTTTTAATAACTTACTGGTGAATTACATAAATGTTGATATCAATGCTGCTGGGTTATCTCATCAAGACATCAAGTACATAAACATTTACTGTTACAAGGTATCTACTATAATTATGTTGAAACATTTTGATTTTATTGAAGACACTATGTGTGTCGTTTGTGCTTAGAGTTTTAGAAAACAACTGTAGTTTGTTTCCGACGCCTTTCTGTGATCGCAATTATATAATAAATGCTAAATGAAAAAATAGGATATCCCCTTCATTCCCTAAATTTATCAATTTATCACTTTAGCAATTTTTAAAAATTTAAATTGACGCAACAGAATTGCTTGAAAATTCTTTTAAATTTTTCATTTTTTTTTTCAATTTGTCGCAAGTTACAGAATTGCTAATTCCAATTTTTTTTTATAATTTTTTAAATTTCTCCAATTTTTTATCATCAAACATAATGTTTTTAAAATTTTCAAGTTTCTGAAAATTTTTTGACATTTTCGAAATGTTTTAAATGAATTTTTTTCTCCCAGTCAAAACATTGTTAAACACTAAAAAAATTCGGAAAATTCAAATTTTTCGCGCCTTTTCGAGATACGCATTCGAAGATGAAAAAAGGGTTAAAATAACAATTAATTTGTTTCTAACATATAAGCATGCAACGATTCCTCGTTTTTTACTCCATTCTGAGTCGATTAGCAACGAATATTAATCAAAAAATGATTGATTTTTGGAAATCGCCAATTCAAACATTTGAACACCCATTGTATTCCCGCGCATGCGCATTGTCGGTGCGCAGTGCCATTGCACAGACGCAAGCTCAAAACTCGGAGTTTTGTCGCAGATTTTGACATAATCGTTTAGAAAATCGAGGAAAAAAATGTTGTTTACAATTTTTTGAGTAATTTTGATCAACCGATCTGCCCAAGAAGTCTCGGATGTGAATTATCAGCGTTTGCCAATATTGCGAAGCTGTTCATGAGGAACTAATTGCATCATGACAACTGAAGACCAAGACAAGGTGAGAGTCCATAACAATTCCCCATTTTCTCGGAATATTCTTTCATGAAAAACGAAAAACACATTTCAACATAATTCGTTAGTTGCAACATTGTTGGAGAAACAGTCACCTTTCCAACATTTACCTTTTTTGCATTTTGCGAATCAATAGTTGGGTGCCGGTAAATTTTTATTTTGTATTTTTTCAAATTTTATTTTTTGTTTTTTTTTTTCTAATTTTATTTTGTATTTTGAATTTTTTTTTTTTTTTTTTTTTGGAAGTTGAAAAAGGGTAATCTTGTGTTTTTTGAAAATTAACCTCAATCCCATTTCAGGTCCAAAACTTGAAGGAGCAGGGCAACGACTGCGTAAAACAGCAGAAATATGCCGAGGCCATGTTCCACTACACACACGCCATCAAATTGGACCCAAAGAATTATTCTCTATACAGCAATCGCTCCTACGTATTCCTAAAAATGCAACAATATCACTTTGCTATGGAGGACGCAGTTATGACCATAAATTTAAATCCAGACTGGACCAAAGTACGCTTTAATTCCTGCAAAATCACGTCTTCAGCATCTACTAGATATTTTTTAAAAACCCCAGCAAAAAGTTCTTCCAGAAGTTTTTGAAAATTCAATTGCGTTTTTTTTTTTTTTTTTTTTGAAATTTGAAATTAATTTTCAAATTCAATTCTACAAATTCAAAAGTCGTAAGACTTCTCAATTGGACTTCGAAAATTCATTACTAAATTTTTCCTAATTTCCGAAATTTTCCCATTTTTTTAAGTTACAAAAAAAAAAAAAAAACAACAAATGAAATTTTGGAAATATATTAATTTTTTTTACCCTAAAAATTTTCAAATTTTTTGCCAAGTTTGTGAAGTATCAATTGTAAAGTAGATTTAAAATTTGAAGTTTCATATTTATGAAAAATTAAAATTGCTTTTTTTTATGTTTAGCCTGCTGTAATTGTTAATTAATCATTTAATCAACTGTTTAAAAAAAAGGGCTATTACCGTAAGGCAGAAGTGGAGTTTCATACTTTTCGATTCAGCGAGGCCCTCACATCTTATGGCCAGGCCCTGAGTCTTCAACCAAATGATCCTGACATCTTGGAGGCGATAAACAGAGCCACCAGATCTTTGGTAAAGGACCAAAGAGGTAAATGCAACAAAAAAATTAATTTGCCAATTTTTTTTTATTCACAATTAAAACAAAACATTATTATTATTATTTCAGCGGATCAGCAGATACCTTGGCTTGGCGCAGGAGTTGGAATTATTCTTGGCGTTCTCGTGGTCATCGCTGATTACGTATTCACTAATAAACCGACATTGACGGTAAAAAAAGTTCCAATTTTTTTTTCTTTTTTGTATTTTAGAACTAACATTTTTACCTCTTTGAACATTTCTAAATGAAAAAAAAATCAAAATATTCAATTTTTAAGAATCATTGATATCACAATTTTTTGCAATTTTTCAATTTTGTTTTTTTTTTAAAGTTTACCAAATTAAAAAAAAAAAATTAATTGTTCAAATTTTCCAAATTTATGCATTTCCTTAAAATCTCAATTTTTCAAACTTGGTAAAAAAAAAAAGTTTGACAATTTTCAGAAAATTCTCACGACTTGAAAATTTTGAAAAAATAATTTTTGAAATAATGTTTTTTTCTTTTATTGATGAAATCAATTTGGATCATTGCAGCATCCAATTCTGATGGCTCTCCTGACGATCTCAATTGCAATGTTGGGATTTGCCGCAGCAAAAGGCTTTCGTTACTTCATAAAATGCCAGAGAAAATCGCTTCTCGAGCCCCCGGTTGATCTTCTGGGGGAGGAGACGCCCCAAGGACAAAAGGCGGACGTGGACGTTGAGAAGAACCACGAGAAACATCCGAAGTACAGCAAAGCCCAAGCCCGCCAAAGATTCAAAAAGGGCAAAACGTAGCTGCTAACTTCCTCACGTTCAGTCCCATATGATCGCGATCACTTTACAAAGTTGTAGGATTTTCCAAGTTTTTAACGTTTTGGCAATTCGCCACATTTTTACTTAAAAACAAATTGACATTTAGAAAATTGACGAATTTTCACAATTCGTAAAATTTTACAATTTCTCACATTTTCCAAATTTATCATTTTTGATGTTTGCCATTTTTTCTGTTTTCAACATTCGCAAAATTTAACATTGCTCAAATTTTATCAATTTATCATACGATCATGCTAACTCCAAAAATTTAAAATTTTGAACGCTTTTGAAATATTTGGAAATTTAATTTAATATTTTTTGCTTTTGTAAGATTTAACAATTTTTGTCAAATTTGTTCACTTCCGTTTTGTCTTCCAAATTTTGGAAATTTTCTGGATTGAGAATTAAATATAAAAAAAAAATCTTCAGAAGTTTTCGAATTTTTTCCATTTTTCGAAATTTCTAAATGTTTGGTCGGGATCGAAAGATGATGAAAAATTCTTGAAATGAGAATACAATCATGGCGCACGAAAAATTGATACATTCAAGCCCACACCATCATGATCCCTGACATTTCACGGAGGTGAACATCCGCAAATCCCTGGAAGGAAATACATTCAGTAGAACACGAGCTAATTAACTCAGTCACGCAATCCCAAATCCTTAATTAAAAAGCAGAAAACCATGTCGTGTGATTTGGACAAAAAACGAAGTGCACGAATTGAAGTTGAGTCGATTTTAGATAATTATAGGGGCGTATGTTAATGTAAAAAATGACTTCACTTTCATAGGGACGCAAATGTGGACATTCTCATTTTTTTATACTCTTTTGAATTTTGAGAGTTTAGGAAATTTTTTACTTTTCTTGAAATTTTTGAAACCAAAATTTTTTTTTTTCAATTTTCCAAATTTTTTTGTCAATTTTCTAAATTTTTGAAATTCCATTTTTTTTTTAGTTTTCCAAATTTTTGAAATTCAAAATTTTCTTTCTCAATTTTCCAAATTTTCAATTTTTGAGTTTTGGAGTTGGAGAAAATTTCTCCTGAAAACTATTGAAAATTTCGAAAAGTTAAAAAACTTGAGAAAGATTTTTAATGTTAATCATAATTTTTTTTTTCAATTTGAGGAAAGCCAATATCGAAAAAAATATACAGATCATGCGACATACTTCGATCATTCCTACTGAGATTTCTACACCTCCTCTACCCCCCAATACACAAGAAAAGAAAAAAAATGTATGAAACGAAAAATCTAGTCATAAAATGTTTATTTTGTTCTATTTCTTGTGCTGTTTCCTATGAATAAAATTTTATCTCCCAATGGAACCAAGTGTGTTCATAATATACCTGAAATTAAATTGAATCAAAACAGTATCTTTTTTCTTTTTCCAAAAAATTCAGTAAAAGATTTCAAATTTTTTGCATTTTAATTTTGTTTTCCAATTTTGTTTTTTTTTTAGTTCTTAAAAATTTGTTGGAATAAATTCCAACTTTGAATATTTTTTACATTTTGTATATTTTTCAATTTTTTAAAATTTTTTTCGAATTTTCCAAGATTTTGGAACATTTACTTTTTTTCAAAATTTTTGTACTTTCTGAAATTTTCAAAATTTGGAAAATTTTTAGGAAGTGTCTCCAAATTTTAGTTAAAATTAAAAAAAAAATTAACGAGTTTCCAAAATTTTGGAATCGGAATTTTTGGGGTTTCCCAAAAATTTGCTGTGTAAAAAACAGCACCATTAATTATTCTAACCTATCCCTGACCTGCCCTCACTCATTTAAAAATCGTATACACGATGTAAAAAAAAAATTCAAAAATCCTAAAATCATGACTTGCAACTATACCTATATATAGTCCGCGAAATTTTCATAAAATATTGTCTAAAGTCTGCGATTTTTTCACCCTAAAATTTGCATGTTCCCGATCGCACTGGAACCTCCTACTAACTGCGAGTCATTAACTATGTACCTCATAATCAGTCAGCCAATTAATCAGTCCGCAAAATTCCTCCCCCGAATCAATAAATTTAATTCTCCAAATTTCCAATTTGATAAATTAAACAGAATAAAAAATAAACTAAAAAATGGAGCGCGTAAGGCGCTCCGGAATTTAGCTGCATCTGTCGTTGCCCTAAGAGAAAAACAAAACTTAAAACGAAAGGGCAGATGTTGAAGAATCTATGTGTTAATGGGATGATGGCCAATGCACTATTATCATTATTACTGATAATAATAAACAATTTCCAGATATGACATAACCTGAAAAAAAATTCGGGTCTCGTTTCACCCCCACTCAAAAATAAATTGTTTTTTTTTTCGAATTTTCAAAAAGTGCAGCAGAAATTTCATGAAAACACAGTTAATTCAACATGTTGAAAACTAGAATAAAATTATCATCTTTATTTTTTGAAAAAAATTGTAAATTTTTTATTTATTTGAAAATTATTCTACGAAATTTCCGGGGAATGATTCCAGGGAAGAGTTCAAATTTTGTTGGTAAACTCAACCTTGTCAACCTCAACACCATCAACATTTTTCAACCTCTTCCACATCACGGATGTTGCTGACCTGGGGCTCCGACATTGTGAAAATACTCCGAAAATCTCGGTAGAAGGAGAGTTACTCATTAAAAAAAATTTGGTTTACTATCAACATTTATCAACCTCAGCAATCCTCCGCCCTTATCAAGGTTGAGAAACCCGAACATTTTCAACCCCAGTACATTTGCCGAATTTTGAGAAGCCGGCATTTTTCTCAACCCCTTCGCCCCTCTGATAATTTATCAACCTCCTCAACCATCATCTCCGTTCGGCCTATCAACTATCAACATGAGTAAACAGTCTCGATACCGCTGGTTGTTTCACATCACGAACCGCAGGAATTCTGAACATTCATCAACTTCCTCAACACTTCGTCTTCAACATTCATCAACCTCCGCATCAACATCCCCGCCGTTATCAACCTCCAAAAAACCGACGAAATCTCAGTATTTTTCCCCAAATCTCGAATCGCAAACATAATTATCAACCTGCTCTGACAAGTCAACATTTATCAACCTCCTGTTTATCAACCCACTGTTTACTTTCGGCGCCTCCAATACGCAGTTCATCAACTGAAAATAAGAAAATGCGAAAATTATTCAACCTGAGAAATTTTCAACATTCATCAACCTCTTCAACCTCCCCTGCTATGCTATCCTTCAGCAAAACTAAGCAATTTTCAACGTTGTATTCTTCGAACGGCAAACTGCAAAAAATTACTTCTGTTTTTCAACATTTATCAACCTCCTCAACATATCACCGTTCTCCTCTCGTACATCTTATATATGTTTCATCAACCCGAAATACCCTTTTTCACACCCTATAGATGATGCCCTTATTTCCATCCAACACCCCCAAAGTTCATCAACCTCCTCAACCCATCCCCGTCGCCCCGTAACAGCTTTATGCGCGTTTCATCAACCACAAAAGAGGACAAGAAAAACCAAGCCATGCTCAATTACCGTATCAATCTCGAATCTCGCATCTCCTAAAATGAATTCCCCAATCGCGCAAATTCCTCAACCCCCTCCGGCCCCTCCCCCTCGACCAGCGGCTTATCAGCTTGTGCGCATGCGCAACTCCCCGCCCCCTCTTAGTTCCCGCAAAACCGCTATTATATATGGCATAAGCGCTCGCCAATTGCAAAGTGCCGCTTCAAATTGGTGGGGGAAGCTTTGAATGTAGCGGTCTTCAATATAGTATCGATACCCTCGACTATCGATCCTCTTGCAGTCGATTGTTCATTTTTTCGAGTCTATGAATTTTTTGATACTCACTCGTGGCCGCTGAAGAAAATGTGATCTCATGAACGATTTTTATTTTCGATCAGCGATATATCGATAGGTCGATATATCGAGATGGTCGAGATTAAAAATTTCGAGATACCTCAGGCAGTGATGGAAAATTGCAAACCATGAGTATCGCTATCCACATTCACATATCGATTCTGGCACTCTCGATTGAAAAATCTGTTGTCGAGTGCATTGCGATAATTCGATATATCGAGCACCTGTTACCTAGAAATGTTCGATTGAAAAAAAAATCCCAATATCGATAGCCAATGAATATCCTCTTCATCATTCGTATATCGATATACCGGAAATCGAAAAAATCGATAAATTTGAAATTGCGATTTAAAATTGATAATGCAAAATGCAATTTAAAAACTGAATATGCGCATTGAGGTATCGATTATTTTCTATATCGACGAAAGGCATTCACTCTCGATTGAATAGCCAAGTCTCGACCACTGCGCTTCCAACTAATCGATATATCGCCGAGCCCCTACCTCTCCGATGGTCGGCTGGTGGGGGTAAACCCCGGAGCGCACGGGATCGTGCTCTTGCACTCATGTCCTGCGCAATCGCACACAGAGTCTCGGTGGGGTAACCTCGTACGAGACCGCACGAGACACGCGTGCACCTATCTATATATAATAAACATAAAGCACAAAAGTGAGTGCGACAAAGTGCGCGCGTGAGGGACAGATAATTTGTCCCAACTTCGAGTGGGTGGTGGGGGGCGGGGCAGGGGGGGGGGGAGGGGTGGGGGGGCCGGGCGGGAGGGAAGTACTGTTCTAGTGTTCTATATATATATAAAACATAGAGAATTGAAAATCGAGTGAAAAGACAGAGCACATGATGCTCTAAACGATGGTAGGAGCATTTCGAGATCTAAACGAATTCTCAAATATATTTACACAACTAATAATTTTTTTTTTTTTTTTTTTTTTTTTTTTTTTTTTTATGTGAACATGTGGACTTATAGGCAATACTGATACCATACATTAACTTATATACATGTCCATAAATACATACACTTTTTTTTGTATGTATATATGTATGTGTATATATATATATATATTTTTTGGAAATTGAAATTGATGAGTGGGTAATTTTTAAATTTGCAAGTTCGTATATTTAAATCACCTTTTTGGGG
This sequence comes from Asobara japonica, assembly GCA_026005395.1. Classification (NCBI taxonomy): domain Eukaryota; kingdom Metazoa; phylum Arthropoda; class Insecta; order Hymenoptera; family Braconidae; genus Asobara; species Asobara japonica. The sequence goes on along the minus strand of BQMI01000352.1, from coordinate 2,978,370 downwards.
TACGAACTCGGCTTGTGACATCGGTAAATCATGGAGATCAGCAAAGTTACTACATCGAGATTGTTTACAACTTCGTGCATTGAGAATAAGGACGAGCTTGAAGAGGTAATTACACTATTTATAGGGGATTAATGTTTTTTTTTTTTGCGGGGTACAATTGTGCGCGAAAAAAAAAAGAAAATGAGGAATTTTTGCGGATTGCGGTGTGGTTCGTGAGATCTTCCTCCATTGTTTGACGGAGTGGGGGAAGGGTGGGGGGGAGGCGCCACGTATTGCATTTTTAGGCTCGTTGGCGGGAATTTTGAAATTAGAGGGAAAGCGAATGGTGTGGAAAGCTCGGTAAAATATTTCCGCTTTTTATTTTCCCCAGATTTTTGGAACATTTGGCTCGTTGCGTCTTTTTTTGAAATTCCCGCCAAAACCACTTTGTCAATCTCCCGCGCTGTCGTTCATCAGTAGAAATTTTTTGGAGGTTAAAAGTGTTTGAGCAAACACTGAATTTCCTCGGAAAAAATGTGAGGAAGAAAATTTCGTATTATGAAAAGAGCGGGAAAATTTGAAAAAAATTTGAATTTCAAAAGTTGCGAAAATTTTCACACTTCAAAAAATCAGAAAAAAAATCTCAAATAGTTACTACAATTAGTTAAAAATGGAAGAAATTTACTAAGTTCTTTTCTATGGTTTGTTAAAAAAAAAATGAAAAAAATGAATTTACTCAAAAAAAAAAAAAATAATCTCCAATCATTCCAGAAATTCGAAAGATGTCACGCAGTCCTGCAGACCCTCACCTCCAATCTCTCGGAGAAGGAGGCCCACGACACTCTAACAAATGCCGTATGCAAGGAGAAGGTCCACGAGGAAGTGTCCCTGGGTCTCCTCGTCGTGATCCTAACAGAGCCCCAGGAAGCGGCAAAGAGCTACCGGGACCTGACCCTCATCACCCGGGATGGTCTTAATATTGTCTTGGTCCACCTCAATCAACTAGTCCTCGAGCGCTATCTGCGATTGCACGATACGGGTCGTGCGCAGCTTCTCTGGGTCCTGCGCGAGATGATTCGCACCAGTGTAGCAGGTACATTATCAACTAGAATTTTTTATATTGCACATCACATGGTATCAGTCAAAAAGACGAGTTTCCCGTTTGTAGAATGTACTCTTCAGTTTGGGGGCTGAAATTTCCACGTGCGCAGAGTTATAGATTACCCCCTCCACGCTGGCAATGGGCGTGGCCACAGAAAGAGAATCCCCCCTCCAGAACGTTTACATTGCATTGCGCATGCGCCGGGACGCAACGAAAGGAGCATACCCCTCAAGCGCTGTTGCTAACGTTACGCGGAGTGGGGGGGCATTCCCCTCGCTCCCTGTGACTGCCAGCGTTACAGATTAGACTCATTAGCAAAAACTTACATATAAAAATGGATTGGAAATTTTCTGGAACATGTTTTTAAGAAATTGAAGGGGTATCTTATGTTATTGGTGGGGAAGTATAAAGTAATTTTTTTACAGGTATCGACAATTTGTGCCTGAGCCTCTTGAGGCATGCAGCTGGTGGAGACACATCGCCCAGAAATCTCTACCTGGTCGAAGCTCTCCTCGACATATTTCAGGAGTGCCGACCTTGGCTCGACAAGTACTCATTCCTTGTTGCTTCCATAGTGTACACCTATCTGCGACTCATAGAGGATCACAGTGCGCCACAACTCATTCCTTTGAGACAGAAGGAAATCATTTTCACGGTCTCCTTGTTACGGGAGCGAATGATAGACTGTCTTGTCATTGGGAGGGATCTAGTTCGATTATTACAAAATGTGGCGAGAATTCCAGAGTTCGACACACTTTGGCGCGATTTATTGAACAATCCCAAAAGCATATGTCCGAGCTTTACTGGGATACTGCAGCTACTGGAGACCAGGACATCTAGAAGGTTGTTCAATTTTGATGAAATTATAAAAAAAAATTTATAAAATTTTTTACATCATTTTTTAGATAAATTACTCCAATTTGATGTAAAAAAATCTCTGATTGTTTGTCTGGTAATTCAGGTTTCTGCAGTCCAGACTGACACCTGATATGGAGAGGAAGCTTGTCTTCCTCACCAGCCAAGTGAGATTCGGCAATCACAAGAGGTACCAGGACTGGTTCCAGCGACAGTACCTTGCCACGCCTGAATCACAATCACTCAGGTGTGATCTGATCAGGTTCATCGTTGGGGTGATTCATCCGACAAATGAACTACTGTGTTCGGATATCATACCGAGGTGGGCTGTCATTGGCTGGCTACTCACCACGTGCACATCCACTGTTGCTACCAGCAACGCCAAGCTTGCACTTTTCTATGACTGGCTATTCTTCGATCCTGAGAAGGATAATATCATGAATATTGAGCCTGCCATTCTTGTTATGCATAACTCTATGAGATCACATCCTGCTGTTACTGCAACGTTACTCGACTTTTTGTGCAGGGTGAGTGAGTGGGAGCGATGGGTGGGTGGGAGGGAGGGGTGGGTGGGTGGCTGGGAAGGATGGGTGGGTGGCTGGGAAGGATGGGTGGGTGGGTGGCTGGGGAAGATGGGTGGGTGGGAGGGATGGGTGGGTGGAAGGGATGGTTGGGTGGGTGGGAGGGAGGGGTCTGTGGGTGGGAGGGAGGGGTGGGTGGGTGGGAGGGAGGGGCGGGTGGGTGGGTGGGAGGGAGGGGTGGGAGGGAGAGATGGGTGGGTGGGAGGGAGAGATGGGTGGGTGGGAGGGAGGGGTGGGTGGAAGGGAGAGATGGATGGGAGGGTATTTTAAAAATTCTTTAAAATTTCCAAAATGCTAAACAAAAAATTGAAAACATTTTTTGAGTTTCTCAAGTTTGAGAAATTTCACGAAATTTTGAATAATATTTTAATTGTAATTTATTTTGTTTTACCAGATAATACCAAACTTTCATCCGACGCTGACGGAGAAGGTTAGAAACGGAATATTTTCGTCACTGAAACAAATACTTGAGAAACGCGTTTTACCCAGTTTGTATCCACTTTTTGACAGTCCAAAACTGGATCGTGAATTGAGGGCTAAGATCAGGGAGACATTCAAGGAGTTCTGTCTGCCACCCAATGCAGATCCTGGTGACTTTTTTCTCTTAGTTTTTACTAATTTCAATGCATGGATAAACACTAATCTCAATTTTCCAATTAATCACAATTTTTTCTCTTTTAATTCAAAAGACTTTTAGACTGTGTAAATTTCAGAAATTTTCAGAATTTCGACTTTCTCAAATATACGCATAATTTTTTTTTAGTTTTCAAAATTTTCAGATTTACAAATTTTTGAAAATTTTCGCAATTCTCAAAATTTTTAAAATGTCGAAAATTTCGAAGAAAAACCTCAAAGTTTTCGACTTCTCCAAAATGGTCGTTTTGACATACAAAAAAAATTTTCAATCCCTAAATTTTCAAAATTTTCAAAAAATTCAAAATTTTTAAATTTCGAAAATTAGAAAATTAGAAAATCGTTTCTAAAAAGTTTCCATTTTTTTTTTTAAATTCGTAAAAAATTTGGATACTGATTGTAAAATGTGGGCAAAATTAACGAAATATTCTTTCACGACTCCACAACAGGTGGTAATAAGGTTGCCCTGTATTCAGGTAAAATGGAGGAGTTGAGTAAGGAGTTCCTTCTTCTGGACAGTCCTCTTACGGAGGTCAATCATCTGGACCCAGATCCGGAGGCTGCGTTCAGCGATGACGAGGAGGATGTTCTTGCGCCAGTGACGAAGATCGAGCCGGAAGAGGACGATGATGACACGCCATTGTCGAAGGTTAAGCTGAAGAAGGAGCAGAAGAATTCGAATTGCGTGAAAAAAGAGCGAGAAGATGAGCTGACATCTCGACTTGATCTTGTGATCGAGCCAGAGGAGCTCAAGAGAGCTGTAGAAAATTTGTACAGCGAAACTGACAACGAATCCAAATGCCAAATCATGGAGAGCATAGTTCAGATGATCATCGAGGATGATGTTGAGGCTGATATGATCTCCCCACTGGTCAATTGTTTGTCCGCTATTTTAGAACCCGACATCTCAGCCTCCATCTTTCCCGGTGATAACTCCACTGAGGAGGCTGTCACTGATACCATCAGCGGACCAGTCTTCGTCGTCTTCAGGAACTTCTTTCAGCTGTGCCAGGAAGAGGACAACAGGAGAAAGTTCATTGGACATGTCTTGGCAGAGTTGCAGAAGGTGCAACCCAGGATTGGCTATCTTTTGCTGTACTTTCTGAAGGTGCGTTGGGCTTCATATTTTTGTGGTGAAAAATTGGTTAGAATTGATATTTTTAAAATTTAAAAGGTTTGAAATTTAACATTTCTGAAATTTGGAATTTTTGGAATTTAAAATTTGGAATTTTTGGAATTTGAAATTTTGGAAATTTTTAAAATTTGAAATTTTTGTAATTTGAAATTTGAAATTTTTGAAACTTGAAATTTTTGAAATTTGAAACTTGTGAAATTTGAAATTTTTGAAAGTTTTGAAATGTTTGAAATCTTGTGAAATTTTTGAACATTTTGAAAATTTTAAAATTTTGAAGGTTTGGAAATTTTTGAAATTTCTGAAATTTTTGAAATTTTTGAAATTTTTGAAACTTTTGAAATTTTTGAAAGTTTACATTTTTCAAATTTCAAATTTGTGAAAGAAGAAATTTCGGAAAATTGCCATTTTCACAATCCGAGTGACTATAGCTTCTAAAAAATGTATCAACCTCGAAGTAATAAAAAAAACTCAGAATTTCCGAGAATTTCCACTTTTGAATATTCGAAAATTTTGGAAAATATCGAGAGTTAGAAAATATATATAAAAAAACTGAAGAATTCTCGACCTCTCAAAACCTCCAAAAATCGTAATAAACAAAGATGTAGCATCTCAAAAATTGTCTCCACCATACACACAATGTCCCCATTAATTCACTTAGTTATGCACTTACTCATACCCCCATCGATTACCTCAAATTTCCTTTCGAAGGTCTGGGGAAGGGAGGAGGAGAAACGGGAAGGCTTGGCGAGTAATGTTACCAGCGACGTCAAGGCTGCGGTCTACAAAGATTTTTGCGCTCAGCGAGAGAAGAAGTTGGAGACATGTTTGCTGGCAGATTTGAAGGTATTTTCATTTTTTCTTCAAAATTTCCAACTGAAAAAAAAGTCTTCAAGATTTTCAAAAATCTCCAAAATGTCAAAAAAAAAAAAAAAAAAAAAAATAGATCTCCCAAAAAAAATAGTCCTATATATATGCACTCTGAATTTCCAGTTGTGTCACGAGGACAGTGTCTTCCTCCTGTGCTACCTCCTCCCGGACGTCTTCACCGGATTCCAGGGGATCGCCCTGGGCAACGCGCAACTCTTGCACCTGGTGGTGTCCACCGTGGACTCACGTCAGCTCCAGGAGTTGGTCTGCCAGATAATGCAGGGACAACTGAAGATGCTGGAGAAGGACTCCTTCATGACCTTGCTCACTGCCAGTTTAAACTGGGAAACGTTCGAGCAGTACTGCTTCTGGCAGCTCACCTTTGCCCACGATTTTCCCATCAAATATGTCCTCCCTGTGCTGCCAAAACTGCAATTTAGGGATCACGCTGAGGCACTTACAGCCATTCTATTTATGCTGAAACAAGAGAAGTAACTCCTTAAATCAATCAATTCCTTAAATTAATTTTTTTTATTTATTTTTTTCTTGGGTGTTTTTTTTTGTCTCTAATACTTAAACTTTAAATAAATAAAAAAAAAATTAATTAAATTTTTTTCTATCATCGAATGTTTGGAATTGAAAAAAATTTTTTTAAAGGTTTTTTTTTTCATTTTTTTTTCAACTAATACACTCAATGTTCTCCACTTGCCCCAGACCGACCTTGGAGCTCTTACGACAACTATTCACCCGCGAGAACACGGACGGGGACATGTTCGTAGTTGCAGCACTGCGCTACTGGTGTCGGGACTACGAGGACAAGCTTGCCGAGCTACTGGCAAGTCTCCTGAGCACTCGCTATCCAGCCACCAGTCCCAATAAGCGAAAACGAGCTGGCGCCAAGCAGAATCAACAAGCAAGTGGTCCACCGACTGGGGAACAAGTGTTGAGCCACTTGGATCAATTGAGACAGCACTGTAGAGCATCGGCTGATCTACAGTTATACCAGACTGACAATATGCAGAAGGTGAGCTTGTTCTCCAAGAAATTTTCTTCTTTTTTTTTTATAAGTTTATTTACAATTTATTTATTTTTATGTAAAAAAAAATTCAGTGGTTCCTCCACTGGGAGAATTTTTTTGGGGTCCATGAGGGATTGGGTGGTCAAATGTCTTGAAGACATTGGGGGACCAGGCAATTGGGACCAAAACAAAATCTGGTGATTTTTTTTCTTTTTTTTTTATAAGTTTATTTACAATTTATTTATTTTTATGTAATAAAAAAATTCAGTGGTTCCTCCACTGGGATAATTTTTTTGGGGCTCATGGGAAATTGGGTGGTCAAGTGTCTTGAAAAAATTGGGGGACCAGGCAATTGGGACCAAAAAAAAAAATCTGGGGATTTTTTTTTTTTTTTTTTTATAAGTTTATTTACAATTCATTTATTTTTATGTAAAAAAAAAATTTCAGTGGTTCCCCCACTGGGATAATTTTTTTGGGGTCCATGAGGGATTGGGTGGTCAAATGTCTTGAAGAAATTGGGGGACCAGGCAATTGGGACCAAAAAAAAAATCGGGGGATTTTTTTTCTTTTTTTTTATAAGTTTATTTACAATTCATTTATTTTTATGTAAAAAAAAAAAAATTTCAGTGGTTCCCCCACTGGGACAATTTTTTTGGGGTCCATGAGGGATTGGGTGGTCAAATGTCTTCAAAAAATTGGGGGACCAGGGAATTGGGCCCAAAAAAAATCTGGAGATTTTTTTTTTTTTTTTTAATAATAATTGTTGGAAAATTTTCAGGCCCTGCAACAAGCCCAAGCAGCCAGCAGTGACTCTTTGAGGAAGAGCTACGGGGACTTATTTGCCCTAGCCGAAGTTAATGAAGAGAATGAATCGCCCCCTATATCGAGCTCGAGGAAGCATGGCTCGTCGACGGCTGGCAAGGGACAGAGAAAAGTTGGCGCCAGCACGAGGGAGAGATCGGCGAGCAAACGACCGCCTCCTAGGGATCGCGCGACTGAGAGCAGTGAACAAAGTAGCGAAGTATGTGGTATAATATGGAATCTATCGTTTGAAAAATTTTCAAATTTTTCAATGTCCGGAAATTTTTTGAGTTTTGCAAGATTTTTATTTCCAACAAAAAAATTTGACGTTTTTTAATTCTCTGCAATTTCGAGAAATTTTCAAAAAAAAATTTTTAGCGCGTCCAAATTTTCGGAGGCTTTGATTAAACTGATTCGATCTATATATCGACTTTTTGGCTGTCGAAGAAGTCAATCGCCTATATTGATGTATCTCGCGACTGAGTGGCTTTAGAGAAAAATCGCAGAGGACTTTTTTGTCGGCCACTAAATTCTCTACAAAAAGTGTCTGATAACATTTTTCCCCAGGACCACCGGTTACCTAATAATCGGCCCTTTACAAAAAATTTTAGTGAAAAATTTTGGAGGCCCCCAATGACAATCGATCGATTTTTTTTCCAGGACGAGTTGATTCAAAAGCCAAAGCAAGCCAAGAAGAGAAAAAAGCTGAATGCCGTGGGCTCGGATAGCGACTGACCGTCCCTCGGTTCACAACTGAATAAACCATATATATCGATCAATCCACTTCGAGAAATACATCATGCATCATCAATCCCAAATTTGGGGGGACACAATTTTGTAATTAAAAATTCCCGAATTTTGGAGATTGTGCAATTCTGGTAAAGAATTTTCTCACCTCCCAGTTTTACTAAAATTTATTAGTGAAGTAATTTGTTAGGACGACTAGGAATATTTTTTATTTTGGCAGTGAGGTGGTAAAACCTCATTATTTCTCACGCCCAAACTTTCGTCGTGAATATCTCGAAATCTGGGAGAGTGGGGGGAAAATTGATTACCACCTTTTTTGTAGAGGGGAGGTAGCTCTACAAAAAGTTTCAAGTGAACTTTGCTCTACGGGCGGTAGATTTTGAGATATTTGCGCGGAACCCAGTTGACTCGTGGTGTGCTACCACGTCTCTGCGAATTTTGTATTATGTTTTTTTTTTAGGCTTCTCACACATTCTTTTTCTTTTTACGTGCGGAATGGGGATCGGTTATTGGGTTGAGTGAATTTTCGAGCCTTTTAGGGTACCTCGAGCTTCTAGAATATCCAGTTTTTTTTTTTTTTTTTTTATTATTATTATTATTATTATTATTATTATGGAAAGTTTGAAAATTTTTGAACATTTGACATTACTCAAATTTTTGAGATTTTTTAATTTTTTTATTCTTTTTTTTTTGGTTCTCATTTTTCAAATTTTCTAAAATTTTCATAATTCAAAATTTCTAAAAATTTTTCTTTTTTTATTTTTGAATTTCTGGAAATTTCAAGTTTTTCCATTTCTCAAAATTAAAATTTTTTTTCAATTTTTTCCAATTTCTAAAATTCAAAATTAGTCCAAAAAATACAAAACATAAATTAAAAAAAAAAAAAATTGTGCCCACAATTTGCAGAATTTCAAATTTACAAAGCTCCAAAATTTTGAAAATATTCGACCATCTCAAAAATTTCAAAATTTTCAAAGTGCTAAAAATTGAGAATCTAGCGCCATGACACTTTTTCAGTGCATGATTGTTTTATGATAGGATTTGTTGCTATGAGTAATTGATTAATCTGTTTTTGTGATTTATAGATAAAATGATGGATTCGTTATGTTTGTTCACTCAATCCAATGTCTCTGGATAGAGAATAAGTTTGACACAGGCGTAAGTTCTTATCAGTGAAAAATGATCTGGCTCAAAAAACATTGGTTCATAGATAACCTGAAATTTTTATTTGGTTATAAATTTTCTTTAGCCGAAGTCAAGTTGAAAAAAAATTGATAAAAAAATTAATTTTCAAAAAAAGGATTTTGCAATTTTTACAACTTTTTTTTTTTTGTTTTTAATTTCAAGAGTTTTAGTTTTTTCACATTTTTTTTTTCATTTTCAAAATTTTTTTTTTCATTTTCAAATTTTTTTTTTCATTTTCAAAATTTTTTTTTTCACTTAAAAATTTTTTTTTTCACCACTTAATTTTTAAAAAAAACCGTAAATTTTGGATAACACAAAAAAAAATTTCCTCCACAAAATATCAATTTTTTTCAACGCAAAAAAAAATTTTAATACCCATTTCACCCGAGCCAAAAACCTGTGTTATATGTTCCTAGATTGTACATAAAAAAACAATTAAGAAAGGGAATGTGAGACAAATAATAAGAAAAAGGAAAAGAAGAAGAAAAGTGCGTTATCAATGCCCCTAACAAGGTTTTCCCTCATAAAATCCACGAGCTAATTAACGATTAATAATTATGATTTACGTGACGAGAATTGAAGTATTTGGCATAACATTTTGGCGCGTCGATTCAAATTTTTTTATACTGTAAATACAGATCGACAGTCACTAAGAAACGAACGATTGTAAAAATAATTAATTGATGACAAAGTGATGAAAATTTAATGAATCTGTTTCGCCAATGAATATTTAATTTTTTCCCCCGCCTTTTTGTTTTAATGTACACACAGTGAATAAACGTGTAAATACGAATTTTAGGGTAAATAATAGCTCGTGAATTCATGAACGTTTAATGTTTTTAACGAACCTTGTATACACTAATTAACACTTATTGAATAATGTAAATACTTGGTGGTTACCGAAAATAATAAAAAAAAAAACATTGAATTTGAATTTGTTGGTTATTTTTTAACCCATCTGTAGTGAAAAGTTGAAGGTTGAAGGTTGAAAGTTGAAAATTGAAGGTCAAAGCTTGAAACTTACAGGTTGACACTTCAAAGTGGAAACTTCAAAGTTGAAGGTCAAAGGTTGAAAGTTTCAAGTTGACACTTTGAAGTTGAAACTCAAAAGCTGATGGTTGAATGTTGAAAGTTGAAGGTCAAAGGTTGAAAGTTTCAAGTTGACACTTTGAAGTTGAAACTTAAAAGCTGATGGTTGAATGTTGAAAGTTGAAGGTCAAAGGTTGAAAGTTTCAAGTTGACACTTTGAAGTTGAAACTTCAAGGTTCAAAATTGAAGGTCAAAGGTTGAAAGTTGCAGGTTGACCCATCAAAGTTGGAACTTGAAAGTTGAAAATTGAAGGTCAAAGGTTGAAAGTTGCAGGTTGACACTTTCAAAGTTGAAGCTTCAAAGTTCAAAATTGAAGGGCAAAGGTTGAAAGTTACAGGTTGACACTTTAAAGTTGAAACTTGAAAGCTCATGGTTGAATGTCGAAAGTTGAGAATTGAGGGTTAACGGTTGAAACTTGCAAGTTGATACTTTAAAGTTGAAACTTGAAAGCTGATGGTTCAAAGTTGGAAGTTGAAAATTGAGGGTTAAAGGTTAAAACTTGCAAATTGATACTTTAAAGTTGAAACTTGAAAGCTGATGGTTTAAAGTTGAAAGTTGAAAATTGAGGGTTGAAGGTTGAAACTTGCAAGTTGATACTTTAAAGTTGAAACTTGGAAGCTGATGGTTCAAAGTTGGAAGTTGAAAATTGAGGGTCAAAGGTTGAAACTTGCAAGTTGACAGTTCAAAGTTGAAACTTTAAAGCTGATGGTCCAAAGTTGAAAATTGAAAGTTTAAAGTTGAAACTTGAAAGCTCATAGTTAAAAGTTGAAGGTCGAAGGTTGAAACTTGAAAGCTGACAGTTGAAAGTTGAAAATCGGGAATTGTCCCTTTGAAAGTGAAAGTTCAGGCTTAATCATTGAACGTTGAAGATGCCTTTCAATTTTTCTCATATTTTTATTGTTCCACAGTGATCAATTAAAAACAATTCATGATTATCTTGATTTATTTACCATTGACATTACTTTTATATCACACTGATAGCTGAAAAAGTGAATGATGAATTTTGGTTGAATCTTGAAAAGAAAATTGAACGAAAGATAAGTACAAAATCCTCGTATGAATTTGTAGTGATAACTTGTATTTCGATTTTTAAAATTGAAGACTTGAATAAAAAAAGTGAACAAAAAAAAAATTGAAAATTCGATTGATGTCCACCTAGCGTATAGACATAATGTCCACTCCCAGTCAATTAGGTGTCAATATTTTACAAACATTTCCTTCATTTGGTAATTTGTCTTTTTTTAATTATCGTACAAACTAGGCATTAATCACACTTTCGTTGTTGATTGGGTCATTAAATAAATGACCATTATCGTCACATTGTCCACGTTATCGTCATATGTACATATTCAAAATTTTTACAAACCACTATCACTGAGTTTTGGCGGCTTTTATTAGTATATCACTTCGTAAACTGTTGCTTTTTTATCACCAGAACCGGTCACTATGAACTTGTCGTCTGCGGAGATGTCGCAACTGAGGACTGATGATGCTTCTTTTGACTGGAATTTAAAAAATGGACAATTATCGTCAAATAGAGCCATCAAAAATAATTCATGAAACTAGCAACTTGGGCATACATATTTTTTTTTGCGATATTAAAAATTTACAAAAACAAAAACAAAAACAAAAACAAAAACAAAAACAAAAACAAAAACAAAAACAAAAACAAAAACAAAAACAAAAAAAAAAACAAAAAAAAAAACAAAAAAAAAAAAAAAAAAAAAAAAAAAAAAAAAAAAAAAAAAAAAAAAAAAAAAAAAAAAAAAAAAAAAAAAAAAAAAAAAAAAAAAAAAAAAAAAAAAAAAAAAAAAAAAAAAAAAAAAAAAAAAAAAAAAAAAAAAAAAAAAAAAAACAAAAACAAAAACAAAAACAAAAACAAAAACAAAAAAAAAAACAAAAAAAAAAACAAAAACAAAAACAAAAAAACAAAAAAAAAAAAAAAAAAAAACAAAAAAACAAAAACAAAAAAGCAAAAACAAAAAAGCAAAAACAAAAAAGCAAAAACAAAAAAGCAAAAACAAAAAAGCAAAAACAAGAAAGCAAAAACGAAATACCAAAAGCAAAAACAAAAACAAAAACAAAAAAGCAAAAACAAAAACAAAAAAAAACAAAATTTTTTTGGAATTCTTAAAATTTTGGAGATGTTTGCTACTTTGCACAAGCTCAACAATTTTTTAGTTTTACTCACCTGGAATATAGATGCACCATATGGTGTTCGCCACGCATTCAGCAAATTGTCTTTGCCAGTAGACACAAACCATTTTCCACACGAGGCAAACCTTAGAGATAGCACACAAGACTCATGCAAATGCAGCTGATACTTGTCGCTCTTTGTCGCGTGCAAAACTTCCACATTGGAATTTTCCATTCCAACTGCAAGCCAATCTCCAGTGGGACAGTAGCCCAATGAAAAAATTTGGGAGGAAAAATCGTGCTGCTGCAATTGCCTGCCCTCCCTGAGATCCCAAGACCTGGAAAAAAGTTATTGTCATCGAAGAGAAAACGCTTAAAATCAGTTCAAAAGCTTCAATTTTGATGGTTGAAAATTTTTGGCGGGCTCGCGCATGCGCAAACAAGTCTGACTCTCTCTGCGCATGCGCCAACAAGTCTGGCACCCTCTGCGCATGCGCAGTGTACTTGTAATGGCTTTGCGCATGCGCAGATCTCCCTAAACTCGATTTCCATGCAGATTTTTGGATACATAAGAAATTCATTTAAGTTTTCTTTTGGGGGAAATAAATTACATAGGATGTCCTTTTTTAGGGAAACAGTACAGACCTCACTGTATTGTCCAATCCACCGGTCCAAAGTTTCGTTCCATCCGCAGAAATGTCGATGCACGAAGCGCCATCTGTGTGCCCCTGAAATTGCCTCATCAAGGTCTGATTTTGTAGGTCCCAGACGGCGATATTTCCATCGCTACAGCAGGAAAAACAAATTTTTGAGTCGGGAGAGATGGCTAGAGCATAGCATGCGGGTGCAGAAGATGTTAGCTCGGCTTTTATCCTGGGAGTAGGACTCGCCAGGTCCCAAATGCTCAATTGGCTGGCTTCTCCTCCCACGATTAATGTTCGCCCATCAGGTAACAGCTTCACCGACCTGGAAGGGCAAAAATGAAACCGCAAATTTGATTATTGCAAATTGAAAAGTTCTTCAAAATTTCAAAAATTCCCAAATTTCAAAAATTGAAAAATTCCAAAATTTCAAAAATTCCAAAATTGAAAAATTCTAAAATTTCAAAAATTCCAAAATTCTAAAATTTCAAAAATTCCAAAATGCCAAAATTCTAAAATTGAAAAATTCCAAAATTACAAAAATTCCAAAAATTCCAAAATTTCAAAAATTCCAAAAATTCCAAAATTTCAAAATTTCAAATTTTCAAAATTTCAAAAATTCCAAAATTTCAAAAATTTCAAAAATTCCAAAATTTCAAAAATTCGAAAATTCAAAAATTATGTGAAAAAATTAAAGTATTGTCACGGACCTTATATAATTGTCAGGCTGAAGGCAGTCGAGTTGTGAGACCGGTTTTGCCCCCGGCATTGACTGGCCAATGTCCCAAACTTTGACACAACCTTTGCCACCAGTGTAGACATACTTGGTGGGATTGGAGATGGTAACTGCGCAGACAACTTCACCGTGACTCAGTGTACTCAACTGACGAGCGTGACGAGGAATTCCTGGGCCCACAAGGGCGTCTGCAGGAAAGGGCACAGGCTGAAGTTGTCCTTCGCCGTTCATGTGGAAGGAGTAGGCTCTGGAAACATTTTGCAGTTGTAATTTTTTTGCATGCCATAATTCTGACAAAAAAAATTGCCTTGAAATGGCTGGGGAGGACTTACGCTTTGCCTCCAGGCATATTGCTGACACCATTGGAAGAAGGCACCCTTATGTGACCGTCGAAGCCGAGCTGCAAAAAATCGAAAATAAATGTTATTAAATTCTCGATTGAAAATTCACAAATTTTGAAATTTCTCAAAATTCTCAAAATTTGCTATTTGATTTTTTTTATGTTTGAAAGGTTTTAAAATATTTGCAACTTGAGAATTTTGGAATTTTTGGAGTTTTTAAAAATTGTACAAATTGGAGAAGGTTTGAAAATTTTCGGAAAATTTTTGGAAAATTTTTGGAAAATTTTTGGAAAATTTTTGGAAAATTTTTGGAATTTTTTTGAAATTTTTCGGAAATTGAAATTTTCTAAAGATTTTCCAAAATTTTCTCAACTAATTAAACATTGAAATAAAATTACCAGTGATCGTGAGTAGGATAAATTATTAAAGGATGGTGATTGGGGTGTTTCATTGGCGCGGGCTGGTAAACCCTGAAAGGCCTGCAGCGCTGTTTGCTGAGAAGATGGCAGATGATAGAGCCGGGACCCCAAGGCACCAGGGATTGGACCCATAGTTGGTGTACAACTGCGCGAGCCCCTCGCCGCTAGCGGAGTACTCGGCTTGTCGATCTGAAATCATTCATTAACTTATTACGTGACGTCATAATGTTGAAAAAAATCATTTCGAAATTTTTTTGCCTTCGGGAAATTCCCAGAAAAAAACATTATTATTATTCTGCATTTCCAAGCACTTCACAATTTTTGGACATTTTGAAAATTCAAAAATTGTAATCTTTAGAAATTTTCAAAAATTTTGAATTTTTGAAATTTTCAAAAATTTTCAAAAATTTTTAATTTTAGATATTTTCAAAAATTTTTAATTTTAAGAATTTTCAGAAAATTTAAATTTTAGAAATTTTCAAAAATTTTAAATTTTAGAAATTATCCAAAAGTTTAAATTTTCGAAAATTTTAATTTTTTAAATTTAATTATTGTGTACCTTAAAATTTTAAAAATGTGAAACTTTTGGACATTTTGAATTTTTCAAAAATTTTTCCCACAGACGGTATAATTTTCCCGCCAAATTCTACATTTAAATTCGACTTGCTCTGGGCAAGAGCTTACATCTTTACTTTTCAGTGAGGGTGTGCTGCGTGCAGAAGAGCTTCCACTTCTGGAGGCCGGGCGTTCCTTCACCGTGGTCGCTGCATTAGAGACTGCAACCATTTTCTCGAACGTTCCATTTTCCCGATGATCCGAATGGTCGCCATTAGGATGTGGCGAAGACTCCTGAAATGCATTGCAAAAAAGAACCATTAATCAAATGCAACGAAGCCATTAAACAAGGTGTCGTGAATTGAAGAACTTTGAAGATCAAGATGCTCACCTCGTTCGCGACGTCCACTACAAGCTCTTGGTCACTTTTTTCCCCATCACTTTCCTAGAACATAAATGAATTGAAAATGTTAGTAGATATTTATGAAATTCATGAAACTTATGAATTTTATGAATTTTATGAAATTTATGAATTTTATGAAATTTATAAAATTTATGAAATTTATGAAATTTATGAAATTTATGAAATTTATGAAATTTATGAAATTTATGAAATTTATGAAATTTATGAAATTTATGAAATTTATGAAATTTATGGAATTTATGAAATTCATAAAATTTGTGAAATTTATGAAATCGATGAAATTGATGAAATGAAATGAAATGAAGTGAGATGAAATGGAATGAAATGAAATGAATTGGAATGAAATGAAATGAAATGAAATGAAATGAAATGAAATGAAATGAAATGAAATTGAATAAAAAGGAATGAAAAGCCAAGTGTGATGGCGCATGCGTGAATGTAACGCATTGTAATGGTAAGTGCCGAAACGTAAAACCATCTGTAGGGCGGAAGCGATTTCGCGGTTGGCGCGGATAAAGGGGTTTGATTTGGTAGGCACGAGGGGCCACTCCACCCACTCACCTTCAATGGGCTCAACTGTTTTAATGCCAGAAGCTCAGCCCTAGTGAATGCAACTCACGAATAATCCATATGTATACGTGCTACAGGGAATAATGAGAAATCATTGCAAAATTGATGATATCACATTTTCTCCAATCGCAGCCTACATTTTGTTCTCAATTTCGGTTAACCAATCACTTTTACACTTTTAAAAATGTAAAATTTCAAACATTTCAAAAATTTCAAAAATTTCAAAAATTGCAAAAATTTCAAAAATTTGAAAAACTTTAAAAATTTCAAAAATTTCAAAAATTTCAAAAATTTCAAAAATTTCAAAAATTTCAAAAATTTCAAAAATTTCAAAAATTTCAAAAATTTCAAAAATTTCAAAAATTTCAAAAATTTCAAAAATTTCAAAAATTTCAAAAATTTCAAAAATTTCAAAAATTTCAAAAAAATAAAAATTTCAAAAATTTTAAAAACTTCAAAAATTTCAGAAATTTCAAAAATTTTAGATTTCAAAAAATTCCAATAATGTCAATAAAAAAAAGGATAAATCGTTGAAAAAATGGGAGAACAATTTGAGAGTCTTGAAGGAGCTGGAGCTGAGTGGAGTTTGCCTGATCGAGTACCAGGGAGCTTTAATGCTATCACTATGTTGAACCGTTGAAAGAGGTAGGGGAGAACAAGTGAATAGGGGATGGGGAAAAAGAGGCGAAGATGGAAGACAAAAAGGGAGTAAAGGGGCTGATGACGGTCCGTGGTCTAAGCAGTGAATGCGAGGGATGATAACATTTGTATCGCATTTAACGGTGGAAGGACTCGGAGTAAGGACAGATATATACACCAATTTTCGCTCCCTCCCATCACTTAGTATTGTCTACCGAATCTCGTTTTCCCATTCAAACATTTTTAACAGTTTTTTTTATTTATTTTAAATTTGGGAAAATTTAGGAAATTAAAAAATTTTCTCATTTTCAAAAAATGTACAAATATTGAAATTTTTGAAATTTTTGAAAGAAAAAAAAAATTGTAACAATGTCAAAAATTGACAAAAAAAAAATAGAAAAAACCCGAAAATAGAAGATAAAAAATTTTGAAAATAAAAAAATTGAAAATAAAAAAAAATTTAAAAATTCAGATGGGTAAAAATTGGACACAGAATTTGCGAATTTGAGAAATTTGAAGATTGTTTGCGGTCCAAGCCGAGCGCAACAAATATAAGGGATGACAAACATTTGTATCACACTTAACGATGGAACGGCTCGTGATAAGGACAGATATATACACCAATTTTCGCTGCCTCACACCACTCAGCATCGTCTACCAAATCTCCTTTTCCCGTTCCACCCTCGCGACACAACCCACCCCCGTCGGAAACTCACCTATAACCCAGTGAAATCAATACCATATTCGCTCCAATTTTTATTTCACCGCAATATATTGATTCATAATATCAAATTGCCTGAATCATTGAAATTTGGAAAATTTTGGAATCTTTTCCCGATTTTTTCCAAAGTTGGAAAATTCCAACCTTTTTGCAAATTTAACAAAGTTTGAAAATTACAAAAGTTGTATGAATTAGGCAAAATTTTAAACATTCCAACAGGTGTCAATTTTAACTGCGCTCCAGTGATTAATTGGGACAACTTGCCAATTTAAATTGGGACATATACAAATTCCTAAATTGGGACATATGCCAATTCCTAAATTGGGACATGTTTTCGTTTGCCAATTGGGACAGGTTCTCATTTGTAAATTGGGACAGATTCATATTTGCAAATTGGGACAGATTCATATTTGCAAATTGGGATAGATTATTATTTGTAAATTGGGACAGCTGTCAAGTTGCGAATTGGGACATCAGCGAAGTTGTAAATTGGGACAGTTATCAAGTTGTGAATTGGGACAGTTATAGAGTTGTAAATTGGGACAGATGCCAAGTTGTGAATTGGGACATCAGTGAAATTGTAAATTGGGACAGCTATCCAGTTGCAAATTGGGACAGTCATTCAGTTGTAAATGGGACATATTCTCATTTGTAAATTGGGACACTGTTACAGCTAGATTGGGACAATCTAACACTCGTAAATTGGGACAGTTTTACTAGCTGAATTGGGACAACTTGGCGATTTTAAATTGGGACTATGAGCCAATGTTCAATGAGGGCGATGTCCCAAATTCCAATTGGCGACATTCAGTTGACTTACTTCATGGTTCTCTATGTAATTATTACATGGATTCAAATTATTGATGGGGTAATTAAGATACACAGCCTCATTCAGCTTTCTCAATAAATACAACTATTTTTACGATTTCTCTTTATAAATTTCAGACTCCGATTTCTATTGTCCCGGAATCAGGGCATTTGTCCCGATGCAGGTTCTGGGGATCGTGTGGGTGGCAACGCGCTGGGTTGGGATAGTATAGATTTTTATGTCTGCGAGAAATACAAAATGATGGGTATAAACCTCCCTCGCTACCACCCCAACCGACTCCATCCTTATTCCCCCTCCCACCCCAACCCACCCGCCCCCCCCGCGCTTCACGAGCCCCTTGTGTCCTCTTCGGCTCACACCAACAACTCCCACCCCCCCTCGACCTCCGACAGCTACCACCCCACCCCACCCACCCACCCCACCCCACCCACCCACCCCACCCCACCCCCTGCCAGGCTATGTCGACGTAAAAATTCAACCTGAACTCTATCTCTGGAAACGCTAAGCAAATAAAAAGGAAAATTTGGAAATTCTCAAAATCTGAAAATTAAAAAAAAACACACCTTCGGCAAATTCCGAAAAAAAATCGGGAAATCAAAATTTTTGGAAATTTAGAAAAATGCAATTTAAAAAAATGAAAAAAAAAAATTTTAGGTTCAAAAATTGCAAAATTTCAGAAAAAAAAATCTCAAGAATCTCAAAAATTTTCAAGCCTGTTGAAATTTATTTTCCGTCTCTCCTTTCACGAGCCCCTTGTGTCCGCTTCAGCTTACACCAACATCCCCACTTCCACCCCCCCCCCCCCGCCACCCACTGCCACCCACCCACGTAAAAACCCAGGCTGAACTCAACCCTCGCCCCATCACGCGGAAGGTCAGAGCGAGTGTTTTGTCATCATAGCCCACCCCCAAGGTGGCCTGTTGTGTGTGAGTGTGTGTGTGTAGGTGTTTTTTTTCGCCTATTTCTGCTCCCTCTATTCCCCTTTACCCGGACTAAAAAATTGTTTTTTCGTTCTTTTTTATCCATTTCCTCCTTCATTCCTCACTTCGCCTCTACCCACTCACAATTTTCACTTTTATTCCGTTAGTAGCGGAAGATACGCGCTAGTAGAAATTCTACTGGTTCGTTTAAAAATTTTTTGAGATTTTTGAAAATTTAAAAATTTTGAAAATTTAAAAATTTTGAAAATTTAAAAATTTTGAAAATTTAAAAATTTTGAAAATTTAAAAATTTTGAAAATTTAAAAATTTTGAAAATTTAAAAATTTGGAAAATTAAAAATTTTGAAAATTAAAAATTTTGAAAATTTAAAAATTTTGAAAATTTAAAAATTTTGAAAATTTAAAAATTTTGAAAATTTAAAAATTTTGAAAATTTAAAAATTTCTAAAATTTAAAATTTTTGAAAATTTGAACGTTCTGCTAATTTAAACATTCTGACAATTTGAAAATTTTGCGAATTTGGAAATTTGTAAATTCTGAAAATTCAAAATGTTTCCAATGTTTGAAATTTAAAAATGATTGTGGTACGCAACTTTTCAAATTTTCGCGCCAAAAAAAAATCGCTGAAGTCTATATATCAATCCAAAAAATCGGGAAAAAATTCAGCGGGGAAAGATGGGTTGGGGGTGGCGATAGGGGAGGAAAAAACCCCTAGAAAAAAACCAACCTACCGAGCAACCAACCAACGGCGTTGGACAGTGACGAGCTCTGGGTATAGCCGGGACCCACAAAATAAACTGAAACCGCCTTTATCCCACCCCCCTCTTTTCTACTTTTTTT
Source organism: Asobara japonica (assembly GCA_026005395.1). NCBI lineage: Eukaryota > Metazoa > Arthropoda > Insecta > Hymenoptera > Braconidae > Asobara > Asobara japonica. Next base: position 2,958,587 of record BQMI01000352.1, on the reverse strand, counting down.
TGCTACCCCCCTCTTTCATCCCTCCGTCTCACTCCACCTCTCGATCCCGGGCACCCGGTAGCCAAATAAATTACACCGCCTCGTGACGCGAAAAAAAAAGGAAAAGGAAAAAATACATCCAACGAGTCCCGAGCGCTAGTGAACGGCTTGAAGAGGAAATGGGGGCGACGGAGGGGGCGGGGGCCATAGGGATGATAAAATAGGGTGAGGGTGCATCGGGGAGGGGATGGTCCACTTTAATTGGTTCGACGTGGTCAGATGAAAAATTCAACCCTTTCTTCCAGCTTCCACGAGAGATATAACGACAATTTCCAAATTTTTTTTCGGAAATTTCGAACATTTTGAAAATTTAAGAATTTTGAAAATTTTGAAAATTTTGAAAATTTTGAAATTTGAAATTTCTGAGAGTTTGAGAATTGGAGCATTGTGAAAATTTGGAAATGTGAAAATTTGAAAATTTGAAAATTTGAAATTTTTTAAAATTTTTAAAATCTGATTTTTTTGAGAATTTGAAAATTTTGAAAATTTTGAGAATTTAAAAATTTTGAAAATTTTGAAAATTTTGAAAATTTTGAAAATTTTGAAAATTTTGAAAATTTTGAAAATTTGAAAAATTTGAAAAATTTGGAAAATTTTGAAAATTTGGAAATTCTAAAAATTAAAAAAAATGCGCATTTGAAAATTTTGAACATTGTGCAAAACTTCCAATTTCAAAATGCTCTCAAACCTCAAACGTTGTAAATATTCCGAAAAACGTCAAAAAATTGGGGGGGGGGGGTGAATGGAGCTGTCAGAATGACATCTGATGCATCGAAAGAGGGGAAGGTCCACGTTAATTGTTTCGACGTGATCAGCCGAAACATTCAGCGCTATCTCCTCGTCAAGATTTTCAAAAAAATCACAGAGAACAAACACAACAGTCGGGAATCTGAAGCTTCATTTTTTCCCCCCAACTCCCCAATTTTTTTCCGAGAAAATAGACAAGACGTCTGATGCTGGCCTCCCCTCATAAACGGATGGTTGAACTGAGGGTTTTGAAGTCTGCAATGTTGAGAGCTCATCTCCGTTGTCTGTCATGCCTAGCTTGATTCAGAGCACGAGTCATTCATTCAAGTGTTCCAGTCTTGCTGAGTGAAATGTGGAATTCTCGATTTTAGCTGATAAACGCAAAAATATGCCACAAATTTCTCTCACGGGATCATTAAGTGAAATGGTCCATTGGGTACAGCCTCCATCCGTCAGCCGCCAATATCTCAAAATCTAAGCAAGATAGCGGAATCTTCATCATCACCTTTTCTGTGCAGTATAACGAGACGCACAAATTTGTTCCAATACAAATTTCCCTATCTTGCTTAGATTTTGAAATACGCCCCAAAAACTGAAGTTGTGTTGACAACTTCGGTTCTGAGTAAGGAAGAGCCTAAGAAGAGCCTGGAAGAGCTAATGATCTGAATTTTGAAAAGCGAGACACTATTTCTATACAAATGAGTAAATTGGGACAGATTCATATTTGCAAATTGGGACAGATTCATATGTGCAAATTGGGACATATTGATATTTGCAAATTGGGACAGATTGATATTTGCAAATTGGGACAGATTGATATTTGCAAATTGGGACAGATTATTATTTGTAAATTGGGACAACTGTCAAGTTGCGAATTGGGACATCAGCGAAGTTGTAAATTGGGACAGTTATCAACTTGTGAATTGGGACAGCCATGGAGTGGGGAATTGGGACATCTGTCAATTTGCAAATTGGGACATCAGTGAAGTTGTAAATTGGGTCAGTTATCAACTTGTGAATTGGGACAGTCATGGACTTGTAAATTGGGACACTTGTCAAGTTGTGAATTGGGACATCAGCGAAGTTGTAAATTGGGGCAGTTATCCAGTTGTAAATTGGGACACTTATTCAGTTGTAAATGGGACAATTTGCACTGAATGTAGCAGTTTATTTGTCCGACATGAAAAGGGCCCACTTTGTCGATTGCCATTTTTTTTTCTTCCCCTACAACGAACGAGGTGTAATGGATTTATCCTTAAATTGAGACGAATAATTAGATGAAAAAAGAAGAAAAAAATTGTCTGGATGTGAAATAAGAAAATAGGAAAATAGGGAAGGTCGAGGGGGATCGTAAGAAAGTACGTAAGGAATGAAGATTGATGATGGACACCTAGAATTTCCTCGGTTGACTGTTTTAAACTGAAATACGTGGGGTTAACCAGCTGGAGAAGGGGAACGACCCGACGACACGGTCTACATGTCGTCGTCGACGAAGACGAATAGAGAAGTATTAAAGGTGGGGCTTTGGGGTGGGCGGGGGCGGGGGGAGGTGGGAGGCAAAAACGGGGAAAAGGAACATATTGCCGAGAGAAAAATAATCCAATTTAGGTGGACGTTGAGTTGCACGCCCGGTGAAAAAGAGCATGGACGCTTAGAGGATTTGCCCGGTTGTTTTCACGGTTTTAATTAGGGAGAAAATGCATTTGAAAATTGCAGTTTTTTTGGAGATGAAAAAAATTGTGTCATAAATTTTTTCTTATTCTCTAAATTTTTGTATTTTTAACGTTTTTTCTTTTTTTTTTTGATTTCTCAATTTTCAGAGATTTTTTCAGAATTCTTTCCGACGTTTTCTGTTTTTTTTTTTTTGGTTTTTAATAGTATTTTTTTATTTTGTGAATTTGGTTTTATTTTTAATTTTCCGGATCGGGCGATCCAATTTTTTTTTCAAAAATTGTTTTCGAAAATTTTTTGAATGAGCCACGTCAGCAGTATATTTTACCTTTGAAATATTCTTCTACAACCTTAAGTACGTATAAGAAAGAATTGAAGGAACAACTTACGTGACGGAGTTTCTCCTCTTTTCGTCGCTTCCGGTCCGACTCAAGATCCGGTGTTCTCGTTCTGAATTTTTCCCCGGGTGATACCGAACGCCTGAGTCTCTCGTCGGGAATAGCAATGGGCTTACGCTCATCTGGGGTGCCAGTCGCCGCTCTAAGCGCCTGGAGATCTGAGGGCTTCAGCAGAGCCTGCACCTGGGTGTGAGGACGCTTATGAGAGCTTTGCAATTTTTTTTATATTTTTTTTTTTTTAATGTGAAACTTTTAATTTCTGCATTTTATTTTTTCAGGGGGTTTTACATTTTTGCAAAATTCTCAATTTGAAAATTTTGAAAATTTGGAAAATTTTGAAAATTTTGGCAATTTTGAAAATTTTGGCAATTTTGAAAATTTTGAAAATTTTGAAAATTTTGAAAATTTTGAAAATTTTGAAAATTTTGAAAATTTTGAAAATTTTGAAAATTTTGAAAATTTTGAAAATTTTGAATACGTGATTTTGAAATTTTGAAAATTTTGACGGTACAATTTTTTTCTGGGGAATTAAAGTATTGGAAAAGAGGGGAAAAATTATGTTTCCTGTACCTGAGCTTGGGCACTTGCTGCTGTATGAGGCGGGGGGGCCAAGTGGGGGGGAACTCCTGCTGCTGCTGCTGCTGCACCAGCGAAGCCCAGTAAACTCGCAGGTGGCAAACTCCCTACGACAGCACCGTGCGGCAGTTGCTGCGCGTGAATTTGTTGCTAGTGAAAAAAAATTGAAATTACTTAAATTTTACGGAATTTCCGAATTTTATTTTTTTTTTAATTTTGGAACTTCGGAAAAATTTCGGATGTTTTTGGAATTTTTGGGAATCTGAAATTCTCGAAATTTTAAAATTAGTCAAAAAATTTCTAACTCGTATATAATTTTCAAAAGTGTTCACCATTTTAAATTTCGTTTTTCAGTTTCGAAAAATTTGGATTGTAAATTGTGAAGTTTGTAATAAAAAAAAAAAAAAAAAAAAAAAAAAAAAAAAATTGTGAAGTTTGTTAAAATTTTCAAAATTTTTCAAATTGTTTGTCTGAGATTTTTGAAACATTCTCGTGATTATTATTATTATTATCATTATTATTCAACAGCGAACATTTACATACCAGAAGATGTTGTAGACCTTGTTGTTGATGTTGCTGCAATAAAAAAATAATTTATATTAAAAAAATCTTTCCAGTGACCAAATGAAAAATTTGCCCATCGTGTATATGTGTGAGTGTGTTGTCAAAATTTTTTCTCCACCATTTTGTCGCGACCGAAATCAATATTGCCTGAAATCGGTCCAATGGGTTTCTACTAATCACCAATTTCAAATGTTAATGAGGTTCTATTATGAAAACCGTTATAGATGGGAAGAAAAGTTCCAAACAAAAATTATTCCTGGCTTAACAATAGACATTTTATGTCTTATGACTTTTTTTCTCAAGTTCCATAGTTTAGGGCGTACGGTGGTCTGAAGGTTATGGGGTGGGCCCGTGCGCCAGCACACGGGGGTCAGTGAACTTTCGGATCTATCTCGAGAATGAGACGCTGGAGAGAAAATCGACATATATCTTTTTTGTCAGAAATGAAATTCTCTACAAAAAATGTCTTATGATATTTTTTGCTAAAACCAATCGGTGAGGAGATAATTGAATTTTTAGGAAAATGGGAATGGGGAGAAACGAGAAATTGTTTGTTGACTCACCCCTATTATTGCGTTTAACTCTGTCATTGTCAACTGTTTGGCTCTTTCAACCGCATTGGCAACTTGCTGCTGGTGCTGAAAGCATTCTGTCATTATAGTCCAGTCAGTAAAGCAAACAATAATCAAGGGAAGTTCCATTTGAAAATTGCCGCAATTTCAAACTTGTCTTGGGTCGCGAATTCGCGAGTCGCGAATTTAACTTGTCTGAAGTAATTGATTGAGTGCTCACCTCTTGGGCTAAACAGGGCATCAACTGCGATATTATCACACTCAGCCGCTTGGCAATTTCCGTCTGCAATCAAATAGATGGGTGAGAAGAAAAAATTGGAAATTCATGATTTTGCGGAACTGTCAACAGCCCACGGCAACGCGCTCGACAATTGCTCGCAGTTGTCTTTTTATTTTTTTTTTTAACGCGTTTTAGGGGCTTTGCGATTTCAGAAAATTGGGAAATTTGGACCAATTTTGGGAATTTTGAAAAATTTTGAAAAATTTTGGAAAATTTTGAAAATTTTGAAAATTTTGAAAATTTTGAAAATTTTGGAAAATTTTGAAAATTTTGGAAAATTTTGAAAATTTTGGAAAATTTTGGAAATTATGAACATTTTGGGCAATTTGGAAAATTCCTAAAATTTTGGAAATTTTGAAAGTTTTGAAAATTTGGAAAATTTTGGAAATTTTGGAAATTTTGAGAATTTCGAAAATTTTGAAAATTTTGAAAATTTTGAAAATTTTGAAAATTTTGGAAATTTTGGAAATTATGAAAATTTTGAAAATTTTGAAAATTTTGAAAATTTTGAAAATCTTGAAAATTTTGAAAATTTTGAAAATTTTGAAAATTTTGAAAATTTTGAAAATTTTGAAAATTTCGAAAGTTTTCAAAATTATTTAAATTTTTATAAAAATTTGGAAATTTTGAAAATATTAAAAAATTTTAAAAGTTTAACTTCTAAATTTTTTTGGAAATTTTTCCATCAATTTACTCCGCACTGAAAAATCCGCCCCCCCCCCCCCAAAACCGAATATTCAGATTCGCCATCGCAATCAGCCAAAAATTGCCCACCACCCCTCGCGCCCCTCAAAAAAGCCGTTTCCAGTATTGCCTCCCAAAAAAAGCCTCAAAACAAAAAAAAAAACTAAAAAACCGAGAACGAATGTTGGCTCGCCCCATCCCCTTTTTAATTTCCCGTGATCCACGTTCGACAGCGAACGCCCCCTCCCCTCCAAAATGAAGAACACGTCCAGAAGAGTTAAAAAAGCATAAAGAACCGGGTGGGTGGGGGGGGGGGGGGTCGAAACGCCCCGCGGAAAAATGGTTATTCCTTCTTCCCGACTGTGTGCGATGCACATGCAGGGACTCTCCCTTAAAAAAAAAGCAAAACAAAAAGCAAAAAAAAAAAAAGAGTTGGGGTTGGGCTTGAGTGAGAGGAACACAGTTATTCCTTCTTTTCAAATGTGTTCGATGCACATGCAGCAACGATTCTCGTTCTCGGTGGCAAAAAAGCTAAAAAAACCCCAAGAGGAAAAAAAAAGAAAAAAAAGGAAGAAAAAAAAAGTGGGCTTGAGTGAGAGGAACACAGAAGCTCGAGGTGGTGTGAGAGGCATTGAGATTAGCAGCGGAAAAAAAAATCGATGTCATCGCTCCCCCCCCCCCCACACCCCCCACCCACCCACTCGCCACCCACTCGCAGGCGCGCCCATAGAACCAAATAAAACAACGCGACTACACGAAGAGACGCGGCTGCACGCGAGGATACAGTGGAATATGTATAGGGTGGTCGGTGGGTGGGTGGGTGGGTGGGGGGGGGGGGTGCGCGAGGGAAGGGGGGGCGGAGGGTGGAAAAACGGGCGGGAAAAACGACTCCGCCACCCCACGGTATCCCGGGATGGATGGACGTGTGTATCGCAGGGGCAAGTGTAGATATAGCTATAGGCATATAAGGCCGGTGCATCAGAATCGTAAAACGAGAAATGCGGAAAAAGGGTGGCACGAGATGAGTTATGGGGTGGGTGGAGATCGATGGGATTAATCGATTCTGAGCATCAGTTATTTTTTTGGGGGGTGGGGGGGTGGGGGGGGGGGGGAGGTGATTTTTGGAAACCGCGGAAAACCGCGGATTGTCTCTTTAAGACGGAAATGTGGAAGTCGCGGTTTTTCGCGGTATTGAGGTCAATTTTATTTATTCCGGGGAAGAGATCGGTAATGATCGGCGAGCAGACTTTCAGGGGAATCGCTATGAGTCAAGGGTGAACGGTGGGAGATCGCGTTGAGCACCAAGTGTTGGTTCTGCTACAGGGGATGAGTATACCCTGACACTTTACGCGGGTAACTGGATAGTTTGGAAAATTGCGTAGCTCTAACTACTGCGTGTAAAATTGTGGAAAAATTTGTATGCATTCCTCATTGACGAGATTACTCAAATAAAAATTGCCGGCATAATTTTGAAGTTGGAAATATGGCGAAAAAAAATTTGAATAAGTTTCTTTGGGAAGGTGACCCAATATCGGAACACGCGTACCATTAACGGAACAAACGATTGGCGGTTATATTTAATTTGTGAATTAAGTTAAATTGATTGAGTTAACACGAAAAAAAGGCCTAGAATTTTTGGTGATAAAAACACAATTATTTGGATTTTTTTTTTATCAAAATAATTAATTGTAATGGCTAAATTGCTTTTTTGAAATTTTTTTTTTTTTTGAGAAATTAATGAGAATTGTGAGTAATGACTGATTAAAAAAATTAATGAATTAATGCATGGATTGATTTGGGAAAAAATATCGATTTTTCGAGTCGGGGTTGCGGAAATTGGTGTAAATTTTTTTGTGGCAAAATCGATGAACAGAATAATGAGGTAAGGGGGTTAAAAATTTGGCTTACGTTGAAACATTTAGTCGATCCGGTTATTCGTGACACCCCCACGCTGAAGCGGTTATTTAAAGAGGGTTGAGGGCAAACTGGGACATTGCCAATAAATGGAAGTTGAGCGGGAGGGGGTGGGTGGGGCGCGACTCTATTTAAACAGGGTGTCTTGGAATGCGAGGGGTTAATCGTGATTTCAGAAAATTGTCCGATGAGAATTCCGTACCTCTGAAAGATCCGGATTTTTTTCGGAAATTTTAGTATTTACTAATCATGAAAATTCTGAAAATCTGAAAACTCCTTTCCAAAAATGGAATTTTTGCAAAAGTCAAAAAAATAGTTCTAAAAATTTGTAAAATTTTCCAAAAATGTCAAATTTTAAAAAAGGCAAAAGTAATTTTTTTTTTTGAAAATTTCAAAAATTTTGTTGAGTCAACCAAAAATTGGGGGGAAAAATTGAATTTTGAAATTGAAAAAAAAAAAAATTATTTCTAAAATTTCAAAATTTGAAAAAAAAAAAATTTGAATTACCAAATTTCAAAAATGTCAAAAATTTGGGAAATTGGGAAAATTTCAGAAAGTAAAAGTAATTTTTATAAAGGTGAAAAATTGAAGAAATGTCATAATTTCTTTAAACTTCCGTTCATCGCTAATAAACGGAAGTTGGGGGTGGGCGGTAGTGGGTGCCGGAGGAGGCGGGGTGGCTTCCAATTTAAAAAGGATGTCTCAAGAAGTGAGGCGAAATTTATCCTCCAGGAAAATGAAGAGATGAAACCGGGGGCGTTTACACCAAGATTGAGTGGCGCTATGACTTCATTCTGAAGTCAACTTTAGGGGATTAGAGGGATTATATTCCAAAAGGATTGATTCCGAAGGCATTCGATCTGATGACTCTTGGAGGAGCGAAAAAAAAATGGAAAATTGCAAAATTCTTTGAACAATCCAAAACGAAAAAGTTCAATTCCTCAAAATTTTTCCAAAAAAGTCAAAATTTGGGAATAAAAAAAATTCCAAATTTTCCAAAATTAAAACAATAATAATTCAAATTACATTACCTGTTTATGCATCTCGACGTTGAGTCCATAGGACATCTCATAGTACTGCAAAAAATCCAAGAGAAAAATCATGTTAAATGAGTTATTAAAAACAAATTATTTTCAATAAATGAGCTTGGGTTCCCGCATTCTCCATTCGCGCCTCGACATAATCTCCCATTTTGTTTTGCCACCATATGTCGAAATGTGAAGGAGCTAGGCCAATTTTCATGAGAACGTTTTTTGTAGCGCACACCGAGAGCTACAATAAATCTCTATATGATCATTCGTTAATATTCTTAGTTTCGAAGATATCCGCCAAAAATGCTTTCGCGCGATGCCGCGGAATTTCTCCATAGATAGCGCACTTCCGGTACCAGCTGCGCGCGCAACTCGCGAGAATTCTGATCGAGTCGAAGAACATAATTCCCATAGACTTAACTGTGTGGTATCAATGATTTTTATCTCCACCTAAATAAACCGAAAGAATTACTTAAGGCGTTAAAAAGTTTCCCTTCTTAATCCGCTCATGCCACCCGAGAGCTACCTTAATGATAACATTGCCGAAAATCAGTCCAGGTAAGCACCCTAATGAAAAGCGTAATATCCTCAAGAATAATGGTCACACCTCACCCTCTCCCCAAAGTGGCGGAGGGTTGCTCATCGCTTGTGAATTAGAATATCAGGGAGTGAGGGTTTGAGAAGAGCCGCGAAAGTATTCAGGAAATACGAGGCTATTCATAATCCCGTGTAACTTTACCTGGATTACCTTTTCCGGATTTTAGTGCCTCTATTAATTTGTTTTTATAAAAATACTCACAGAAATGGGGTCTCTCCCATTTTGTTTTGCCACCATATCTCGAAATGTGAAGGAGCTAGGCCAATTTTCATGAGAACGTTTTTTGTAGTGCACACCGAGAGCTACAATAAAGCTCTATATGATCATTCGTTAATATTCTTAGTTTCGAAGATATCCGCCAAAAATGCTTTCGCGCGATGCCGCGGAATTTCTCCATAGATGGCGCACTTCCGGTACCAGCTGCGCGCGCAACTCACGAGAATTCTGATCGAGTCGAAGAATATAATTACCGTAGACTTAACTGTGCGGTATCAATGATTTTTATCTCCACCTAAATCAACTGAAAGAGTTGCTTGAGGCGTTAAAAAAGTTTCGCTCGAATATTGCAATTTTCCATGATTTTACGAATCGACTTCCGGCAAGTAACAGCTGATCGGGCGCCGCCATCTTGACTGCCGTCGCTTCTTACTTTTACGAGTCCGGTGGCGCGTGCTGCGCATGCGCAGTGCCTTTTGCCGCCGCACGGACTAGTGGCGCGTCGGTTCCGGTCTTACGGTTTTCGATAATTTCGAGATATATCGATAGTTTCTTTCATCTCTCCTCTTTACTATAGGAATATGGCGGAAAATTGGAGGGGAAATCTTTGCGATATGTAACATTTTTGGTCGTTTTGTACTTTTGGAAAACGTTGGGGAAGTATTGAGCTACTTTAAGACGAACATTACAACCTTAAAACATATACATGTCATAGTTCGTGGACAAACTCTCGACACAAGCTTCCCCTTCTCTTTCCAACCAACAATTCTCGTATCTCTGTCTTCGTTTACTTTGGCGATATCGATTACCGGCTCAACTCACTCATCCCCACTCCACTCAATTCCCCTCTACTGTCGACCCCATAGCTCTTACCACAGTCATCCGCGCGCACCCTTCTCACCCCCACCGTAATGGTGTTGCGCTGGTGTAGCAGTTTACCGAGGGCGCTATAGACACCATACACACACGAAACGTCAAAACACCGACGGGGACGAATTTACACGGAGTGCCAAGGGTGACGAAGGCGCGGGTGACTAGATTTTACGTTTCTTAGGCTTTTTCCACTTTTTAAGGGTTTCCGGAATTTTGGAGATTTTTGAGAATTATTTAAAATTTTTTGTTTTTTTTTTCAATTTAAAAAAATTTTTGGAATTTCCAAAAAATATCGAAAATTTCCAAAATTTCTTAGGAAATTTCTAAAATTTTTTAGAAAATTTTCAATTTTTTTCAGAAAATTTTCAAATTTTTTTGGAAACTTTCCAAAATTTGTTGGAAAATTTACAAAAAGTTTTGGAAAATTTTCAAATTGTTTTAGCCATTTTCCAATTTTTTTTAGTAAATTTTCAAAACTTGTTGGAAAATTTCCAATTTTTTTTGGAAAATTTCCAAAAAAATTTTTTTGAGAATTTTCTCAATTTTGGAAATTGATAGAATTTTGGAATTCCAAAACTTTTGAGAAAGTCAAATTAATTTTTCAAATGTTCCCAGAGTATTGCAACACTAGTTTTGTCGCGCTAAGACAGTAGAAACTTCTTTCCATTTTATACGAAACGATTTAAGTTTCTGTACTAGTTTCAAGACGGGGAAGAGACCGTAGCCCGTATTTCATTCGCGCGTTCAATTTCCTGCACCATCCACCGGTGCGTCGTCGCTACGAAACGTGTGAAATCCCTGAAAACGATAGTTGAGTATCAGTGTGTATTTAGCCTCGACACTTCCCATACGTGACGTATCGTTACTCTAATAAATTTACGTCTGAATAATTCGGAAGTTGAGGTGAAACGATAACAACTACTCCCAAACTCTACTCAGATAAATATCGTCAACTCTTAGAGCCATAGCGAAGCTTCAGCTATCAAAATCAAATCTTAAATTGAGATTTTCAAAAAAATTTCAAGACTGAAAATTTCACAAAAATCAAAACTCGAAAAAATTTGCAAAAGTCAAAATTTTACAAATTTCAAATTTTGCAAATTTCAAAATTTCGCAAGTTTCAAAATTTTGCAAATTTCAAAATTTTGCAAATTTCAAGACTTTGCAAATTTCAAAATTTTGCAAATTTCAAAATTTTGCAAATTTCAAAATTTTGCAAACTTCAAATTTTTTCAGAATTTTAAAAACATGAAAAAAGTAAAAAAAAAAAAAATGAAGGCAACGTTGGAAGGTCCGACCAACCTAATTACCTTTAATTAAATTACGTAACTAATGAACTCACCATCACATAGTGCCGTTGCATTTCAGTCTTTTCGTTCGCCAATTTCTCATAATCAAGTTTGAGTCTGAAAACGAAAAGAACACAAAGTTAATGATAATTGCTCTATAAGAAATCCTCAACCCGTCAGTGGGTGGCGTTATAAAGCGCCCCCTAAATTTTCCCATCACCGAAAATATCTTGAAAAATTGAAATATTTGAGGGAAACTTTTCTAACGCCTCAAGTAACTCTTTCAGTTAATTCAGTTGGAGCTAAAAATCATTGATACCACACAGTTAAGTCTATGGTAATTATATTCTTCGACTCGATCAAAATTCTCGCGAGTTGCGCGCGCAGCTGGTACCGGAAGTGCGCCATCTATGGAGAAATTCCGCGGCATCGCGCGAAAGCATTTTTGGCGGATATCTTCAAAACTAAGAATATTAACGAATGTTCATATAGAGCTTTATTGTAGCTCTCGGTGTGCACTACAAAAAACGTTCTCATGAAAATTGGCCTAGGTCCTTCACATTTCGACATATGATGGCAAAACAAAATGGGAGAGATCACACTGACGGGCTCATTCTGATTTTATAAGTTTCGTAATTCAACAGTGAAATAATAACGAAACTCACGAGTGGTACTGCTGCTGGATGAAATTGAATTCTTCTTTGATTCTCTCACAAGTATCAGCAATGGTGAACTTTAAAGCGCCCGCAGCCGTGCCGCTTCCACCGCCACCCTGTCAACAATTAAATTGTTAATAAGCTGATTAATCTCGTACTTCTGAGACTTGAGTTGTTGTAATTGGAATATCGCTTCTTGGAGAGAGCTCGTTCAAGGAGGATCAATTCCGAGGTGGGTGGGGGGTGGGGCAGGGGGAGGTGGGTGGGGGGTGGGGGTGGGGCAGGGGGAGGTGGTTGGGGGGGGGGCAGGGGGAGGTGGTGGGGGGTGGGGCAGGGGGAGGTGGTTGGGGGGGGGCAGAGGGGAGGTGGTTGGGGGGGGGCAGAGGGGAGGTGGTTGGGGGGGGGGCAGGGGGAGGTGGTTGGGGGGGGGGGGTCCGGGGGGATTTTAATAAATTTGGAAAAAATAAAAAAAAAAATAGAAATGAAAAAATGGCAAAATTTTCGAAATCTGAGAAACTTTGAAAAATAAAAATCTCAAGAATTCCAAAAATTTTTAATGTTTTTTTTTTGCTTTCAGGTGATATTCTGAGTTATGCGGAATGCAATTGATGATAAAGAGAAATGAATTTGCAGCGAAAAATGGGCAACCTGTTTGATGACTGTGGTTCATTTGATGATTGCAACAAGTTGAAAAGCCCCTACCCCTAGACTGACCCCAATCGTGTATATTTCCGGGCTTCTGTGAACAACCACCCCCACGATCACAGCATACCCTCCCGAGCCCCCTCTCGACTGTCCTCCAATGTGGATCAACAAGTGGCCAAATGATTTTCACGAGTGCAAATACGCGTACATTGACGAAATATTTGAAATTCACTTTCTGTTACGGCAATCAATCGGAAAACATCCACTCGGAAATTTTGAACAGTGTAACGCTTACGAATGTTTTGAGAGTTCAGAAAAATCGATATTTTTCGTCCACCATTTTTCAAAAATTGTTGAATTCAGAAATTTTTGAATATTTATTTTTTTTTGAAAATTTTCAAATTTTTTGAAAAGTTTCAAATTTTTTTGAAAATTTTCAATTTTTTTGTATTTGTAAAATTTTTTGAAATTTAAAAATTGAAAATCTTGAGGAAATTGTTACGTTAAAAAAACTAACATTGGAATTTTTTTAAATTTCTCGGATCGGGCCGGAAAGGTCGTCGAGGTGATTACCTGACAACTCGCGGATGTTTATGCGGCCATATCTCACGAACGGTTGCAGGTAGAAAAAAATGTCTATAACAAAAGATGTTCCTCACGTCCAACTACACATTTCATGTCCTATGACTATTTTCTCCAACTTGCATAATTAAGGCGTAATCACAAGGAGAAGCTGGAACGACGCTTGAGTGTTTGAAGTTGGCGCGCAGGCGCGGCGCGCGCATGTCGCCAGATACCCGCACGCTTGAGGTGTTGAAAGAAACCATTTCAGATGAGAATGGTATACCCTAATTTTTTTTTTCTCCAGGTGCGCACAAACACACTCGATCCACTCCTTTTTTCCACTATATATATATATCACATCTTGGTGAAAAAATATTTTTCTAATGTAAATGAGAATATCCTCGACGTCTATTAATTCTCAACCCTGAGTGTCGGAGAAAAAGAAAACCTAGAAAATGGGTTGAAAGGATGAGGGAAGAAGAAGCAGAAAATTTGTGTCCCCTGGTGCAAGGAACGCACAAAGGGTTTTGTAGAGCTCCGGAGTTTGCACATTGTTTGCTATATATATGCTCACAAGTGCGTCCCTGATGCCCGGCCATTTCAGTGCATATGAATATGAGAATGAAGAAGCTCAAGAGGAAAACGGAAGTGCTGACATTTTCGGGAACACTTTTGTGTTATATTGGACCGACATTATCACATACCAAATTCTTTCAGAATCTTGACAACTATATTTCTCAAATTTGAAATTTTTACCCCCCCCCCCCCCCCCCAATTTTTTGCATATTTTAAAACTCGGAAAATTTGTACGTTTCAGATTTTGCACATTTCACAATTTTGCAAATTTCAAAATTTTCAAAATTTTCCGAATTTCAAAATGTTCCAAATTTCAAAATTTTTCAAATTTCAAAATTGTGCAAATTTCAAAATTTTTCAAATTTCAAAATTTTGTAAATTTCAAAATTTTGAAAATTTTTCAAGAAACTGAACCTTGAAGACTTCAATTTTTCGAAGTTTTTTTTTCAACAGAGTGCAAAATTCCCACAAATTTGGAAATATAAAAAAAGTAAAAAAAAAAAAAAAAAAAAAATCAACTTTGGAAGGTCCGAACAGTTTCCCGCGTTTCTCCCTGTGTACAAGTGCGTCCCCCAATACACGTGCATAATTACCTTCATTACCCTGAAAATAGAATTCCGACTGCAATCACCCCATTGCTAATCGGCTCAATGTGCAAACTTCTAAGAGCTTGCTGTGGACTCTTCAGAAGATTCGTGGAATAACAACCTGGATGGTAAAACCTAGCCCCGCAATTTTAGCCCAACTTAATTCTCTCCCGAATGAAGTTTCAATTGAAATCGCTACTTGGTCATCCGGCTCCTGACTAGTCTAGTAACCTAGTTTCTTCGGAGCTCCTAACTTTACTCCAAGCAAAAGAGAAAGCTATGTATAACAAGAGGTTTTGCAGGTGTAATCGTCATTTCACCTGCCCATTCCACCCATCAGAAATGGACAAAGTCATGGCCCCTCCACCTAAAAGTTCCCTAAGCCTGCGGAGGCTAGACATCCCCGGAGAGATCCAAAGACTTCCGCTGCCGAGCTGACGATTCCATAGGCAACGCCTCGCACCGCCAACCTCCCCCTCCCCACAAATAAATCCCAACCCATTAAAAAAATCCTCCAAAGAAATCCACATCTCGCCAGCGATCCAAAAAAAAAAAATAAACCATATGAAATTTAATAATGACTCGAGCGTCGAGTGCATGAACGACGGTACAACCCCCGCGGGTGAAACGGGGGGGGGGGGTGGGGGTGGGTGGCCGGGGGGTAAAAACTTGAGGGAGAAGTAGAGAAGGAAGTGTAGAGCAAACAATTACCCTATCCTTCGCTATTACGTCCCCACCATCTCTCCCCTTAGCTCCGTAAATACGTCTAACGGAGCATTACGAGGGGAGAAAAATGTGTTAAAAGAGAAGAATGACAAATTAAAGATCGAGAGCCTCACCACCGCCATTCACACCCTCTCAATATTTTTAATGATCAAATTCATTGTTTTAAATTCGAATGTTTAAGGCTAGGCCGGAAGTTCTGTATCGATCCTTCTGATGACGAAGGTATTGCAGAAAGGTTCCAGGGCATGGAAGAAGCTAGCAACCTTCTAGGTTAGGAGCCTGAGGCTAGGCAACCTAGGACAATCAGATCCTTCACGTTGCACCTCAACTTTTTCAACTGTCAAGACGATATGACTAACCCAGCTGTTGCACCGGAAGTACTGTCCTCCTGTCCTACCGTTTACCATCTCGACAACGAACCAAGACCTACTGCAATTGGTCAGTTTGCAGCAGGAGACTTGCTGCAGAACCGATCAACAGGAGTCACCATCCTGCCGTAACACCTCCGTATCTGGAGAGCTGATGCACCGATTGCTTTGCAATTGCATAACAGCAGCAAGTCGGATTAACAGCGACAAGCCGTCAAGATTGTCCCTCAGATTGAGGGGATCTCCCTGCTGCCTGTTCTGCAGGCTTAGCTGGATGTCTCCAGACTTCTGCACAAGGCTTGAGCATAATCTGGTGCATCCAAAGAGGTCAGCTGAGGTGATTAGGCTGGATGACTAAGGGTCGAATCAGATCACTGACTCAAACCCATCTCAATATACCAAATCTAATCGTAGATGGGCAGAGCTCTCCCAAAGAGTTCCATGTACGTAAATACATCTATGTCCACATCTGAAGCATCCAGTAGCACACTATATATACTTACGGCAGCGGCTGGGTGTCTCGCCGGTGCGGGATACATCTTAATCTTGTCCTTAATCACTCAAAATCAGTCGGAAATGGTGAGGATTCAATCGTTCGGCCACATTACGACCACCTCACACCAGCAGTATATATATGTATATATATCGAATAGTCGATCGCTACAGCAGCACAACTCACAAACACTTTTACAACACTTATATTCCCAACGTAAAATTCCGAATGCTTCAACAACACTTTTCACGTCGTTACAACGACGCTACCCCGTCTCAACTCTACCGTAAACCTTTTCAGCAATTTTTTACTCTTAATTGTTCTTCCTGTGTATTGTGATGGATTCGTTAGGGTTGCACAAGTATGATTGCTCGAGTATCTGTAACAGAAAAAAAAGTGAGAATAAAAATTAATGAGATTTCTTTTCGGTGGAGATAGTTTTGTAGAATTGGGGGGAAAGTGGTAGTTGGTGGGGAAGTGACAAGACAGGGTAGGAGGTGATTGAATGTTGGGATCTGACAATCAGGAGGAGGTGACATGCTGATGTCGCAATAGCAAAAAGCCCATCAAACTCTCTCATGATTATTTGAAAGGGAGAGACTGTTCTATACGTCTTCTGCTGAACCCAGCAGCTTCACCATGAACTTGGAGTGAACACTCTACCTAGCATATATATATCGAACTACGACAGTGTCTAATTCCACACGATAAACTCTACATCGATCTCCCCAAATAAACAATCACTGATTCGTCGAATCTTCCAAGCAGGGGATTGATCCCGCCAAAACTTCCAGTTCAAGTGATCATCGCTGATCCAAGACAACCGGCCGTTAATTGGCTCATGCAATGATAATACTGATAATGATGGAGCAGAATTGAGTGGAGATACCTCAGATGATCAATGATGGTGTGGAGGTTCACTGAGCACTTGACATTGACATCCAAACTGTCCAATTGGATCCCAGGTGCTAAGAGCGACGTAGACCGTTGAAGGATGTTTGATCCTCGAAGCACAATATCACATGCTCTTCTCAAATTCCAGAGAAAAAGGTCAGTGGAGATCCAAAAGGGTGTCCAAGGTAGGCATGACAATGTGGTAGCACCAGGAAGCAGACAACTGACACTTCAAACGTGTATCGTCTTCTACTTGCCAATCATTGGAACCCTCGAAGGGCACCTAGACTTCGAAGACTTCATGACCACTTGTTCCTTGAACACAATGTCACTAGTCAAACTCTGATTGTCCACCAAAACTTTCTCCCCCAGCTTCTTGCTTCAAGCCAGCAATGTACGGTTACCACAAGGAGCGATGCTCGACTGAGCGATACTACTGTTCCCGCACGAATATGAACGGGGGATGACGGAAAACGTGTGAACGCCGCTTGCCGCCGCTGTGGCAACACCAATAGGGATGAGCGCTCTACCACTACCAACATCAATGTGGAGATTAACACAAACAGGAGAAGCGCTCTCTCTCTCTCTCTCTCTCTCTCCCCCCCGAGGTCTTTTCCTAGTTTCCCCTTTGCACCCCTCAACCCTGCTCTTCACCCCCATCGCAACGAATTTACCCTGTCTCTGTTGGGCATCAAGTCATGCAGACGCCTTTGTGCTCGCTTTCTAAGTTATCTGTTGGTGCGCATCATGTGAGATGTCATTATTTTGGGGGAGCATTGTCACTTTTGGGTTTTAGGTGATTTGGGGGTGGATCTTACTGGTTTTGGCGAGAGTCCGGTGGGGAAATGAAGAGTTACTGATGAGTCTGTTGCTCGGGTTTTTCTACTTTACATCAGGAAAGATGATGTGGTGAAGCGAGTGCAAGTTGTGTCTAGAATGAGCTGTTGATTGAAACTTGGAAGTGTACAGGAGAGCCTAGAGATATGGGAAAATTGAAGCGATCGGCACTTTTGGATTTGTAATGTACATCTTCGGGTATTGGATGATTCGGTGAAACACTGGATACACGGTAGTGGGTGGATGGAGGGGGGTGTACGGTGGGGGTGGGTGGGTGGATGGAGGGCGGTGTACGGTGGGGGTGGGTGTGTATATGGTGGAAGTGGGTGTGTGGGTGGGTGGTGGGGGTGGGTGGGTGAACAGTCGGGGTGGGTGGGTGGTTGGATGGTAGAGTGGGGGGTGGGTAGGTGGGGGGGGGGGGGGGTTGTGGGTGGTTGGATGGTAGAGTGGGGGGTGGGTAGGTAGGGGGGGGGGGGGGTTGTGGGTGGATGGTGGGGTGGGTGGATGGTGGGGTGGGTGGGTGTATAGGAGAGTGGGTGGTGGGTGGATGGTGGGGGTGGGTGGTACTCAGTCCCAAAACTTCCCAAGGTCAGTTTCGACGGGTGTTACAATGCCCCCCCCCCCCCGTCCAACCCTTCTCGGTGGTGATGGAAGACGTCAATGGTTGACTCCACTCCCTATGTACCCACCACGTACTTATCTATGTATAATAGCGCACAGTGGAACTAATCGTATTATTGGGTGTTCGGGTGAATTGTAGTCGTGACGTGATCGGCAAATAGATAGCTAGGTCGAGAAAAGCAGGATGTTAGATTAGGAAGAGCGTTGGGCTTTGTAACTAACCCTCGAGAGTTGCTCGCTCAATTGTTTGCTGATACTTTTTTATAGTTGATTATAGTGGCTGGCGCTGCTTCGAATTGGAAGGAGCGCCACCCCCTCCCCCAACTACCAATTAAAAATTTAGGATTTTTTTGGATTGGTTGACCTTTGATCACTTGTCCATCGCGGGGAAATTTTTACGGTAGGTTTTTTTTTAGAAAATTTTTGCGGGGAATTTTTGTTTGGAAAATTTTTGCAGGGAATTTTTGTTCGGAAAATTTTTGGGAGAAATTTTTTTTGGAAAATTTTTGCAGGAAATTTTTTGTCGGAAAAATTTTGGCCAGGAAATTTTTTTGTTGCGATTTTTTTTTGTTGGGAAAATTGTGTCCGGAAAATTTTTGTCGAGGAATTTCCGTTCAGGAAATTTTCGTCGGGAAACTTTTGTCCGGGGAAATTTTGTTTGCAGTGAATTCTACTTGCCAGGGTATGAAAACAAGCATTTGAAAAATTTGAAAATTGCAATCAATAGTTCAAGGCTGAAGCCTTCTAGCTTACCTCTGAATGATAGAGCAGATTTCTCCATCAGCAGAATCTCGCTCCTCCCCTCCACTCTCATCATCTCTCCCTTCACTATTCCCCTATTATTACTCCTACCCAACAGTTGTGCGCTAACTGCACTGTGCTCGCCTCCGATATCTAGAATAGAAAGGATTATTGAAAACATTTCACTGACAGGAGAAATAAAAGAAATATCTCAAAGTTGAGGTCAACATAACAGGTGGAAACACTTGGTATCCACTGGAGAACATTGAAATTTATAAGGAAAAAGTCCCTAACGGCCTGCAAAAAAGGCATTCGGAATTCCGGAAGTGGAGTACTTGATTGGAATATTAAAAATAAATATAGCATCATTGATTTAAATTGCGGGAAATTTTTTTCGCCGTCATCGAAACACTTGCCAAGGAATATTGATTGAGCTTGCAAATGTAATTTCACGAATATTAAATCAGAATTTGTGATTTTTTTTCATCTCCATCAGAGAACGAAGTGCAGGAAATTTGAGACGATAAATACATGGTTATTTTTGAAAATGGCAGTTGACCCACTCGAAGCGAAAATGAGTGAAATGATTGTGAAGAATGAAATTATGAGGCGACGTCATGAGGTAATTAAAATTGTGTTTGTTTTTTTCGGAGATTTTCTAAACGATTTTTTCGTTATTTCATTTTTTTTTAATACCCAAATTTTTCTCTTCTTTTTATAATTCGGAAAATTGTAATTTTTCTCTTATTTTTAGAGATTTTACAAAAAAATTTGAGGAGCAAAGTGGATGAGGTTGATAAGTGAGTTTGAGATTGCGTTCGGTTTTTGATGAATATCTCGAAATCTAAGAAAGATAGCAAAATTTTTGTAGGGACCTTTCTTGTAGATCTTTTTTTTCCCATCAAAAAAGTGTATATATAAATTGCGCTAGCTCCCTTAGATCCCGAGATATCCGGTAAAAACGAGAAAGTCACTTACATCCTCCTACCACTTGGCTCCTAAATTCTGAGATAAAATTGGAAGTTTTGGCTTCAAATTGAGAGAGAAAAATGTTTAATGGTTTTTGAAAATATGTGATGGCTCCAAGAGCAATTATGGGACACCATGGTATGATAATATATATATTTTTTTTTAGGAAATAGCTGCGGATAAAAAAAATGCGGAAAAAAGTAATGCCGTGGTTCAGCTGGTTCCCTCCGGCGATTGGCCGGAACGCAAAGAACCTCCGGAGTTCTCCTCCCCCCCACCCCCGAAACCGCGAGCAAAACCGCGAACTCCTAGAGATCGCAATAGCTCCAGCATTCAATATCGAGCAGGTAAAATTTGTAAATAAAAAAGGAAGTGATCATCGAAAATCGATTTTGTCAGAGTTTTCAGTTCCGGAAGTTCTGATTTTTCTTCCAAAAAATTTCATGTCTCAATGTCCAAACCCTGTTTTTCTCTCCATTTTTTTATACTTAGAAATTCTTCAAATCTGATTTCTAATGCTCAATAAGAAAAAATACTAGAAACCATTCCGTAACATTTACAGTAACTTGGAAAAATCTTTACCCTTGTTTAAATTATCAATAAGGTGGGGAGGGCAAGAAGCTGCACGTGTTTCCGGAAAATGAGGGACCACCACCGGACCCCAAGTACAATTTTCTCGCGGATGCTGCACGCGAGGAGCACCAGAAAAGTCTTCCACGGGAAGTTGATAAATCTAAGCGCGGTAAAGCGAAAGCTCAGGCAAGGAGGCGAGGCGGTGGGCGTGATTGGCTGTCGAAGGAGTCTGGAACAGGTAAAATTCGATAAAACAATATTCAAAAAAAAAATTACAAAATGTGTGTATGTGTGTGTGTGGGTGGCTCTGTCTGTGTGTGTGGGGGGGGGGGGGGGGGGGTGAGTGAGTGAATGGTGTGTGTGTGGGTGGGTGGGAAGGGGTGGGTGAGGGTGTGTGTGGGTAGGTGGGTGGGGGATTGTGCAGGTGGCCAGGTGGCTGGGGGATTGTGTAGGTGGGCGGGTGGGTGGGTGGGGAAAAGGTGGGTGGGTGGGTGGGGAAGGGGTGGGTGGGTGGGGAAGGGGTGGGTGGGTGGGGAAAGGGTGGGTGGGTGGGGAAAGGGTGGGTGGGTGGGGAAGTGGTGGGTGGGTGTGGAAAGGGTGGGTGGGTGGGGAAGGGGTAGGTGGGTGGGGAAGAAGTAGGTCGGTGGGTGGGTGGGGAAGGGGTAGGTAGGTGGGTGTCGAGTGAATGTAAAAACTTATAACCATCAAACTTCCCATCAGACCCGTCATTTACTTCTCATTTTCCTGCCTAAGGTGGTATCACCTGGAACGTGTCATCAGCCCCTGGACAGGACTCAATGCGCGATTATGAAACATGGCGTGCTGAACGCGATAAAATTGACGAGGACCGGATAAGCAGACAGAGAACAGCTGAGGGACATTGGAGACGCGAGTGGGACAATGATAAGGTCCTTATTGAACATTTTCAGAAATTAATTGCTATTTATCCACCAGGGAGGTACTATTCACCCCCCCCCCCCTCCCCAATCCGCGACCTCGCGCATAGTATCATCGTCGCTGAGCTCGGTTAGATCGCGCTTTGTTGGACCAAGTCACGGAATAGGTATTTTTGTCACGAGGCCGTAAACAAATTTTCTGACGAGCGTGTATTCGCAGACCGAGGCGAGGCCGAGGTATATAAACACACGAGCCAGAAAATTTGTTATGGCCCTGTAACGAACTGAATTTTTTTCCTACTGGGCGTAAAACGGGATTTTACGGACAGTATGATGAAAAAAAGTGTGCGCCATTCGGCCTGAAACCTTTCGGACGAGGGAGAGACGAGGGACGAAAAATGCTATTTTATACCAGTGGGCCCAAAACGAACGTTCTCTCCCTCATCCCAGGTGGAAAATTCATTGGATACCAGCATGAAGCACTTCTCTCCCGACCGCGGACAGTACTGACTTCCCCGCGAGCTTGGAGGAAAGTGCCAACTTTCCGGCGACTCTACCGAAAATACAAATTGTGTGTATAGATGCTAAAGAACAGTTATTGTTTTGCAGATGCATTTGGCGGATGATACACGAGGTGACACGTTGGGCGATGTCATGAGACAATCTTGCGGGAATTACTCATCGACAACATCGAAAAACTCGTTGAAAAGTGTGAAAGGTATGTAATACACATATACAATACATATACATATATATATATACAATTTATGATTTTTGAAAATTTACAAAAATCCAAATTTAATTTTTTTTTTTTTTTAAATAAAAAAAATGCGTTGAATAAAATTTATCAGGGAATATTGGATAATTTTAGAATTTTAAAACCTTCCAGAAAATTGAAAAAAAATTTGGAGACCCAAAAAAAATTTAAAAAAAAAAAAAAAATGGGAGACCCAAAAAGAAATTCTAAAAATGCCGAGAACGAAAAAAAAAACCTAATTGACAACTATTAATTTTTTTTTTTCAGTATCTCCAGCAAGTGTCATAGGATCAGGTCGAGTGGGTCCGCGCCAAAGAACCCGAGTAACATATTCCGATTGTGACCCGATGAACTTCGAAGTTGGTAACTTCATGGCGCAAAAGTCCCTAGACAAATCACCGCCCAGAAATTTCGGGAATTCCCCGACTTCCTACTCCAGGCCCGAAAAGTTCCCGCCCAAAGATTTCAAAAATTTCCACAAGTCCCCCCACGCACGTCGCAAAACTCCGAATAACAACAATAATAATCAATCAAAATTGCCGCGTGATTGTGGAAAATTTGGGAAATCCGTGGAAATTGATAAAGGGAAAAATGGAGAATTTGGAAATTTTGGGAAAAAAAATATTAGAAGTGAGTCGCATTTTTTGAAAAATTTTCGAGACGAAGGAAATGCATCCACTGTGAAAAAAATAATTAATGAAATTATTGATAACGCCTGTGATCAATCCAGCAACGATCAAGATAATAAATTTGATTTTAGTGATGGGCCTCATGGTGTGGGGAGTCAGAAAATTTCGAATGAGGTGAGAGGTGACGATAAAAAATAACGGGAGGAAAAATCGGAGGATTTTAATGATTGGTCGGAGAGTTTGAGGCGTCAATCTAGATTAATTGGTGGTGTTGAGCGACGTAGAGAAAGTCGGGAGTGAATTGGGAAATTTTTGGGAATGTGCAAAAGCTATAGCTATTGCAAATTGGGAAGAAATCGCGTTTTCAAAAAAATACAAATTTGTGAATATTTCAAAAAATTTTGTGTCTTGAAAATTTTCGAAATTGGTAAAATTTTCAAAATTTGGGAAAATTTCGAAAATTTGGGAACATTTCCAAAATTTGAAAAATTATTTCCTGAATTGTCGAAATTTCTCAAATTTTGAAAATTTCCCAAATTCTCAAAATTTTGCGAACCTTGATTGCCAGACATTCTCAAAAAAAAAAAAAAAAAATCCAATTTCAGAAAAAATTGAGGTCTCTACGACAATGTGATTAATTTGAATGCTCTAATTACGTTATTAACCAAAACACACCTCAGAAGCTTTATTTTCGTACAAAAACCGTAGAAATTTCGAGGAAAAATTCCAGAATTTATTTTTTAATATGCAAGTAAAAACGAAATTCATAGTGGAACTATGAATTCCCATACCCAACATAAAATATACTTTTTTATCCTAAAGTTTACGAGAAAATACGAATTGTGAAAAATTGTTTCTTGTCAATTTACCTCTCCATATCTTATCACATTAATTCCAGTTGCCAAATTATAATAATCGATATTTATTTATTTTTTATTTGACTTATTTAATTTATTTATTTATTATAATTATTATTGGATCTAACTTTATGTTAAAATGATGAGACATTGAAATAAATGACGTAATATGAAAAAAGTTGTTAATAATTTTCCCATAAACATAAAAAAAAAATATAGCCCATTTTGCCCCACACACGCATACATATATATATATATATACTTTTAATTTTTTTTTATATATCTATATATATCTCATTGGTATTATTATTATTATTATTATTATTATATTTTTTCCCCAAATATATATATATATATTTCGAGTTTCTAAAAGTCCATAAAGTTGTAGAAAAATCTTCGAGTTATCTAAAAGTTTTTGCGCAACTTTCTCAATTGAGTTTTTTTTTTGAGAATTGTTCGTTTTTTGAGAAATTTCTAGACTTTTTAAGAAATGCGCAGAAAAATAAAATTTCTTACAAAACTATATAAATGTCATGAAATTTTTCCAGATTTTAGTTAAATTATGTACAATTTCTTCCAAGGTCTATTATCATCAAACAACTAACAAATACAAACAATTGTCAAAAGAAACTCATGTGTCAACCATAACCTAAAATTGAAAAGAAGTGCGCAACTTTTATTTCGATAACAATGCAACAAAATTCATTCGCCTTATCGTTTAAAATTGTTTACTTAATTATTTAACAGTATATACCTTCAATTTCAGGTCAGCAACAATGAGAAGTTTGTGGTAAAAGCGAAATTTGGAGCGGGAAGTTCTGGTGCGCGCCAAAAACTGAGTACTAACGCGCATGCGCAGTGTCGCGTATAAAGGCGCCGGTGTCACATGCCCTGGAAGTGCGTTCTGAGAAAAATGACAATGTTTTGTTTTTTGTAAATTGCATGGTTCATTTTGGTAATTGTTAATTAACAAAATGGAGGGACGAGTTGGTAGAATCAAGGAGAAATTGTTAAACAAATTTTATCACATGAATGACACGTGGCTCAACGACTGCCTCGAATATTATTTATCCGAAAATTTGAACGTAAGTTATGAAAAAAAAAACAATCATTATTGTGATATTGAAAGTAGTAAATTCAATGTTTTTTTTGTTTTATAATTTTTGGAAATATTTTTCGCGCAGTTTTTTGAGGTTAGAAATTTTTGTAATTGGCCAATCAGCTGTTTTTGATGTTTGAAATATCTGTAGAATTTTGACATTTGGGATTGCTCGAAAATTAAAAATACAATCATTTTCATTTTAGAATCTGTAATTTGTCAATTTTCACAAAAATTCGAGTTTGATTATGGTTTTAATTTTTCTTTCAAAAATAAAAAAAAAAGTTTTATTTTTGTGTTAATTTTTAAATGTTATAGGCAACCGATGATGAGACACTGAACTTCGTCACAGCTCAGTGGCAACTCAGTGACCTTCGAGAGATCAGCAGCGAAAGGGGTTGTCTACCAAGAAACCTAGGACAGCAAAAGTCCACGACCTTGCCAGGAAAATATATTTTGCAGGTTGATACTGATTCAACAAAAAAATATTGACCTTCTTTTACTGACATTTTACCCGCCAAAAATTCAAAAAAGTCGATATTTAATTTTTTCAAAATTACCTAAATGTCCAATGCTCTATCAACAGGTGGAAAAAGGGTACGATATATCCACATCCAAGTACAAGCAACTGGAGGGCATCAGAAAAGTGTCCACGGAAAATATTCGAGCGACTGATGCAGAGGAGGACAAGCCCTGGGAAATAAAGAGCAAACGCATGATGCAATTATTTCTGACAGATGGTATTCAGGATATATCAGCCATCGAGTATAGGCCAATAAGATTCCTCAAAGTATGCATCATGCAATATTTCTTTAGTAATTTCCCCCGTACATTGACTAACCCAATTTTGGTTTTGCTCTCTCAAAAACATTCATCCTATGTTAAAAAATTCAGAAAATTTGAGGAAAAATTTTCTTAATTTTATTTCGATTTATCACGAAATTTTGCAAATATTTTTCCAATTTCATTCATAATTCAATATTGAATTGTCTCAAATTTTGTGAAATTATTCTCCCAAAAATTTCTGAAATGTCCAAAAAAATTGTGATCTCAGTATTTGCAAAGTTACCAAAATTCTCAATTGACATCTGGTCCTTGGACCAAGTGGAGAAGATTTTAAATCACCTTCATGATATTTCCTTGTTTTGCACTCCCGAAATTTCAACTCCAAATTTGATCAATCTGATTCAATACAATTCCTTAAAAAAAAAAAAAAAAAGACAATGACTATTTATATCACCCTTATCAATAGCCCATTAACCCCCAAAATGTTGAATAGGACGTGATCCTTCCAGGCTTCAAAATCATGATCAAGGGTCCCGTTCCCTGCAGGCGGGGTGTGATCCTCCTGCAGGAAGACAACCTCCTGGACATTGGTGGTGAAGTGGAGCACCTGCTGATCTCCAACGCCCCAGAGAATGTTTTCGCTCGAGCCTTGTAAGTTCCCCTCCTGCACTCTACTTTTCACTAATTCCTAGATAGCCCATCATGCTAGATCAAACTAGTCAAGTTCACTCACTCCAATCTGCCTCGATTTTCCCCAGGAACATGCCAGAGAATGCTGACCCCTACAACGACACAAACCAGCAGAACGCTGACGCAGCTCTCCTGGACGACGACCTCGACGTTGACTTTGATGAGTTAACAGAGCTGGAGTTGTCCAAAGCAAGAAGATCGTGTTCGACAGGTTCGATGAGGCCCAAGGACCACCAAAAGCCCGTCGACCTTCCAGTCTGCTTCGAGGCAGAAGTGGAGAGCACTGACCTCCCAGATGACGACGACGTGTTGTTCGACCTCGTCAACGAAGAAGAGCTCAACCTGGAGCCTGGAAGATCTCGGGAGACTGCCTCGGAACTCCGGTCCAGCAGCTTCCCTGACGACGATGACTTGGCCCTCATCTCAGAGCCAAAAGCTACGTCAAGCACGAATCCAAATTTTGGGAAAGATGCAACGACGAAGATCAAGGAGGCTGAGCAGCTGGGAGACCTTGGAGACCTGGACAACGTCGATTGGGAGGAGTTTGAGATGGAGACTGCGGTGATGGCAGGCCAGGGTCCAGTCGAGAGTAACGTGTGCAGAGAGAGGTGAAGCATGATTTGGATGCTGTAGAATGGACCAGTTGAGATTGTGCTGAGATCTGAAGCTCTCCCAGGGCCAGGGAGGGGCAATGAGGGCCCAGACTGTTGAAATTTTTTTGGTTAATGGGCAAGGTCCCAAGCATTTTGAAAAATATTTTTCGCCATTTTTTTTTTTTTTTTTTTTTTTTTTTTTTTGAAAATGTCTATATGCTCCCTGGACTGAGAAGGCTCAGCTCTCAGTATTGAAGTGAAGGATAATTTTTTTACTCTCCTCCCCAGGTCCCTGAAGCAGGAGAAAGTCAGGAACTCCCCAGTTTCTTCGTTCTTCTCACCAACATCTGACAATGCTCGAACCAAAAAAATTGCACCACCTGAAATTGCAAAGCCCAGTACTGTGAAATCAGTCCAGGCCTCTACGTCACGAGGAAGTTCCCCGATGGGGATGAAATGTGATTCGGAGGCATTGAACCTGCCCACAGGCTCCAGACTCATTCTCTCCAGGAACTCCAAGAATACGGGGAATTCGGGGAATTCAGGACACACCAAGGGAATTCTTGACTATTTCAAAAAGACTGATAGACCAGAGCCGCCCAAGCTGTGCGACTTCATCTGCGAATTCAAAAATTTGGCGGTAATATACAAAAAGCATTAGATCGTTCACAATATGATTTTTTTTTTGTCATTTATGTGTAGGGAATGTGGGGAATTTTGGAAGAAAAATGTATTGGATTTTGCTAATTTTGAAAATTCGCCATTTTTTTTTTTTTTTTTTTTTTTTTGAAAATTGAAAAGAAAACTTTTATTCTCAAGATTATTAAACTGTCATAAATTTTTCTGGAGAGTTTTGATGGAAAATTTGAAAATTGAATATATATACACACACACAGAGAGACAATTGTAATGGATAAAATATTGAAAATAATTTTTCTACTTATTTGAAAAATCATCTCAGGTCCAGGGGAAGAGGAAAATCTGGGCGAGGACCAAATGCCTGGGCAAGCTGGGAAAAGGAAAAGATGGCTGGATGCTGGAGGGTACCATCAGCGATGATACAGAAAATCTCGATGTGGAATTTGCATCTGAAATTCTGGAGAAGGAACTCGGATACACTGTCGCGGAATTTGCTGTACAGAAAAAACAGAGGAAAAATAATCCTGAGCTGGAGCAGAAGTTGAGACAGGTTGGAACGAATAATTTATGGATTTCAAGCAATTTTTTATATCAAATTCATCCGAAAAATTCTGATTTTTTTTTTCCAAAAAACCGCTCCCACTTTTTTTTAAATTTTTTACTTCTTAGAAATTTTATGAAAAATTTATGGAAATTTCTCCATTTTCGAATATTGCTAGAAAAAAAAATTTCAAAAAGATATTGCGCAAATTTTGAGAAAAAAAAAATTGTCGAAAAATGTGTAAAATTTTGTTTTTCGCTCACAGACATTCAGAAGAGCAGACGAAAAGCTGAGGGGTCTAGACGGTCTGGTGGAGCTCGAGTTATCAGGGAAAAAGCCGAAAGTCCTTTCGATCCGCGACTTGACAGAGTCGGAGCGAAGAGACATAACTGCGAGGAGAAAGCGCTTGGGATTCTGAAGCCCCTGAAAATGTGCATCAAAGGCCCCTCTATCTTCCTAAAAAAAAACTGGTCGCTCATCTGCATTCCCAACACAAAACCCATCAACCCACACGTCCATGTACTACATTTAATCATTGATACTTTTATAAAAATGTTCATTAAAATCGTTATGATACAAAGTCTTTAACCTCAGTTAATGATTCAACCTCGTAAATCTAGTCTAACAGTTACGGTCTACAGTTAATGAGATTTATATCACATAGACGCTCCCCCATGGAACTGTCCGGCTATTAACTACAGTAATTTCATAACATACATTTTTTCCAAGTCTTATCGCTATAATTATTTGTAATAAACCGCACCGAAAGAATTTAACAAATTAACAGATTCCAAAAAAAAAAAGTTTTCATAAATTCAAAATAATTTTTTTTTTCTATCAAATAAAATGTGGGAAAATTTTTTTCACATTGACCAATCCTGCTTCTAATTATGTTCGCAATTATGGAACTGTAATTAAATTTTTAATGGCGAAAAAATTGCAATTTCAATTGTCGAAGTCCTTAGGGGAATTTAAGGCACTGGCTCGAGTTTCTCCTAAAATCTCCTAATCTAACAAAGATATCAAAATTTTTATAAAAATCTTTTATATAGCCCTGGAAATCCTCTATAAAAAAGTCCTCAACAAAATTTCGATATCTGCCATAGATTAGCAAATATGTGAAAAAAGCTGCTGACGTGTTTCAAGAGATGTCTACAATTTTTTTGGACTCGAGTTTTTCTCGATTATTTTGTAAAGTACGCACAGGTGTCTTCATAAATCTATGTACATGTTCTTAGAAATAATTTCAAATGCTTAACAGCTATTTACAGTCGATTGCCTCGATGTTGCATCAAGGAAGGTATTCAATAAATAATTTTCAATTTGTTTTCCTCACTTTTTCAACTTTTGATTTCCACTGTAGTTCCTCTTACCCAAAATATTTCGATTGCATTTGCAGTATCAAAAAATTATTTTCAAAAATTATTTTAAGCTCTTCCCAAGCTCATTTCTGGATTTAGAAATTTTAATCCCAGACATGGACTTGGAGGTTTTTTGAATACGATTTTCAATTCAAATTTGTACATTTTCGACGTCAAGTAAGTGCACAATGATTGCAATCTATTGAAAATTCTTTAACAAAACTATGTTTGTTTATCGTTATATACATGTCGTATGAAGTGACAGAATTTTTATGAAATTGTTGCGAAATTGTTGGACGTCTAAACATCTTTGAAAAAAATAGAGCTATGTACAATACATAAAATAACTTCAGTTTGATATTCGATGGATCACATCGAAAGAAGAAGCTTTCCAATAAATATTTTTAACTTTCCATCTTTCTTTCTTTTCATTTTTCAGACTTGAGTCTCGCTGCCACTATGGTACTTCCTATGCTTTCTATATTTTTTATGGGTTTTTCTATGGGGCATTCCAGCACCAATCACGTG
The DNA here is from genome assembly GCA_026005395.1 of Asobara japonica. NCBI lineage: Eukaryota > Metazoa > Arthropoda > Insecta > Hymenoptera > Braconidae > Asobara > Asobara japonica. The sequence goes on along the minus strand of BQMI01000352.1, from coordinate 2,928,509 downwards.
CTGCTGGAGGAGGTGATGCTGGGGAGGGCCCAGATGACTCAAATGATGGATCTGGTGGGATGCTGAGCTCGATGTGGGACTGTAACAGTGGACTGGCACGTGCGGGTGACATTTATGCGGTGGCTGTCTCCATGGGGGCATTTTTCGCCACATGACAATCACAGTGGGCCACCATATCCATGCAGCGGCAGATGCACCTCCCACGAGGGATACCTATAGCACATAAAATCAATGTAAAATTTTTAAAATTTCTTAGAATATTTTATCATTTTCACAATTTCTGTTTTTTCCCCTTTTTTATGATTTTTTTAAATTGCCAAAATTTCTGAAAATATAGTTTGAAAATGAATTTTTTTGTTAAAAAATTACAAATTAAATCTTGAATTTAAAATTTCGAATTTATTAGATTTTTAAGAAAATTGTCAAGGTAAAGGAAGATGAAAGTACATTTTGCATTGTTTAAATCAATTTTTTTTTCTCAAATTGACAATTTTTTTTCCAAATTGTCAATTTGTTTTTTTAAATCATCAATTTTTTTTTTCAAACTGTCAATTTTTTTCTTGTCGAATTATCAATTTTTTTTCTTAAATTGTAATTTTTTTAAATATTTTTTTAAAATATAAAATTGTTTTGTAGTATTGTAGTAAAATATAAAAAAAAAAATACAAAAAAAAATTATAATAATGTTATTGACCAAAAATGTTTTGTTACCACATACCACAATTTTCAGTACGAAAAATTGGAGCTGAGGCCTGGATGGCATGCGTGGAGTGCTGGAGGGTTCCGGAGCTCTCAACCACGAGTCCCGCCCCCACCATTCATAGAGGGTGACACTTGTCGTGGAGATCATCACCAGGGTGTAAAGACAAGCGAAAATTCCAGCTCGTGTCAACACCGACTTTTGGCGACGATGGAGCTCTGCTGGAGATTTTGGCTCACGTTGTCGCATCAGAGGATTCGTGTGGAGGCTGGGGGGTGGCGGGGGGGAGGATGGGTGGGGTAGGAAGAGGGTGGCTATTCCCGACAGGAGAAAGACAGAGCCCACTGACAGGTAGATCAGAAGCGGTGTCAGCACCAAGAGCAGCAGGGACCGGGAATTTTGTTGGCCGACGAAACAGCTTCCTGAAACATCAAACGCAGCAATTTGATTATTGTAAACACCTGGAGTGAATTATTTCGTTAACTAGTAGTCCTACGAAAAAATTGTATAAGACATTTTTTGCAGGAAATTTCATTCTGAACAAAAAAGGTTATCATCTTTTTTCCTCCAAGTTCACTCGGTTTCGAGGAAAATGGAAAATAGCAAAAAAATTGGCGAGCAGGCTAAACAGAAACTACTTCCGATTTTTTTTTATGCAAATAAAAAATTTAATCGTCATTCTAAGAATCGTTTTCAGACACACACACACATATAAGAAAAATTTATAACAGCAAATAATATGATCAATTAATTAATTAGTCACTTTAATTAGTCATTAATAATTAAAAAAGTGATAATAAGTTAGTGCTTTTTTTGCTACTCATTTCGCATTTATACCATCAAGCGTTCACTTACTTCTATTGAAATTATTATTTCGAGAAATGATCTGAGGAAAGGGTTTTAGCTTGCAGGGTGGTCTCGGTTGCGATATGCATAGGGAGAACTTTTTCTTTTTTTTTTTTCTTTTTGGGAACGACAAATGTTTCCGGGACACATGGGTCTGGAGTTTTGTATTGGGGGAGAAAAAAGTTTGAATCAGGTTTTTTTCCAATGGACGAGTCTCACTGATTCCTCCACAAAATTATTTTTTTGCACTCATGGAAAGTCGAAATTGGTGTTTTTTCATTTTTGGAATTTTTCGAATATTTTGGACCTGGAAGGGTCCTAGGGCGGAAAGCACGGACTTTCCAGTCTGCGGGCGAAAACAAACTTGCAGGGGGCGGAAGGGGGGGGGGTGAAAAGACTTTCCCCCAACACTTCCGGTGTTAGAAAAATGAAGTTCGTTACACACTCGCCATAAATATTTTTTTACGGCTCATCCCCCTTGAGTCACCCATCGGCGCGATGCGCATGCGCGCGTGTGGAAAATGTCACTTTGCGCCCGCCGGGGCGGAAAAGTAGTTTCCAGCGCATGCGCGAGACAAAACCACTTTCTCGGACGCTCCGTGCGATACTATTCAAAGCGGAAGTTGGAGGTGGGGGGCGCGAAGCGTAACGCGCCCACAATGTTACGTTTGCGCACCGTCTTATAAGTAGGTTGCGTCACATTATTACACCGTGTCCTTTGACAAATTGCTCCATTTCACAGGTGGCAAAACGCATCTTGGCGCGGAATGTTTTGATGAACTCGTTAATTCCGCGGGGCGCGCGCATTGCAACGCGCCGTGAAAGAAAAAGGAATTCGCTGGATAAAAATATCAGAGAAATGGGGGGGGTGGGGGGGCGCGAAGCGTGTGACGCGTGGCTGTCGCCTGATTAGACAGTAGCCGTGTGTTTGTTGAAGGAAAAGAGTGCGAGAATTTCACAATCCGGTTTCCGGGGCGCGGTATGTCCATTCGCGTTTCTTTCACCGGCCCCCTGCGCATTCCACCATGGGGATAAAAATTCTTCGTCCTGACCTCCGACAAAATCCGGGGATTCCCAGGTTTTTATCAACTCTGTTACGTCGCCTTGTAGTACAATTTTTTTTTTTCACATTGGCGTCTTTTTACGGTTGGGTCTTCGGTTTTTAGAGAATTTTTTTTAGCGATTTCCGGTTAGTCCATACGCTACCGGAAGTTCTGTATGCGCTGAGGCCAATGCAATTTCATTCCGGAAATTGATGTCTGTAGGATTTGTTTATAACAAAATATTTCGGAAACGGCTGGAGCTGGCGGAAAATGTTTCAAACAAATGTTATTCCTCGTGCAAAAATACACATTTTATGTGAAATAAGTTTTCTCGTAAGATCCTTTTTTTTCGACGATTTTTTCGTTTTTCAATTAACATTTTTTTCCGTTTGAATTTTCTCTTCAATTTTAATGTTGCAATTTTTGCCTTTTTTTTTTGGCTGCTTTGCATTTTTGCAGTCCATAAAAATGGGCCGACCCTCGTATAAATTGGCTCGGAGTAATCTTTCGACAAGCATCTCGCGAGTGAATGGCCAGTTCTCAGGCTGAAATAAAGTCTCGAGTTCGCCGTGTGTATGTTCGAGGGATATCTTAAGAGTCATCTTATTTTTGTTCCTTTATTCCCGTTCTCCGCCAAGATCCCCAGATTCTGCGGCATCTCCACAGCGCCCCCCTCCCCCCCACCCACTCTTCCTTTCTTTCTCTCGACAAAAAAAAAGTTTCACTTTAAACTTCAGTTCGCTATTATTCGAACTTGCAACATTCAATGCAAATTTGTGGGGCCTGCCTTGCAATTTTCTACTGTGTATGGGGCATTGTCAATTTTCTAATTTTATAATTAAAATTTTTTTTAATTTTCGAACGTTTGTTTTCCCAATTTTTACGATATTTGCATTTTATTATTTTTTTGTAATTTATTGCAATTTTTTTTTTTCACAATTTTTGAAGGTGTAATGATTCCCGCGCGAAATTGAGCCGGTGCGCATGCGCAGATAATTCCCGCGCTAAATTGAAAGAATGCGCATGCGCAGAGTTGACGCGTAGAGAATGCGTAAATCAGGTGTCCTCAAGGGTAAACGGGGATCTAGCAATTGGAACAAACACACACACACATAAACAAACACACAATATGTTAAAAACAGTCAAACATTACAAATACCTCAAAAAGTGGAGCCTTTGAGTTGAATTGGATATCCGAGAGCAAAACTACTTTGTCCATACAGAAGTCGAAAAGTACGAGTTTGGTATGAGAAAAAAAAGTGATTTTATAACATCTGCTCAGTCGCATGGGTGTCCATGTCATTCGAGACGCGCCATGTGTTGGAAATGTCACCGGACGTCGAGATAAGATAATTTTATGGGATCCGTGTGCAGTAGCCGATATCATGGTGTTATGGATTGATTATCAGTGGTATTTAACAGCTACTGGTGGAGTTATTCATCGAAGGGATTAATCGCACGTTCTCCGAAGTCCAATGATGGAAACACATGGCGCAATGTCATGGGATTTTTTTATGGGAATTCTCCGGAAAATGTCAAATTGAAAGAAAAATAAATCTCAAATATTTCCATCATTCCGAAAATTGCAAATTATATTCAGAATTTCCAACATTGAAATTTGAAAAAAATGAAAGAAAAAAAAAATTGTAATTTGAAAAAAACGTTCCAAAAATTTCGGAAAAAAAACATTTAATCCAAAAAAAAAAATCAAAAAATTTCGAAAAATTCAAAAAGTTAAGTTTCCAGATTTTGAAAAAAAAACTGGAAAATTTGAGCCAGATAGTTTTTATTTAATAAAATTTCAATAATAATTTTTTTTGCCAAAACTAAGCATTGGTAATTTGATACTCTCTTTCTATGCATAGTAATCTTATGGGATTTCCTTATCTTATAGAGAATCCTATGTGAATATGTGATAGCGAATGGAAAAATTCAATACACTAGCGAGCGCAAATAAAGAATATTTCCTGCACAGTAGAAAGTCAAGATGACAAGTTGCAAGGTAGGTTCCCCAGAAATTTGCATTGAATGTCGCGTTACTCGCGATGGGGCGCAGTGAGAATAATAGCCGACGTGAGTTTACAACGGACATAAAATATCTAAAAATTCCCGAAACCATCGTCTCCCATCATCATCCAAAAGTCTGTTCTATGTTCAAAAATCTCAATTTTTGAGCGAAACTTTTTTACCGCCTCAAGTAACTCTTTCAGTTGATTTAGGTGGTGATAAAAATCATTGCTACCACACAGTTAAGTCTACGGTAATTATATTCTTCGACTCGATCAGAATTGTCGCGAGTTGCGCGCGCAGCTGGTACCGGAAGTGCGCCATCTATAGAGAAATTCCGCGGCATCGCGCGAAAGCATTTTTGGCGGATATCTTCAAAACTAAGAATATTAACGAATGTTCATATAGAGCTTTATTGTAGCTCTCGGTGTGCACTACAAAAAACGTTCTCATGAAAATTGGCCTAGCTCCTTCACATTGCGACATATGCTGGCAAAACAAAATGTGAGAAAAAAAAAAATATGAGGAATTCTCTCAATTCATTACCAGTGAGTTCATCAGCATCGACATCCCGACTAACGAGTACCGCGATGGTGTGAGCTGCGGGAAATCCCCAAGCGACGACAGCCGCAACAGTTGAGAAACCCTGTTGTAAACCAAAGCATTCTTCCTTCAAGGCGGCAGTGGCCGATGAGCGAATCCACCTCCTGGCAGCTATGCACCACCAGGTGCAAAGTACCACCCACCTGAGGAGAGAGAAAAAAATCAATATTTATTCGTTGTTGACCTGAGAGACCTGGGAGATCTCCGCTCTTGCAGCCGATTTTCAATTGGTTATACCGATCAATTGGTTATATCACGAAACCAGTTAGAGCTAGAAAAAAAAGTCTCCTACAAAACTTGTTCCTCTCTCAAAACCCCACATTTCATGTCTCATGACTTTCCTCCGTCAGTCCCATATTTTAGGTCATATCCTTATCTCAATGTCATAGGTTGCATCCATTGCCTATCACACCCACACTCCGTTCACCGAATTTCCGGATCTATCTCGCAAACGAGTTGCCGCAGAGGAAATTGGTATATATGTTTTTTGTCAGGTATAATATTCTCTACAAAAAGTGTCCTATAACATTTTTCGAGAAGGACACTCCTGGGGAGCCAGTCAAATTTTTCCGAGCTCAAACCCCAGGTGGAAAATGACAAATGTGGTTTTACGGGGCAATCTTGGACGGAAAATTATATTGTTTTCAATTTTCCAACGTGGAAAATCACCATAACAAGCGTGAGAATCACTGCCCCCCCATGAATGATGCTGAAACCCTTGGAATTCTCACTGCTCATGCTCGTACTATGCTCATGTTGTGCACGCGCCTTCTCGGCCAACACCTCGTCCTGAATAAAACGAGACCTCTTCTGCCCACCCCCTTCTATACTCGTGGAGATAAAAAAAAAAACCTGGAGAGGAGAACAAAGAGGAGAGCCCGGGGCTACACATGCCAACAAACCCAACAGATCTAACCAGTTCCCTTGCATCTCTCTTTGGTAAATCGCGGAGGGACTCGCTGTCCTTCTTGGGCCTCCACTACGCTTTCCTCCAATCTCTTCGCCACTAATTAATCACGCAGGTCGACGAGGGGCCAACACGCATCAATACCAGAAAACAGCATTGGGACTCGATTAAAAATTTTTTGAAATGAAAAATATAAGGGGAAGTATGAGAATGTTCGGGGATAAACAAATGCGGTGATTCTGCGCGGAGGCTGCGCACGCCGTTTTGGACCAGTATCGCGGAATCTTGGAGGAGGGGGATAATCTTCATGGGACCTTTTTTATAGAGCTCGATTGCCCCCACAAAAAGTTCCTCATGCAATTTTCTCCATCTCGGTAAATTCGAAAAAAATTTGGGAATTGATTTTTTTTTTTTTGAGTATGTTGAAAAAATTTAAAAGTTAAAAAAAAACATTTTGAAAAATGAAATAATCTGCGAATTATGAAATATTTTATATAAAATTTTCAAAAATTTTTAAATTTAAAAAATTGAAAAATTGAAAATTTGAAAATTTGAAAATTTGAAAATTTGAAAATTTGAAAATTTGAAAATTTGAAAATTTGAAAATTAATTATGAAATTTGAAATTTTGGAAATTGGAAAATTGAGAGAAAAATACTTGAAATTTTTTTTTTTGGAATTTCACATTTTTTGTAAATCTTGCTAACCAATATATGTAACTTTTTTTTCTTCAGCGTAAAACCACATGTTGTTTCTTACATGTTAACGAATTACAAATGTTGTTCGGTGAATGGCAGACTCGTTAGTCTGGCAAAACACTTGGACTTAAATCAGAATGCATTCATTCGAGTCAAGTGCATGTCTTCAGCGAAGAAAACTTTTTGAACTCGAGGCAGAAACCAGTTTTCAAGGAACTTGTTAATCGTATTCACAATTATTTCAGTAAACAAATAAATAAGAGTTTCTCCACCTGTTTAGTGTTTTTAGTTTTCAGAAAATTGAATCTCAAAAAAAATTAAATTCAAAAATTTTTTGATTTTTTTTTTTAATTTTCAACACCAAGAAATTTAAAAAAAAATCCAATTGTTTTTAACTAAATTTTTATTACAAAAATAAATCAAAAAAATTGAGGTTTTCCAAAATTTCCAAAAAATCTCAATTTCTAACAATCTCCAAATTTCCACATTTTGAAGATTTCTGAAAACGTGCAAAATTCTTACAATTTCAAAAAAAAAAATTGGAATTTTGCGAAATTTTCAGGAATCTCTAAAATGGCGGCAATTTTGAATTATGAATATTTTCCGTTTTCAAAACGTCCAAAAAAATGTACAAAAATTAGCAATTTTTTTTCTAAAATTACCAAATGTTTTAAATAAAAAAAATATTTTCAAAATTTGTGGAAATTTTTTTTATTTATTTAAAAAAAATATTTAAAAATTATATAAATGAAATATAAATTTAAAAAATAAAATAATTGGTTTTAAGTTGAGTGAAGTTGAGGAAAATTGAGTGAAGTTTGCAAACATTCGTCAAAGTAAGTGGGACAATTCTCCGTTTGGACCCCACAGACAGCTCGGAAGCTGTTAAACATGAAAATCAAACTGACTACCGATGGACTGTGCAAACACAGCGACAGGAAACTGGAATATAATTTTTAACGTCTGGGGGAAGAGCAAATGCGAGGGTTCACGCCTCCTCGAATTTCCAAGTGACAGGTCGTATGTTCCAGGAGGAAAAAAATTGTACGAGCATTTGGAAAAAAAATTGGGGAGTCGGCTCCAACTTTAATTAATTTTAAAATTTTTTTTTCACAAATTTCGACACAAAAAAAAATTTGGTTTAATATGAAAATTAAAAAAAAAAAAAAAAAATCCAAAAATTGGGAAATTCAAAAAATTTTCACAAATTGCAAAATTGGAAAAATTTGAATTTTTTTTTTTTTAAATTGTGAAATTTGGAAAATTTTAAAAATTTGCAATTTTTCCAAAAAACTGAAAATTTGGAAAATTTGAAAAAAGTTTGAATGTAAATACAAAATTTTGAAAATATAAAAAAAAAAAATTCAATCGGCCCAGGATTTTTATATTGCGACCGATTCTCGTCAACGAGCTTGTTACACCCCTCAATTTATAATTGCATTAAAAAATAATTGGCACGTTATATCCGTGATGGGTATGTGCGTGTCGACTTGATATAATAAACAAGAGGGGAGGACCAGCAAGAAGACAAGTACCGGATAGTGTATACAACAGCCAGAACTTGCTGGGCCCAAGGTGCAACACATCTGCAGAACCTGTACTTGATTGTAGCCTTGGCAAGTCCTGTGTACCAAGAGGCAAGGGATAAATCGCCCGAGGTAATTATTTGCCGTAATCATCAGCTTGTTTGCTCATGCGTTTAATCATGCATGCGAAACTGCCCAATCCCAAGAAATCCCGACAATTTTTTTTTACCTTCCGAATTGCAACTCTTTTTTTTACCCAAAAATTTTTTCAAAATCACTCAAATTTTGCAATTTTACAATTTTCCAAAAAATTCTCACATTTTCAAAATTTTCAGATTTTTCCTAATTTTTAAAATGTTTTTTTTGTCAACATTTTTTCTATTTTTTTTTGAAATTTCTTTTTTGTTATTTGGGGATTTTTTTTATTTTTGATTTTTTTTTAAATTTTTGATTAAAAAAAAAAAAAATTAATTTTTTTCAGATTTCCAAAGGCATCTCTGCACTTGAATCTCTTGGCAATTTCGGAGGATCCCATTGCCGCCCGAAATTTCTGATCCATAAAATCAAATTCAAATAATCAAATGGCCAGCTGGTTAGCGTTTGCCTTTGCAAATAAATCGATGAACAATTGGTCTGCAACGAATCACGGAGTAGCTATTAAAACGCCTCTCCAGAGAGATAGTGTCTGGATTTTATTTCTGGAGATGGACCGAGCGAATGATCTTTGAGGCTGCGCCTCTCGAAGATGAGAAAAGAAACTGTGACTGAGATTTTTTTCAGACAGGTACTACATGAAAATTTTTTTTGCAGCTCCTATTGGGCAGGAAAAATTTCCAGCTCAAATCTCCAATCTTCAAAAAAAAAAAAAAAAAAAAAAAATTTTTAATGTACTCGCTGATTAATCAGGATACGAAAATGATGGTAAAGTGGCATGTTCCAGTACCCCCGCATGATGGAATCTTTCACCGCTTATGCCAGGCTTGTAATGGGCCAGAGGGGACTTCACGACTGGATAAGAGGGGAGGAGATCGAGTCTGGACCAGGTCGTAAGCCCTCCGGGGTATATAATCAGCGAGATGAGAAGGATACCTAGTCCACTTGGTGCTCATGTTTGTTTTGTTAGTTAGCGAGTCGTCACGCTCGCAATTTCTCGATCTTCACCCCCCCCCCCCCCCGCCCACCTACTTGTGAAGTTGAAGCTGTCAGGTACATGAATCACCGCTTGTTTAGAAAATAAAAAAAAAAAATGCGGACTAAATGCGTGTGACCAGGGCAAACCTTAGCCATCTTTAATTTCCAGTCAAACGAGATGATTGCTTGGAGATTTTCCGGATAAGTCAATTTAGGGCGGTTAGGGGGGGCGCTGGAAGGAAATTGTATCTGACCTTTTTTGCGCGAAATTTCATGGCGGATGAAAAAGTTCTTATGTGAATTTTTCCTGGGGGAGCTCGGTCGTGAGATAAATTGCGAATTCCGGAGCGGCCCCCAGACGCATACGTAGGTGGGAAACCATGAGGGAAACTATTGAACGAATTTTCGGATTTTTTTTTTATTTCGCAATTGAAATTTGGGAATGATTCCGGGGATAAAAATAAATAGAACATTCCCCCGAATGCAGAGATTTTTTTTCCGACGATTGCATTGCGTAATTTGTATATTTGACTTTGACTAGACATTTCCTCTACCATCTGGAGCTCTCCAGACTTCCGTCGCGTCTTGTCCCTTTTTGTTCTCGCTAACATTCAGATGTTCCTGATTATTCACGATTGAATAAGTGATGACAATGCCGACTACCACATCTTTATAAAACACCGACCCAGCCACCCACCCACCCACCCACACCCACCCACCCACCCATCCACAGCCGCCCACCCACCCATCCACACACGCCCACTCACCCATCCACAACCCGCCCACCCACCCATCCACACCCACCCATCCACATCCGCCCACCCACCCACCCATCCACATCTGCCCACCCACCCATCCACATCTGCCCACCCACCAGTCCACACCCGCCCACCCACCCATCCACAACCCGCCCACCCACCCATCCACAACCCGCCCACCCACTCAACCACCCACACCCGCCCACCCATCCACCCACCCACACCCGCCCACTCAACCACCCACACCCGCCCACCCATCCACACCCGCCCACCCACCCACCCACACCCGCCCACTCACCCAGACGGACCCACCCATCCACACACACACACACACACACACACACACACACACACACACACACACACACGTACACACCCACCCAAACACACCTGCGTATATACGCAATTTCTTAAAAATGCTCCAGAGATGTTTGGAGATACCTCAAAACGTTGAGATATGATGACGTATGAATGAGTAGAATCTTCATTCTCTGGCCTCAAAACAATAACTTCGCCCATTGGTACATTAAAAAACAATGCAATTTTGTCCCTGTTATCGCTCAAATATCCCAGATTATTTACGATTGAATAACTGATGACTATCCCAGCTTCCACATGCCGAAAATTAACGAGAATCTCGAATGGTAATTGGCAGTCAGCCTCTGGGAGTTTAAAAATTGAAAAATCGTCTTATACGAGCCCTCACAGAGATGATGGATCGGTTATTCTCGTTCTGGCCATCTCCACTCCATTCTCCGCTCTTTTTTATTTCACCCTTTTTCTTTATTTTTATTTTTTATTTATTTATGTATTTTTTTTTTGTTTTTTGGTTTTTGTTAATTCCCATTCCGAGGGGAAACCTGATGCTCGCCGAATGAGAGAGAAACGTGAAACGGAGTTATTCCAATGGCGTAAGCCACACAAAATCCGGGCAAAAAGACATTCCTTGGGGTTGTAATATTTTTTTTCCATCATATTTTCTCACCAATTGTAACATTTTTTTGAATTTTCCATTTTTTTTATCCCAATTTTTTTTTTCTTTTTTTTTTTATGATTCAATTCTCTTAATTTTCTTAAAATTCCAAAAGTTTTGTATCAATTTTTTTAATAACTCAATTTTCACAAATTTGTGTTTTCAATTTCCAAAATTATTAAAAGCCTCCATTCAAAAATTTGTCTGCTTCCCAAAATTTTCAATTTTTTTTTGAAATTCTCAATCATCCCCTGAAAAATGAAGATTAAATAACACATCATTTTTGGAAATGAAAAATCGCCAAATTCGAAAATTTTGTAGATCCAAAAATTTTTCGAAAAAAAAAAAATTTACCATTTGCAAAACTTTTACGTTTTTTGATCATCATTTGGAATTCGAAAATTGGTAAAAGTATTTATCAAATTTTTAGAGACAGTTTTTTCCTATATATAGGTACCTCGCATCTAGGATAAGCGCAAAAACGCTTCCGCGCAGTTGTAAAAATTTTTTCGCCCTCATTTCTCGTTACTTTGTCGCAGCTGTGGGGGGAAATGATTCAATAATGTCCTTCTGGAGTCCCCGGGGACTTGATAGAGCCCAAAAATGGTAACCAGAAGCTGAATGACCAGCAGCTTTCTCAACACATCCATAAATGAAGATCTGCTTACCCCACTTTTTGCCGCGCAAAATCGTCAACAAATTGACACAAAAACGGACCCGGGGAAGTATGGAACCTTGCGATAATGACTTGCACACATTTTCCAAAAATTTCACTGCAAAACATATGAAATAAAAAGCGCGCGAATAAGAGCCCCATTTTACATTTGCGCCCATAAGAAATCATATGGCGCGAAAAAAAATTCAAAACTCTTCCAATTTTTTTCTTTCAAATTTCGCATTTTCTTAATTGTTTAGAATTTTGTTTTTCTATTTTCCAAATTTTTCAAAGCTTAAAGTACACTAAATTTTTGCAATACGCCAATGAGGGCTCAGCCCTCAGCCCAGTTGGTCCTGAATCGCGAAAGCCAAAGAGTAAGGTGGACGGAGATGAAGAGAGGGAAAGAGGGAAGCTCCTTTTGCACACCGCAGTACTCCCATAATTTGCATCAAATCGAGATATTCAAATTTGAAAATTTTGGAAATTTTGAAACTTTTCGAAATTTTGAGAATTTTGAAAATTTGAAAAATTCAACATTTTGACAATATCAAAATTTCAGAATTCCAAAATTTCAAAATTCCAAATTTTGAAATTTCTTTGAAATTTTGAAAATTTTCAAATTTGAGAATTTTGAACATTTTGAATTTGTTTTCACATTTTTGAAATTCTCCAAATTTTCCAACTTTGTGTATGTGTGTGTATGAATTTTTCTCTCTACTGAGAAAAACAATTCCATCAATCACACACAACATATAAGTCCAGAAGCTCAAAATAAAAATAAGGCAAAATTTTGCACCGAATCAGTTTAGTAAAAGTTTTGAAACTTTTCGAAATTTTGAGAATTTTGAAAATTTGAAAAATTCAAAATTTTGACGATATCAAAATTTCAAAATTTCAAAATTTCAAATTTTGAAATTTCTTGGAAATTTTGAAAATTTTCAAATTTAAGAATTTTGAAAATTTTGAAAATTTTGAATTTGTTTTCAAATTTTTGAAATTCTCCAAATTTTCCAACTTTGTGTATGTGTGTGTATGAATTTTTCGCTCTACTGAGAAAAGCAATTGCATCAATCACACACAACATATAAGTCCATAAGCTCAAAATAAAAATAAGGCAAAACTTTGCACCGAATCAGTTTAGTAAAAGTGGCTTTCCCCTTCTGTCAGGATAGTTAAATTTTGAAGTATTCAACTGAACAAACTTTGGAAATACGCCAATGTTGGTCCTGGGTCGCGAAACCTCAAGAAGAAAGAGGGAGAGACGGAGGGATCGGGAGTAAGATGTGGAGGGAGAGAGAGAAACGGGTACGTCTTACACACCACAGTACTCCCATAATTTATATCGAAGGAGCCGATAAACATCGCGCCCCGCGGACATGGAGTCGGGACTCCATGGGGCCCCTTAGCACTCCCATGCATTGTCCATGGTCCCTGTATTCAACTCTCCTCATCTCATTCTCCTCATTCTCTTATTTTCTCATTCTCCAACAGTCTCAGCCGCTCGTTGAACCAAACAGCCACCCGATCTTGTTTCAGCCTTTTGCTCCCGAATTTTCAAAGCCCATCTTTGCAATTTCAGCCCAACCCCATTCTCATTTTTGTGCGTAAGATTTTTCAACGCCTCTTTCATAAAGCACAGAATGGCCTCCAATCAAAATAATCTTCGTCATCAGCACTTCATGAAAGGTGGAGTGTGAAATGTCCTTCCATCCGAGATTTACAACGAGTTTTAATTTTGGCGGGAATTTCAAAAATTTTGGTGATGCAAAGATTTTCCAAAATTTTTTTAAACAATTTTCAATTTTTTTTTTTTTTTTTTGAAAAAATCAATTTTTAGGGGTTTTCTCAAAAATTTCCAAAATTTTTGAAACACTTTTTAAAAATTCTAACAATTATTTTTTTTTCGTTTTTCAAATCCTAACATTTTTTATATTCTTATAAAAAATTTTAAATTTTCAAAATTTTCCAAAATTTTCCAAAATTTTCAAAATTTTCCAAAATTTTCCAAAATTTTCCAAAATTTTCCAAAATTTTCAAAATTTTCCAAAATTTTCCAAAATTTTCCAAAATTTTCAATTTTTTTTCAGACGCGGTTTTTCGGAAACTTGAAAAATTTGACTATTTCAAAAATGGTAATTTTAAAAGCCCCCCCCCCCCCACACACACACACCTTCCCCTTTTGATTCCCTCTCGTCCTAGCAGTAACTGTCCCTATCGTGAAGTCAATAAAAATTTCAAGAGTGTAGGCTAGGGTAGAAAGGGTTCCGAGGCCCGCCGAGATGATTCCCCGCACGGGTGGGAGGGGTCGAGGGCGAGGAGATGGGAGTCAGGCTCGTTAGCGGCACGAGAGAGGGGTCCCAGTGTTGCCACATTCACTGAGGTGATGCCTCCCAATGCCTCCGATGGGCCCCAACTCCCTCGACCACTCGCTCCACGCAGCGGAATCCAACAATGGTCCCACAATGGACCCTCTATGCATAATCTACGGTTACTGGTTTTTTTTTTCTCGACCCCAGATCTCCGGGAATCCCAAAATAACATCTTGGTATTGCCTTCCTTCGATACTCATATTATTGGATGCTGAACCCCTGTGTGTGTGTGTGTGTTGCATCTCAAAGTTACCAATTACATCCTAGACTATGACTAAACTCACCACACACTTGCAGCATTGCCAAAATAGTAGAGAAGAAGAAAAATAATGGCACAGTAGGGATTGGCCAAGCCATCCTGAGTCAAGTACTGCTGTTGTTGTTGAGCTATCACCACCTGATCCTGGGGATAAGGAGCCAGAGCTGGACTGCACGCAACGGAAAGCCTACCTGCTGCCAGGCGAATCACGTAGCCAATGGCGACTGCCGTATGGCACAGAGTCAAAAAGGCTATCGCGTTCTCTGTTTTCGAGAAAAGAAAAAACAAAGTGTTTATTAGACGAAGTGAGGAAGCATTCACCAACTCTTGTTTGCGCCAAAAACGGGCTAGAAAATTTTATCAAAATTTATACTTGATTTTTACATGCTTAATGACTTTGGTGGTACTCTTGGAACTCCTTTTCAACTTTTTAGGAATACATCAAGATCCGAGAGCGATAGGTAGGTGTTCCCATAAGGGCCTTTTTGTGGCCCATTTCAGGGGCAAAAAACATCATCAAAAGTTTGATGAGCCGATTAGATTAGGACATAATGAGCAAAAACTGGTTGAAAAAAAATCACCAGGTATAATCATCGTTTTCGAATGATGGCTGAGGTAGGGAAGGAAAGATTTCTGGGGGGAGCAATTAGTGCTCAACGATTCCTGATTGTCTAGTGAAATAACCAAATGTTCTCCCACTTCTAGTTCATCATCGCCGAAAATTCCATTGGCGCCAAAAATTGCATTGGCGCCAAAAAATCTGTTGGCGCCAAAAAAATCCATCGGCGCCAAAAATTCTATTGGCGCCAAAAAATTCCATCGGCGCCAAAAAATTCCATCGGCGCCAAAAATTCCATCGGCGCCAAAAATCGACCACAGCGCTTTCGCCGCATCTCCAATCAACCTAACTTCAAAACTAGGATTCCAATGGTACTTACCACCTATTGTCGAGTTGCTTCGTTGTTTCCTGGGTTTTAGAAGTGCAAAAACCGCAACAGTTACGGAAATAAGGCAAATAGTGGTGAAAGCTGCTATCCAGACCTCAGATTGTCGCTTCTCCCTTTGACTCCATAGAATATCAGCATCGCAGGACGCTGCACACCTTCCCGAGCGATTTAGAAATACGTATTTACCAGAATTGGCATACCACGAGCAGCCCCAAGGTCCATTTCCAGCGCCGACACTCTGCAATTGCAAAACTCTGTTATTACTTCCGGTTCGATTCAATTTGGGATACACTTTCCTTTTTCCCCGACTTTTTCAAATCATTTTCTTTACTATTTGCTCAACGAATGCGATAGCGCGTGCTGCGCATGCGCATTTCCATTTTCCGCCGCGCCGGCTGGTGTCGCGTCGATTTCGGTCTTACGCTTATCGATAATTTCGATATACATCGATAGTGCGTTTCGTCTCTCTTTTTTACTATAGGAATAGGATAATCTATATCGATATTTTTCACACTGTATGCTCAAACATGAAATATGTTCCTAGATGTCTAAAAGAGCATGGAGACTGTCCGAAAGAGCATAGAAAATTCTTAAAACAATTAATACCTGAATGGGGTTGACAGGTCCCGGCTCTCCCGGCCCCTCCATGCACATATGCTGATGATTATTTTTTGGCGGGAACTTTGAACAGTTGAGTGCTGCTGGCCAGGGAAAGCCAAAACCCTGGAGAACTGGATAACATCTAGCTCGCACTTGCTCACAGAGCCCTCTACATGGTCCAATTGGTGATGATACTTTTTCCGTGCACATTGGGGCATAAACGGAGCAGAGGAACAAGTGAAGTTGAGCGCTACATCGAAAACATTGTGTTGTTTAATGGTCTTCCTTATGAAGCTTCTTATCACGACTTTTCCATCTTGTATTTCAGGTATTTTAATTATATTGATAGTTCCAAACCTCCTTATATTTTCTTATGTGTTATATCAGATATTTTTTTATAAATATTGCAAGAATCTAGTATTGTTGGGAGGCTATGAACGTTTTGCGCATGTAGAATAGATCTGCGCATGCGCGGCAGACCTGCGCGCGCCGATACAAATATGCGGTATTTGAATTTAAAAAATGATGCTTGATAGTTGTAATGTGAACTAGGCTTGGAATTTTCGTTAACCAAAAGCTAAATAGTGATGGAAACTTTTGTGTAGCCCATACAAATCTTTTGATGAAAATGATAAAAGATGGCGGGTTTACCTGCATCCGTACTGAATGAGTGGGCTGAAAGTCTGGAGTGTGAAATCTGCATCTCCCTGGATCTCATGACCAACAAGATTGGGCATAGTTGTCACATTATAACCCAAACCCCGGCACATTTCAATCCTAATAGGCTCGCAAGCTCCATGAGCGCAGGATATAGTGCGCACTAGCATCAGCAATAGTAACCACCACATATTTGCGATATTTAGGAATTTCGCCATTAAAATTCAGCCGCTTTTTTCTCACTGAGCTCTCATTTTCTGCGGAAGAATAGTGTGTGTAAATTTGGGTGAATGTGTGCCCGATTTTCCTTTTAGTTTTTAATGCAGCGAGATCGATATGGCAACGCCGCGTGGCCAGCTGACGATTGGCGGGAAATTTTAAACATTTGAAATTTCTAATGTTTGATAATGCAAAAATTCAATAAAAATCTATCGATAATCAATGTATTAGCGATTTAAAAGATTGTTTGATGGATATTTATTGAAAAGTGGGAAATTATAGCGTTTTTTAAGTCCCAATTCATGTTATGACACTTGCACGCACAGTGTTGCCGCGAGTACCACTAAGCTAGTCAACTACTGCGCATTGAGCTTTTCATTTTAAAAACGAGAAAATCACTACAAATTAGGATAAATTTAGTGATTTATGTTGATAATCGAGATGCCAACAATTTTAATAATCTAATTTTCATTTCAACAACTCTCGTTTGTAAAATCCTCAAAAACATCATTATTATGATTGTTATGATTGTTATGATTGCTATATCCATGACTCGTGGAATAATAATTTAGGACTTTTAATGGCTTTTTTTTTCACTCAATGACTTCAGCTGTGTGTGCGCAACTACTTTGAGCTACCTTTTAAAATCTCAAAACACCGCCAACTCTTCACATACGGCATTTCCCCCTGCATATCCTTTCAGAGAAAAACAAAAAAATAACGAATTCATGGAGGCCAACTAGCATTGCCATTTCTTCCGCGAAATCACTCCCGATGCGCTCTCCCCTTATATTATTTTCTCGCTGTTTTTCTCGTTTAGCCGCGCGCAGATTGAATACAAAATACCAACAAGTAGATATTCAAGTTGTCTAAGAATTTTTTAAATTTCCCGCCAAAACCATGAAACTTATGTTAAAAAAATTTGAAAGTTTTCGGCGCCAAAAATTTTCACTATCGCTCACAAAAAACTATAAATTTGAATGAAAATTGAGCGCATTAAAAACCCGAAATATAGACAATTTCCAATATCGCAATTTTGTAAAATATTTTTCAATAGAATAATGAGAAATTCCCAAAAACCTCCCATGATTTTTTTATATAAATTCCATACGATTCGTACGTACTTTTCACGTAAATTTTCCGCTCCTTTGCTAACTTCGATATACTGGATCACCGACACATGTAATTTATCCGTGAAACACTTGTACTTTATCACTGAAATCGGCTAATCCACGTGATAAGGTAGCGATAACACCGGTGAATACATTACGCGAGTGGAAATGGAATAATGCGCGTGCGATGCCTTCGGCTTTCGAAGAGCGACTGACCTTCTCGACTTCTCGGTCTCGAACGAAACGCGCTCAAACGACCAGCAGAAAGCGCGGGAGGGGGCCTACGGCCCCTCCCCCCTCCAGCCGCCGCACTCGTCGGGCCCGAACTCCTTTTTCTCTTATAAAAAACTTATTGAAGCAAATGCTTCAGCCCAAAAGAAGCGCAATGGAGAATTTGTTTTGGTTTATTCCGTAAAAATGACCATAGTCAAACAAACGGAGATTAAACAATGTTTATAATAGTTTGACATTATTCAGACAATATTGTTATTTATATTCGAATGTCACGTGACCTCGTTTCCCTTGGGCGCGCCAATTTGAATCGGCTTAATGCGCAAAAACGACGCGAGATGGCGTTCGCGTAACCAAGGTACGGCGTCTTTCAAGGTCACGTGATTGTTCAAAAGTGTTTTAAGTGACTGTTTTTTTCATTATGACGGAAATCGGTGGCAAAAAGTTTCTTTCGCCCAAAATTGAATAATGCAATTTCGACGCTGCGCGCGCATCGCCGCCTGAATCAACTGAAAGAGCTTGAGGCATTAAAAAAGTTCCGTGCAAACATTTCTATCTTCTCGGATACTTTCAACAATATAAAAGTGTTCAAAAAAATAGACAAAAAAACACTTTTAGCCCTAGTGGGGGAAAATCTCACTTTGTGCATGCGCCGGAACGGAAAACTATATTCTAACCCCGAAAGGTGCAATAAAAAACTGTCAGCTGCTTACTTACCCCTCTCCGTCATCACCGCTGGTAATTGCGCATGCGCCGTTTTTATTTTACATACCTCCCTGCTTGAAAAATCCTATTTTCAAATTCGCAATTTTGCTTTAACGAAATAGCAAAGTGGTGCAAGTCCCCAACAGACCTCATCCGCGACAGCGCGCTGCCATTCGTTAGTGGGAGCCGGCGATGTCGGCGAGCGGGTCGCTCATTATCATATCCCCAGTGTTTGGCGGTCGGTTAGGGCCCTCTTTATGGGCTGTATTTTCTCGGTATAATTGGCCTCGCCCCACGCCATACTCCGAGCAATCTCTTCGGCTACTCCTACCCGGGCATTTATTATCCCCGTCTCCCTCGTTTTCTCCCCAAACCCAAATTTATTATTACTCGGCTATGTAAACAATAGGGCCGTACTTTAATCCCACCTCGCCCCACCCCCCCCCTTCCCCCCCCCCCCCTCTCTCTCTCTCTGCCGCCATTCCCCAAGGGCGGCGCTTTTTTTCACAACGCTTTTGTCTCGCAGCGATTGTTCTATTTGCAACTCCCTGATCTTCCCGAATCCAAGCCGCATAGTCAAGACATTTACTGGAGCAAATATCGTGTGTGCTTGGTGCGATTTGAGTAAATAGGGGGGACACATTAAAGGTGCACCGACTTCAGCGGAAAGTTTGAGAAACCATTTTAATAATTTTATTAAAATGGTTGGACTCAAGAAAGGGCAAAATCGTAGGTAAATTTCGAATTCGGCCTGAACAACTGGCATTAGCGAATGAGGAATTAGCTGCAATACTCCCCGCAAACGCTGATTTGCTCAACCTGAACTGGGCTGTATACGAAACGGCCCTCCACTTGAAACCTCAAGGTCCCAGAATGGGCTCATATGAGGTGAAAATGAGGAGACGTATCGCACAGCTCCAAGGAAAGATCGAAGAGACTCGGACACATGGGTCGCAAATTCAATGTGTGATTGATTTCATCACGAGTGGTAGGAGCTTCATAGCTTGAATTCGCAGAATAAGTGCGAACCTGCGCTACCATCATCACACATTGAATAAGACAATTCTTCTTGTCATTAAGGAGAGATTTGTCGAAAGAGTGCGAGTTCTGGGGACTGCGAAGCGGTCGTTGGAAAAACGATTGAGGCGAGTGGTTGAGAATACACTTTTTCACTCTGATCCCAATCGTTGGTTTAAACCGCCAACGCCAATGCCCGACAAGATGCCTTCGGTTGAGCAAGTTGAGGGGTTTTGGGGAGAATTGTATGGTCATGTCTCTGACCTCGTAAGAGACACTCCAGTCCTCAGGAAGTTCCGCGAAGCCTGTCAAGAACATCATAGACAATTTTATTATTATTATTATTATTATTATTATTATTATTATTATTATTATTATTATTATTATTATTATTATTATATAAAAATATGATCACTAGACGGTCCTCGAGGGTAATAATAATAATTATTATTATTATTAAATTATATTCGTAATAATAATAATAATTATCATTATTATTATCATTGTTTTGATATTTGTTTTTTAGTCGCTGGAGAATTCATAGAAATTGCGTTGGCACCTTGGGTCAAAATGTCGTAGAATGTTGAATTTGAAATGGCCGGATGTGACGTCATCTGTGAAATGAGGGTCCTATAGTAAAAAGGAGAGACGAAAGAAACTATCGCTATATATCGAAATTATCGAAAAGCGTAAGACCCAAACCGACGCGCCACCAGTGCTTGCGGCGGATAACGGAAGTGCGCATGCGCAACACGCGCCACCGGACTCGTTATAAGGAAAAAGGAATTTTCTGTGGAAATGTAATTTTTTGCCACACTTGTTTTGCTGTCGAAAAAATGGTGGGAATTTGTTCCCTGACGATTTAGGATACACGGTATTGCGTGTATGTCGATTTTCTGTTAAAAATAGGTAACAAATAATCTTTTAGTACTTATTAAACATTTGAAAATGAACTATTTGAACAATTCAGAGACATTAGTCACTCATTTATCATCCATTACAAGAATTCGTTTATCCCACAGTGAATGTAAGTTCAATCGCCAGGGTTGTAAGATTAGCATTTTATTTATTGATCAATATTTGCGTTTGAACTTTTCAGCGTAGGTCATTTTTTTATTGGGCTTGAATGTGTCTTCCGGGTTCAGGCGTACGACCTCAAACTGCAATTTGTCGACAGTGTTTATGAAGTTTTGAACCTCATCGCTGCATGGCAATCCGCGGCCTTTCGCCATTTCCAGGCAACTTATCAACTGAAACATTGTTTGGAAATTTTGTGTAATTTTTTGTCTCTTTTTTTATGCAAATTTTTGAAAATTGCGGAAACAGTCTTGAGAAAGAGGCAAAAATTCGGGTGAAGATTATTTTTTTTTTCAGCTCCCTATAATCTTACTTTGCTCAAATTAACTGGTGCACTTTTTGGCTCTGTTGATTTCAGGTACCTCTGGATATTTCTCACACACAATTCAGCCTGATCAATCGTCAAATTGTAACGGTCCGTATGGGCATGGTCCATACATGAAAGTCTCTCCTCCCAGTAATTATCGTAATTCGCATTGCGCTCCTCATCAATTTTACCTGAGAAAATAATCCAATTGCAGCGAATGTTGAGATGCAACCGGCGATAATTGAATTGAAAATCGAGGAAAAAAATGAGAAAAAAATTTGAAAAAAATAATATAAAAGTGACTGATTATCCTCTAAACTTTTTGCAAATTGATCGAAATTGTATCTGGGAAAAAGATTTAGAAAAAAAAGTTATAGGTGAGTAGAAAACATGAAGATTGGTCGTTTCTGCTCGAGATTACTTTCCAAGATTTTCTTTAGAAGTCGGATAACTCCCCACCGGGTGGTTCCAACGAAAAATGTTATGAGACACTTTTTGTAGAGAATCTTATTTCCGATAAAAAATGTTAATGGCAAATTTCTCTCAGATGACTCATTCTCGAGATAGATCGGAGATTTCAATCGACGGTAATTCTCAGAGGACGAGGGTCATGGCCCGCACGAACCCGCAACTTTGAGATGACCGTATGTCCTAAACTATGCAAGTTACGAGAAAAAGTTATACAACATAAATTGTGTATTTTTGGGAGAGGAACAATGTTCATTACACACTTTTTTTTCTATCTCTCACCGTTTTCATAGTACAGATCCGCAAAGATTTTAGAAATTCCAAAAAATTTTGAAATACTTGAAAATTACCAAAAAAATCGGGGAAATTAATTTTTAAAAAATTTCAAAAGAATTTTTACCTGTTTGAAGCCGCTTTACCAAATCCTCGCCGATGGTAAGTCCGTCAAATTCTGGTTTCGGAGGTTCTTTACCCAATTTACTCGCGCAGGAACTTTCGTCTTCGTTCATTTTCAATTTTTTTCGTCATTTCATAATTTGGCGGGCATTGGTGAATGAATTTTACGTGGCACAGGGAATTTGGAGTAAAAGGAAAATGAAAAATTGCAGATAACAGGTGACTGGCAAAATTTTGTAATTCCGTTTTTTTCTTTTATTACATACCATTCAAATTTAAAGTTCTTTCGCGCTTTCGTTTTTATGTAGAGTCCGGTGGCGCGTGCTGCGCACGCGCGCTTCAGTTTCCCGCCGCGCTGGCTGGTGGCGCGTCGGTTTCGGTCTTACGCTCTTCGATAATTGCGATATATAACGATAGTTTCTTTCGTCTCTCTTTTTTAGTATAGGACTAATCTTGGTTGACAAATTTTTGTGGGAAATATTTATCGGCGGTGGTTGAGGTCCCAATAATGTTCACCATATTCTCCGTTTTTACTGCCCCATCGAACCTGTTAATCCAATTTTTTTTATCATTTTTTTGTTTGCAAATCTTTGGCATTTTTAAAAATTTCAAATGACACTTGTCACTCAAAAAAAAAAAACAAAAAATCGGGAGGAACAAAAACAAAATTGCAAAATGTTGAAAAAAAAAGAAGTTCGTAAGTAGTTAAGGACCGATTAGTTGTAAAATAATGGATCTGAATATCAATTACTGACTTTTCCTTGAAACTTGTTATTCTCGAAGTCTGTTTTCTCAAATCGCTGCTCCCATTTTTCTGGATTTTCGAAGACATGGCCAAAGTGGAACTCCAGGGGGGCTACATGCTGCGAAATTATGTCCCTGAATATGAGTAATTATATTGTCAATTTTATTAGAAAAGAAAATTAATTTGGTGAAATACGAAAAAGGAGGAAATTTTTTCAAATTTTTTTCTTTGGTAATTCACGAAAGTTTAAAAAAATGAAAAAAAGACCAGAATTTCGTAAGTTTGGAATTCAATTCTTTTATTTTAAATCTACAAATTAAAATTTTTAAATCTACAAATTTCAAAAATTTCTAAAATTTCTAAAATTTCTAAAATTTCAAAAATTTCAAAAATTTCAAAAATTTCAAAAATTTCAAAAATTTCAAAAATTTCAAAAATTTCAAAAATTTCAAAAATTTCAAAAATTTCAAAAATTTCCAAAATTTCAAAAATTTCAAAAATTTCACAAATTTCAAAAATTTCAAAAATTTCAAAAATTTCAAAAATTTCAAAAATTTTAAAAATGTCAAAAATTTCAAAAATTTCAAAAATTTCAAAAATTTCACAAATTTCAAAAATTTCAAAAATTTCAAAAATTTCAAAAATTTCAAAAATTCCAAAAGTATTAATAAATTTCAGAAATAAAAAAAAAATTGTAGAAAATTACAAAAAATGTCAAAGTTTCACACTCAGAAGTTACAAAAAAATGGCATAAATCTCACTGAAAATAATGTCCCTTCCGTATAATTTCCACCATCTCATTTCTCGGTAATTCTTGGTCCACTTCCACTTTCAATTTTCCATCGTCGTCCATTAAAAATCTCGCATTGGCAATATTCACCCAAAAAATGGTCCCCAAAATAAATCCAGAAACGCTTTTTCTCATTCTTAAACGATCCTAAATTCAAATAAATTAATTTTCAATTTTAACTTTTTGATGAATGTCCGCTGACTGATTCTCCGATACTAAATCGATGATGCGATCAACCGAGAGCAATTGCATTGTCGTGCTCCAATTCTCTGAGAAAGTCCAAGCAAAAAACGAATTAACTTTTTGTAAATTTTCTCTGCGCAACAAAATTTTCTTTGCTTATTCAAAAACTAATAATTTTTTTAAACCTGGAAAACAAATTTTTCCACAATTTTCAAATTTATAAAATTGAAAAAAAATAAAAAATTCTGAAATTCAAAAAATTTGCAATTTTGGAATTTTCCAAGAACTTCAATTCTCGTTTAAATTTGAAAATTCCAAAATTGGTGGCAAAATATAGAGCACCTGGAACAGGTAAATTGGGAATGTTAATATTTTTAAAACGCTAAAATTATTAAAAAAAAAAATTTAATATCAGAAATTTTGCAAATGTCAAAAAATAGGATACCAAAAAATTCTAAAACTTTCATCGATTGATCCTCAATTTATGATTTATTCAGTAAAGCATTAACACTGGCAAAACTCTTCTAACAATAACTTATAATAGCTATGACTTAAGTACAACTTCATGACAAGTGGATGAAATAATCACAATGAATAATTTATGCCTAAAAACAGGAAACTTGCGATTTTTCGTGCGAATTTCAACCATCGAAAATTACTATCAATTGCATCACTTTTTAAGAAATATTTAGTGAATTTTTTGGTACAAGATGTTATGAGTTAGTCATCAATTCCACATAGCTATATTAGGAAAACAAAATTCGAAAAGCACAACACAAAATTGAAAAACAATTTTTTTTATTTTTCATTAAAACTTTTTTACCATCCTCAATCCCAAATTTGAATATTACAATAAAAATGAATTTCAAGAAAAATACAATTGCATATTACCAAAAAATTTAATTTCTCAAAATCTCAAACGTTAAACCGAAAAATTCAAAATTCAAAATTCAAAAATATGAAAAACTTTAAACCTCGTATTTCAATATCATGAAAAAGAAATTGTGAGAAACATTTTTGCGAAATACATTTTCTTTCCATGTGAACTTTTATTGCGAAAAAAAATTGCAAAACGATGAAAATTTTGCTATGACGTGTGAAGAAATTTTAGGGTATTTTTGAGTGATGCAAGTTTCCTATTTCAAAAGATTGGTCTATGGGGTGTAATAACTATTTTTCGCGCATTTGGCCACAGACTGCATTAGCTTGACGAATCCTGTGTCCTTAGGTTTCTCAAGACCCCGCAAAACTCGATTTTTCATTACTGAGACGAACTCGCGATTGCTCAGTTGGCCGTCCACTGAAACAAATAATGCCATAGGATTTAATGATTGCAGCATTATCAGATGAACATTTAGAGTATTGATTTCCTGAGAAAAAATTGACAAACAAATTTTGTTGTTTCCAAAATTTTGGAAAAATTCGAAAAATTTTTGGAAAAATTCGAAAAATTTTTAGAAAAATTCGAAATTTTTTTGGAAAAATTCGAAAAAATTTTGGAAAAATTCGAAAAAATTTTGGAACAATTCTAAAAATTTTCGAAAAATTTTCGAAAAAAAATTCTCGTCTGAAAACTTCGAAAAAGCGTAAAAATGTGAGAATTGCAAAAAAAAAATTTCAAGAATTGAAAAAATTTCCCATTTTCAAAAATCTCAAAAATGTTCAAATTTTGTTTAAATGTAAAAAAAATAGAGGATTGGTGAAAAAATGATATTTACGATTTTCGTCAAAAATTGTATAGACCACTTGGATGACATGATCGCTGAGGTCCACATGGGCGACAGTTTTTGCGACATGTTTAAGAGTTGCTTGATCAATGGAAGCTCCAGCAATATGGTAGAACGTCAATGCAGTGTCCACGTCATTGATGTTATTGAGAAAATGGAAGAACTTCATGTAGTCCTCTTTGTTGATGCCCCGAGGATTTTCCTTGAAACTCTTCTTCACTCTCTTCAACATTTTCTCCTTTTTCTTCTCGGGGTATCCTGCATAGGCCAACAATAATTCGGTGAAATCGGCTTCCGTGACGTTGCCATTGGCATCAGGGTTGCGCCTTTCAAACTGAAAAATGGTACCATTAGTTTTATCTCAACTGTCTTCTTCTTGTTCCTTTAATTTTAAAGAAAGCTATTTTCGTACTTTAATTTGGACAAATTTTTCCGAATTTACGAAATGGAGATTTTCAGCTTTTGCTAATTTTTCTACACAATTTTCAATTTCCTCCAAACTTTTTGACTTTCAAAAATTTGCCGCCAGTTTGGAAATGAAAATGATTGGAAACAGAAAAATTCTTCGTTAGTAAATTTTACCTCTAGGTTCAAGATCTCCTTTTGCAACTGCTCCTGGAAGTCCAGAAATTTTTCGATAGTCAATTTCTGGTTATTGGCTGGACCGAAAAAGTACGTAGTGAGGGCTGAGTTGACACCCTTAAACGTGTTCCCTGTATTGCCGTGATCTCGATGACGATTTCCGATACTCGTCTGCTGGCGAATTAGGGTGGCTACTTTACCGAATTCTTCTGAGTCCACGTCACCATCTCCGTTGAAATCGAACATTCGAAAAGCAATTTCGAAATGACGTCTTGACGCTGAAAAATCGAGAGATGATTTTTTGAATTAATGAAAAGTTTATAAATCTTTATATTCTCCAATTTTTTAAGTTGTTGTAATTTTCCAAATTTTTGTCATTTTTAAATTTTCGGAATTTTTTTTTTTAAATTCCAATTTTTTTGGAAATGTTAAATTTTTTTGAAATTTCAAACATGTTTGGAAGATTAAAATTTTTGGAATATTTTGGGAATTTATTCAAAACATTTTTTAAAAAAACGTTTTTTTTTTTGCATTTTTGAAATCTGCAAAATTTGCAAAAATTGACAATAGAGGAATATTTTAGAAAAAAAAAATTTCGAATAAGTTGAAATCGAAAATATATAGGGAACTTACTTGATAAAACTGTGAGGAGAAAAATATAATCGGAGAAAGTAATCAGTCCTGCACTTCCCAGTTTATAGAAAATGCTGTCTTCATTCAGTTCTAGCTCCAGTTTGTCTTGAATGCCCTGAGGGAAATTTCAAAAAATTATCATGAAAACCCCGAACAAAATTTGTTCCACTTTACATTAATTTTCATTAAGCTATGCCTTTTTTTACTTTCACATTTTTCACAATCTTCAAAAATTTGTGTTATTACATTTTTCTCTTAAATTGATATTTCGTCACCTATTACATAATTTGTAGAGAATAATATTGCAAAAATTACCTTGGGATCAAATCGTTTGTACTTGTCCAGTCCTAGCCCTAAAATTGGAAAACAAATATTAAAAAAATTTTTTTCAATAATTAAACAGATTTTGCATTCAATTTTTTTTATATCATCGTCTTAGAAGTAAAAATGCCTAAGTGCCTTCTTTGGATATTTCCATGAAAAAAAAAAATTAGGGCATTGAGAAAAATATAACTTCAGAGTAAAAAACTGGAAAATTTGAAAAAATTGATTGAAACATTTTGCACCTATTCAATTTAGAAAAATGCGAATTTTGGATTGGGAGTGGTCGAAAAAATTATGATTTCGAAATAAATTTTTTTTCGACCGTTTTAAATTTTTTTGGAAATTGTTAAAGATTTTTAAAAATCTGATTTTGGAAAAATCCACTCAAAATATTTTTTTTTTTCCTCGTGAACAAGGAAATTTTTTTTATGTGCATTTAAGACGATGATATACGTATACAGCTAATGACAAATTATGAGAAGTCTAGTGTTTACTCATGCTCAACAAAATTCGAGAAAAGCGCTGAAGAAATTAATTTCGAAAATGCTTATGAGTTGATCGGAAAAATTCCGGCAGAACTAGCGAAAAAATTTTGCGTGAAATTTTGCGGAAATGGACCTTGAATGTAATGATTGAATGAACTGGGTTTACGTGTAAATTAAATTCCTCAAAAAACTTGGTGAACAAAAAATTCATTCTAGAAGACCCCATGAAAAATTGTTCAACTTCTTTTTCACGTGGTCACCGAACAAATTTGTAGTTTCATTTGATGAACCTTAGCTTCACATATAATCCCATGATAATTCATGATTCAATAGACACTGACATATTACCATCGGGCTGTTTTACACCAGGAGTCAGTGATCTCAGAAAATCATCGGGCGTCATAAAAACCTCGTGGGCATCGTGAATCACAACTTGAAGTGTTGCAAAATATCGAAAGACTTTGTCCGGCGTTGAGTAATGTCTTATGCGATTTTCGTATTCAATTATCTTAATTTTTTTTTTTTTCATTGGTGCGTTCACAGCAAGCAATGTCCAGGGTTTTTAATAAGGCATGCGAAAAGAGATTTGTTAATTGTGGAAAATTGTAGTTACGGTGAGACGATCAAGGCCTTAGTTACTCAATTGTTAGTTCCATCACCAAACGTCAAAAATTTGAAATTTCAAAAATTTCAAATTCCCATTTTTTTGGTGATCGAAATGAAAGCTCAAATACAGGACAATATTCCAACTGGCACTTTCAATCAATCAATCAATTAATCGATCAATCAATCAATCAATCGATCAATCAATCGATCGATCAATCCATCAATCAATCGATCAATCAATCGATGAATCAATCGATCAAGCAATCGATCAATCAATCGATCGATCAATCGATCGATCAATCAATCGATCAATCAATCGATCAATCAATCGATCAATCAATCGATCAATCAATCGATGAATCAATCGATCAATCAATCATTCAATCAATTAGACGATCAATCAATCATTCAATCAATTAGACGATCAATCAAATACTGACACCAATATTCAAGCATAGCATATCAAGTCATATCAACTCATATCAGTGATCCCTCGAATTCAACACTCGACTTTACTCTTCTAATTGTTGCTTTACATTTGTTTTTTTTGTTTTCCAGTGTTTAAAAAAGACATTACCATCTGGTTGTTTCATGCCAGGGGTAATAGCCCTTAAGAAATCATCGGGTGTCATGTAGACCTCAGTACCTTCCATGCTCGATACTCTGACTGTCGCGAAATACCGAAAGATTTTGTCTGGCGTTGAATACGATCTCATCCTATTTTCGTACTCTATTATCTGCAAGAATGCTTCAATATTTGATCATCAATGATCCAATACAGGTGTAAATATTTGTTTTTACATTTTTGAAAATCCAAATATGCAAGAATCTTTGGAAAACTGAAATTTTTACGACCACTGTGAAAATTGTACAGGTTCAAAGTTATTTTTAAGTAGTTACACAGTTTGATTAGTTAGTGTGGTGTTGAATACGATGTTATCCTATTTAATTACCCCTTTAATCCTTAATCCTTCGATATTAGATCATTAGTGATGGAAACACGGAATATGGAAATACAGAAAAATTTTGAGGCTCTTCAGAAAATTGGATTTTCGGAATACTCTTTAAAATTGAATTTCGAAATCGTGGAAATTTTAGGGCCTCTTATACGTTTGATGAGCAGCTTTCTCAATTCTTAGCAATCGAAGAATTTTTAGAAATTTTAAAATTGGTTTAGACTCGAATACTTAATTTTTTTTTAATATTGAAAATATTTATAAAGAAATTTATAGGAAAATGTTATTGAGAAATTAAAATAAAATCCCACTTATAATGACAAATTGGATAATAAACTGCACTCGAAAAATTCGGAATACTCGAAATCTTCGGAACTTTCGAAATTTCGAAAAAATTTCAATAGTTGAGAAAATCTGAAATTCGTTTCGTTTTTTTAACGAATTTCCTCATTTCACGGTTTTTTTCTATCGCCTTAATTTTAACAATTCCCATGATTTTCGAATTCGATTTTTTTCTTCAACAACGTACAAAGATCAATGACAACTTTAGGATTTGGGAAAATCTGGGATGGGATGTTAAAATTTTGGGTTTGGATGAAAAAAATGCTGAGTTGGCTCGCACTCTGCTCTCAAATTCTTGGGGATATTAAGAATTAATTAATCCAGTCACTCATTTTCTAACTAACATTCAGAATTCCCAATTTTTTTTTTTTTAATTTGGAAATATAAAATTATTTCTTATTGATTCTTGCCGTTGCAAATCTAATTTTGGGGGGGGGGCTGCTTTTTCGAGGGATCTCGGATTCTCAGAAATTATCAAAAATTTCTATTTTTTGAAGGGTAATTTGTGAAAAGAAAAAAAAATCCAAATCCCTTCAAACATGCAATCTCATAATTTCAAAATGTTGCAATATTTCGAATTCCCAAGATTCCCGAAGAGTAAAATTTTTCTGTAATTTGTCCCTCCATGTTGTCAACAATAATCTCTTTATTACAGTTATAATAATAGTGAGCTTTAGCCAACTAATTCATAATTAATTATTCCACCTTGCGATCGCGAAATCCAACTTTTTGCTTCTTCTTTTTCTTCTTGTGCTCATCAGAATTTTCCATTACTGCATTTTCGTCAGAGGTTTCCTCATCCTGGAGCATTTCTGCAGCATCCACCTTTGGGAACATTAGTTCCTTCACCCTGGAACGAAAAAAAAAATATATTAAAAAAAATTGAGAAATGATGTCAACAAAAATTGTCCAATCCATTTCAATCCCACAAATTTTAAATCCTAAAATTTGTTGTACTCATGTGGGAAAACTTGTAGTGAATTCTAGAAAGTTTGTCATAATTTCGAAAAATTTTCGTGCATTAAAAAATATTCCACGAAGTTCCAAAAAAATTTATAGAACTTTAGACATTAATAGAAAATTCATGCAATTTTTTACCCTTTCCAGTTTACCCATGGGGCCATCATTCCGACCATGATAAATGCAGTCCAAATGCCAAGTCCCCTGCTGACTTGGCGATTATCGCCATGTCCAAAGCCTCGGAAACCTCGAGCCTGGATTGCTCGGTGAGTTTCAATTTTTTTATGAAGTCGCGCACATGGTGGAGCAAGTAGTAGGGTCCTTACGTCCGGGAGGACTTTCTGAAGTTGTACCAAATGCCTGCTGCGTGCCAGAATCATTTTTCACTATTTTTTTTTTCGAGCCAATGCACCTCTGCTACTGATCTGTATTGAAACAAAATATCAGTAAATTTATTTAGTTCGAGGGTAAAATTTTTCGACAGAAAATTTGATTTCGAAAGTTTAGAAAAATTTCGAAAATTTTTGAGTTCTGGAATTTTGAAAATTTGAAATCGTACGAAATTTTTGAGCAGTACTGAATTTCAAAAAGTCGGAAATTTTGGAAATTCGAAAAATTTCGAAATTTGACAGAATTACGAAAATTAAATTTTTTTAAAACTTCGAAAAGTTTTGCGAAAATGTGGAAATTTTGGAAAATTTGTACAAGCTCAATAATTGTAAAAGTGCCAAGAATGCCAAAAATGGGAAACCAAAGAATAATTCAAAAAAATTCAGAATTCTTCAAATTCCGAACATTTTGTAAATTGCAAAAAAAACAAAATTTCTAAATATAAAAATCTTTGTGATTACGAAAAAATTTAGCGAACTGAAAATTCTTGATTACTAAGATTTATCACTTATCAGATTCAAAACAAAATTTAAAAATAAACTTCAACTTTCGAACGACACTGGACAGTTTTGGTTGGACTACTTTCCCATTTTTGAGGCGTAATTTATTTAGTTTTGTTGTAACCACGTGTTTCGCGTTTTTAAAAAACTGAATTAACACCAAAATCAACATCACTCACCCTTTTCGATCATCCTTTAATTTATTTCCGAAATTTCCCGACTTTTCGAGATGATAATCCGGGGAAAGAACCCTCTGGACTTCGGTAAATACGTCACTAACCAAAAAACAAGAACTACGAATTCAAACCTGGCGCCCCCTACCAAGCCGCCATCTTGGCTCAGTCTCTTCTCTCATTGGTGCAAATGTGGGTCGCGAGAATCAACAATTTCAAAAGAAATAGGCCAGGAGATTCCACAAGTAATCGAAAAACAGTCCAAAAATTTTAAATTCAAATTTCAAAAAACGAAAAAAATCGACAAAATTAAAACATTTCAAATTCAAAAAAATGTCAAGTTTTACTAATACGAATTTCGAATACATTTATAAACCCAGAAAATCCTGATCCATTGGCCCCGCCCCTTTCGCCAATCCCCTTTAGAAGTTTCTGAAAATGTCAAAAAATGTTAAAAATTTGAGCCGGTAAAAAGTTTCAAATAGCTATTTATTTACAAAATTAAAAAAAAACTTTTTTATTCCTTCTGCAGAACTATGTCCGAGAAAAAAAACTGATGAATGTCTATAATAAAATATCCAGAAGGACTCATTGAAATCTGGCGCCCTCTATGGCCACGCCCCCTTCGCCAATCCTCACTCCGGATTGGTCCAACACCACATTCACGGCTTTCAGTACAGCTTCGCCTCTCGAAAGCGGCTTCTCATCGGATGTGATGCATTTACGTGTGAGCTCGTGTCAGTCTGGAAGTTTGTAGTGATGTGGAACTCGAAAATTAAAACATGGTAGTCAAAATATCGATGGAATATTTGTTAATCGTGATTGTGGGGTTTTGCAGTATTGCTCCATGCGCTCCAAAAATCTCGGACAAGAGACTATGTTACGATGACGAATGCTCCGGTAATTGAAGCCATAGTTTCTTAATTGGAGATCAACATAATTCTCCGCTGTTTACGGGAAAAAAATGTTTGAATTTTCGGAAATTAAAACAACACTGATCTTGCCTTCTACCAGTTTTTTTTTCGTTTTTTTTTTTCGTTTTTTTTTTTCGTTTTTTTTTTCGTTTTTTTTTTTTTTTTTTTTTTTTTTTTTTTAAATCTACAACAAGTAGTTTTACTTTTCGAAAATTCAAAAATTTATGATCAGGTAAAAAAAAATGTTTTTCAGGTTTACGAATTTTTCACCAATTTCGAAAAATTTGGATGAGTCAAAAGTTTCTGAACTATCATTTTTTTGTTTGGTATTTTTTAATTGAGAGCAATGTTATGTTGGGTAGAATTTTTTTTTTTTTTTTTTGACTGATGGAGAAAATGTTTATTTGGCGCGTCCCCACTTTGGCTTTGCTTATGTAAAATTAGTTGTTGAATGGGAGGAAAATTGGAAAATTTTTGAATTTCTCCTTTTAACAGTCATTGTACGGTCATTATTTCGTAATTTAGTCAAATGTTGAGTGCATCAACGTACAAAGTACAAACTGCAAATTAATGACTGAATAATTACCCAAAGGAGGAGGGGAAGGGATAAGGAAGAAAATATTGAGCTCGTTACATATTTCAGAAAAAAAAAACAAAAATTAAAAATCCAAGAATTTCGAAACTTCCAGAAACATCGAAAATTTCAAATATTCAAAATCTTCATAAATCTCAAATCAAATAAAATCGTGGAAATTTCTGCAAAAAAAATTGCAAAAAAACCATGACAATTCCAAAATAAAAAAACAAAAAAATTACGATTTTTGAAAAAAAAAATATGTGGAAAAATTCCTAAAATAACAAATTCGAATGAACTAAAATTTCCTGTTTTTTCAGTTCCCATAGCTGAGGCCAAAACACTGACTGTCTACCACTCCAGGGACAAGGACATCCTGTCATTTCCCACAAATGTGGACGTCACAGTTTTCAGCAAGGAAGCCGGAAGTAGAAATGACCTCTGGGGGGTGGAAATTTTGGGTCAACGGGGATACGCACCGAAGCGTTTCATCCGCGAGAAGAAAGTTCTCCACCGTCCAGAGCTGCTCCGCGAAGTACCAACTGAGAGAATAGTTCCTGAAAACACTTCTCAGGTAAAAAAAAAAAAAAAAAAATGAATTTTACAGAAAATTTTTTTCGAACTTCAAAAATGAACAAAAAAAAAAGCTAAAATTTCTGAACCAAAAATACAGAAAAATTCTAAAAAAAAAAAAAAAAAAAAAAATAGGACGAAAAAATACAAAAATAAAAATTATGAATTACTAATTTTCAGGACCACAATGTTGCTGAAGAAAAAGGAACCGAGAACGCGGTCAGTTCGAGTCCCTCGATCGAAGCATCCCCCTCCTTCGAGATCGTGGACGGTACAACCCTGCACTTCTCCGATGACTCAAACTCCCAGGAGCCCGCCCAAAGTTACTCAACAAGAACTCTCGAGACCGAGGAGCAGCCAATTTTGAGTGTCCACCCAAACGTCCTAAGTAGTGAATACCACATCAAGGAAGGCCCCTCTTCAGCGACTGAAAATCCCCCCTCAACCCTTGAAACTCCAGCTCCCCCACCTGAAACTTCAACATCAGCTACCAAAGAAGAGCCTGAAACTCCGAACCTAATCGAAAAATTCAATAAGAACGAGCTAAAACCAGAAATTGAAGACCAAACTGCTGAACCTGAAAAATCGACTGATGAAGAAATTCCGGAAAAAATTGAGAAAGCACCCGAACCTGAAAGCTCTGAACCTGAACCAGTGTCAGAAGAAAAATCAACTGAGAGTGCAGAAAGCTCAGCAACACCTCAGAATTATCTGACCAGTGCTTTCCAAACGATGACGTCAATGTTCGATGCTTTATCAACAACTGAATCTCCATTGGATAAATCTGATGTAATTGAAGATCAAAATTCTGAGGTTGTCGAGGAAAAAATTCCGGAATATCCTGAGCCAGTAGAACTACCTGAAAAAAATCCCGAACCTGTTCAAGAACCCGAAGAAGAGCCTGAGCCGGTAGAAAAACCTGAGGAAGATCCTGAGCCTGTAGAAAAATCTGAGGAAGATCCTGAGCCTGTAGAAAAACCTGAGGAAGATCCTGAGCCTGTAGCAATGCCTGCAAACGTTCCTGAAAAAAATTCTGAGAGCCCGATAACACCTGAAAAAGTACCTGAAAATATTCCCGAAATTCAGGTGGGACCTGAAAAAAATTCTGAGCCTCAAGAAATTACTGATCAAATCCCTGAACACAATCCTGAGATCCAAGTGAAGCCTGAACACGATCCTGAGCCTGTAGTATCGCCTGAAAAAAATCCTGAAACTCGAGAAGAAATCCCTGAACCTCAGCTGAGTCCTGGAAAAAATCCTGAAGCTCAAATAAATCCTGAAAAAAATTCCGAAGCTCAGGTAGTGCCTGAAATAATTCCTGAAGCTCAAATAAATTCTGAAAAAAATTCCGAAGCTCAGATAATAACTGTCACAGTGTCAGAAGCTCAGGTAGTGCCTGAAAAAAATCCTGAACCCGTTCAAGTACCTGAAAAAATTCCTGAAGCTGAGGAAAAAAATTTAGACACAGTTATTGAGGCTCAGGAAATTGTGCCTGAGGAAATTAATAATTCCACAATTGAGATATTTTCGGGAGAGCCTGAATATAATTCGACGTCGGAAAATCAGGCACAAGGTGGAAACAATTTTGCAGCTAATGAAGTAGGTGGTGGTGAATTGAGGGAGCAGGGATTTGAGGAGATTGAGGGGCAGCCTGGCATCAACACTAATGATGAACAATCAGGTCCTAGCCAAGTCGATATCAACAAGGTCCTAAACTTCAATGGGTTTCCCCATAGAAATCTTTTGAATGTTGAAAGTCGACGGGGAAAAGATAGTGAGTTCATTTTAGTAATTTAATTCAATATTTAATTGAATGTGGACAAAAATATTTTTTGGGGGAATTAAGGGTGTTGAGATTTTTTGAATTTAAAAAAATGATCTTAAAAAAAAAAAAAATTGATGCTAAAATATTTTTCAGACATGGGAAAAAATGGAGAACACTTTTCACCAGATGTTTCAAATGCAGATCCAGTTTTGTCAGAATCTGGCAAGCTATCTGAAGGAGTTCCCCAACATTCAGATTCAGAGGCTGAGGTCCCAACTTTAGAAAATTTCGGGGCAATTGAACCACAGGTAACAGTGGATGCTTGTGATGCAGATGGAACCTGTCCATATCCTTCAGAACAACCGGAAATATTGGATGAAGATACTTCTTACGACACAGCTATGGACTCGGCTATTAAATTCACAAGGAATTATTGGGAAGCCATGTCCTACGTCGCCCTGACCGCTTTAACCACTCTGCTTTTCTCCCTGGGATATTACTACATCGAAAATCGAAGGAGGGATCAAGAATTCATCGCGAAAATCAATAAATTGGAGAAGGAGTTGTTGGTGGCTTCGAAAGAGTGCAGCACATTGGATGATACGTTAAAGTCGACCAAAACTAAGGTAAGCGACAACAAGTAGGAGAGGCAACTGTTAGCACTTTTTGAGCGACATTTAAACGTTGAAATTTTCAATTTTCATAACAGATTTGAATTGCATGTACTGATCTTGGGACGCGTAAAGCCACCTTGCGTTTCATAATGTCGTGGAGTTTGAACTCCCTAAAATGATGAAATAAAATCACAAAATTTATGCCAATATGTTTATTGACAGTGTTGTTTTTGCAGTTGACATCGATTGAGGACGAGTCCTTCGGCTCCAACGAGATGGTTCTTTCCCTCAAGACAGAGTTGGATGTTGCCCACGTAAGTATTACTGATCCCTATCATAAACTAGTCGCGTAAATGTTAACTTTGGCCATAATCAAAAAAAGTTAATTTCACTTTTTTGGCCCAAAATCGACGGGACTATTTTCTGGGGGTTCCTATTGGATATTATCAACGCTCACGGGGCCAAACATTTACTTTTTAGAAAATTAAGTTTACCTCCCCATAAGGTCCCAATGTTAAATTTGGCCAAAATCGAAAAAAATTAATTTCACTTTTTCGCCGCAAAATCGAGGGAAATATCTTCTGGGGGTTCCTATTGAATAGTATCAACGCACACGGGGCCAAAAATTCAATTTTAAAAAAATTAAGTTTGCCTCCCCATAAGGTCCCAATGTTAAATTTGGCCAAAATCGAAAAAAATTAATTTCACTTTTTCGACCCAAAATCGACGGAAATATCTCCCTGTGGATCCAATTAAATACCTCAATTTTTATACCCCAATTCTCAATGAGCTCTTCAATTTTCCTAGAAAGCAAAATCGGACTTGGAAGATCAGGTTTCCTCCCTCGAGAAAGATCTAGAAGGTGCAACAGAGGCAGGTCTGGAGCTTGAGCGGATGCTGCGTGAGATTCTTGCTTCGAATAGTGCAGAAAATCCCCTGGCGAAGTCAGTGGAAGATCTGCAAACCCGTCTGACAGCTCAACAATCAGCCAACGAGTCCCTAACATCAGCTCTTCACTCCAAGAGTCAAGAATTAGAGACAGCTACAACAGAGCTGTCCTACTTCACTGGAAAATGCGAAAAAGTTGAGATCGAATTAGCTCGACTGACTGAAGATCTTACCAAAGAGAGAGAAGTCATAAAAAATCTCCAGGAAGAGACCTCTGGTAGAATTTTCGAGCTGGAAAAGAAGGTCAAAGAAATTTTTTTTGTTATTGTGTTTGATATTTTTTGTCTTTTGTGTTCAAGAATTTCTAAATAATTTTTTTTTTTAAATTCCTAAAATTTCAAAATCTTTAGAATATCAAAATTTCCAAAATCTCAAAAAAATTTCAAATTTTTTAAAATTTTCAAAAAGTTTCGAAATTTTCAAAAATTTTCGAAATTTTTCAAAATTTTCGAAATTTTTCAAAATTTTCAAAAATTTTCAAAAATTTCAAACTTATTTAAATCACTAAAAATACAAATATTTGTGAGAAGCATATAATGAAATGAATCTCTAATCAAATTTTTTTTGAAAATACCTTCAGATGAGAGACGTATCTTCAGAAAAAATCAATCTCCGCAAGCAGCTGCAAGGTAAAGAGATGGAGTTGCGAGACCTCCTGGATGTTATAAAGCAATCTAACACACACAACATAGATTTTGAAAAATTGGCGGACGTGTCTCACGTGAAAGCTGAGGCAATTCAGCTTAAGGAGGAGAGAGATGAGCTCCAGATCAGGCTCAGTGAGGTTGAGGGGGCCCACGAGCTCATGGAGGAGCACATGAAGGTTTCAACGAAATTAATTTATTCCTTCACTTCATGTTCAAAATTTGAAAAAAAAAAAGTTCAAAATTTGAAAAAAAAAAAGTTCAAAATTTGAAGAAAAAAAAAAGTTCAAAATTTGAAAAAAAAAAAATTGTTCAAAATTTGAAGAAAAAAAAAAGTTCAAAATTTGAAAAAAAAAAAAATTGTTCAAAATTTGAAAAAAAAGAAAAGAAAAAAAATTGAAAAATTAATTTCAGGGAAGAATTAATCAATTAATTTTTGTGCCATTTTTTTCAATCCAGGTTGTCAATGAGGAAGTCAAGTCCTTAAGTGACCAGTGCAAATTAGCCGAGAAGGAGAAGAGGGAGGCTGAGACGAGATTGGAGGTCCTCTCGAATTTTTTCAAAGAAAAAGAAGCTGAGAGGCAGAAAGAGGAAGCCACGTGGCTGCAAAAGCAGGGCGAAGTGTCGTCCACCGTTGAAAGACTTCAGACTATGCATAACGAAATTCTAGGATATAAGCAACAAATTGAGGGACTCAAAAGAGAAATTCTGGACCAAGAGAGGGAGTACAAGGGACAAATCACGGGGCTCGAGGCCAAGGCGCATGAACACTGGGTGCAATTTTTTTTTCATTTTAATCCTTCTTTCGAGTTCAAGAATTTCAAAGATTTAAAAAAAAAAAAATTTTATTCACTCCCAATTTTTTTCGATTTTCTGAAAAATCGAAAAAAATTTCCATTCGAAATTCTAAAAATTTCGAAAACTTCCAAAATTTCAGAAATACTAAAATGTTTAAAAATATCAAAATTTGATAATTTTATCGTAAGCACTATTAGAAAAAAATCAAAATTTTAGAAATTGAAAATAAACTCGAAATTGTTAAAATATCAAAATTTGTCAAATTTTCCAAATCTCAAAATGCAAAAAAAAAAATTATTAATGAAAAATTCTCATTCCAATAAAATACAAATATAATTGGAATACAAAATTACAAAATTTTGATAAACGTAATTTTTGAAAATTTCGAAAATTTCCGAAATTTGACAAACGTTAAAATATTCACAATTTTAATCCTTTTTTTGTAATATTTTTTAGGTGCTTGCGCGTCAAAACGAACGACGTCTCGAGGAGTCAAAGTCTGAGTCTGCACAGTTGCGGAATCGCTTGACGTTGGTGGAGAAAAGCTTCAATGACGCGGAGGCCGACGTGAAAGTACACCGTAAGTGTTTGCCTCCTATGTCCACTCTCTGCATAAGTGTGTCTTCGCCGCGCGTCAGCTTTCAGCAAATATCTCGGAATTGAATGAATATAGCGTCATTTTCATATAAACCTTTTTTGTAGAGCAAGATGAGACCTACAAATTTGTATAACAACAAATTTCTGTATCTTTCTTAGTTTTCGAGATATTGAGTAAAAGCTGAGGTGAAGGTATGGAGAGATTTAACTGGATAGATCAATTCGCTGCTGAACATGTTATTATTAACACGCACACACACACGTACGGAGAATCACATTAACTCAACATAATGCATCCATGTTTTCCAACAGCTCTACCGCTGGCGAATATCAAATACCCAATCTAGGGTTGGGTCCATTGCTCTTTTGGGGCTATCTCAAAATCCTTGGAAAAAATTTTCTTTTGGCGCTTCACAAATTTTTGTACCTGTAGATTTCCCTGGAAATATTCGGAATTTTTTTCGTAGCCCTCAAATTTCGAGATATCCTCAAAAATATATTATTTTTTTTTCTTTATATGCCCCAATTTTTTGCATTTCTGATGTTAAGCGGATGCGATGCAGAAATTTCACCCATTTTTGTTTTTTTTTTCCTCACTTGGGCACTTTCCAAAAATTCCAAATTTTGTTCCCACATTCAAAAAATGTTTAAGCTTAAAAAACACTTTAGACATTAAAAAATTTCGTTAGTTTCAAAAAATTTTGAGGTTTCAAAAATATCAAAATTTTGCAGATCTTCGAAAATATGAAAAACTCCCAAATTTCGAAATTTTTTACAAATCGCAAAAATAGGGTGAGTGTCCCAGTTAACGCTTTTGGCGCCCATTTTACCCCAGGTTTGGAGGCGAACGGAGAGACAGGGCCGTTGTATTTGGGAGCAGAGTCATCGAGTTCGCCGATAATGTTTTCTGTGCCTGGTGGACCACCGCCTCCTCCCCCCTCCTACTTGTACGGTCCACCATTGCCCCCGTATATGCCCCCACCTCTCCCACCCCCAGGACTGCCGCCGTACGACATAAGTCAGCGTCCACCCCCCCTGGGGGGTAGATTAGCCTCACCACCCCCCATGCCCCCCCTGCCACCCTCAGGGAGATACGATGGACCTGGATCACTCTCCCCACCCCCCCACTCACCCCCCTTAGTCCCATACAGAAATTTTCCCCCCTTCAGCAATGAGAGACTCCCCCTACCACCATCCTGGGGCGACGACCTGGGCAGAACGGGCTTTCACCCCTTTCATCGGGACCAGAGATCGAGAGAAAAAGGTTTGTAAAAGCGGGGACTCTCCAGGGAACATACAGGCCGGAAAATGGCGAATCTTCGGGGGCTACAACTCTCTAGGTCCACAAAAAAAAAAATGAATTTGAAAAAATTCACGTAAATTTTTGGAGAAAATTTTTTTTTTTTTTGCGCTTAAAATTTTAATAATTTTTTTTTTTTTTATTAAGTTTGTTTTTTTAATAAGAAAATTTTGTTTTCGAAAATTGAGAAGAAAAAATGGAGAATTTTAAATCAAAAATGTCGAATATTTCAAAAATTGAATTTAAAAAAAAAACGTTTTCACAAATTTCGAAAAAAAAAATTTTGACAAAATTACAAAAAAATTTTCAAAATTCGAAGAATTTGAGGAAAATTGGACATTTCTCAGTTTTTGAGAATTTTAGAGTTTACATTTATCTCCACCTGAAATATGTAAAAAAAATGGAAACTTGAAAATCTCAAGTTTTTCGAAATTCGAAAAAATGTGAAAAAATTTCGGGGCGTCACTTCGTTTCTAGACAAATTAATTTTTTTCCATAAATTTGATAGAGGCACAACAATTTGACCCATGGAGATTCGTTATTTCCTGACTGTTCTTTTTCCCTCGAGCCTCCAGATTTCTTTTCAGCATCCTGCATCTCTAGGGACTAGCATCTGGCCCAAAAAAAAATTGCACTTTCATGATCTCAATTTCTCTTTTTTTTCTTTCACTGTCATTGCATGCAAGGACGCAAACATTTCTCCAAAATACGACAATTTTGGAGTACCATGGAGGG
The DNA here is from genome assembly GCA_026005395.1 of Asobara japonica. Taxonomy (NCBI): domain Eukaryota; kingdom Metazoa; phylum Arthropoda; class Insecta; order Hymenoptera; family Braconidae; genus Asobara; species Asobara japonica. The sequence continues at coordinate 2,887,438 of BQMI01000352.1, read as the reverse complement.
ACTAAACCATAGCACTTCCAATCCCGTCATTCATACGATTAATAATAATGACGATTGAGGAGATTCGCGTCAGGTTGACAATTGATTTATCTACAGCTAGTAAATTAATTTTGCTAGTCCCTTATCAGCATTAACAATTTTTATGTTTCATTGGCAATATTTGGTGATGTGGAAAAAGAGTGACCGATGTTCAAAGCATCCAAAAATTTTGAATTTTTTCGAATTTTGAATTTTTTTTCTTTTTTTTTTATTTGATTTTTTTCTTCTTTTTTTCGAATTTTAAAAACAAAAAAATTTCGAATAAAATTTTTTTTTCAATTTTTTGAAAATTGAAGTGTGAATTTTTTTGAATTTTTTCGAATTTTAAAATCCTTTATTTTTGTAGAATTTAGAATTTTTTTATTTTTTTTTAAATTTGCATTTTTTTCTTTTTTTTAAGTTTTGAAAAAAAAAATCGAATTAATTTTTTTTTCCAATTTTTCGAAATTTTTGACTTCATTGAAATTTGCTGCTCGCAAATTTTGCAAAAATTGTGAGTTATTTTATGAAATAATTTAAAATCATTAATGCACAAAAACAAACACACTCCCAAAGTATCTTAGACGACTAGTACTCACTATAAAAACTGCTTTGCTGTCCGCAAGTTCCCTCATCATCTCAAAAGTTCATTACTAATCATTTATTCTTTTTTTAGGCTCCTTACATTCATCCGGTGAATCATTGGACAAATCTCATCATAGCGGAAAAGTCTAAGTCTCATTTCGTTTTACAAAAATTGGTCAAATTTAATGTCAAAGATGTAACAATTCCATTGTACAGTAATAGGAATACACATAATCGAGACTCAAGTGAACCTCGAGTCTTCGGAGCAATAACAATTGTTATTTACACTGCAAATGTGCATTTTTTTTCGTGAATTTTTTTCTGTAAATCCGGTCTAGGTACTTCTTTTCCTTGAGACTTTGTGCTGTTTCAGTCGTATGAGTAAATAATGCAGATCAATTTTGTAAAGTAATCGGCAAAGATTACAAAATTTATGATGAATAATTTGTTACGAATACTGTACGTTAATATTGTTGCAAGTGACTGTAATGAATGAATAAATCATTAATATATATTTAATAATAATGCGCCATTGGAATTTTTGGGAGGGAGATGGGAGATCTACTGCGCATGCGCAGTACGATATATTTTTCAATTAAAATTTTTTTTTTAATTTTCCGTTAATTTTTTTCTCTTTGCAATTTTTTTTAGTTTTTGATTTTTTTTATTTTTTAATTAAAAAAAAAAATTAGAATTTTTAATTAAATTTTTTTTTCATTTCTAATGCAATTTTTTTTTGTATTGAAAAAAAATTGCACTGTAAAAAAATCGAAACAAAATGTTTTGAGGTGTTAAAGTTAAATGATAGAATTAAGGGACTAATGGATTGTTTTAAAAATTATATTTATAAATGAATAATTGAGGATATAACATATTTTACAAGAACCAGTTGAAAACTGCACTCAGGAATGCCATAAATGCTTTTTTACATTATTTATAGTAAAATTTTGATAGAACCTAGAGTACCTTTACGGTGACCCCCCCCCCCTCCCCCACGACATATTGTCAACTGTAAGACTTAACTACGCCACAAAAACAACGAAAAATATGAAGAAAAATATGAGAACTGCAAATATCTTGATCATCAGCCAACGATTATTCGTTACTGATTGAAAATATTTTAGAATTTCCGTGTGTGCTGCCTCCACGTTCAATTCCGCGTCTTCAATATTACTATCTATCCTGAAAAAAAAATAAAAAATTATGGTCAATGAATTTTGCCCACATTTTGAAAAAAAAAAACGACTCCAAAAAATTTTGATTTTTGGATTATATTCGAAAAATTTCAATCCCTAATTTTTTAGAGAAATTTTCATTAAAAAAAATTTTTTATTGCAGAATATTTTTGGTTAAAAAAATTACAAATATTTGCACTTAGACCTCAATTTTTTTAACCATTGGAAAAGAAAATTGGAGCTCAAAGATTTTGAAATTTTCAGACAGTTTTAATTGAAAAATATTCAAAATATTTGAAATATCAATTTTTTGGAATTTTGGAATTTTGAAAACTTTTGAAATTTTAGAATAGTCAAAAATATTCAAAAACTAAAGTTCAAAAAAAAGGTTCTATGAAAACTAAAAATAAAACCGTGAAATTGGAACAAATTTATAACTTAAAAATTTTCAGAAATTTTTCGTTTTTTTCCCCAGTTTTTAAATTGGAAAATTGAGTTATTACCTCTCGACCATTTCTTCTTGCTCCTTCACCATATGAGCAAGTTGTTGAAATATTCCTCCGAGCTCTACAATTGTAGATTCAATGTTTTGCATCGTGTCGGCTCTGGATGCGGCGTACGCGTCCTGAAAGAAAAATTTAAAAACAAATTTTTAATTGCAAGAAAAGCAATCTTAAAAATTAAAAATTGAGGAAAAAAATGCATAACAACTTACACTATCATCACGCATAGTTTTTTGCAGCATCATTTGCCTGGGATCGGGATCGAAATCGATACTAACAGCTGTACTCGAGTCTTGTTCCTGAAGAAGTATCGATTGCTGTCCGCTCATGACACTTGGTGGTAATTTCGTTGATACATGACCTTGAGTAAATTGTTCTCGTCTGCTCTGCTCTTCCCTCATGTTCTGAAACCAGTTATTTTTTTTATTTTTTTTTTCTATTTTTTATTTTTTTTTATTTTCTATTTTTGTTTAATTTTTTTCAAAATTTTTTACTTTTTTTTTTATTAAAAAAAAAAAAAATTCTAATCAGATCAAGCCCTGAACAAATTAAAAAAATCTGGATTTTGTAATTTTAACACAAAAACTGTAAAAAAAAAAAACAAATTTTGCGATGTAAAAAAATCAGGACTTGTAAAAATTTGAGGAAAAAAAAATTCAGAATTGTGAAAATGGAATTTCACCTTAACTCGTTAATCTGAAAATTGTAGAAAATTGAGGGAAAAATACACACCTCAGAGCGAACTTCGAGAACACTTTTAAAATGATTTGACATATTTGCGAGTTTGGATTGCAAAGCAACGACGACTGAAGACGAGTGTGATGAGATGTGATGTCCCTGGGAAGATGACTCCCTCTGCTTTCTGCCGAGCTCCTGGAGTTGAGCAATCTGCTTGTTCAGACTGTTCAGGTCCATTTTTATGATATTCGTGAGCTCCTCGATCTCCAGTTGTCGATCGTCGAAAATCGACTTCTTTTTTGCCACTAAAATCAGACAAAAACATCAGATAGATCACAAATTTTTGACTAAAATTTATTTTTCTACACGATTTCCTTTTTTCTTTTTTTTTTACTTATTAACACAAACATCAATTTTACGAACCTTACTAGCTCTATTACTTCCAGATTTTTTTTTATTTCAAAAAGTTTTCAATTCGAACAACTTTTAAAATCTTTTTTTGACAATTTTTTTTAAATCTTTTTTGAAATTTTTTTTTTGAAAATTTTTTTCGAAAACTTTTGTTGAAATCTTTTTTTGAAATCTTTTTTGAATTTTTTTTTCAGAACTTTTTTTGAAAACTCTTCTTAAAAACTTTTGAAATTTGAAAATTTTAATGCCAACAAACTCGAAAATTGTGATACCAACAAAATCCAAATTTTGCTACCAACAAAATCAAAAATTTTGCTACCAACAAAATCGAAATTTTGAGACCAACAAAATCAAAAATTTTGCTACCAACAAAATCGAAATTTTGAGACCAACAAAATCAAAAATTTTGCTACCAACAAAATCGAAATTTTGAGACCAACAAAATCGAAATTTTGAGACCAACAAAATCGAAATTTTGAGACCAACAAAATCAAAAATTTTGCTACCAACAAAATCAAAAATTTTGATACCAACAAAATCGAAATTTTGCTACCAACAAAATCGAAATTTTGAGACCAACAAAATCCAAAATTTTCATACCAACAAAATCGAAATTTTGAGACCAACAAAATCAAAAATTTTGCTACCAACAAAATCAAAAATTTTGCTACCAACAAAATCGAAATTTTGCTACCAACAAAATCGAAATTTTGAGACCAACAAAATCCAAAATTTTCATACCAACAAAATCGAAATTTTGAGACCGACAAAATCTAAAGTTCGATACCAATAAAATCTAAAATTCCGATACCAAAAAAATCAATCTACCTAATCAGAGTAAAAAAAAAAAAACATCTCTTACAAATAGTGAGTTTCTCCAATTTGGCATAAGTGCTGGCAATGTTTTTCCCGATATTTTTGGCAATCATCATGAAATTGGAGTAGCTCTGCAGGCTCTTGGCCTGCCTAGGATTGCGCGCTGCAGCCCTGGCTGCAGTTCGCCCCTGCATTGTCCTGATTGCATTGGCAAATTCATTCGTACGGTCCCTGGATGTCATCACTATTGGGTAATAATCACTTTCACCTTCCACCTGATTTATTTTATCATTATTGTAATACTGATGTGCCTGGTTGGTTGAATTTGCCAAATGATTTGAGGTTATGATTGTAAAATCACTTTCTGGCTCTGTACCACGCCTTCTACGAGCGGGCATTGCATGGTTTTGATTATTCACACTTTTTGGAGCCCTAAATTGTCAAGCTCTGGAGACGTTGGGCACTGTCAATTATCAGCAATGTGACAAGTGTCACGGGGATGGACATATTGACATTTATCACTAGACGGGACAACACGACAAGATCTACAGGCGCGGAAACTGGCGCGAGAAAAGTTACTGCGCACGTGGTCACGTGGTCACGTGGCCACGTGATCGGAGGGGGGGGGATGGGGTCGCTAATCAAGATGCGTGTATCGAGAGTTTTTTTTTTGGGGGGGGGGGGGGGGGGGGACTATCGGAACATCGAAACTTTTTCAAATTTTGGAAATTTGTAAAATTTCTAAAATTTTTGTTTTTTTTTTTCAAATTCTAAAAATATCCCAAAAATTACTTCAGAATTTTTCGAAACTAATACGGAAGCCACTCGACTTTTTCATGAGGCAATATTGAATAACTATCGATATCGAGGAAGCGATTGCTCCTCGCGCACTGCGACGAAAGACCCTAGGGGTTATGCGCATGCGCACCACCGTATACTGCAGTTTTTGACAGCAAGTCTAATCACACGCATTACTATAATTATAAACTGATATTTAATTTAAAAAACAGCTGATCAGCTGTTGGCTATAAGGTATATATGAATAGCATAATATAAACCTCGTACAGTAATTCAAATTCCTCGTCCTATATTTTAGGTATTACATAATGCCAGTGGGCGAATTTGAGGTTATAAATTCTATGAAATAAAAATATGGCTGTACTTTCTTTCAATTTACCAAAAGTGCAAAAGAGAAGTTTGACATGTCAAAAAAAAAAATTATCACTATCGCATCTTTCGATATTTCATTGACGTAATTAACAATTAATTTTCACATCCCTAAAATTCTCATGCAATTAAATATTTCCAGGTCACCATCAGCCAGCAACATGTCAATCGACCGTAGCGTGGATTACCAAAAGTCACCACACATCAAGTGTATATTCACGGATATATTTGCGGGTTTAAATAATTTCCAAAACAATGCAAGATGTTGGAAGCGTGAGTTGCAGCTTGTAGATTGCCTTGAGGCTTATGGTCCACAGCATGCGGCGACCAAGTGCGCGCAACTCATGGAGAATCTACGTGAGTGTGTGCTGCAGAGTAAACAGAAGCACCGGCTGTACATAATGAGAGCGGAGCGTGATAGACAGGTTAGCGATGGTGAGCGCTCTGAGGAGAATCGTTACGCTGATCCGCCACCACTGGACACCTACTGATTAGTTAAAAAAACAAATTATTCTGTTATTATTATTATATTAGCCAGTCGATGAATAAATTGCCAAGATTGAGGAGATTTAATTGATTTTTTTTTGATTTTGTACATCATGCGCAGTGTGCAAACTTGATTAGATCGAGTCGGTACAGTGATGGGTGCCCACTTGGCCCTACCTACTTCGAACGATTGCTTGGAAGACACCAATGTGGACGCTCTATGTAGGTATTTAGTCAGTGTAAGAAAGCTGTACATAGAGTTCCTCCAATATCGGCAGAGTGATGGGTGCCCACTTGGCCCTACCTACTTCGAACGATTGCTTGGAAGACACCAATGTGGACACTCTACGTAGGTATTTAGTCACTGTGAGAAAGGTGTACATAGAGTTCGTCCAATATCAGCACAGTGATGGGTGCCCACTTGGCCCTACCTACTTCGAACGATTGCTTGGAAGACACCAATGTGGACACTCTAAGTAGGCCTTTAGTCACTGTGAGAAAGGTGGAAATCCAGTTTCTGCAATATCGGAACATGATGGGTGCCCGCGTGGCCCTACCTACTCCATTCGAGCGATTACGAGGAAGGCACCAATGTGCATATCAAAGGAGAGACCACACGCCCGCATGTCCAAGGATCGATGTTGTTAACGGTGAAGATAAATAAATACAAGGTGGCATATTGTAAAATAAAATATTCTTTATTGGAAATATGGTGGCATTGATAAGTACAACATTATCATATATACAAAAAATGTATTGTTAATCAACTAGAAATCCTGGGTACTACCGTGTCAAGGATTTCACATTTTCTCGAGTGAAACTCTCGCAGGTGCATTGGACGTAAATTCATTCGTTTTGAAGACTCTCAGTGGTGATTTTAGGTTTGAAAATTTGCGTGGAAGGAAGTGCCGGAAATGGCAAAATAAATTTTTTTTTTCAATTCCGGAAATTATAAGTTTGGACGTTTTTGGAATTTTTTTTGATTAGGGTTTAAATTAGCTGCCACGTGGGGAGTTTCACTTTTGTAATTCTCACTTACTTTTTCAAAATAGGATTGCTATGCTGCCAAGTGTACCAATGTCTCAGAAATTTTATTCAACATTGCATCGAGTTTGGGGAATGATAAAGCTCCTCTCGATTCACCGTAATAATCTTTTCTATATAATACTCATGTCAATACTTAAGTGGTATCATTTTGTGAGCCGTATATATAACATATGAATGATATATCTCCTTAAGGGGACGTCACCGTGAAAACTAAAAATCTCAGTTTGAACAAATTTTGAATTTTGAGTTAAAAAAAAATTTCGGAAATTTTTTTTTTTCAGATAAAAAAATCGACAATTTTTTTTTTAAACAGTTCAAAAATTTTAGCAATATTGCAATATCGCACATGATCATATAAAACTCTGGGATTCCCAATTTTTACGGTGACTATCTGCCCAATAATTATTATCTCAACATCTCATGTCTTGTATAAATTTTAATTTTAAGGGAATTCAATACTCCATCTCTCGGGAATGTAAATCGATAGGAATTAAAGAATATATTTGATTATTTGGTACAGTCAAGGCACCGCTTATTTTCAAATGTCACACTTTCGCATTTTAGAAATTGACAAAAAAAAAATAATAATTGAGTTTCGGCTGGACAATATGTCAAACATTTTTTTTCATTGGGTCCCTCACAAAATTCAGAAGAGTAGGCAATGACCGTCATAAAATATCAATTCCTTTCGTTAATACTAAAACTCCACATTACCACCAGTAAAATAGACAGGTGAAAAAACCTAAAATTACACAACTTTAACATACTAGTGCACGAATAGGCGTGCAATTTATCGAATGAATTAAGAAATTTAAGGATGTAATGGATGGGCTCTAAACATATTTTTCAAAAATGTAATTTGTTCGAACAAAATTATCGAATATAAAAATTTCGATATTTGGATTTCCAGCCAAAGTCGCAAATTCTTAAAAAAAAAATTTACGAAAAAATTGAGAACTATGATAATAATAATAATAATAATAATAAAATATATATATATACTTGGTGGGTATTGGAAAAAAATTTAATATTCCCATTACATCCTTAAAAGTGTCGAGGTAACACCAGTAGGAAAAAAAAAATTCGAAAAAGCCTAATTTTCTAAATGAAAAAAAATGGTAAAATAATATTTTTATCTAATCGTGAGTAAACTCAACATCCTAAGGGGAAACATAATAGCTATATACAATTCCTCTCTGTAAATAGTCAATTTTTTTATGATTAGGGATTAAGAGGATTACACCTCTGGATTATGTACATTCTCAATAATATCGATATAAAAATCCATTACCTGATTTTGTTATTGTTAAGTACACACGTGGTTTACTTGTAGCCATTTTTGGGTCTATGACTATAAGACTTGCATTTTAAAAAATTGGGAAAAAAACCCAGGTAACTCTAAGCAAAAAAAAAAAAATAATTTCGAAAATTATTTCGAAAAATTTCGAAAAAATTCCAACAAAAAAGTGCATTAAAAAAAAAATATTTTGAAAATTTGCTTCTGCAATTAAAAAAATATACATAATTTGAATTTCGGAATCTTTAATAGTTTTTTTTTTACAAGAGTTTGTTTTAGGTTTATTTGCCCAATTTGCATAACGTGAGTTTTTCAGGAGCGCCCTTTGGAAAGGGCATTGATGCATTAATTAAAAGGAATTAAATTACCTACTAGTTAAGTACACTTGAAACATTTCGAGAATATTAAGTACTTATGCTCGCAAAATTTTACGTCATCGTTTGTTGTTTGTTTGAGAAAAATGGGGGATCCTGAATTTGACACTTTTGCTCTCACAAAATAAAGATCAAACAAGAGTGCCCTAAAATCAACTGAAAAAAAAATTCGACTTTTTTTTTTTTAATTTTCGTAGTCCTCCCTTTTTCTCAATTTTATACCATGGACATTTTTTTCGAAAAAGAACTGCACTAAATTTTCAAAATTGTAAGAAATTTACTAAAAAAATATTCAACAGTTTAATTGTTAATAATCTATAAGTACATGAACAAATGGAAACTAAAACTAGCTTATGTTAAAATATCCCTTTTTTAGATGTTTGAATTTGTTTTCTCTGAATCTGTAGACCCCAAAAAAAAGTAAAAAAAAATGTGTGCTATAAAAAAATGAGAAAAAAAAATTATAAAAAAATGGACATTTGGCTCAGGAATTTTTCACAATTATTGAATGTACATTTTGATAAAACACAATTCAAACACAAAAAAAAAAATTTTTTTTTGATAGCTAATTTCAAAGCTAATATATATGCATATATATACGTGGAAAAAATCATAACAATTAAACCTATTCGAATTTAATTTCTGGTATCTTTATGAGCAACGTATAAGTCTTGTGATTTTTAAAAAATTTAGTGCAGTCTTTCTTTGACTCAATGATTTGTCATTGCATATTCATAGATATTAAGGGTTTAGTTTGATTATAAATTTTTGTCGGCACTTCGGTATCGCCTTATTTTGTCTTCAACTCGTGAGGTTAAAAGGCACGTTCCAGGTATTTTTTTTTATCACTCAAGGTAATTTTCGAAATTTGGTTTTGAAGTTTACAAAATTGTGCAAATTTTGAAAATTTCAAAAATGTCAAAATTTTCCCAAATTTCACATTTTCAGAAAAAAATAAAAAATTTCAACTTCAAATGGACCAGTCCCTCATAATTACGGATTCAGACTCAGACTGTTAAAATACCTTCCAGCGATATTCGCATTTTCCCGCCAATTTTTTCAAAGATGCAGAACACCGGTTTGATCGTGAGTGAAAACATTTTGGGAGTGGACGTGAGTGAAGTCGACGATCTCGTCAGTCTCATCGTCACTGGCGCTAGCTGTTACACTTTGGGTAGATTGATGACTTCCAGAGGACAATTGACTGTTCCTGGAGAAGGAGCCACGTCGTGGGGCTGCCATTGCTGCTCGCTGATTTGCGGGTTTAACTGTGATTATCAGATTCGAGGAGTTGGCAATCATCATGTCAGTTACCTAATCACAGAAATTGCATCAAAATTAATTTCAAAATTTCTTTTCTAAATTTTTTCAAGTTCTCGATGTTCAGAACCAATCACAATAAATTTTTTTAAGTGTTTCCAGAACTTCCAAAAAAAAAAATTTTAATATCCAAATTCTAAAAAAAATAAATTTTTTTTTTTTTTTAAATTAAAAAAAAATTAAATTAACCTGATCCAAAGTTTTGTCCTTAACATCGATCCCATTGACCTCCAGCACTTCGTCATTGACTGCCAGAAGTCCAGTACTCTCAGCCAATCCACCAGGCACTAATCTACTGATAAAAACACCTGGAACCCGCTCGAGGCCACCCCCAGCTGAGGGTGGCAAGGGGCGATAACTTTCCCCATCTTTTATGTAAAAACCTAAAGGCTTGTCTGAACCGTGCTTCAACAGTCTGACGCGTCGACAAGTCTCAGGAACTATGTCAACATCAATTATCGCTGAGACCTGAAATCGAAAAAATTTTCTATTACAATTTTTTTTGCAATTTTTCCTACGATTTTTTTTTGAAGTCCACTGCCATGTTGAAACATGTTTAGAAATTTAAATGACACTTTGTGATGTAATGTCACAACGTAAAAAGTATTGGTGTTCAATGTGTGTACACAAATTATGTAAGAGAAGGTGGAAAAAAATACAAAAAAAAAATTCTGAAATTTTTTTGGAATTTCTGACATTTTTTTTTTAAATTTATTTTTTTAATTTATTTTATTAATTTATTTTTTTAATTTATTTTTAAAATTTATTTTTTTAATTTATTTTTTTAATTTATTTTTTTAATTAATTTTTTTAATTTATTTTTTTAATTTATTTTTTTAATTTATTTTTTTAATTTATTTTTTTAATTTATTTTTTTAATTTATTTTTTTAATTTATTTTTTTAATTTATTTTTTTAATTTATAGCTATAAGCGACCACTTTCTCTTACATCAATAAAAACAAAAAAAAAATGTTTTTTGACATTCGCGAAAAAACTTCCATTTCGTAAAATCTTCAAAATTTGTTTCTAAATTTTTACATTTGGAGATTTGTCAATTTTGCTGGAATTTTAATTTGCAAAGAAGCGGGTAATTTACCTGTCTAAAATCGTGGGGATTGGAGATGGCCAAGGGGGGTTTAGGTTTGCCAGGTGTTCCACCTAATATACTTGAAATCAAATTTTTGGGTTTTAGGGTACTGTAACCATTGACGTCCTCAATTCCACTGCCCTTTCTCGTTATGAACACTCTGACGAGAGGTTTAGATGCTGCCAGGGCACGTGCTAAATTGTTATCATTGTTTATGGGTAGTGAATCACCGTCAGTTGGATCCGTGTACCACACGAGAAAATTTTCCTCCTGGCCCAACTCGTGTTTCTCTGCCAATAGCTGCCAAAAATTGTCGTACTGCATCTGCTCATTTTTCTTTATCGAAAATCTTATAATGTCAGCATCAAACTGTTGAAAAAAGACAAATGTTAGTACTATTTTCTATCAAACTGTTTCCATCTTTCAATATTTTGCAAATGACATTTACAACATTGTTTCCTTTGCATTTATCATTTTAAAATATTTTTAACAAAATTGTCATTTTCGAAATTTGCGACATGAAAAATTTTTTTGGAATTTGAAAATTTTTGTCATAATTTTGAATACTATAATTTTGGATAACCTAAAAATTATGCGAAATTTTGGAACAAATTTTTTTTTTTTTTTTTTCATTTTTGAAATTTGGAAAAATTTCAAAAGTTGAAATTTTGGGTCTTCCAATTTTTCCCTCAAAAAAAAAAAAATGAATTTAGAAATTCAAAAAAAAAAATCAACATTTTTAAAAAAAAATTTTGGTTGATCCTAAATTTTTCAAATTTCCCAAAACATCTAAAAATTGTAAAGTGACAATCATATAAAAATGACTCACCTTGCTCTTGACAGGAATCACATCGCTGTCAATATGTTGATGATGATGATGAAGTTTGCTCTTTGACATGTTTACAGTTGCCAAAGGCGCAGTGAAAAAATTGACAAATAATTCAGTGGTAATGTATCCGAATAATGATAAACCTTGGAAGCTTCCAGGGCTCAATTATTCCTCCACCAACGTGTTAAAAAAAATCAAGGTTTTTCCAAAAAAAACGTTTTATAAATTCCTATCAGGAGCTGTGCATGGTCACTTGTGTCACAATCATGCGACAAAAATTCCAAACTGCACATAGACACAACTGATTCACTCCAATACTATTTCAATGGGAATAAATTCCTGGCACTATTTCCCGAGATTCTACTCCCACGCGATTTTTATGCAACGAACGACATTGGTTTATTGGGATTTTTGATCATGGTGAAATATTGGGGCATGACGGGTCATTTGGGCAGACTTGAGTTATGTGAAAAACTGTTTTTTTTTTGGGGGGGACCTTTGGCAAAATCCTGCGTGATATAGCGCTTCAATGCACTCTACTAGTCCGCTCTCTTTTTTCGGGGGTTTACGGCGCATGCGCAACATGCGCACAGTGAAGTTGGCCGCAGCTGTGACAAGACGGGCCGAGTATTTGAAATTTATTAATGCTTGGGTTTGATTTTTGAGGTTTGAAGCCACAGTTTGCCGCTGGTTGTTTTATAAACTTCGTCAGTTCGTTTTAATTGTTAATTACGTAAAGAAAGTTGAGTTATAAGGAACGAGGCACTCTATTCAGCAATTTGATATATATAGTGTGGTGAAAACGCGACTTTGACGTTTTCAAATTTTTCAAGGTTTTGAAGTTTTTAAAAATCTTCTCAGTGTGAAACTTTTTAGGTTTTAAAGGTGCCCGGGTTACGGAATGTGAAAATATACTTTTTTTGAGACATCTGGCAAAATACTATGCTGTAGAGCGCTTCCAGGCATCCAATATTGCGCTCTTTCTCGGAGGGGTTCTTGGCGCATGCGCAGCACGCGCAATGTGAAGCTTTTCGCACCAAAAATTCTTTTTTGAAAGAATTTTGGGCGTTTCAAATTCCGAAAATTACAATCAAAAGCGGAAGTAAGAAAATAGTTTTTGGATTCTCCACATATTTCTATATGGCGGGATTTTTTTTTAAATCTTGAAAATCGTATATAGAATTTCCGCTCTTGTGAAAATTCAAGTTCATAAAAACTTTGACAATTTTGGAAATAATTAAAAAACATTGAAATGATGAATAACGTTTTCGTAAAAATTGAAATGGATGAAGTTTTCGTAAATGTTGAGAAAGGACGAACATTCTGCGTATCAGGATGTTGGGTCGCAGGAAGTATATGGGGAATCTAAATTTCAGGTATAGAAGTGGCCCGAAATTTATAGTTATCCCTCGCATATGGTGGGCCGTAAGAAGTGAGTAATAACCCTCGCGGGAAAGTGAATTTTGGCGATGGGCGTGTCAGAGGGCTCGGGACCAGGCAAAATGTTTATGACTGTCCCGCCTTAACAAAGAGTACAACCTGGAACCCAAATTTTCAAAAGAGGCAAATTCTACAAATGGAGAGTTGGTTGGGGCAGCCCCAAACTTGAGTTATTAAAGGACATATGTATTGACAAAGACCGCACCCATTTGATAACGACATATTCAGAAGTTACAAATTATTCCGAGAAAAAGAAAATTTATCAGAGCCGTTGATGCGGGAGGAAACTGCTTCTCAATAATTTGGAGAAAAAACTTCGGCTTGGCTTGGCAATTGTACGCGCGGCTGAGGATTCTTCATTTTACCTCTCCCGATTCGTGTTTTTTTGGTGCGACATAGACTAAAGGAAGATCTTCCCGGTCGCCGCGTCGGAAATCAGCATTTCAGGCGCGTCGAGCCAAAAATAATGCTACGGGCAGGCTAGGTAAAGCTCATCGCCGTTTCTCACGTGCTTGCCATGCGCGGCGAGGCCGCGGATGGCAATCTAGTGCGTGGCAGAGGGCGACTAGTTTTATGGCTGGTGTGGCTCAAATTTCAGATCAGAATTTTGGATCAAAATTTGAGATCAAAATTTGAGATCAAAATTTGAGATCAAAATTTGAGATCAACATTTGAGATCAACATTTGAGATCAACATTTGAGATCAACATTTGAGATCAACATTTGAGATCAACATTTGAGATCAACATTTGAGATCAACATTTGAGATCAACATTTGAGATCAACATTTGAGATCAACATTTGAGATCAACATTTGAGATCAACATTTGAGATCAACATTTGAGATCAACATTTGAGATCAACATTTGAGATCAACATTTGAGATCAACATTTGAGATCAACATTTGAGATCGAAATTTGAGATCAACATTTGACATAAAAATTTGAGATCAAAATTTAAGATCAAAACTTGAGATCAAAATTTGGGATTAACAGTTGAGATCGAAATTTGAGATCAAAATTTGAGATCAAAATTCGAGATCAAAATTAGAGATCAAAATTTGAGATCAAAATTGGAGATCAAAATTTAAGATCAAAATTTGGGATTAACAGTTGAGATCAAAATTTGAGACCAACCTTTGAGATCAAAATTCAAGATCAAAATTCGAGATCAAAATTCGAGATCAAAATTCGAGATCAAAATTCGAGATCAAAATTCGAGATCAAAATTAGAGATCGAAATTTGAGATCAAAATTTGAGCTCAAAATTTGAGATAAAAATTGGGATGAGACAATTTTTGATCATTTCCGATGAAGTGAGAGTTTTGAAAAGTCCCGCCTTCGTCCATTCACCAATGTCATGAAGTTAGTGACTAACGCGTCTCCAATTGTGGGCCCCCATAAACCCCCTAATTGCACGTAACCTCTTCAGTCATTCTTGAACTGTCGCTCGTACTATACAGAACAATACCGCTTGATAGTTTTTTCATAAACATTTATGAAGTTTTGCGCAGTTTTAGTGAATTATCAGGGTGCAAAGTGTGAAAATTAATTTTTACTTGTTTCAAGATTTTTGGAGTGATGAAGTTCTGAGGAAATTGGACATATGATGTTTTTATTGAGCGTATGAGAGATGAGGTACTAAACTAAATTTTAATTCATCCAAATTAGTCTGTCATAATTTCCCTGAAATTCGATGTGGTTCTGGTTCAAAATAATTAAGAAACTTTTTGAAAATAAGGAAGCGATCAATTTCAGATTTTCAACTCGAAAAAGTCTCATAATTTTTTTTATTTTAACAATTTCCGGGAATTTTGATTGACGCAATCAAAAATTTTCTAATTCCATTCTGAAATTTCAAACTTTCAAAAATTTGGAAAAATCGACATTTTTTAGTGTTCAAAAAAGTCAAAATTTTGAAATTTTGATTTTTTTTTGGCAAAATTTCAATTTCAATTTTTTTTTTTTTTTTTTTTTTTTTTTTCAAAAAATTCCAAGACTCATTTTTCCAGAAAAAAGTATTTTCATTGCAATTTTCAATTCTTGTAAACGACATTTTTCTTTAAAAAAAAAAAAAAAAAAAATTGTTTCTCACATTTTCAATAAAAAAAAAATCCATGTATTTTCTCAGAATTTCCTTGGACCTGCAAAGTGTCCTTGAACCTCCAAGAACCCTCGAAGTACCTCCACGAGCTTATGCAATAAAAACTCAACACACACTTACCCATAACCTTGAAATTTCCAGTGACAGACTTCGCCAGTAATAATGCGTGGCCTACTGCTGACCCCATCGGTGCCCATGGAGACCAAAGTAACGAGTAAAACAGGTAGCCTGAAGGCCCTCCTATTGCGCGCTTGGCGCGAGCGCTGGAGCGACCTGCAATGGGGGATAAACATCAAAACTATTTTGCCCCGCGGTGTATCCGGGGATGTCTACAATTTAGCTGACTGCATCTTGCAGCAAGCCTTGGTGGGGCCAGGTCCAAACGAGCTCATTCTATCCTACCTCAAGCACTCATTGAGCTCTCAGCTGGTGTCTTACGCAGCTGTTCTCCAGCGTATCAGCAAATACGACGGATTTCACAAGCCCCACTGTATCATCTGCCTTTTGGACTTCTTGGAGACCATTCAGGTTCGACCATGTTCCACCCCAATTTTTTTTTTTAACCCCAATTTTTTTTTTAACCCCAATTTTTTTTCTTCAGCCCCAATTTTTTTTTAACCCCAATTTTTTTTTCTTCAACCCCATTTTTTTTACCCCCAATTTTACGAAACGTTCTCCAAACGTTACAATCGTTCTAAACCGTTACAACCACATCCAGACTAAAAATTAAATTTTCCAGGTGGGCATCACCTGTCGCGGTCGTCCCGAGGAGGACTTCCTGGCAGCCTCAATCCTCTCCATAGTCCACTGGTTGCTCCAGGTTTACCTCCAAAACCTGATGAAGCTTCCCCAACAGAACAACCTCCTCTCCTCAGTGAGTCTCACCGAGAAGCCCGCAAGCATCCTCAAGCAGATGCTCAGCTCGGACTTCCTCTGCGCAATGATCTACCTAGCTAAGCACGACGATCGTGATCTGTACCTGGAAGTCGTTAAAAAATGCCAGGAAATCGAGGCCTACCACAAGGCTAACGGGCCCAAATCCCCAGCCATCGATGAGTCCCTGAAGAAGCTCACAAATTTTCAAATTGAAAATTTCATTCCCCACTTGTCCAACATCCCCGTCGAACCAATCACCTACTGTCTTCAGCCAATGTTCGCTGTTCAGGTGCTGCTCAATGCCAGCACAGAGACTCCAATTTTTGTCAATCAATTTCTCATGCTCCAGAGGCTCAAAGGCTATTCCAATGCTCGGCTCTATTGTGAGATAATGAGGGCGTGCTTGATGTGCCTGCATAATGCTATTGGAACTGTCAAGGAGTCACAGTGGGGTGCTGTTACCTTTTTAAAACTTCCCTCGATACTGAGACAGCTACATGTTAATGGGTTGGCGAATGCGGATGAAAAGTTTGAGTACGCACAGGTAGGGTCAATTATGATTGATACAATTTGGTTTTTTGTTTTTGTTGTTTGTTTTTATTTTTGTTTTTTGTTTTTGTTTTTGTTTTTTTTTTGTTTTTTGCTTTTTGCTTTTTGCTTTTGCTTTTGCTTTTTGCTTTTGCTTTTGCTTTTGCTTTTTGCTTTTGCTTTTTGCTTTTGCTTTTTGCTTTTGCTTTTTGCTTTTGCTTTTTGCTTTTTGCTTTTGATTTTGCTTTTTGCTGTTGCTTTCGTTTTTATTCTTTGTTTTTGTTTTTGTTTTTGTTTTTGTTTTTGTTTTTGTTTTTGTTTTTGTTTTTGTTTTTGTTTTTGTTTTTGTTTTTGTTTTTGTTTTTGTTTTTGTTTTTGTTTTTGTTTTTGTTTTTGTTTTTGTTTTTGTTTTTGTTTTTGTTTTTGTTTTTGTTTTTGTTTTTGTTTTTGTTTTTGTTTTACAAGAGTTCCACAATATATGTTCACAGGACATTTTAGACGCCTTCGAGCTCCTCTTCCAACTGACTCCCCTCCTCGACATAATGGACGCCACGTGCTCCTGCAACAGTGTGGAATGCCTCCTCACCGAACTGCAAAAGGTCAACCTAGTAACCGACAAACACGTCAAGCAATTTAGCAGTCGACGAGAAGGCGTTGTTGCTGCCCTTCAAAAGCTAGAATCCTCAACATCCCCCACTTCATCAATCATGAAAGTTATAATTCGCGCAGAGCCCACTTTGGCGGGAATTTTAAAAACACTGAGTGCAGATTATACGAAAATTCAGGAGGCTCTGCTGAGCATGCTGTGTCAAGTTCTCAATGGCAAGAGCTTGGATCTCATGTTGTCGGTGGCAACAGTGCAAGGCTCCCTCAAAACCCTAGTCTCCAAGTTGATAAAGTTCAACGAGTGCAGCAAGCAGAGCAATGAACCCACTTCCGGTAAAACAGCAGCTACAAGAGCCTTATTTGACATATCCTTTCTCATTCTCTGCTGTATTGTACAGACTTATGGCTCGGATATTGTTCTGGAGGAAGGTGGTGATTCATTTTTTGAGCAGTGGGTTAGGGAGTGCATGCCGGAGAAAAATAAGCCAAAGTCACCGCAGAAAATGTTGGGTGGTGTGGATAGTGCAATTGTTGATGATTTGTTGACGCAGATTACTTCGGCTAAGCCGGATTTTAAGTCGAGTGGAGTTAAGTGGCATGTGACTTGCCAGAGTGCTATGGGAGTTGTTAGGGAGCTGCTGTGCGCCTGGGAGGGTGGTGTTTTGAGTGCAGCTGATGTCAAGCGAGCGCTGGATGGACTCAGGTCAGCTGCTTGCTGTCTGCCAGTCAGTGCCACTGCTTGGCTATGTGCGCACATGGGCATCACTCATGAGGATGCTAGGCTCAAGCCACTCAATATGGTCCAGCAATTTGTTACACCATTGGCCAGCGAGGAGAAGGACAACTTCAAGCATGATACCAGCAGCCTTATGTTCCAGATCATCAGGAAGATGCAGTATGATGTACATCCACCTACTTCCAGCAAGACCAAGGCACTCTCCGTTTCACATAAGTAAGATTAACACAAAAAATTCTTTCAATTTTTTTTTAGATTTTTTTTTCTTTTTTTTTTCTCAAAAAAATCTGGAGCTAAAATACGCCCCCATTGAAAATTCCGAAAAAAATTCACAAAAATATACAAAATATCTCAAATTTTTAGAAAATAAAAGACATTGTTCTTAATAGTAGGGAAATTTTTTTTCAGTTTTTTATCAATCAGAAAAAAAATCTGTAGCAAAAATCGGCCCACATTTAAAATTCCGAAAAAATTCACAAAACTATAAAAAAATATCTCAAATTTTTAGAAAATAAAAGAAATTTTTTTAAATAGGGATAATTTTTTCAGATTTTTTTTTAATCAGAAAAAATCTGTAGGCAAAATAGGCCCCCATTTACAATGTTGAAAAAAAATCACAAAACTATATAAAAAAAATATATATCAAATTTGTATAAAACGAAAGAAATTTTCAAAAATAGTAGGGAATAAAATCTCGAAGATTAGAAAACTTGAGAGGGAAAGTTAGACCCATTTTTTAAACTGAGATAATTGACTCAAATTTCAAAATTTTCCAAAGCTCCAAAAATTGGCTAAAAAACTGACAATTACTGGATTTTCCAGCATAATCTCCAAGCAGCCAATTCTGGAGCAGCTCCAGTCGATCTGGCACGACATACAGAAGCGTGGTTGGATAACGATACACTCGACCCAAATTCTGGAGTCCCTGATGAACACAGGTGGCACTCTGTGGTTCGTGGCTAACCTCGTCCGAGAGTCCCTGAAATATCGTAATCGTGAGGAACTGGATCGGGCAATTGACCTTGTCTTTGCGATCTTCCACCTGGACATTGAGAACTGCACGATAAGTCTTTTGAATTTTGTCCTGCCTCAGTATCTCTACAATTGTCTGCAGGGTGAGGAGCTGGTGGAGCCGCAGTCTGTTCATTTAGCAAAGCTAAGTGTTTACTGCATTTTGTCAACCTTGGAGCACAACAATTCGACACCAGAGAGTAGCAATAATCGTAAGCGAACGAGGCGAGATATGGAGTCTGAGGAGTTGGAGAACATTTGTGGTCCAGCGAACAAAATCCTCCGACTCAATGAAGCTGGCGATTCAAATGCGATATTTGGATCGAGCTCTCCCCAAGCTCAAGGCCCAACAAATGGCCAGAAGTCCATTGTCCTCAGGGAACCTTTGATGACGTCTCTCAACGATCTGTTCAAGTCATTCAGCTACCTCGCAGGACGTGACGGGGAGGTCTCACAGCAGACACACTTCATCCTACAGTTCTTCAAGATCATGGTGCAGTGTGGCAAGGACAGGACCAGAGTTGTCCTACAGGGAATACCTCAGAGCCTTGTACCCTGCTTGCTCAAAGCTCTCCCTGGACTCTTCACCACTGATCTACTTCTTAGGATTTATGATATTGAGACTGTACCAGGGAGAAAGGCCATGGCCAGGGATCTCTGTATGCTGAGGAATATTGAACTCAGGCCCATGAATTATTAGAGCGAGGGGGCTTGGGGGTGATGGGGAGACATGGGAGAATAAAGTATTGATAAGGTGTAGTTCAATGAATTTTTTTAGTTCAAAAAATCCAAATTTTTAAAATTTCCAAAATTTCCAGAATTTCCAGAATTTCCAAAGTTTCCCAAAATTTCCACAATTTTCCAAAATTTCCACAGTTTTCCAAAATTTTCCAAAGTTTTCCAAAATTTCCAGAATTTCGAAAATTTCTGGAATCTACAAAAATTTCGAAAATTTCGAAAATTTTGCAAAAGTTGCCCATCTTTGGGAGAGCATAAATTGCACAGCAGGTCATTGATCACGTCTTCAATTTTGGAAAACTGATAAATAAAAAAATGAACGTAAAATTGGAGAGAAACTATGATCGAAAAATACTGGTCAGTAATTTTATTTCACGTAAATTTTTACGGTATAAATATATTTTCACTGTTATTTTAGTTTTCTAATTTGTTTTGAGTCAATTGCACAATATCGTTGAGGACTCTTGTGAAGACATCGCCCACAGCTTCTGTGAGGATTTCTGCGACTTTTTCTTCAGTTAAGTCTGTGTAGGAGTCTTCGTCTCGGAGGCTGAGGTGTCCGAAGAATTCGCAAGACGCGGGACGAAAGGCCATGGTGTCTTTGATGCCATAACTGGACTTCCTTGCCCATATGTACATTCTCAGATCGTCGTGATCTTCGAGGTTTTTTGAGCTCTTGGCTCTTGTCACGAAGACGTTGTGTGCAGTGTCACTTTTCTGGAGGTAGTCGACGATTTTGAATCCCACTGTGCAGAAGGACTTCAAGTCTCCCGCGAAGGTTGAGAGCTTCAGGCAAAAACCTGGCGCTGGGTAGTCCTGGAGAGCATGGAGTTGGGGAGAGACCTCGGCGAGCTCAATAGTTTCCAAAAGCATCTCCCGGCTCAGGTAGTATAGGTGCCAGTGGAGATGGTTCACCGATGCTTGGGCGCACTAGTGGTGGGTTGTACGAATGATACGTTATGGAACATCTATGGTAACTACTAAAAATTCTAAATTTTGAAAAGAAGAAAATTTTTTTCGGGATTTTTCAGACATTTAGACAATTGCAAATGTTGACAATTTTGACGTTTTCAAAATTTTGAAAAGTTTTAACAATTTGAAAATTGGAAAGATTTTGAAAGTTTTGAGAAATTTGAGAAATTTGAAAATTTGAAAAATTTGAAAATTTGAAAAATTTGAAAATTTGAAAAACTTGAAAAATTTGAAAAATTTGAAAATTTGGAAAATTTGAAAAATTTAAAAATTTAAAAATTTGAAAAATTTGAAAATTTGATAAATTTGAAAATTTGAAAAATTTGAAAAATTTGAAAATTTGAAAAAATTGAAAAATTTGAAAATTTGAAAAATTGAAAATTTGACAAATTTGAAAATTTGAAAAATTTGAAAAATTTGAAAAATTTGAAAAATTTGAAAAATTTGAAAAATTTGAAAAATTTGAAAATTTGAAAATTTGAAAAATTTGAAAATTTGAAAATTTGAAAAATTTGAAAAATTTGAAAATTTTAGAACAAAACTGAAATTCGAAAAATTTTGAAATTTTGACAAATGGGAAATTCAAGAATCTGTAATTTGTCAAAATCATTAAAAATTCTAAAGCAAAGTCTGAGTCCAAAAATTGATCAGAATATTGCTCTTCTGAAAAATTCAGAACTAAAGAAAAAAAGAATTAAATTTAGAAATTCTAAAAAATTTCAATATTACCAGACTATTGAAGACCGCCCGAATATCCGAAGATTTGCTCAAAAGTACAACGTCTATAACCGTACGTAAGCTGTCGTGAGTAGCGACCTGGGGAAGTCCCTGTAATCTTCTGGGTAAAAAAAGACAATGCCTGGACTCCAAGGGACTATCGTTCACAGCTATCACATTACCGTCCCCTTCCGCACCAATATTGAATAAAATTTCTTCACTATTTATTTTCGTAAAATTGAAGCTGTGGGCGTTAAACGGAAGAGACATCGATTGCATGTCCTGCGGACGTCGCCTTTTTTGTCCGCGATCGCGGTTTAACTATGGAAAAATATAAAAAAAAAACAGCTTAAGCTAATAATATAAAAATCCAAAATATTTACCCATTTTTTCACCACATTTGGATAAGACAAAAAAAAGCGCGGGAAAATCTGATTTTTAAATTCCCGCCTTTTTTTCAAAATGGCGGTCCAAACATTTGAAATGAGCAAAAAGTTGTTCCACAAAGTTTGTTTGTATTTTTCAATTGTCTGAGGGTTGGACACTATTATGGAACGTGTTAAAACAAGTTTGCGTGTGTGTGTGTGTGTGTGTCAGAGATATGGGGGGGGGGGGCGAGAATATGACAGACGCTCTGATTATACCTGAACGAAAAACTCATATTTCCCTTCGAGACACTTGGAACGGCTCAAGTCCAGTTTATAACGCAGAACATTATTTTCCTCTGCTCGCGTCCACGTGTGCATAATGAGGGAATCAAACTTGGAGCCCTCATCATCTTTTTTCACAACTTTGTAAAGGTCTTTTTCCGTGTAATCGAAAAATTGATGGAGAAATTTCTCCATAGCTATACCACGTGGGCCACGTGACAACGAACATGTGACTGGAGTCGAGGGGGGGGGGCAGGAGTGGGGGTAATTTTCTCCAAGAAAACGTGCGATTTTCAAACAGAGTAAACGGACTCAAGTGCTTCAAAACGGTTAGACAATTCGAACACGACTTTTCTATACTTTCCAAACTTTGAAAGTTGTGAACTTGCGGAAAATTTTGAAAGTTTTAAAATTAAAAAAAAAATACGGAAAAATGTCAACGTTTGAGGACGAAGATTTTCTAATGAATCAGTGGAATTCTGTGTTGCCATGGCAACACAACAATTCCAAGTTTGTGTATGCCCAGCGAAACGGGATTTGGTATGGATCTTCCGCTAATTTCAGAAGTCTCTTTGGGAGATCCGCTGATCGAGACTGAATCTTCGTCCAATGTTCGATATGAAAGAAGTGAGTACATATCGGCTCCGGTGTGCGTTGAGAATTGTACAGTTCCCAGAGACATCCTCCAATTCTCACACTCCTTCGGATATGATTGCCGCAGGTACGTAGCGTATTCCAATTTCGAAAAAAATCGAAATTCTTGTTTCTTAACGTTCGTAAAATTTTTGATTATTTCAAAGTTTTTCCAATTTCTGAAGAGTTGTTTTTTCAAAATTTTTAAAAATTTTGAAATCTCAAAAATTTGAAATTTTCAAATATTTCAAGTTTTCAAAAATTTCAGGTTTTCAAAAATTTCAAATTTTCAAAAATTTCAAATTTTCAAAAATTTCCAATTTTCAAAAATTTCCAATTTTCAAAAATTTCAAATTTTCAAAAATTTCCAATTTTCAAAAATTTCAAATTTTCAAAAATTTCAAATTTTCAAAAATTTCAAATTTTCAAATTTTCAAAAATTTCAAATTTTTAAAAATTTCAAATTTTCAAAAATTTCAAATTTTCAAAAATGTCAAATTTTCAAAAATTTCAAATTTTCAAAAATTTCAAATTTTCAAAAATTTCAAATTTTCAAAAATTTCAAATTGTTAAAAATTTCAAATTTTTTGTTTTCCAAAATACCCAAAATTATTCAAAAAATTAAAAAAAAAAAAATATTTTCCAGATATTTCAATCTGTGCATTCCCGACCCGGACACGATAATCTTCTCCTCGGGAGCGTACATCCACTTTCTCAACGTTACGACATTAACCACGAAGTTCCAAAGATGTTCGACAGGAATTGGGATAGGTCACATAGCGAAAAATCCCGCATTGCCCCACATTGCAGTCGGAGAAACGGGGGAAGAGCCACCCATCCTGATATACTCCTGGCCCGATCTCGAGATAATTACGATCCTTCGCAAAGGAACGAAAGAAAATTTCTCCCATCTCTCCTACAGCCCAGATGGAAACCTCCTGCTCTCCCAGGGATGTTCCCCCGATTTCTCTCTCACTATCTGGAACTGGAAAAAGGACACACCCTTACTACGCTGCAAGTCCCATGAACAGGACATATACAACGCAATTTTTTCACCCACTCTTCCGGGAAATCTTGTCACCAGTGGAGCGAGTCATGTTAAATTCTGGAAGATCTCCAAGACTTTCACAGGTATCATAAAAAATTTTCATAATTCTGGAGATTTCAAAATAAAAAAAAAATAATGATATCAAATGTTAATAATTTTGGAGACATTTTTAAAATTTTGAAAATTTGAAAATTTTGAAAATGTGAAAATTCTAAAATTTCGAAAATTTCGAAAATTTCGAAAATTTGAAAATTTCGAAAATTTGAAAATTTCGAAAATTTGAAAATTTCGAAAATTTGAAAATTTCGAAAATTTGAAAATTTCGAAAATTTGAAAATTTCGAAAATTTGAAAATTTCGAAAATTTGAAAATTTCGAAAATTTCGAAAATTTCGAAAATTTCGAAAATTTCGAAAATTTCGAAAATTTCGAAAATTTCGAAAATTTCGAAAATTTAAAAATTTGAAAATTTTGGAAAATTCAAAAATTTTGAAAATTTGAAAATTTAAAACCAAATTTTGACAGAAAATTTTCGAAATGTTGAAAATTGTAAAACAAAAATTGCTAAAATAATTGACAGGTCTCAAGCTCGAAGGCGCCCTCGGCAAATTCGGCCGAACCGAAATTTCCAACATAATCGGTCTCTACTCAATGCCGGACGAAAAGGTTATTTCTGGGTGTGAATGGGGCAATATTCTTGTATGGGAAGGAGACCTGATAAAGCTCGAAGTCAGAAGAAGAAATAACCGGCCCTGTCACAAGGGCATGATCACACAATTTGAGTACTACAATGGGGACTTAATGTCTATGGGAATGGACGGCTGGATTCGCGTTTGGTCCTACGAAACCATCGATCAAACTGATACGTCGGAAGATGAGGTCTCGATATAATGGATAACTCGAGAAAAATAGCTGTTCCATACGAAAAATTACCGATGCGATAAGGAGTGTTCGATATATGTATCGATATATCGAAGTATCGAAGTTTGACATCGCGATAATCGATATTTTTCCAAACCCAATTCTTTTTGCCGATTCCTCTTCCATTTGTTCGATATATCGAGGTATCGAAGTTTGACAACGCGATAATCGATATTTTTTCAAAAGCCAATTCTTCTTACCGGTCTATTTTTCATTTGTTCCATGCAATATCGATATATCGAAGTATCGAACTGTCCAAGCTTTGCGACCTGCTAATCGATATCTTTCGATATAATTTCATTTAATCCTATTGACGCTCCATATACATAGACATGAAGTTCGTCAGAGTCGAAATATCTCGAAACATACAAGGTCGCTTCCTGATTGGTCCGTCATAACCATGAATTTGGTTTTCGCGCGCGAAATTTGAAATCCACTGCAACCATTTTCTTCGAGTTAACGAAATCCATTCCAATTAATTCTTTCAGCAACAATCGACCACTGTTTTTTTACACAAACGTTAATTATTGCATTTATTTTCCGTTAAAAGGGATTCATTGAGATTGAACCGATTAACGAATTTGAGGTTATCGATGAAATCGGATGTGACGCGTCTATGCTCATGGCGCTGGAGAAGCGACGCCCGGAAGATCCTGAAGACCAAGAGTGGTTTGTACAGGACGGAAATGGCGGCTTATGGATGATCGATATATCGAGCTTGGACAGCGGGCGGGAAGCTATTGGAGATAGACCGGAAGTTGGGAAGAGATGTCAGAGATTGTTCCGGTGCTTCTCAGGTGAGACAAACTGAGGCTTTCTGAAGCTTCCCTGAAGAAATGATTTAACCCCCATGACCCCTGATTTCAGGGCCAGTAACGGACATGACGTCATGCACATGGGGCCCTTATTTAGCTGCTATAGGAAGCGATTGTCATCTTCGTTTGTATGACTACAGCAAGAAGACATTGCTCATAGATCATGGATTCAGCGAGGCCGGAAGTGCGGTTTATTGGCCGGCATGTTCAGTCGATAAAACCGGAAGTACTATTATCTGTGGATTTGAGAGTGGAGTTCTAAGAGTTGTGGCTGTTGACATCTCTTCTGAAGATCAAGTGAGGCTCATTCAGGCCGTAAAACCTCATACCCAGGAAGTGACAATAATTACCATGAATTCTGATATGAAATTACTTGCAACCGGAAGTAGAGATTGTACCATTTTCATGTTTTCCGTGCAAAGCTTTCGAAAGTGGATCAATTTGGCGCCAATTGGGTTCGTTAGAGTTCCGTCAGGTGTCACTTGTATCACATGCAAACCTTGCGAGCCATCAACGTTTCTGGTTGGCTGCTCCGGCGGCCATTTTGGGGAAGTTGAATTCAAGGCGCCATCTTGGGAAGAGCGAACGACGTATGAGGTGAAGAGCAAATCGGCCTTCCGAAAATTTCGATCTATAAAATCGAAAATTAGGCGGGAAATTATGAAGAGTGAAATTGAAAGGGAGCAAATGAAGAGGTAATTTTTTGAGATTTTTTCGGCGGGAATGGTTTTAAACTACTAAATTTGAGGCTTTACAATAATTTTAAAAGTTGGAGAAATTTTGAATTTGCTGGAAATTTTTTCCAAATTTGAAAAAATAGGTACTTCAAAATTTTGCATTTTAGGCGAGAAGTTAAGCGCCAGAACATGGAAGAATATAAGGCGGCCAATCCGGGGATTGAGATTGATGAAGAAACTTTTTTGGAGGATCTTGAAGAGCCTCGGCCATTGCCCGAGATCTTCATTCCGGCGGAACCTAATCAGGTTCTGATTGCTGATTATACAGATCAAGGGAATATTTGGTTGTCTATGGGCGGTTACGATGGAGGCTATATTTATGAGTTTAGTCCGTTTTTAGATGAAGATCATGAAGATAACAAAGATACTGAAACTGAAAAAGATCAGCTGACTCCTGATGATATTGGTGGCGTCGATCATGAAGATCACATAGTCAGTGAAGATCATGTAGCCCCTGCAGGCCATGAAGACCATACAGAACGAGAAGATCGAGAGGGCCGTGAAGATCATACAGATCAAGAAGATCATGAAGTCAATGCAGATCGAGAAAGTCATATGGATCGAGAAGATCGTGAAGACCATGCTGGTCATGAAGATCGTACATATAGAACAAATCATGAAGCCCATACTGGCCATGAAGATCACCGGGACCACGAAGCTCCTACTGATACCGAAGATAGTGAAGATCACATGGGTCATGGGCACCACGAAGATCGTGAAGATCACGAAAATTATGGCGATCGAACCGTTATCACCAATCCTGCAGATCGTGGCGATCCTGAAGTTCATGAAGATCGTGAAGATCATAAATCACGGAAAGGCCGTGAAGATCACGTGAGCCATAAAGATGGCAAAGCCACGGAAATTCGTAAACTCCGTCATGTTCATGAAGATCTTCAAGAAATTGAAGCTCAGAAAGCCACGTTAATCCCAAAGGCCGATGATCTTGAACTGCAATCCCATTTAATCTACAAAAATTTCTTATTTTTGGGAATTGAACGAGGAGACCTTCGCGTTTGTCAAATAAATCGTGAAGATTTCACGGACTTTTCGGATTACCTAAGTCTTCCCGTTCATGACCATGATCATGGGGACATTAGGAAGATCCTATTGAGTCATGATGAACGTGTTCTGTTCACCTGTGGATCTGATGGAAATATTTTCTCCTTCGTTTTGAATTTCGATGAGAAACTTGAGAAAAAAAAATTTGAAGAGCAGACGTTTGAAGATCTCAGTGTTTTAGGTGATGTTGACGATATTAGGGATCTCGATCATCCGAGCTTGGAAGAGGTCATTATCACTAATGAAACGAATAGGATCAAAGCCTTGAGCAAAAAAAATGCGGATGATGTGTGCCATTTGCTAAGGTAATTACTTGAAATTTCCAAGTTTTTAGAAACTCTGATTGTTCATTATGCGAGGACCGGATGTAAGGAATTTTTTTTTTTAACACATAATTTTGACACAGTTGTGGTTTGTTGTTTCCAGGAATTTAACGAGGGAATATCAAGAGCTTATGGCGCGCAATAAGAAACTATTAAAGTCCCAACAGATACCCGCAAGTGAATTCGTAATCGATGAACGAATTACCGAGGATTTAAAGCAGCAATTGAAAGCAGAAATGGATGAAATTGAGGAGAGGTGGGCTTTCAAACTCCAGAAGAGTAAAATGACTCTAGATAAACTGATGGACCAGTTTGTGAAGCCCTTCACCTGTCTGCCGTTTGCTGTTACCAGAACGATGTAAGATTTTGTTTTGCCATCATATCTCGAAATGCGAAGGAGCTAGGCCAATTTTCATGAGAACGTTTTTTGTAGTGCACACTGAGAGCTACAATAAAGCTTTATATGAACATTCGTTAATATTCTTAGTTTTGAAGATATCCGCCGAAAATGCTTTCGCGCGATGTCGCGGAATTTCTCCATAGATGGCGCACTTCCGGTACCAGCTGCGCGCGCAACTCGCGAGAATTCTGATCGAGTCGAAGAACATAATTCCTGTAGACTTAACTGTGTGCTATCAATGATCTTTATCTCCACCTAAATGAACTGAAAGAGTTACTTGAGGCGTTAGAAAAGTTTCGCTCAAATATTTCAATTTTCGAACCCACATTATTCTTCATTTGCAGTAAATCGGATGCAGCGGTTCACTCAATTACTGAGAAAGTTCTAGGAGAAGATTTTCACGCTGAGTATGCCGAGGTTTTGCGAAAAATTGAAGCTGCCAAAGAAGTCGACAAAATGGCGGAGCCTCAACCGCTCAAAATGGCCGACGCGCGCGCAGATCAAAATGGCGGGCTAACTGAAGAGAGCGATGTGAAACTGAAGATTGACAATATTGCGAATTTTTTGCAAGAACAAAATTTGCAAGCGGAATCCGCGGAATTGACAGCGGAAATGAGGCAAATGCTGAGGCGATACAATATGAAAAAAGCGCAGATTGAGAAACGGGAGAGGGAGTGGGAGGTTATGGTCATTCTAGAAATTCAAACATCGAAATTTTTTTTTGAAATTCCCGCGCTTTTGGAAAATAAAAAATACACAGATACTCGCAAGTTTTATATGTTTCGAAAATTTCCGCTCTCGAAAATTTTGATGTTTTTCGAATTTTCATTTGGGTTTTGAATTTTTTTTTTTTTTTTTTTTTTTTTTTTTAGAGTTTTAATACTTTCGAAAATTTTCGAAATATCTAAAAGTTTTCAAAATTTTCAGAATATCCCAACAGTGTTCAAAGTTTTAAGAAATTTTTGAGATGTAGATTTTTGTAGTAATATTTTGGAGATTCAAGAAAAATTGATAAATTTTTTTTTGCATTAGGCGATGCATGCTAGCAAACCAGATCCAAATTCTGATCATCCGGAAGATGTGGAGATGATTGAAAGCGCAAAGAAGACCATTGGCGACTACAAGTTGAAGATTTCGGCAGATTATAATGCCGGGGGAAAGGCACGAGCTACGACACTAAGCAAACAGAAAGAATTATTGGATTGTCGTAAAAAGGTGACGAAATGCATTTTTGAATAAGTGCATTTAAGTATTTCCAAAACAAGAAATTTTTTTTTTTTTTTTTTTTCTCGAAGGATTGGAAAAATTTATAAAAAAATTAGAACAAAAAAAAAATTGATAGTAAAAAAAAAAAAGTTAGGGAAAAAATTTGGAAGATAATGAATTAAGAAAAAAAAATCGCAATTCGAAAATTTGAAATAACAAAATCTGGAGATTGTCTCTTTACTTCCAGTGTCATTATCTACGAGAGGAATTCAACGAGAAATTGAAAGCGGTGAGAGCCAAGAAATTCGCACTGCAGAACGAAATATATCCTTCGGCAGAGAAGAAATTAAAAGCCATACATGCAGAAATTCCCAAGTCGCATATCAAAGAATTACCACAATTAAAAGAAATTGATGTATCAGTTGAGTTTCCAGAGAACAACTTGAAGGTAGAAATATTTATTTTCCAAAACTCCTTTCATTAATTTCCCCTTTCGTTTTTCAAATTTTCAATTTTTTTTTTTTTTTCGAATTTGCAGATTTTCTGCTTTTCAACTTTTTGAACTCCGCACATATTAGAAAAAAAAAAAAAAAAAAAAAAAAAAAAAAAAGTGAAAGTGGTCGAAACGCACTTAATGACAATTTTTTTTCAATCACATTTCCGTATTTAAAATTGAAAAAAAATAAAAATGCCAAGTTGAAAAAATTATTGAACAAAAAAAAAATGATTGGACTAAAAAAAATTGTGTGCTAAAAAAATTCCATTGCCTAAAATTCCAATTTAAAAATTGTTTGCCCAGCTGGAGACCTACATATCAATGCCTGAAAAAGTGAAAGAAGCCCGAAGACAAAAGCAGTCGATAATGGAGGAAATGATGGAGCAGGCCCTCGACGACGAGTTCCGGATAATTATTCCAGATGAGAGCTTCATCCAGCACTATTCCGACGTCCTGCCCACGTCCCTAACTCCGAAAGACAAGAAGCGCATAAAGCACGTGCATATCCCGCCAAAAATTCGAGACATCCTAAAAGACTTAGGTGAACTCAATTTCCAAAATCGATACAGAGGATTTGTTTTCCTACTTCTAATTTCACTCTGATACATTTCTATATATTTCTAATATTATCCGACAGAGAATTATCGATTCATTTCAAATTTTCTTATCTATAAAATTTTCCCGCCAAAAAATTTCCCACTCGAAATATAGATCCACAGTTGGTAAACTAGAACTCTGCTATACCAAAAACTGTAACATTGAAAAATTTCGTAATATATTTCTGTTTCTTAAAAAAAAATTTGTAATTTTTTTAAATTACGAAAAAAAAAAAATTAATTACAAAAAAAATCTACGAAAAATTTGGCCAGTTCCCCAAAACCCAGCAAAATTATACAAAAGCTAAATTAAGAAAAAAAGAGAGGTCCAAAACATTTTGTGATTTTTTTTCAAAATTTCGAAATGCCTTTAAGTTTAGAAATGCCGAACAGCTTTTTGTATTTCGAGTATTTACGATTGATTTCATGAATTTCAATTGCAGACAATCGTACGATAACCCCTTGGGAGCAAGAAATGAGGCAGATCCGCCTGTCAAAGCGGCTCCACGAGCAGGACTCCCTGATATCAGACATAAAAAAGCGCTGCGAGGACATAGACCGTGAGCTGGATGACTTAGAGGCCGATCGTATCCGCGTTGAGGTGAGTGGCGTTTACTCCGAGCTGCACCAACTGACCTTACAACAGGAGCTCGTGATTCTCCGCGACTCCGAGGAAGCGGAGGCGCTGTTGCGTCAGAAGGTCTCTGCCAAATTGGAAGACAAAAATTTGGCGCTTGCCAAGCTGCAGTCAGCGACGAAGCGGATTGAAAAAATGCAGAAAGATGTGAAGAATATTCAGAGCAAAATGAAGGAAGAGGCTTCGGAGTTTACGAGCGCAATTCAGGACAACAAGTACTCGAAATTTTTGATGAAGATCTTTAGGAAGAGGGTGAAAGCGCAGACTGCTGACGAGTCGGAGGAGAGCTCCGAGGAGAGCTCGGATGACGATGATGATGATGACGATAGTATTGATCTCCACAAAATAGCTTTGACCACTTTCGATGAAAATGTGTGTCCAACTGACTGCGCCAGAGATTTGTACGATTTTGCTTTCGAGATGAAAAGGAAGAGACACGATTGTGAGGGGAAGATCAGGGAGGAAATGAAGATCGTGGAGGCACTTGCTAAGGAGGTGGACCATGATACCAAGAAGATCCGGCTTGTCGAGGGAGAGCTCAAGGCGTGCGAAAAGGAGCTCGATGAGTTTGTTCTTGAGAAGCAGCGCAAGCTCAACGATGTCGAGGTCACTGTCCTCCTGAGGTATGCTAATCCTATTCAAGAAAGCGCATACACATAAATGAACATCGTTGGACTCGAAGTATCTCGAAAATCGTGACATGATTTACTTTTCAATCGTCAATCATTTATTGCTTGATCAGATTAGTCAGATAACATCGTCAAGTTGGTTGCTAATCGCCTTTGCATCGATAAACATCGATATTTGGGATATCGATTCGGGTTTAGTTTTCAAAAGTATGACAATTGTTAGAGTTGTCATAGCTTATGTAGTTATTGAAAATCATATACACAGAATATTTTTTGGCGTTCTGTTAATTTATTAAGTTTCGAGTGTTTTACATATTCAGTCCAGTGCTGACAAATTTTATATGTACGCAATAATTACAGAAAAAACAAAAGATGCTTGCACCAAATTGGAAAATTGAAAGCTCTCATTTTTTCGGAGTCAATGATTAACAGTATCTCCAACTTCGGAAAATACATTGTTACTTCAAATTTCAAAGTGTAAAAGTGAAAGACATTTGGACAAAAGTGACCACTGAACTATTCCAGGTTCCACCAGCTCCAGCACAGCGTCAATGGCGTCCCCGCCAAAATAAAAGACTGCGTTGTATTTGACAAGACACGCTTGGCCCAACTCTACACACGTGTCGGCCAACTCCAACAAGAAACTGAAAATCAAAAGATAATGCACAAAAAAAATCGCGCCCACCTCCACCGAATGAGCGTCGACTGCAAGTACATGGAGGCTGAGATAAAAAAATTGAAATCTAGTATAAAGGAAGAAATGCTGAAAAAATTTGGCCGCGAAGTCTCATTGGTATCGCTCTACGAGGATGTCATAAAAAAATTGATCTACCAGATGAAGTCGACGAAGATTGATCATTCGGCATTCGATAAACAGTTAAAATGTTTGAGAAGAAAATATGATGATCATATAATTATTTTGGAGACTCTTATGAAGGATAATACGGAAAAGCTGAGCCTTCTGACAGTTCTGAACGAGGAAACTATGAAAATTCGGAAGCTTCAAAAAGGTGTTCAATGATTGATTGATTGATTGGTTGATTGATAATTAGCTCATACGTGATTGATGGTTTATGAGGGCTTCGTCTGTGTTTGATTGCTGGCTAGCTCTAACTGATTGAGTGATTGATTGGCTGATTGATTGACTGATTGATTGGCTGATTGATTGACTGATTGATGGACGGATTGATTGACTGATTGATTGGCTGATTGATTTACTGATTGATTGACGGATTGATTGATTGACGGATTGATTAACTGATTGATTGACTGATTGATTGGCTGATTGATTTATTGATTGATTGATTGACTGATTGATTGATTGACTGATTGATTGATTTATTGATTGACTGATTGATCACTGAGATTTTAAAAAAATGGAGTGCCTGAAATTTAACTCTTATCAATTTTTCCCATCAGTTCGACCAACCACAACTCGAGAGATTGATTGGCGCAAGGACCTGGAGACCCTCGAATCAATTTTGCGCACGCAAAGAGATCAAAAAGAATTATTCAAAAACGATGTACGCAACTTAAAATTAAAAGTGCGATCTCTCCCGCCAATTTCGAATCGAAAAAAGTTGGTTGTGCTCACAAAAATCGGGGAAAAACCGGAGCAAAATCCGGAGTCGGCAAAAAGGCGGGAAAACCTGGAGGTCAAGGAAGATTTGAATTTGAAAATTGTGAAAAATTTGTTATCGAAGATTGTTTACAAATACGAAGAGCCAGGGGAGGGGCAAATGATAGTGGATGATTTTTTCCGTGAAATTTCGAAAAGAGGAAGCCTGCCGAAAAATTTTGTCGACAATTTTGGGGAAATTTGCGAAAAAATTGAGAAACGCATTGAAGAGGTGAGTGGGGGGAGGGTCGCGGATGTTCTTCAGGAATTCGCGGGTGAAGTTGGAGAGCAAATTGATATTGAGGCGCGGGGGGTGGGGGTGGGGGATATCGAGATATCGTGGAATGTCAAACCCAAGTTGGACGAATTTTTGGACAGCCTGGAGATCCAGAGGGACGTTCTGACTGAGGTCTATGTCATGAAATTCCTGAAAATGGATAATGGGGTGGAGATGGCTGCGGATTATGTGCTAGCCAAACTTAAGGTGAGATAACAACTATCTTTTGGAGATAATCAATTTCGAAAATTTGGGACATTTAGAAATTTTCAGAAGGAATGGACATTTTCAAAATTTTGCGATTTTTCGAAATTTTTCGAAATTTTTCGAAATTTTTCGAAACTCTTAGAAATTTTCGAAAATACTCGGAAAAGTTTGAGTATTTCAAATCTTCCAAAAATGTTGAAAATATTTTGGAAAAATTTAGTAATTTAACAAATTAAAAAAAAATTGAAAATTCCAAAACGTCAAAATTCGAAAATTTGTAAATTTTAAATATTTTGAAAACGTAAAAAAATTTTGAAGAATCAGTTTTAGGAGTTTCAAAAACGTCGAAAAATACAATTAATTGAAAACTTGCATAAGGTAAAACCGGATGCAGAGACTTTGGCAGCATTGAAGGAGCACTCAAAGAGGACACTAGGAGAAATCCAGAGAGAAATAATGGAATCTGAGACTGAAACTGCGCAAAGTTCAACGTCTGGAGGTTTCGCTTAAGGAGGCTCAGGGTAAACAGGTTAAACCACTGAAAAAGTATTTTTTAAAAAATTAAAAAATTAATAACTTCGAAACAATCAACAAATGTTAATTATTTCACAAATTTCATAAATTGGAAAATTCCTCAAATTCTGGAAACTTACTGAAATAATTTTCACCAATTTATTATAAATGTATTTATATTAAAAATTTGATCAGAACTTTATTCCATGACAAAGACTGTTTTCAGAACCTTAAATAAATCCTACTATTCTCGTATAAAGTGCTTGAGAAACAGAAACATTATAATAATTTTCTACACATAATTCATTCCAAATAATCGACTGATGTTCTGGAAATGTGTTATAGCAAGACTTCCGTTTTTGGTTGGAAATTTATTTTCTACTTTTCTCATTATTATTCAAGATTGAATCCACGTCATCTACAGGAAGATTGATTCCTCAACATTGGTCGACAATCGCAAGGTCACAATGGTACTGTATTTTTTTAATTTTTTTTGAAGGTATGGACCTATGGGATCTCTCCCATAAATGCAGCTGAGGATCGTAAAATACAAAAATTTCGAAAATGGAAAATCAAAAAAAATTTTGAAATTTTCAAAATCTCCAAAACTGAAGTTTTCAAAATTGTCAAAATTCTCAAAGCTCACAAACATTTTTTAAAAAATTTTATTTTTTTTTTTCAAATTTTCCAATTTCAAAAATTGTTGAATTAAAAAAAAAAACGACAAATTTAAAAAAATGTATTTCGAAAATTTAATAATTTTAGGAATTTAGGGAGGTAAAAAATAGGAAAATTGATCAACTTCAACAAGTCAAAAAATTGAGAAAATTTTGAAAGAAAATTCCAAAAAGTTCCTAAATTTTCAAACCGAAATTAAAAAGAAAATCGACTAATCCATGACCTTCAAGTTGAAAACTTTATGCCTCAAAATTGATCAACAAACGTCTGGTTTCCATGGTACTGTTTGTATTCGAGGGCATAAAACTATGAAAATTCTCATATAAATAGAGTTCGGAGTCGGGCAACAAGGGGGTCACTGTTTCTTGAAGCTCTTTAAAATTGGGTAGATATTGTCAAATGCCTCATAAATCTCTTGACGCACTTTTGCACCTGAAAAACGAATAATTAGGAATTACTAAAATATCAGATCATAGGAAATATTTATTCACATAAAATAATCAACATTCAAAAAATTCCAGAACTTGAAAAAATTTAATTATCTACATATGTCTTCGAACCAATTCAAAAATATTAAACGTTATAAAAATAAATAAAAAAAAAATTTAGATCTTCAAAATGTTGAAAAAAAAATTGAATTTACAAAAAATTAGAGTTTTTTTTTTTATAATTTTGGAACTGAAATTTAATTTCTGAAAAAGATGCTCAATTGAAGAAACATGAACGAGCGTTTTTACCTGTAAGCACCACTTTTCCTGACACGAAAATGAGAAGAACGATTCTGGGCTTCACCATTCGATAAATCAAGCCTGGGAAGAGCTCTGGTTCATAAGAGGAGAATTGTCCATGGGTCAATACCAGCCCCTCTAGTCTAATAGGAAATTTCACATCACAACTGCCAACCATATTCTGAATTTTGAAATCCAGAAATTTAGCCTACAAAAAAAAATCACATTACACTCCTTTTTTTTTTTTTTTTTTTTTTTTTTTTTTTTTTTTTTTTTTTTTGAGCATTAGAAACCATATTACACAGTTTATTAGCTATATGTCAGAAGAGACAAAAAGAAAAAATAAATAAAAAAAAGTAAAAAAAATTAAAATAAAATTATCATAATTGTAATAATTTAGGTATGCATTTGTATTTCAACTGTATTTTTCTTTTTTTTTTATTAAGATTTCGAAACTGTAGAAATTAAAAAAAAAAAAAAAATGAACCCATCGACTTTTCATTCTTCTATGAACTGTATTTTTCTTTTTTTTTATTAAGATTTCGAAATTGTAGAAATTAAAAAAAAAAAAAAAATTTAACAATGTTTTTCAAGGATCTAAAGTTTTGAGGCACCTCTCGAATTTTGAAAAGTGCAAAATTTGGGAAATCAAAACGTCGAAAATTATCAAGAATTTCCAAAAATTTAAGAATTAAAATGAAATTAAAATTTTTGCAAATGGTCAATTTTTTTATTTTAATATCACGATTAAAAAAAAAACAAAAATGGGAAATTGCAATGCTTAAATTAATTGATCATTTGCTTTTTTCAGTTCTCACCGGAAATCCAAGTTTCTGAATTATCCTGGCATACTTCCTGGCCGCCAATCGCGAGTCCTCTTCACTCTTCGCACCTGTGCACACCATTTTACCACTGCTAAAAATCAGCGCCGTTGTTCGCGGCTCACGAATTCTCATTATAACAGCAGCAAATCGCTTGGGATTATACTCAGCATTTCTCGCATGGAGCGCTATTTTCTTGAGATCTAACTTACAATTTAGGTTCACTGTAGACACGATATTTCTGGAATAAAAGAAAATATTGGGCTATTAAAAATTTGGTAACTCAGAGGTTTTCATTTTTTAAAACTTTTTCAAATTTCTCGAATTTTTTTTTTAATTTCACCAAATTCTGGAAACATTTTTTTTTTTGTTTATTCTTCTCAATTTTGGCAAGAATTTTTTTTCAAAAATCCGAATAATTTCACACTTTGGAATTTTGTTCCATTCCGGAAATTTCTAAATTAAAATTCGTCTGAAAATCGAAAGAAAAAGGAAATCGAACTTTGACTAAAACTGCGATTTTCCCCTTAATGAGTGGTTTGACCTCAGAAACCCTAATGACAACTTTCACAGAGAATTTCAAAAGCTACAAAAAACATCTGATAAAATTTTCTCCTAGAGCCACTCATTCAGGAGCTAATTCCGATAATATGAAAAAATTACTGGAGTTGTGGTAGAATCCCAGGATCCGCGGACGCTGGAGTCATTGGTGTCATTGGTCCCGGCGTTGACGGACCAATGGAAGGTGGTGCTATTTGATTGGAAGGCTGCACAATAGGTGACATCATGTTTTGCTGTGAAAAAAAATTGAAAATATCACGAAGAGCACATAAAAATTGACATTAAGATAAAAATTGAAACAGATTTTTTTCCGAATATTTTCCCTCTCAAAATTTTGCCCACCGACAAAAATTTTCAAAAATTTTCGGAAGAAAATTTCCAAGTCTAGTAAAAAAATCCCTCATTATTTTAAAATTCGTAAAAAAAAATTTCAAAAATTTTCTCAGCAAAATTGTCCCAAAAATGAAATACAAAATGCTGCACTGTTCCCCTTATTTCCCTAATATCTCGTTATCAAATGCAGATAAGCGAAAATTGATAATGACCAAATTCATGCGAAATTTAATTCTCTACAAAATATCTCTCTACAAAAATCCCCTATCTCCCCTAGATTTCGCTCTACGCCCAAAAGACGGAAGTCGCCCAATCTTATCTCATTTAACAACTTGCTGTAACCCATAAATTGTATATAGCATAACATACTGGTGTTTGTGGCTGCATGAGACTTTGTGGAGTTGCAAAAGCCGGAGTTGGTGCATAGGTATGCATTTTCATTTGTGGTGTAAGCATGAGCATTCCACTCTGCAAATTCGGGCTCATTGTATGCAATTGTTGTAACTGATATTGCTGTGATTGTTGTTGTTGTAAAGCATTGGGTAAAATTTGCTGGTCCTCTTCCGGCTGGTGCAATGGTGTTCCAATGCTGGGAATGCTAAATCCAGGACTCGGTAGCATCTGATCCATCTTGCTCTCTATTTATCACTTTTTCTACAAAAATAAATTCACTTTTTCTATACTTTACAATAAATATTTTGGTCAAAGTCAATCACTGCGAAACGCGTCAAACGCGTTGCGTTATTCTTGCTATCAGTTTTGTCATTTTTGGGGACAAGCAGCGATCCGGTGGGCTTTTGTTTTTTTATGGGAAATTGTTTATGGGAACTTTGTTTATCTTTTTTTATGTCAAGGAAATGTCGTAAACGTCAAAATACTGCGGAACTTTGAAAACATTTTTGAGGTTAAGGAGAATTATAGTTGGGCGCACAGCGCGGACTGCGGGATGTTTGAATTTTGGCGGGGAAATTTGAATTGCGGGCGGTTGAACAATTTTTAGGGATACTTTTGTTTATTTGTATGTACGGTGAAAGGGGTTTAATTAACCTACTCACCCACCCACCCACTCATCCACCCACCCACTCACCCACCCACCCACCTACTCACCCATCCACCCCCCCACTCACCCACCCACCCACTCACTCACCCACCCACCCACCCACTCACTCACTCACCCACCCACCCACCCACTCACTCACCCACCCACCCACCCACTCACTCACCCACCCACCCACCCACTCACCCACCCACCTACTCACCCACCCTCCCACCCACCTACTCACCCACCCTCCCACCCACCTACTCACCCACCCACCTACCCACTCACCCACTAAGAAAATATTTTTGAACACATTTTTAATAACATGAAAATTTCGGTGAAAATATTGGTAACGTCAAGTACGGTTTGAGGTGGAACACAATAATTCATTTCAAGATATTTTCTACAAAAATTTATTATAAAATAGAATATAATATTTAAAAAATAGTCTCCTGCTATTATAATCACGGAAATTGATATTCATTTCCAAAAAAACAAACCCGCAAATTTCGAATGTGAAAATTCACAGGGAAGGGTACGTTGTGTAGTAAAAATTTTTGAATTGCTTGGTGTTCACCGAGTATAAATTTTCTTCGGTGCCAGGTGGTATCATAGTTGGGGATAGGGGCTTGTGGCCTGGAACATTTGGCAAGATGAATTCTTGGATTGTTGAGTCCACGGGGGGGTCGTACTTTTTTCCTGTGTAGAGAATTAGTGGCGTGGGATCCGCTGGCGGTGGGTCGTCGGGATTCTCTTCAATGGTCGATTGAAATGTTGATATTGGTGCGCTCGATTGTTGCGCCTTGCATTTTTTTGTGTGGGCGTACAGAGAGCCGGCGTTGTTGTACCTGCAATTAAATTTTGCAAAATTTAGTTGCTAATTATCATTTTTTTTTTTTCGTATTTTAAATTTATTTCGCAGAATTATTTCCCAAAATCATTTCCCAAAATTATTTCCCAAAATCATTTCCCAAAATTATTTCCCAAAATCATTTCCCAAAATTATTTTCCAAAATTATTTCCTAAAATTATTTCCCAAAATTATTTCCCAAAATTATTTCCCAAAATTATTTTCCAAAATTATTTCCCAGAATTATTTCCCAAAATTATTTCCCAAAATTATTTCCCA
Source organism: Asobara japonica (assembly GCA_026005395.1). NCBI lineage: Eukaryota > Metazoa > Arthropoda > Insecta > Hymenoptera > Braconidae > Asobara > Asobara japonica. Next base: position 2,847,860 of record BQMI01000352.1, on the reverse strand, counting down.
AAATTATTTCCCAAAATCATTTCCCAAAATTATTTCCCAAAATTATTTCCCAAAATTATATCCCAAAATCATTTCCCAAAATTATTTCCCAAAATTATTTCCCAAAATTATTTCCTCAAATTATTTCCCAAAATTATTTCCCAAAATTATTTCCCAAAATTATTTCTCAAAATTATTTCCCAAAATTATTTCCCAAAAGTATTTCCCAAAATTATTTCCCAAAATTATTTCTCAAAATTATTTCCCAAAATTATTTCCCAAAAGTATTTCCCAAAATTATTTCCTCAAATTATTTCCCAAAATTATTTCCCAAAATCATTTCCCAAAATTATTTCCTAAAATTGTTACAATTATCTCATTGCTCACGAACGTGATTAAAAAAATTGACCTCTACCTCTTGGTGCATATCTTGCAGGCATAGGGTCTCTGTCCAGTATGTGTATAGGTATGTTCATTGAGTGATGTGAGACGTCTGAAAGACTTCATGCATATTTGGCAATGATATTTGGCTTCTCCAGTATGCATGGTGATGTGTCTCGCTAGAGTGTTAGCCCTTGCGAAGGCCCTACTGCAGTACTGACATATATAGGGCTTCTCCCCACTGTGTGTCCTCAAATGCAGCTGGAGATAGGTGCTCTTCGTGAAGGCTCTACTGCACACCTTGCAAACGTAGGGTTTAACACCCGTGTGTGTGCGCATGTGCGCCACCAATGAGCCACTTTGAGCAAAACACTTGCTGCATACTTCACAGAGAAAGCGCTTTTGTGGCTGCTTCCGTTTGTGGCGCTCCACGTGATTCAATAGGGTTGAATTGTGGACAAAACTTCGGGGACAGAGAGGACACTGGTGGGGCTTATTATTTTTATCCTGTGAACAGTTATTAACAGTATTAAAAAAATTCCCCAGACAATAATTCCCCAGAAAGTAATCCCCAAATAAAAAATTCCCCAGACAGTAATCCCTAGAAAATTTCTCAGAAAATTTTCCCAGAAAATTTCCTCAAAAAATTTCCCGAGAAAAATTACCCAGAAAATTTCCCTAGAAAATTTTCTTAGAAAATTTCCCCAGAAAATTTTCTTAGAAAATTTCCCTAGAAAAATTCCCCAGAAAATTTTCCCAGAAAACTTCCCCAGAAAATTTTCCCAGAAAACTTCCTCAGAAAATTTTCCCAGAAAATTTCCTCGAAAAATTTCCCCGAAAAAGTCCCTAGAAACTATATTCCCCACATGAAAATTCCAAAGAATCACCAACCAAGAATTTTCCCTAGAAAAAAACATGGAATGAAATGATGTTCTAGAAGAGGCCGAGCAAGCAGATTCCCAAAAGTTTGGACCTCCTGTGAGATTCTTGCAATACCGTCAAAACTTGAAAATAGAAGAGTACGAAGAACAACCGTCATTAACATTAAGTTATTCACCTTCTTCCGACTCTCTCCATCCCCAGTTTTCTCCGCATCACTATCCGAATCCCGCTCATCATCCTCCCCAAAAAATTCATCCCCATGCTTGGCCTGTTCGTGCTCCTTAAGCTTGTCCGCCCTGGAGAACTCCTTATGACAAGTTGGACAATTGAACTTCAGTCCACTGTGCGTTGAAATGTGCCTCTTGAGATTTCTCTTAGTAGCAAACAACTTGCCACATTGTGTGCACTGCAAATCCCCCAAATCAACATCGTCGTCCTCGGAATCATTCAATCTCGGCTCATTACACTCAGTCTCAATTTTCTCCAATTTCTTGTACTCCGGATGGCGCTTTGCATGCGTGAGAAATGACTTCTCATACGTAAACTGTTTTGTGCAATAATCACAGGCAAATTTGTTCTTCTTTTTGTCCAAATTGTCGCCTTCCTGGACCTCCTGAACATCCACATTGGTGACCGTCTTCTCCGTGATTTCGTGATCAGTTCCTATGTGATCTTTCAGTCTTTCGATAGTGGTAAATTGCTTCTCGCACATGTAACACACATATCGAAATTTCGATTTTTTGCCAATTTTGTGTCTACCAATTTTCGCCTTTTCTTTGATCTTCTGATCATCAATGTCAGGTGTGCCGGAAGTTTGCAGATGTTGGATCACTGGAGGCTCTTCCGTGCTTTTTGTGAGCTCTAGGTAGACCGGTCTCTCAGAAATGTCTCGATCGGTTTGGTCGGCTGGCTCCAGTCGGGTTATTTGCGCGGATTTCAGGTGATCGAAGATCTCCCGGTTCTCCACGAAGTCCAGAATTTTTTTGTCACTGCTCTGCGAGGATTGGTCGAATGTTATGTCGGAGTCTATTTGGTGGTCCAGATACTCGGTTTGGTAGCGATCGCCGCAGGGACTTGCCATTGTACTGGGACTTTGTTTAGAAGCAATTTCGTCGGTTATTGCTTCGGTTATTACTGTGTTTAGGGAATTTGAGGGGTACATGGGGGATAGTTTTAGCGCGTCGCGCAGGTTTGCGTCCGATTTTTCTACTTGGCATTTGAAGGTGTAGGATACGTCGAGCAAGTCCCGGCAGGAGTAACAGATCACTGGCGGCAAACCGTCACCTTCGTGGACCTGAAAGTTCAGAATTTTTTTGTATTTTTTGTTTTTGTTTTTTTTTCAATTTTTTGTATTTTTTTTCTGTTTTTTTTTCGAGTTCTAAAACTTTGGCAATTTGCTTAGGAAAATTTTCAAAAAATTTTTTTGCGTTATTTTTTTAATTTATTAAATTTTGGTCAAATTTTGGGACACCTGAAATTATGAAAATTTGCCAAATCTTAAAATTTTTTTTTTAAGTTTTGACATTTGGAAAAAAGCTCATGCAATTTTTTGGAATTTTCGGTTTTATTATAGTATGGACACTTAATTTGATACTTAATTTGTAACATTGCGAACAAAAAATGTGTTTAGAATTTAGTGAATGTATTGAAAATTTCTGAAACTAACCTGAACTGATGCGCAGGCCATTATTTTTTCCGAAATTTGTGAATCGCCTTGGAACACTTGCCAAATTTCGGTGGTTCTTCTTAGGCAAGTTCTACATTTTTCACCCTCAATTTCATCAGTCGCCAGATAATATTTGCTCTCTAATCTATCGTTAAAAACATCCATTGCAAAGTATTCTATGATAAAGTTCTATCACTGGCCATTTATTTACTGCGGAACAAAGCTCAAGATTGAACAGATGGCACTGCGCAAAAATGACAGGTCATTTTACCGGCTAAGATAACCCGAAGTGTCATATTTGCGGGAAAATCTATTTTCCTACATTTTTGGCGCTTTCAAAATTCCTAAGATAAAAATTAAAAAAAAAAAAAAAAAAAATTGACAGGTTTTTTGCAATTTTTAATTTTCAATGATTTTGCTTTTTTGTCTCATTTTAATGAAAAAATAGATTGCTTGATCAATTCACACACCAGAAAACAAAATTAGAGTAATAAAAAGAATAACCTCAAATGAGTGTGACAATTTCACATAGAAGGACTATTTTGAATGACATTTGATAGCCAAGTTTTGGATTTAGTGAAACAATAGTAATGCGGTAACTGTCATACTTTCCAGATCTTGAATTTATGAAAAAAAAAACTAATTTTTGGACCTAACAAGTCTCAATGAAGTTTGCTTTTTTTTTGCTACAGATAATGCCGTTGATTATTTGAATGACTCGACTTTTTCAGTTTTCCCGCGCAGCTGGCAGTCTTATGTGCGCAGTGGAGTTGCGCAGTGGTCCTCCCATAAAATCTCGCAAATAAGGCAGAACAAGGATGGCAAATTGCCCCAACACAGTGACACGTTAGGAACCTGTCAGGTCGCAGGATAAAAAAAAATATTGCCACTGTCAGGTGAAGAAAAAGTCGCGTGTAATTACTTCAAGGTCCCCCCAAACAATTAAACAGTAGTGTGAAAAAAAATTTCACCATCGTGTGACAAATAAATCGAAAGAGACTGTGGGGCTGTACATGACAATGATGGCCGCCACCAATGAGGAACCAAGTGTTGTTGAGCCATCGCGATTAAATTCAACAGAAAATCAGCCAAGTGACAGACTCAAGATGCTTTATCCAATGGTTAATGAAGAGGAGACACCCTTACCAAGATCATGGAGCCCCAAGGACAAATACAATTACATTGGACTATCGCAAAATAATCTTCGAGTTCATTACAAAGGTAACTACGATTCACAATTTTTACAACGCATGACCTCCAATTTTAGTCGCCTAGTTTAATTTCATAGGTGGATTTTTTTTTTTTTTTTCAAGGAATTTTTGGGGGAAAAAATTTTCCCGCATTTTTTGAATTTGCGCGCTTATTGATTTTCGGGAAAAAACGGGGATTTTTTCGGGGTGTGAGAAACCTAAACAAAGGAATCAGCTGATCGGTCATCGTATGATTCCATCATGGATTTTTGTGGATTTTTTTTGAGCCTTGAAATATTTTTTTTGCGGGGGATATTGTGAAATGTGGAGGGGGAAATTTGGCGGGAAATTTGAAGGGGGATATGTGGGGAGCAGGAATTGTGACAATGACAGCTGGCAGTTCACTCGTGGATCATTGCATATTTTTTTTTTTTCTCTTCTCTTGAGTAAATCGATTCAGTGGTGTGGGTAAGGGGAGGGGATTTTCTTGTTTTTGTTGTGATTATTTTGTGGGGAGTGATTGTATTTCACGTCGTTGCATTGTTGCGGTGAGTAATTGAGCCGTTGAGACTAATTTCATTAAAGGAAAATATGGGAAGGGTATGCTCCTCTCTTTTCAATGAATGCGAATTTTTGTAGTTTACGTAGAAAAATTGTGGAGTGGGATTTTTTTTTTTTTTTAGCTGTCAAGAAAATTTTAATTTCTGGAGATTTTTTTTTAGCAAGGAGGGAAACTAAAAATTTATGTTTTCTTTGAGGATAAAAAAAAATTAAGAATAAATAAAAACGAAAAAAAAAATTATTTGTAAAAAAAAAAATTTCACACTAAATTTTTTTTTCACGGGGAAATATGAGAAAAAAAAATTGGCTAAAATATTTTAAAAAATTCAGAATTTTTTTTCGATGCAAAAAAAATTCAATTTTTTTTTTCACAGGGTGACAATAATTTTCGAATTTAGAAAAAAAGTGTGGCAATGATTTCGATAGTGGAGGAACCTGTTAGATTGAAGCCCATGAGGGACTTTCAAGGCATATCTGAATGAGCAGCTCGGTTGACCTAGTGACCTAGAAACGCTTGGGTCGTTGGAAAACAATTGTCCAATGTATTTGATCCTTCCGCGTATGAGAAAAGTCGAAAAATTTGAGGTGAAGTGTAGATCCATCTGTAGATCTCAATGCGCAAGGAGAAACGACAGATCGATTATGCAAAAATGAAAATGGATTTGATTGTGATTACCAGAAGGCCGCCGTTTTTATTTTGGGGGGGGGGGGGGGGCAAAAAAATTATGGGTCAGTGAGAGAATATGGGTTTCTATAGAAAAAAAGTCTATACACTATAGACCTACTCTATAGACACAGTCTATAACGTTGTCTTACAGTATTTTCCGACTCTAAGAAACATTAATGCAACAAGAATTTCAGACCCATCGGCTATAGAAAGTTTCTATAGAAAAATCTATAGAACATATTCGGAGAAGTTGAGCTTTGAGGTACTTTCAGATTATATTTAATTTATAGACTTTTTCTATAGACGTGTCTATAGATTTTTTTCTATAGCCGTGTCTATATAATTTTTCTATAGCCGTGCCTATATAATTTTTCTATAGACGTGTCTATAGAATTTTTCTATAGACGTGTCTATAGAATTTCTCTATAGACGTGTCTATATAATTTTTCTATAGACATGTCTATATAATTTTTATATAGATATGTCTATATCATTTTTCTATAACGTTGTCTATAGATTTTTTCTATAGACAGGTCTATAGATTTTTTTCTATAGCCGTGTCTATATAATTTTTCTATAGACGTGTCTATAGAATTTTTCTATAGATATGTCTATATCATTTTTCTATAACGGTGTCTATAGATTTTTTCTATAGACACGTCTATAGATTTTTTCTATAGCCGTGTCTATATAATTTTTCTATAGACGTGTCTATAAAATTTCTCTATAAACGTGTCTATAGAATTTCTCTATAGACGTGTCTATATAATTTTTCTATAGATATGTCTATATCATTTTCTATAACGGTGTCTATAGATTTTTTTTCTATAACCGTGTCTATAGATTTTTTCTATAGACGCGTCTATAGAATTTCTCTATAGATGCGTCTATAGAATTTCTCTATAGATGTGTCTATAGAATTTCGCTATAGACGTGTCTATAGAATTTCTCTATAGACGTGTCTATAGAATTTCTCTACAGACGTGTCTATAGAATTTCTCTACAGACGTGTCTATAGAATTTCTCTACAGACGTGTCTATAGAATTTCTCTACAGACGTGTCTATAGAATTTCTCTACAGACGTGTCTATAGAATTTCTCTATAGACATGTCTATAGAATTTCTCTGTAGACATGTCTATATAATTTTCCTATAAACATGTCTATATAATTTTTCTATAGACATGTCTATATAATTTTTGTATAGACGTGTCTATACAACTTTTCTATAGAGATGTCTATATACTTTTTCTATAGACGTTTCTGTAGACCTTACTATATAAATATTGCTATACACTCCGCTATAGACTGTACTGTATACGTGACTATGGGTCGTACTATAGACTTTGCTATACACGTCGCTATAGACTTCCGCTACAAAATGTCGGTGTAGGTTTGCACTTCAACACCATATATATACACTTTATGCTCCTAGAAAAAGGTGTAAATGTGTGTTCTTATAATCAATAGGCTATGGCAAAACCCACAAAGACGCTGCCAGTGTTCGTACTACCCACTCGATACCAGCCGCATGTGGCCTCTATTATTTCGAAGTTAAGATCGTTAGCAAAGGTCGTGATGGCTACATGGGAATTGGCTTGTCAGCACATGGTGTCAATGTCAATCGACTACCAGGGTGGGACAAACACTCTTATGGGTATCATGGAGATGATGGACACAGCTTCTGCTCCTCCGGTACAGGACAACCCTATGGGCCCACATTCACAACTGGCGATGTTATCGGATGCGGTGTTAATCTTGTTGATAACACAGCTTTCTATACCAAGAATGGACACCACTTAGGCATCGCCTTCACAGATTTACCCGTAAGTTGCTCAATTTTTTTTTTGTTATACAACAATGTTAAATAAAACTATTAAAAAAAAAAAAAAAAAAAAAAAAAAAAAAAAAAAAAAAAATGAAATTTGGAGTTTTCTTTCGTTTTGAGTATTTCAAAATTTTTGGACACTTTTTTGATTTTTGAAAATTCTGGGAACTTTCAAATTTTTAATATTCTTGATTTTTTTTTTCAAGAATTTATGCTCTTATTAATTTTTTATTATATTTTTCATGATCAGCCCAATTTGTATCCAACCGTCGGTCTTCAAACACCCGGAGAAGTTGTTGATGCTAATTTTGGCCAAACACCATTCGTATTCGACATAGGCGACATGATCAATGAGCTGAGGGTTCGTACGAGATTGCAAATAATCAATTATCCCACACCAGATCATGGACAGGGCCAATGGCAAGCTGTTCTTCACAAGTACGTGCAATCCACAATTAAAAATTTTTTTTTTATCTTCAACTTTACTGAGAGGGTTTTTTCTATTCATGATGATAAAAAAATCGATATTCTTGAAATTGGCAAAATTTGAAAAATCGATATATTTGAAATTTACAAAATTTAAAAATTCTTCAATTTTTTTAAAACTTTGTAGTTTTGAAATTTTCCCAATTTTCGAAACCTCAATTTTGTTTTCTTGCAATTTCCAGCTTTTTTAAAATTTGGAAAATTTTTGCAAATTTTTAAAGTGTAAAATTTTTGAATTTTTGAAGCTTTTGGAATATTCACATTTTCTCAATTTGTTGAAATTTTTTTTGCAGAATGATTTCTACGTACCTTGTTCATCATGGCTACTGTGACACTGCCGAGGCCTTTGCCAACAGTACTGGACAGGAATTTGAAGAAGATTTCAACTCCATAAAGAATAGGCAAAGTGAGTAAATAAGTTTCCCATACAATATCATTTTTTTCGCCCAATTTTTATAGTTCCCTATAAAAAAAATCTTCAATTACTCAAAGACACTCCACGTCAAAATTTAAAATTATTAAAAAAAATCTCAATGCTTTCGAAAGTTAGAAATACTTCAGAAATTGAAGAAAAAATTAGAGTTTGAATGCTTTCATTTTTTTTTCTCTGTAACAATCTTTCGAACTTCGCAACTTTCGAAAATGAAAAGTGCAAACTAAATGTCATATTTTCTTATTTCTATTTTACATAACACTTTACCATTACTTTCAGGAATTCTGAAGCTTGTTTTATCAGGTAGAATGGGAGAAGCAATAGATTTAACTAGCCGATTATACCCGGGCCTCCTAGAGCGCGATCCAAATCTCATGTTTGCCCTGAAGTGTCGTCAATTTGTGGAGATGGTGAATGGGAGTGACTCAGAAGTTTACCAGGTAACAGATTGAAAACCAAAAACCATAAACTCATTTCAAGTATTCAATGGCACTTTCCAAACTTGGAAGAAAAAATTCCAAAATTTTGAGAACTTTCAAAAATTCACATTGACAAATTTTCAAAATTTTGTAAATTGAAGGAAAAAAATTTAAGAAGTCTGATATGAAAATTTGAAATTTTGAGTTTCTATGTTACACCAATTTTCCAAAATTTGGTAGTTTAAAAATCTTCAATTCGAAAAAAACCATAATTTTCAAACTAAGAAATAAAATAAAAAATTATCTTTGAATAGGTGAACAGCGAAAACCAGACGAGTGTTATTCAATCGACGAAGACGTACATAAAGTCATCGAACAGAAACGTCGAGGAGATGAACCTTAATAACTCAATTAACGGTGCAGAGCCGCAATTTATCAATGGTCAGATTGAGGAGGATGTAGATATGGAGGATACCACAACGAATAATGCTAATGGTGTTAAAAATTCGAGTAATGGATATCAGAATGGCAATCCCAATGCCAATGGGTACAGGTGTCAGAATGGAGAAGATGTCGATATGGGTGTGTATTTTTATTTTTCATTTTTATCGTTTCTTCATTTGGAATTTTTTCATAGTAATTTCTGTGAAGCGTTCACCTCTTACCGTTCTGTGGAAAATTTTAAAAAATACAAATATTTTTCGAAATTAAAAAAAAAATATGGAAAATTTGCTAATTATCAGGGGGCAATTTTTTTTCTTTTTTTAACAAAATTTATGCTTCTTCCAGAAATAGATAGTGCCAACCAAACACAGCAAAATGGCAATTCCAGTAATCCACAAGTGTCAGCATCTAAATGTACAAAGAAGCAGTTATGTGGTGGCAACAAACAGGCAATTGAAAAAATGCTCGAGTTTGGACGACAATTGTATTCACAATCCATACACCTTAGACAACAGTACGGGAAAAATGAGTCCAATAAAAAAATGCTGCAGGATGCCTTCAGCTTGTTAGCCTATTCAAATCCCTGGAATTCACCAGTTGGATGGCAGCTAGATCCCCAGGAACGAGAGACAGTCTGTGCTAGACTCAATTCAGCCATTCTTGGTATGCTATTATTCACTCAGCTAATTAAAAAAAAATTTAAGACCTATAGCAGATTTCTTTTTGGTAATCTCATTTTTTTGTTTTTCTGTCCAGAGTCAACGAATCTTCCTCGACGACCACCTCTTGAGGTCGCAATATCCCACGCTAGAGAATTGGTTCGTCTTATGTCGAGCGCTGGTTTGGGTGCTTGTGGTTTTGCGGTTGTCGACAATATCATTCAATATTGACGGTGCCTGCCTCTGCCACCACGACCGCCTCTGCTGCTTACTCGTGGCTGGTTGGTATCAACTAATGACCTTTTTTTTCCATAAAAAATTTACATATGGATTTTTTTTTTTTTTTTTTTTTTTTTTTTTTTTTTTTTTTTTTTTTTTTATAATTATTATTATATAAATCTATAAAAAAAATATTTTACATAAAAAATATTTTACATATTTTTTTTCATAAAAAATTTGCATAAAAAATATTTTACTTTTTTTTTTTTTTTTTAATTTTTGAACTTTGTAAATTTTTGTGAGACACACACACACATACACACTTGCTCACATTTCAACTGCAAAAGTAAAACATGGAAAAAAAAACTGTAAATTGATAGGTTTGGAAATTTCTTAATGGGATTATTTCGTAAATGTGGGCCGCATGTAAGTAGTAAAAAAAATTGAATACTAATTAATTAATTTTTTTTTTTTCAAGGTGGCTCTTTCAATAGCTGGAGGAGTGATCGTGGAGCAGTAATAAATTGTTAACCCAGCGAATTCGTGATGTAGCGTGCGTGCCTCCAGGAAATCAGAAAATGAAAATCTTTGAACTATTAACGAGCCCAATACATACACGAGTAATATTAACGATTATAATGAAGATAATAATTTTAAGATGATTAATTTGGTCAGTGATATGCTCGGTACGATCTCACGCCCCAAAAAGCAGAGACGATTGATCAATCGAAAAAATTTCAGGTGATATACAAATATTTGCAATTGAAGAAAATGATGTGGTGGGAATATAAGGGGGAACTCAAAAATTAAATTTATGCTGGGTTGTAGATTTTCTTTTTTTTTTATTCATGTTGAATTTGAATTAGGTGAAAAAATTAGGGGGTCTAGGTTTTGGAAAAAATTTTGGCAATGTGAAATCAGAAGGATATTTTTTTTTAGTAACATCAAGTGTCAAGTAAATTTTGAACGTTCGACGAAAATTCAAGTTTTAGATGATTTTTCAAATTCTATTTTTTTTTTTTTTTTAATTAGGGAATTTTCGGAATTTAGAAAATTTTGGGAATTTTAGAAGATTTTGGATATTTTTGCATAATTTGTTATAGTTTGGAAATTTGGGAGTTTCTGGAAATTTTGATTTTTTTGAGAATTCCGGAGATTTGGAAATCTGTGAGAAATTTTTGAAAATTTTGGGAATTTCAAATTTAACAAAATTCAGAAATTTCGCAACAATAAAACAAATTCCAGAATTTCAAAAGGTCAATAATTCGAAATATCACTTTGCTTCTGTAACCCATAAGATTTAAATTTGCCGCCTTAAAAATAGACAAATCAGCACAACTTTATTTTTTGCGAAAAAACGTACCCAAATTTTGTGTAAGTATAAATACAGAAAGAAAAATTTATGAATGGTGAACGCTCAGGCCTGCCAAAAAAGATACTCCATGTTTCCGTCAGAATGTTCATCTAAGGAACATAATTTTTTTCGGGTCAGTCGCAATAATTGATCAATCTTCTTTTTCGTTTTTACCATTTCCCATAAAAAGTTGGATAACTGAATTTTTTCCACATTCACAAATGCTGAAATTCTGAAACTTCTGACGATTTTGAAAAAAGTTTGTAAAATTGTCGAAAATAAAAAAAAAGTTTTTGAAGAAATTCTCGAAAATTTTTAAGATTTTCGAAATTTTTTCAATTTCGTCAAATTTCTCAGATCTCTTAAATTTTCGAATTTTCCAATTTTTTTTTCAAATTTGGAAGCTTCAAAAAATCCGGAAAAATTTGGTAAATTCTGCAAATGTACAAATTTTGAAAAATTTTGAAAAATTTCCTTCAGAATTACCAAAAAAAAAAAAGCCCGAAAAACTTTCAAAATAGCGCAAACTGAGAAAAGGATTGATCAACCTTGTTTTTCGTTTCTAAAATAACTGAAAATAGCTGAAAAAAAAAATCAATCCGGGGGAACAAGATTCTAGAAACAATACTGTAGTGATAAAATCAAATTTCACGTTGATACGATTAAACTAACGACATAACAGACGAACGAAAAGCAAAATAAAAAAAAAATGAGTTGAAAACAGCCAGAAAATAAGAAAAAAACTTAATTAAGAAAACGATCTTGTACTCTACGATAAGTCATTGTTTTTTATATGCGAAACATAGTATATTAAATTATATATTATTGAAGAAATATGAATTGTAATGATGATACGGTGAACAGTGCATGGAGCTGGGCATAAGTGTGCGTTTAAATCAATTTAGAATCTTCAAATAATTCAGATTTAAAGTGTAGGTTTAATCAAATTATAGTGAAAGTGAGATGGAAAAACAAATAATTAAAAGAAAAATGATAATGATGAGGATGAGATAATTGACTTACTATATGTTTTATGTACCCTAGGTGGAGTTATGCTAATTGAATATGAGCGAATACAGCAGTGATTTTAACTAAAAAAAAAGAATTTATTTTTGGTGAACAAATTTGAATTTTTTTTTTCTTTCTGGCGGAGGAGAACTTGGCTACGTCGAAGAGGACTTTCGTGGGGAATTTTTTCGAGAGGTTCGTGAAATACCGAAACAAGTGAGTTTTTTGTTTTCAGAAGAAAAAAACATAATTCAATTTTTGGGATGATGTCCAGCACTCACCTTGGATCCATTAGGTGATAAATTAGTTAAAAAAAAAAATTGAAAATTTTGGAAACTTTGAGGGAAAAATTATTTGAGGAATCAAAAAAAAAATTGGAAAAATCAAAACTTTTTTTTCCATATAAAAATCTTCATTTATCTGAAAATATCTTAAATTACTTAATCCAATACAATGTTTCTCCTTTTTTCAAAACCTTCAAAATGAGGTAAATTTTTTTTTCTGATGAGAAAACGTTCAAAGATTGGAAAAATTGAAGAAACATCGAAGTTTCCATAAATTGACAAAACTAATTATCATATCTCTTATAATGTTGCTCTATCACAGTCTGTTCGTTCATTTGAACATATTCTGCAGAAATCCGAGTATGTAGCTCCCCAGATCCTCATCCTGATTGGTCCAGGAGACGTATATTGTCTTTTGATCGTCCTCCTCGCCCTGGACCCTCACTAGAACAGATTCTACGTTGATGGCGCCTTCATTGATGCTGAGCCCCCAGCCCTCCAATTTCTCCTGGAGAGGTGCCAGCAATTTTAGAGTTGTCGCCTGCGGTGGATCATGGTCCCTCACCCTCAATGTCGACGTGAATCTGGTCAACAAAATTCAATATTAATTTTACTGTTCCAACTTGTGAGTGGCAAATTTTTTTATGAAATTTTGTTAAGTGGGTCATCTTCCAATTCTCGTTTTTTGGGTATATCTCAAAACTAACGCGAGATAGACAAAATTGCATGAGGAACAATTTGTAGAGCCAATTGAGCTCTACAAAAAAGCTCTTATGAAGATTGTCTCAATTTCTCCAGATTTTGAGATATTTGTCGAAAACTGATTTTGCCACTTCCCCCCCCCCCCCTTTTTTAAAAGTGATTTTAAAATTTACCTGACGACATGTTTGGGTATTCCTGCCGCTTTGGCTGCTTCATCAGCATCCACGAGGCAAACTCCATCTTCCTTAAGCATGAGCACTGAGTGAAGAAGTCGTCGTCTCTTGGGATCTGGGGGTAGAGCCGAATAGCGTTTGGCCTCGCCCTTAAGGAGAGCCAAGGAAGCGTCCACGGGGACCTTAGCACTCGTCGTAATAACACAAGTCTCACCATTCGCTGGGTTGTAACAGTTCACCCCAAATTCTTGCTTAATTTTCTCCTTGAGATACTCCATCTTTGCGAACTCCCCGTGCACCAACATCACATTTTTGGGTTCGCAATATTGGATGAGTTGCATGATTCCCTTTAAGCCATTAAAAAAAAAAAAAACAGAAAAAAAATGAGTTTGTTTTTTTGGAATAATTTTGTCGAATTTGAGATTTGTTCTTAATTTTTAAAATTTGCAATTTTTTTTTCAATTTACAAAAATGAAAAATGTGTCACCAAAGAATTGACAAAATATTTGGAGCTTTTGCAGGCCTTCCAAAAATGATAAAATTTGTCTTTCTAATGGGAATTACCTTAGCGTCAGCGTGTGCAGAAAACGACATATACTCGACCGCCATTTTCACTTCGACCATTTGTCGATTTTCAAATTCGATTCTTTTCGCGCCACTCAGGACTTTATGCCCGACAGTGCCTTGAACACAAAATCCAGGCATGATGACCATATTGAGCTCATTTGGCGCCCATTTTTTGAAAATTTGAAGGGAGAGTCCAGCGTGAAGCATTCCAGGAGTTGCAAACACAACCATGGCTCCAGGATTGTCTATATAGGCCTTATCAAAGGGTTTTATGTGCTTGAAGTCGAACATGTTGCGCTGGACGAAGGTCTTCTTGATCTTTTGATTGGTCCACGTGATGAACATCTTGTAGTAATTGTTAGCTTTTTCAGTGAGGCCCAGGGCAAAGTATACGGGCACCTCAAAATTAAATAGACAATGTTAACTTTGGCCAAAATCGAAAAAAATTAATTTGACTTTTTCGACCCAAAATCGATGGGAATATCTTCTGGGGGTTCCTATTGGATAGTATCAACGCACACGGGGCCAAAAATTCAATTAAAAAAAAATTGAGTTTGCCTCCCCATAAGGTCCCAATGTTAACTTTGGCCAAAATCGAAAAAAATTAATTTCACTTTTTCGACTCAAAATCGACGGAAATATCTTCTGGGGGTTCCTATTGGATAGTATCAACGCACACGGGGCCAAAAATTCGATTTAAAAAAAATTAAGTTTGCCTCCCCATAAGGTCCCAATGTTAAATTTGGCCAAAATCGAAAAAAAATAATTTCACTTTTTCGACTCAAAATCGACGGAAATATCTTCTGGGGGTTCCTATTGGATGGTATCAACGCACACGGGGCCAAAAATTCAATTTAAAAAAAAATTAAGTTTGCCTCCCCATAAGGTCCCAATGTTAACTTTGGCCAAAATCGAAAAAAAATAATTTCACTTTTTCGACCCAAAATCGACGGGAATATCTTCTGGGGGTTCCTATTGGATAGTATCAACGCACACGGGGCCAAAAATTCAATTTTAAAAAAATTAAGTTTGCCTCCCCATAAGGTCCCAATGTTAAATTTGGCCAAAATCGAAAAAAATTAATTTCACTTTTTCGACTCAAAATCGACGGAAATATCTTCTGGGGGTTCCTATTGGATAGTATCAACGCACACGGGGCCAAAAATTCGATTTTAAAAAAATTAAGTTTGCCTCCCCATAAGGTCCCAATGTTAAATTTGGCCAAAATCGAAAAAAAATAATTTCACTTTTTCGACTCAAAATCGACGGAAATATCTTCTGGGGGTTCCTATTGGATGGTATCAACGCACACGGGGCCAAAAATTCAATTTAAAAAAAATTAAGTTTGCCTCCCCATAAGGTCCCAATGTTAACTTTGGCCAAAATCGAAAAAAATTAATTTCACTTTTTCGACTCAAAATCGACGGAAATATCTTCTGGGGGTTCCTATTGGATAGTATCAACGCACACGGGGCCAAAAATTCGATTTTAAAAAAATTAAGTTTGCCTCCCCATAAGGTCCCAATGTTAAATTTGGCCAAAATCGAAAAAAATTAATTTCACTTTTTCGACTCAAAATCGACGGAAATATCTTCTGGGGGTTCCTATTGGATAGTATCAACGCACACGGGGCCAAAAATTCGATTTTAAAAAAATTAAGTTTGCCTCCCCATAAGGTCCCAATGTTAAATTTGGCCAAAATCGAAAAAAAATAATTTCACTTTTTCGACTCAAAATCGACGGAAATATCTTCTGGGGGTTCCTATTGGATGGTATCAACGCACACGGGGCCAAAAATTCAATTTAAAAAAAATTAAGTTTGCCTCCCCATAAGGTCCCAATGTTAAATTTGGCCAAAATCGAAAAAAAATAATTTCACTTTTTCGACTCAAAATCGACGGAAATATCTTCTGGGGGTTCCTATTGGATGGTATCAACGCACACGGGGCCAAAAATTCAATTTAAAAAAAATTAAGTTTGCCTCCCCATAAGGTCCCAATGTTAACTTTGGCCAAAATCGAAAAAAAATAATTTCACTTTTTCGACCCAAAATCGACGGGAATATCTTCTGGGGGTTCCTATTGGATAGTATCAACGCACACGGGGCCAAAAATTCAATTTTAAAAAAATTAAGTTTGCCTCCCCATAAGGTCCCAATGTTAAATTTGGCCAAAATCGAAAAAAAATAATTTCACTTTTTCGACCCAAAATCGACGGGAATATCTTCTGGGGGTTCCTATTGGATAGTATCAACGCACACGGGGCCAAAAATTCAATTTTAAAAAAATTAAGTTTGCCTCCCCATAAGGTCCCAATGTTAAATTTGGCCAAAATCGAAAAAAATTAATTTCACTTTTTCGACTCAAAATCGACGGAAATATCTTCTGGGGGTTCCTATTGGATAGTATCAACGCACACGGGGCCAAAAATTCGATTTTAAAAAAATTAAGTTTGCCTCCCCATAAGGTCCCAATGTTAAATTTGGCCAAAATCGAAAAAAAATAATTTCACTTTTTCGACTCAAAATCGACGGAAATATCTTCTGGGGGTTCCTATTGGATGGTATCAACGCACACGGGGCCAAAAATTCAATTAAAAAAAAATTAAGTTTGCCTCCCCATAAGGTGCCAATGTTAACTTTGGCCAAAATCGAAAAAAATTAATTTCACTTTTTCGACTCAAAATCGACGGAAATATCTTCTGGGGGTTCCTATTGGATAGTATCAACGCACACGGGGCCAAAAATTCGATTTTAAAAAAATTAAGTTTGCCTCCCCATAAGGTCCCAATGTTAAATTTGGCCAAAATCGAAAAAAATTAATTTCACTTTTTCGACTCAAAATCGACGGAAATATCTTCTGGGGGTTCCTATTGGATAGTATCAACGCACACGGGGCCAAAAATTCGATTTTAAAAAAATTAAGTTTGCCTCCCCATAAGGTCCCAATGTTAAATTTGGCCAAAATCGAAAAAAAATAATTTCACTTTTTCGACTCAAAATCGACGGAAATATCTTCTGGGGGTTCCTATTGGATGGTATCAACGCACACGGGGCCAAAAATTCAATTTAAAAAAAATTAAGTTTGCCTCCCCATAAGGTCCCAATGTTAACTTTGGCCAAAATCGAAAAAAAATAATTTCACTTTTTCGACCCAAAATCGACGGGAATATCTTCTGGGGGTTCCTATTGGATAGTATCAACGCACACGGGGCCAAAAATTCAATTTTAAAAAAATTAAGTTTGCCTCCCCATAAGGTCCCAATGTTAAATTTGGCCAAAATCGAAAAAAAATAATTTCACTTTTTCGACCCAAAATCGACGGGAATATCTTCTGGGGGTTCCTATTGGATAGTATCAACGCACACGGGGCCAAAAATTCAATTTTAAAAAAATTAAGTTTGCCTCCCCATAAGGTCCCAATGTTAAATTTGGCCAAAATCGAAAAAAATTAATTTCACTTTTTCGACTCAAAATCGACGGAAATATCTTCTGGGGGTTCCTATTGGATAGTATCAACGCACACGGGGCCAAAAATTCGATTTTAAAAAAATTAAGTTTGCCTCCCCATAAGGTCCCAATGTTAAATTTGGCCAAAATCGAAAAAAAATAATTTCACTTTTTCGACTCAAAATCGACGGAAATATCTTCTGGGGGTTCCTATTGGATGGTATCAACGCACACGGGGCCAAAAATTCAATTAAAAAAAAATTAAGTTTGCCTCCCCATAAGGTGCCAATGTTAACTTTGGCCAAAATCGAAAAAAATTAATTTCACTTTTTCGACTCAAAATCGACGGAAATATCTTCTGGGGGTTCCTATTGGATAGTATCAACGCACACGGGGCCAAAAATTCGATTTTAAAAAAATTAAGTTTGCCTCCCCATAAGGTCCCAATGTTAAATTTGGCCAAAATCGAAAAAAATTAATTTCACTTTTTCGACTCAAAATCGACGGAAATATCTTCTGGGGGTTCCTATTGGATAGTATCAACGCACACGGGGCCAAAAATTCGATTTTAAAAAAATTAAGTTTGCCTCCCCATAAGGTCCCAATGTTAAATTTGGCCAAAATCGAAAAAAAATAATTTCACTTTTTCGACTCAAAATCGACGGAAATATCTTCTGGGGGTTCCTATTGGATGGTATCAACGCACACGGGGCCAAAAATTCAATTTAAAAAAAATTAAGTTTGCCTCCCCATAAGGTCCCAATGTTAAATTTGGCCAAAATCGAAAAAAAATAATTTCACTTTTTCGACTCAAAATCGACGGAAATATCTTCTGGGGGTTCCTATTGGATGGTATCAACGCACACGGGGCCAAAAATTCAATTTAAAAAAAATTAAGTTTGCCTCCCCATAAGGTCCCAATGTTAACTTTGGCCAAAATCGAAAAAAAATAATTTCACTTTTTCGACCCAAAATCGACGGGAATATCTTCTGGGGGTTCCTATTGGATAGTATCAACGCACACGGGGCCAAAAATTCAATTTTAAAAAAATTAAGTTTGCCTCCCCATAAGGTCCCAATGTTAAATTTGGCCAAAATCGAAAAAAATTAATTTCACTTTTTCGACTCAAAATCGACGGAAATATCTTCTGGGGGTTCCTATTGGATAGTATCAACGCACACGGGGCCAAAAATTCGATTTTAAAAAAATTAAGTTTGCCTCCCCATAAGGTCCCAATGTTAAATTTGGCCAAAATCGAAAAAAAATAATTTCACTTTTTCGACTCAAAATCGACGGAAATATCTTCTGGGGGTTCCTATTGGATAGTATCAACGCACACGGGGCCAAAAATTCGATTTTAAAAAAATTAAGTTTGCCTCCCCATAAGGTCCCAATGTTAAATTTGGCCAAAATCGAAAAAAAATAATTTCACTTTTTCGACTCAAAATCGACGGAAATATCTTCTGGGGGTTCCTATTGAATAGTATAAACGCACACGGGGCCAAAAATTCAATTTTAAAAAAATTAAGTTTGCCTCCCCATAAGGTCCCAATGTTAAATTTGGCCAAAATCGAAAAAAATTAATTTCACTTTTTCGACTCAAAATCGACGGAAATATCTTCTGGGGGTTCCTATTGGATAGTATCAACGCACACGGGGCCAAAAATTCAATTTAAAAAAAATTAAGTTTGCCTCCCCATAAGGTCCCAATGTTAAATTTGGCCAAAATCGAAAAAAATTAATTTCACTTTTTCGACGCAAAATCGACGGAAATATCTTCTGGGGGGTCCTATTGAATAGTATCAACGCACACGGGGCCAAAAATTCAATTTTAAAAAAATTAAGTTTGCCTCCCCATAAGGTCCCAATGTTAAATTTGGCCAAAATCGAAAAAAATTAATTTCACTTTTTCGACTCAAAATCGACGGAAATATCTTCTGGGGGTTCCTATTGGATAGTATCAACGCACACGGGGCCAAAAATTCAATTTTAAAAAAATTAAGTTTGCCTCCCCATAAGGTCCCAATGTTAAATTTGGCCAAAATCGAAAAAAATTAATTTCACTTGTTCGACGCAAAATCGACGGAAATATCTTCTGGGGGGTCCTATTGAATAGTATCAACGCACACGGGGCCAAAAATTCAATTTTAAAAAAATTAAGTTTGCCTCCCCATAAGATCCCAATTTTAAATTTGGCCAAAATCGAAAAAAATTAACTTCACTTTTTAGACCCAAAATCGACGGAAATATCCTCTCGGGGTTCCTATTGGATAGTATCAACGCACACGAGGCCAAAAATTCAATTTTAAAAAAATTAAGTTTGCCTTCCCGGAAGACCCCAATAGTGAGTTATTGGGTAATCGAATACCTTCAAATTCATGCGCTCCCAGTAGGTTTCCAGGAGGATGCAGAGTTCCTGGGCACGACCTAGAGCGAACACTGGGATGAGGATCTTTCCGCCCCGATCAATGCACTCGTGGACCTTCTTCAGGAAGTCCCTCTCTCGACAACGTTTGGAGTCCCGTATGGTCGTTGCATAGGTCGACTCTGAGATGAGGAGATCCGGCCTGCATTTGTCGATCCAGGCTGCCCCCAGGTGACGATCCGGGGTCATGTTGTAATCTCCAGTGTAAACAATTGATTGTGATCCCACGCGAATCCAGAACATGGCGGCGCCAAGCACGTGACCTAGGGAGAAACCAAAAATTTAGAAAATTAAAAAACTCTGGAAATTTTGAATTTTTTGGAAATTCTGAAAATTTTGGAAATTTTAAAAGGTTCAAAAATTTTAAAAATTTCCAAAATGTTGAAAATTTGGAAAATTTGAAGCGTTCAAAACTTGGAAATTTGGCGGGATTTCCAAAAGTTTTTTGAATTAAAAAAAAAAAAACACAAATCGAATTGAAAATTTTCCAAAACGTTGCAGATCTCAAAGATCTTAAAAATCCTAAAAATATTTTCCATTCGCCATTGCCAAGTATCCTAACGCCAATATTTTGAAAATTCTTGCAATATCTTCACCTGCATAGTAGGCTTTGATCTCAAGGTCAGGATCAACGAGAACAGATTGATGTAGGGTCACAGCAATGACCTTCTTCATGCAATCTTTTATCATTTGAGATGTGAAGAAGTTGCTTTCGCCTTTGCGCTCGACCGCGACCTTGCGCATGTCCTCGAGGAGAATTGGAGCTATAGCCTTTGTGGGATGTGTCATATAGATGGGTCCATTATAGCCGACCTGTGTGGAACATTGAAGGATGAGCGTATGGAATTCAACGGTGAACTGGTAAACTGAGATAAGTCGACGAAAAACGATTCGATTTACTTGACCACATATGCTGCACAAATGATTGATTTTCCAAAAAAAAAAATTAAGGCATTTTTCTTACAATGAAAAATGAGTCAAGCGGGAAATTTGAAATTTGTTTGAATTATTTGATAATTCGAGAAAAATCGCAAAATCACATTTTCTTTTTCAGAAATGTTCACTATTTGATAGTTGAACACTAAATGAATTCTTACCATTTCCGTGAAATAAGGAAGTGCTCCACAATGGTCCAAATGAAAATGTGATATAATAACGCAATCGATATAATTTGTTGTAGGTCCCTCGGGTGCTATATATGAAAAGTCTGGAAAGCGTCTTTCATCGTTGAAGCCCATATGCATGCCACAGTCCAGCATAATATTTTTTCCTCCCATTGAGACTAGTATGCAGCTCCTTCCAACATCCTGTCCGGCTCCTAAGGGCGTCACCTTAATGTCTGGCATTTTTCCCAATTTTTTATTTACACGTCATAAAATATTTTTTGCCTCAAGGCTTTCCTGTGAACAAAAAAATCGGTCAATTTCTGGTCTTATCAGTGTTATCATCTCCTTATTTATTTTTTTTTTCTCATAATAAATTTGTCCCAACTTTTTGAAAAAAAAAATGTCAATGTTTCAAAATTACTTCATTATTTTATAAAATAATTTTATAAAATTTTCAAAAAAAAAAAAAACAATTTTTTTTTTTTTTTTAATAAACTTTGGAAAAAATTGTCAGTCCAGATGAAAATTTTTCGAATCTTTTACTGTCCACCAGTTCCGGAAAACTGACGCTCTTTTTCTAATTTTTTATTTGTGATTAACGGTTTTATTTCGGGCATTTAATATGCACTAAATTTCGTACTGGAGTGAAAGGGAATATACGATAATAATCATAATATTGTTTTGAAATCATTTAACATTTTACCGCCTGAAAATCGAATTTTCGATTTTTTTTTTTTGCAAAATTGTAAAAGTCTAACCTCAACAAAACACTATATGATGATGCAGAAAGAGTCTTGGGTTACTGCGGGAAACTCGGCATTCGTTAAAAATTGGGCGTTTCCGGGATGAAGTTACTGAAGTTTACGGGATTTGTGTTCTCAATCAAGCGGCACTAGCGTTTATCAACCGCTTCTAGCAATAACAAACTCGTAAATTAAATTTATCAGATCAGGCGAACTCAAATTGACAGACAGTCACGTGGTCAACTGCGAATCAAAACAGGGGAAAATGCGCGCGTAAATTGAAAGATCATTGTGACAGCTGAGATGTTCAACACTCTTGAAATTGTCATCTATTGAACTTGACTTAATTGTGCGAACTTTCAGAACAATTCAATCGAAAATATCCGAAATTTTCATGTTTTTAAAAACCACAAAAAAAACACACACTCCAAATTCCCCGTAGCTGTTTTTTGCGCATCCGCCCTAACTACCACAAATTATTCAAAATTCTCCCTCACTTTTCAGTATTCTCAAAAATTTCCCCAAACTTTCAAAACCAAACAATTTTCAAATTCCCCAAATTTTTTTTCCAATTCCATAAATTTCCAAAACTGCGAAAAAGTTTCAAACTCCCCAAAAATTCTGTCCAAAAATTGATCATTTTCAAAAAAATAAAAACCGCAAGTTTTCACAATCCTTGCAAAAAAAATGTAAAAATTCTCAAAATTTCATGTTCCAAAATGTTTGACAATAAAAAACAAAAAAAACATTTAAAAAATTGGCCAAACCTGTAAAAAAATTAAAAAACGTCAAAACCTGTCAGAGCCGTCAAAAGCGTGAAAAGTGTACTCCGACAATCCAACAAAGAGAATAACCCGACTCCTGTGATTGGCCCACAGCTGTCAATAACAGCTGTTCTGAGAATCCGCCTTAACCACAACAAAAAGAACAAAAAAAAATTGCTCCCAAGAAAAGCAATATGGCGACAGTGATACTAATCAACTGTTGAAGCTCCCCGAAACAAGAGAAACTAAAAATTCCAACTTGTCATTAATGCCAATTTCCCAATCAAGTGCAAATGTTGCAATAACCACCTCTCATCAATGAGCACTCCAATACACGCGTAATGGAAATATTGAGGTGATTGTTCCTTAAACTTATTTAAACAAACACACGAGGGTGAGGGGAAATCATGTGCGATGTGTGCGCTGACTTTCACGATCTACTGCTCTGTTGTAAGTTTTATTTTCACTAACTATTCTTTACTGTTTACGATCGCACACAACTGTCATTATTCACGGATGAGCTTTGTTGGAGACCGTGTTTTCTGGCTTCTCTTTTTGGTTATGACATTCTGTGGAAACCAATATTTGCATCGCCCAGAAGAGAATTTCGACAATTCCATTTTGCATTCCACCTTTCGACAACACTTGTGACTAAACACAAAAGTTTTAAAAAAATTGTGAAAGCAATTTGTTCAATTTTTCACTTCCCTCCATTTAATTTTTTTTTCAATCCGGAGTAAAAACAAGCCTGACATTTTTCACCCAATTTCAGATGAAGACAGAGCCTCGAAAGAGCAGGATGAGCCCTCCCTCACCCCATTGGACATTGACACAATTCTGGACTATGTCAACCAATGGGTCCAACGCCAATGCATGTGTTGCTATCGAGAGCCAAACAACTTGGATAGATTCATACGATTGACCCAGGGCGTCATTCTCACCTCCTTGAAGCAGCTCTCGTCCCTAGCTAAATCTTCAGGGCCCATTGGGCCCAGCTCGTCAGCTGGAGTGGCCATTCATTCTCCAGTTCAGGATCAGGAGGCAATAGTAAGATCTTTTCAAATATTTTGCTCCAAATCTGGAAAATTTTAATAACCAAAAAAAAAATTTTTTTTGTTATTTTTTTTTTTACATTCAATTTTGAACACTAAATTTTCAGGCTTTGCCAAATTTTTTGACAACCCGAATTTTGTTTCCATCATTTTTAATTGTCTCAATAAAAAAAAAATTATTGAGATTTTCTCAATGATAATAATAATAAAAAGAAAGAAATATTGTCAACTCTAATTTTGCTTCCAGGAGAAGCCTCCAAGTCCTCCAAGTCCTGCAGAATCGTCCTTGGATCCTCAGGTCCAGGAAGTTGGCCCAAAGCCCTCGTCAACGTCACCAGCAGTCCCATCCTCGTCGACGTCGTCAGATGGTCCCTCATTGTCGGCATCAGCAACCCCATCATGCTCATCATCAGCTGATCTAGCCCAAGGCGCCCCTTGGCCCCATCAAGACCTGGAAAAACTTTTTCACCTAGTCTCCAAAATATTTTTACTCAATTTTCCTCTATATATAGCCATGAAGCATGGCGGAGCCCTCAATCCCCTAGCTCCGGTTAAGGATGAGGGCGGATATTGCGAGCCACATGATCCGGAAGTGCCCGCCCCCCTCATCAGGGCCGTCTCCATCTTCTGCCACAGGTTGGCATTTTTTTTATTTTTATCATATTATTGTTTTTTTTTTTGGATAATTGGTGACAGTTCCCAGTGCTCCAATTTTTTAGAATTTTTCTGGATTATGAAATATTATTCACTCTGAGATATTTGAAATTTTCGAAATTTCTCAAATTTCTTAACTTTACCAATTTCTTTCCAACTTTCCAACAACCAAACTTTTGAAATTTTTGAAATTTTGAAATTTTTGGAATTTTTGAAATTCTTGAAATTCTTGAAATTTTTGAAATTTTTGAAATTTTTGAAATTTTTTAAATTTTTGAAATTTTTGAAATTTTTGAAATTTTTGAAATTTTTGAAATTTTTGAAATTTTTGAAATTTTTGAAATTTTGAAAATTTTGAAATTCTCAAATTTTTCAAATTTGAACACTTTTTTACAATACATCGAATGTTAATAAATTTCAAAATTGACAGATCTGGTTTTAACCTGATGTCGTCCTGCTTCGACCTGGAAGAGCCCCTGGCAGTTGGTCTAGCTCATTCGATGGTTGCAGTTATCTGCAATTTGAAATTGTGGCTGAACTATGCCTCGGTAATTCAACTGTTCGTTCCTCTGAGATCGAGAGTGATGAAGTACATGTGTCGTCTGCATGATAAGGAGCTTAGGACACCAGCTGTCAGGACTATGGCTGATTTCATGTGGAGCGCAATCAAGGACCCCATTGAATCTGTACTGCCAACCTTTGATAGGGACGGTCTCGATTTAGCGTTCAAGTACTTTACGAGCACGACTTTGACCATGCGACTAGCTGGAATTGCACAAATTAACGCCCACATTACAACTTTTAATGAGTTGTGCAATTCGGAAACTGTGGCAGAAGTAAGCTAAATTTTTCCATTTTTATCTTTGAATTTTTTTATTTTTCTTTTTTTAATATTGTCAATTCTCCAAAATTTTCAAATTTTTCAAATTTTTCAAATTTTTCAAATTTTTCAAATTTTTCAAATTCTTCAAATTTTTCAAATTTTTCAAATTTTTCAAATTTTTCAAATTTTTCAAATTTTTAAAATTTTCAAATTTTTCAAATTTTTCAAATTTTTCAAATTTTTGCAAAATTTTCAGATTTTTCAAATTTTATAAATTTTTCAAATTTTCTAAATTTTTCAAATTTTCTACATTTTTCAAATTTTCTAAATTTTTCAAATTTTCTAAATTTTTCAAATTTTCTAATTTTTTTCACCTTCCCTACTTTTTTTTTGCTGAAGTAATCTTCAAAACAAAATATTATGCATTCTTCAAATTCCCAGGTAGAGCAGGTTGGCCATGCCCTAGCAGCTTGGTTAACGGATAACGTCATAATCTCCCAAATTTTCGGTCCGAACCTCCACGTGGAGGTGATTAAGCAGAGTCACGTAGTCCTGAGTTTTCTTGCTATGGAGGGTCGCATCTCTTCCTCGGATATGGATATAATTTGGCAAGCGGCTCAGCTTAAACACTGCGCACGCCAGGTTTACGATCTGCTGGCACCCCTGGTGAAGCACTTGGCACCCCCGCCCGTGCTGCACCTATATTCCCTCCTAGGAAAATTGGAGCCTAAGGACCACACCGAGCAGAGTCTCTTCCTTGCATCTGCTCTGATAAAATTCATATGGACCTCAGGTATGCATTTGCGAATTCATTAAGTGAAGGGACATAAGTCGATGTTTTTTTGGAAACGATTCTATTTGCCTCATCACATATTCTGCTAAAAAGAATTGACTAAAAAAAAAAAGGCAATTAAAAAAACAAAATAAGTCATAAAAAAAAAATAAGAAATTAAAAAAAAAATTGAAAGAACAAGCCATAAAAAAATAAGTCATAAAAAAAAATCGGGGAAAAAAAAATAAGCAATTTTTTCATAATTCGAAATTTTAAAAATTTTGTAATTGTAGGTGCCTCAGGTTACCCAGGTGGTCTCGTGGGTCTCGGCATGATGAAGAGTAGCCTCCAGGGTGCGGAGGGCCTGGAAAGTAGCAGTACAGATCCAAGTGGTATGGATGGAAGTTCCCCAGACGACGAGGACGAGGAAGAGCCTTCCCCCGCCCCCTCGGAGGGCCCCTCCCCCCGGAAACAAGCACGTGGTGACAGTAGTGACTGTGATGCTCCCATAAAGCCCAAAACACCTCTACAAGACGACTTTCACGAAAAAGTCTCGCCCCAGGAAGTCGAGGCGCCGAAGAAGAGCTGCTCCGATGTCGAAGCTGATACAGAAAAATCTGGGGAGGAAGCTCAAAGTCACGAGAAGAAGAAACGCAAGGTGAAAATATTGTTCAGTTCATCAATAACTGTTCATTTATTTGATTAATAATTATTGAAAAAAATTATGAGAATTGTTATTAGTCTTGTAAATTAAATTTTGAAAATTGGGAAATTTTTAAGAACTAGAGAATCCAAAACATTGGCCCAGTTTTTTTTTCTTTTTTTTTTTGGAATTTGAGAACCAGAGAGAGCTTTTAAAATCTTGGAGGAAATCTGAAAAATCTGAGATTGGAGAAAAATTGAGAATTTTAAAATAAAAAAATGTGAAGATAAATGTAATTTGTATGGAAACTTCAGTTCTAGTGAAACTTTTGCATAGGAATACTCATTCACAACGAAAAATTATGCAGGTTCTGCGCAAGCGGAAGACACCCCTGAAGCGCCTAAATTCCGAAAAATCAGAAGCTAAGGAGATGCTCCAGGATACGCTAAACTGTGTCAAACAACATCAGAAGTCATTGATACCGACAGATCAGCAAGTGCCCACCTCCAGCCTTTTCAGCAGGTATCTCTAAAACTATTTTTTTTTTTTTGTCAAGATGGTAGTTTGCTGGATTTAAATCTTTGATACATTGAGAAATTTTGGAAATGCAGAAAGCCGAAATTTGAAAAATTTCACAATTTTGACACTTGTCACGATTTAAAAAAAAAAAAAAAAAAAAGGGGAATTATTTTCTCATTTTCAAAAGTTCAAAAAAAATTATGAAATGTCAACATTTTGAAATTCTCCAAAACGATTTTTTTTCGTTCTACTCAAATTCAAATTTTTTTAAATTTCAAAAAGAAAATCTAAATTTTGAATTTTTATCAGTTCAAAAATTTGAAAAAATTGAAGAGAAGAGAATTGAGTTTTGATGTTGTTTATCAGGGCATCCAAGACTCCTGAAAAATTTATGATGGTCCATCCTGAGGACAGTTCACACGATGACGATGACAGTGATGTTGCGAATATCGTCGTGGGATCGGATGGAAATGGTGCGGTTATCTCCGAACTCGCAGGCTTGGTCCAGGCTACGGGCCAACAATTTCTCGATGAGATGCTGTCTGATGAGGAGGGCTCGTACAGCAGCAGAATCTCGAATAAGAGTGAGAAAAATATGGCCGACTTTGATGGAGAGGAAAGCGGTTGTGAGGAGGAACTGGCGCAACTTGCTGCACGGCACTTGACTGCTATTCAGATGCAGGTGAGTCCAAAATTTTCGGAATTTTCGTAAATTTTTTCAAAAAAAAATTTCCTTTTTTTTTATTTTTGTAATTTTTTTTTTCAACTCTTCAAAAAATTTTTTTACATTTTCCGATTTCCCAAAAATTTATTGAAAATTTTTGGAATCGTAAAATTTTTTGAAATGTTTTTTTTTTAGTCACCAATTAAAAAAAAAATGAGAAAAAAAAATTCTTCTAAAACTCCAAATTAAACCCTGGCCTAAATGGATTTTTTTTTGACCGACCCATTTTGCCCCTACAGGCATGGTCGCCCCATCAGTCGCACCATCCCCATGGCCACTCTCTGGGCCTTCGAAGATCGGGTTTCCGAGCTCCCCAGGTGCGCCGACGTGCCCTACGTCAGCAACGTTTGTCCACACGTAATGCCCAGTTTAACCTTGAGACCGTCTGTAAACCGGGCAGTACACTCCTCTGGGATCTCCTCCAAGACGACAAAATAGGTAATTTTATGCAAAAATGAAACATTAAAAAAAAATTTAATTTCCAAAAAATTTCTAACTTTCCCTTTTTTTCCAATCTTTCAGGTCAATTAGCAGAAGGTCTGGCCCTAGAAGCAGAGAAGGCTCTGTGCAATTTGCTGTGCTTCAACGTCGATCGGTTGATTCCCATGAAATTCATAGAAGGCTGCTTGGACAATCTCTCAGCGAATAGATCAGTCGTGGTCTCCTTAAGATTACTCCCCAAGTTACTCGCCAGCTTCCAACAATTTGGCGCCATGGACGCCCACACGATAACAACTTGGGCAGATCGCGAGCGTGGAATGATGAAACACTTTTTCAATAATTTAAAAAGTTATTCAAGCAGTACGAATAGCTCGAGCTTATATTCCCATCAAACCGAGGTCCAGGTTCGCCTTCAATTTCTGTCCTCAATTTTTTCGCCTTTGGGATCTCCCGACTGCTTCAGATTGAGCTTGGAGCAAGTCGACATTTTGTGGCAGTGCCTGTCCCAGGATTCGACTTGTGCTGATGAGCTTTTTAGGTAAGGTATCCAAGCTTTACAAACTGGCAAATTGTACCTGAAATTTTATTTTATTTTTTTTTTTTTTTAATTTTTGGTTTGTCGTGAATTGAAGTGGTCCAATATTGAAATGTGCTATTGGTATTCCAGCTGGTTACTATCCCAAGCCAAATCGACCGAGCAACATGCTCTAGGTATGGACACTCTGAAGCATCTCTGCATGAGAAAACTACCATCACTGCCACCGGAAACTATTAGCATGACTGGGCTAAGTCTCTTTCAGCAATTGTGCAATTTAGCTAGACTCGCTGCTGCTCATCTTGATAGGCCCCTCAGAGATGTCGATTCCATTGGCATGGACTTCCTCTGGAGAATAGCACTTAGAGCCAAGTCCACGGACGTCAGTATGGTAAGGATCAATTTTTTTCCTTCCTGTATGTTAAGGATATTCAACACGTATAGTCAAAACAAAAGTTTATGACCCTTTCTATAATTCGTTATATTTATCGCCAATAATTTTCAATCAATATTTCAATGCGTTAATCAGTTGAAGTGATAGCCATAGAAAATTATTATATTGTATTTGATTTTGCGAATCAATATTATATTGTTTAAACAAATTAATGAAAACAAATTTTAGTCAATCGTCATGAAATTTTTACCATCGTCTTATCTCTGCTTCAATAGTAAATTTTCAAAATTTCAACAAATTTCTATATTTTGAACTGTATTTACAGAAATTTTTATTTTTCCCATAAGAGGCCGTGTTAAGTGAGAACTTTGATAATTAATAACTACAAAATGATGTTGTGAATCAATCTCAAATTCCATACAGGCATCTGTTACCGCTTCAAAAACATTATGTCAAAATTTTAAGCAATTCTTATATCTTCGACAATATAGGTGGAATATCCTTGAGAACTTTTCAGAAACTTGAACTTTTTTTTAATAATTTTTTTTTTCTTTAACTTGAACATTAAAACTGAGATGGAAAATTTGTCACCTTGTTGCAACCAGTTTCTTCGAAATAATTCCCTTTTTTCCAGGCGGCCATTCAGTACCTGAACGGTTACTACATGTCCCGACAGCTGACCCAGGAAGCTGAATTTGTGTCCCAGTGCATGACACACCTGGCAGCTGCCAGTGGAGATCTCGAGCACAGCGAAGAGGCGAGTCTGCGCTGCATTCAGCGAGCTCTCCTCCTCTTGAGGACTCACCTCGAGGCCTTCAGGAAGAGGTACGCTTACCACCTGAGACGTTGGGCCCTGGAGGGCAGAGGAGCTGGTTCGCACTTGGCAATGAGTTCCTCGGAGAAGGGCCAGCACCTCAAGATCTTCGTTCAGCCAGCTGGAATACCCGACAAAACGAGCTTTTCCCTCCTCAGCACTGACTTCGTGGCTGACCTGAGGGCTGAGGTGGCAAAGTGGTGGGACGATACCCAGAAGAGCTCTGCATCAATGAACCAGGAAGGGGCTGGCAGTTCCAGCAGCAACAATTCAGTCTTGGGTACCTTATTGACCGACGGACCCATCAGGATGATCACCCAGGGACAGGAACTGACCTTCGACTACGACGAGAAGACCCTCCAAGAGATGGGATTCAAGGACGGTCAATTGGTATTCATATCTCTGGGCGCGTCTGGCAGCCGGGCCGTGGGAAATCGCAAGCGCGACGGGGATTCCCCCTCCTTGCTGCCACCGCCCCCTCGGGAGTGCCTCCCAACACTACTCCTCCTTCGTCCTCAGTACTTCGAGCAATTATTCACCCTAATGCGAACACTCAGCTCCATGAAATCATCGGTAAAAGGTGGTCAAAAAATTCCACACACAAAAGCTCAGGTGCTCTCTCGTCGTGTCTGGGACACACTGACCCTCCTCCCAACGTCTCCCACCCTCCTCCGAGGCTTCCAAAAATTGGAAGAATCATCACTCCCAGATCTGCTGGATCCAGGCAGCCCACAGAAGCTCATGTACTCACTCTACATAATCGAATCCTTGAATCGTAAAAATTCCACAAAAACTGCACCAGAAGTTGACGAGCCTGAGGAACCCTGGAGTGCTTATTTCGTTCAGCATGGTGGCCTGAGGCATCTCTTCGATATCTTCATGTCTGGCTGTCTGGGTGGAGACGGCAGTGAATGGCAGCAGGATTGCTTGGCCAGTCTGCTTAAACAGTTGTGTCATCTGGGTGTTGTCCAGGAGGAGAAGAAACGACATAAGTCCCAGGAGAAGCTCATCGTACCAAGGTTATCCGAGCCCATGCTATCGATGATGTCTGCTGAATCGGTGATGCCAAAGATCACTTCAATTCTGAATGAGGCATCATTACCAAAGGATTTGAATCATTACAAGACTGGGCTATTTGGCCGATCACAAGTGATCCATTACACAATGGCTCTCCTTGTGTGCTGGGTGCATTCCGATGGCACAGTACGTCAAGGCCTATTCTCCACTGACTTCGGCAGGACCTGGTTGAGAAGATTGGTGCTGGAGGATCCAGAGCCAGCAGTTAGACGAGAAATTTGCACTGCCTTGTACAAACTCTGCTTGGGTAGCACAAATCCAGTGAATAGTGATGAGGAAAAGGATGACAGTGCTGAGAGAAGATTGGATAGATCAGCTCTGATTGTTCCCATGTTGAATACACTTTTGGAGCATCTACATGTGGCTGAAGCCATGCAACCCTCCCACAGGCGAAGACCCGATTTGCCCCTACATCTTCATTCAGCTATTCATGAAGATGGCAAGGAGCCATATGGGCCTGCCTGCAGAGATTATTTCTGGCTGGTTTGCAGGCTTGTGGATGCACTGCCAGAGGAGGCTATCAGACCGGAAGTGGAGGACAATGATCAGCAGACGACAATTGATTTGGACAATTTGGCCAATAGGGTTATTGAATCTGTCCTGACTAGGGAGCACCTTGAAACTAGACACAATACTGTTGAAGATGATGCCCTTGTTGGGCTTCTTAACCTAACGTGCAATATCATGACTCATAATCCACAATGCAAGCAGTCGAAAATTGGAAAAAATCTGCTCAATAGGGTATTTGAATTTCTATTTGCACTGCCAAATTCCAAGATGAAGCATGTACCAAAGTGCAAGAGTCAGGTGTCACGTTCTGCTGCATTTGATTTATTGGTGGAGCTCGTTAAGTCAACACCAGAGAATTATCGACTGCTGCATGAGAAGTTGGTTACCCAGCACAAGCCTGGACCACATTCACCGTATCCTTGGGACTATTGGCCCCACGAAGATGGTCGAGCTGATTGTGGTTATGTAGGTTTGACCAACTTGGGCGCAACTTGTTACATGGCAAGCTGTATGCAGCATCTGTACATGATGCCGCAGGCACGTGCTGCAATACTCCATGCGGAGTGCAGTAGAGCCAATAAACATCAGTTAACACTGCACGAGCTTCAAAGAATGTTTGCCTATCTGTTGGAGTCGGAGCGCAAGGCCTACAATCCCAGATCCTTCTGTCGTGTTTACACGATGAATCACGAGCCCTTGAACACTGGCGAGCAGAAGGACATGGCGGAATTTTTCATTGATCTAGTCTCCAAGCTCGAGGAGATGACGTCCGATTTGAAGGACCTCGTTAAGACCCTCTTCTGCGGGGTTATATCGAACAATGTTGTTTCGTTAGATTGCGAACACGTGAGTCGGACTCTCGAAGAATTTTACACGGTTCGCTGTCAAGTTGCTGACATGAGAAATTTATACGAGAGTCTTGATGAAGTTACTGTTAAGGACACACTGGAGGGTGACAACATGTACACGTGCTCGCAGTGTGGGAAGAAAGCTCGGGCCGAGAAGAGAGCTTGCTTCAAGAAGCTGCCACACATTCTGTGCTTCAACACAATGCGATATACCTTTAACATGGGGACGATGCTCAAGGAGAAAGTTAACACTCATTTCAGCTTTCCACTGAGGCTGGATATGTCGGGGTATGTCGAGAACAAGCTCATGTCTCACCATGAGAAGAAGAAGGAGAAGTCTGAGTGTGAGAGCGAGCTCGAGGAGAAGAAGGAGCATGAGCAGAGGGAGCATTATCAGTATGATTTGATTGGTGTTACTGTGCATACTGGTACTGCCGATGGCGGCCACTACTACAGCTTCATCAAGGATAGAACATCACCGAATAAGGACAAGTGGTTTCTGTTCAATGATGCAGAGGTCAAGCCATTCGATCCGAGTCAGTTGGCAGCCGAGTGCTTTGGTGGTGAAATGACGAGCAAGACTTATGACTCGGTGACGGACAAGTTCATGGACTTCAGTTTTGAGAAGACCAATTCTGCTTATATGCTGTTCTATGAGTGGTGCGCAGATCCAAATGATCAGGGACACAGGGAGGAGGAGGCAACAGGCTCCACCTCGCATTGTCCCCAGGATGAGAAGCCCAAGGACAAGCCCCAAACACTGGAGCTCAATAAAGAGCTCGAGGATTGGATCTGGCAGGACAACATGCATTTTTTGCAGGACAAAAATATCTTCGAGCACACATACTTCAGCTTTATGTGGCAAATTTGTGGCTACATACCACAAACCCTTCTGTCAATACAACCGGACGTTACGGAAATGTCAGCCGAGCTGTCAACATCATTTTTCATGGAGACATTTATCCATGCTAAAGAGAAGCCAACGATGGTCCAGTGGGTTGAGCTTTTAACGAAACAATTCAATGGCTCTAATGGCGCATGCGCAAGATTTTTGGAGAGAATGGCCAGTGACTCCTGGTGGCCAATTCAAATACTAGTCAAGTGCCCCAATCAAATGGTACGACAAATGTTTCAGCGATTGTGCATTCATGTTATTCAGAGATTAAGAGCAACACAAGCGCCACTCTACCTGCTTACTTCTAATGACAATGAGACTGAGCCTGATGGTAGCCAGGTGAATACAGTTGGCACACAATCTTGTGTAACACGATTTGTTAGAATGCTCTTGTCACTTATGGAACATGCAAAACAACATTTGAAACATTTGACCGAGTACTTCAGTTTCTTGTACGAATTTTCAAAAATGGGAGAGGAGGAAACGCTGTTTTTGATTCGGGTCCAGGCTATTTCCACCATGATCAATTTTTATTTGGGTCACAAGACACATGAGATGGTTGATACTGTCAGCGAGGAGGAGGAGGAGGAAGAGGAGGAGGAGGTGGTCGTTGCAGTTCCCACTGAAAAACTTCGTCCAGCATCACTTGACAAGATGATAACACTCATTGCCAGTCTTGTTGAACGTAGCAGGGGTGCCAATCATCAATTGACACTGTCGCCAGGCGATTTAAATGCTGTAGCTAGTGGAAAGGGATTCCCCTTTTTGTATCAACAGACCAGGGACGTGATTAACCTCACTCAGACGAAAAATTTGATATTATCGCTGTGCAGGTGGAATGATAGATTGGCTATTCATATTGTGACGATGATATTCCAGGCGATAACCAAGCACACTGACGTTTGCCAGCCGTTCTTCAAGCTTTTGACATTGTTAACAGAGGGCTCGGGAACGTCGGTCAATGCTGGATTGCCCTGTATGACACAGTTGATTCTTGGGAGGGTGTGGGAGGCCGCCAGGGTCGCACCTCATGGCGCTCTTGAGTGGCTTGCTCTTGCTGTTACCAGAAGCAAATTGGCCCATGCTTGGGTACTCCAGGGCTTGGACACGTGGCTCCAACACTTCCTCATTGAACACTCAAATCAGAGGGTCAGATCAGCTGCCGCCTTTTTACTTGTTTCCCTGGTGCCCTCTAGTCACTTCCGGCAGGGCTACAGGAGCGCTCACAGGTAAATTTTCGAAAATTAAACATTGGGGAAAAAAATAAAAAAATAAAAAAAATTTAAAAAATTAAAAAATTAAAAAAAAAATAAAAAATAAAGAAAAGATAGAAAAATAAAAAAAATAATGAAAAAAAAAAATTAGGAAATTTTGCATGGTTTTATTGGCTTGTTTTTTTTATGTAGTTTAAGGAATAGATGTGAACGTGATTTGATAATTTTTTTGTGGTCAGGTACATTGAGCCAGACTATTTGTTTTTCAGATTGGGATTGGGCTGCAATTCTAATAGGGAGTTTCAATTATCACCAGAGGCAACGATTATCTTGCATCAGATTTATACAGCACTTCTTAGACTTTTGCAGCCTGCCCGGCATTATATCGAAATTCAGAGTCATGGAACTATGAAGCTTACAGCTTATTTTGCTCTCATGACTTACTGCGTTGTGTCGAAGACGGAGAAAATTATGTTTGGACAGTATTTGAATGATCTTTGGAGTCTCTTTCATCCGAAACTCTCGGAGCCCAGCATCCCGGTCCATCATAACAAACAGGCGGTTTTGTTATTCTGGTATCATGTGTGCAATGATTGTCCGGAAAATATTGCCATGATTCTCCACAATCCGCATATCACGAAGAACATTGCATTTAATTATATTCTGTGAGTATGTTGCATTACAAAATTATGAAATACATACATACATAGACGTGTAATTCCGGACGCGCCAGAAAAGTGAAACTTCAGAAGAGAAATAGAAATTTTTTCTAATGCGTTTGAACTCATAGGGTAAAACACACCAGTAGCTAGACGGTGCTTTAACACTCAAAATCTCAATGAATTCAAATAAACCTGTTATTGCCTTATTTTAAATCGGTGCCATTCTGCATAATTTCTAACCAAAAGTAGCTTAATCTTGGTGCAATCTACACAATCTTTAATTAAAGGTGGAATCGTCCATCTACTGGGGGGTGTTCATCTACTGGTGATGTAACCCTACTTTGGGTAAAACGATGAAAGTGTAGAAGGCTAAAACAGGGATATGACAGGAGGAGATGAGAACATTTGATTCTGTTTTATTGTAAATAATGCGGGTTCCGTATATTTATTTTACATACATTCACTTCTCCATTTCATCTTCAGTTGAGGAACGTTGCTATGGCACATTGCTACGGCCCGTTGCTATGAGGCGTTGCCATGGCGCGTTGCTATGGCCCGTTACTACGGCCCGTTGCTATGGCGCGTTGCCATGGCGCGTTGCTATGGCGCGTTGCCATGGCACGTTGCTACGGCCCGTTGCTATGGCGCGTTGCCATGGCGCGTTGCTATGGCGCGTTGCCATGGCACGTTGCTATGGAGCGTTGCTATGGCCCGTTGCTATGGAGCGTTGCTATGGCCCGTTACTACGGCCCGTTGCTATGGCGCGTTGCCATGGCGCGTTGCCATGGCACATTGCTACGGCCCGTTGCTATGGCGCGTTGCCATGGTACGTTGCTACGGCCCGTTGCTATGGCGCGTTGCTACGGCCCGTTGCTATGGCGCGTTGCTACGGCCCGTTGCTATGGCGCGTTGCCATGGCACGTTGCTACGGCCCGTTGCTATGACGCGTTGCCATGGCGCGTTGCTATGGAGCGTTGCTATGGCCCGTTCCTATGATACCTAAGCGTAAGTGTCCGGACAGCGTAACGCCTTCAGATAGTCCCATAAGAAGTTTCACTTCAATAAATTAATAAAAAAATTGTTTCGGAAAATGTATTTTGTAAAAATATGTAAAATTTATTTTTATTTTTTTTCATTCTTGCAGAGCGGATCACGAGGATCAGGACGTTGTATTATTCAATCGTGTAATGTTACCGGCCTATTACGGTCTTTTGCGTCTGTGTTGTCAGCAATCGCGCACTTTTACACGCCAACTTGCTGCTCACCAGAACATCCAGTGGGCTTTTAAAAATATAACACCCCATCCTACCCAATACTCAACCGCCGTCGATGAGCTTTTCAAGCTTATGCAGCTCCTGGTGGCTCGTCATCCTGATCAGACTGAGCAAGAGGACTCGGAAATCGCGTCCTTTAGAAGGGGCACACTATCCTCATATCTCCAGGTATTTTTTTTCAACAGTTTTCACGACAAAATTAATCATATTCATTTAAAATTTTGAAAACTTGAAATTTGATGATTTGAACATTTTTGGCAAATTCCATAATTTGAAGATTGATTTTTTTCTCAATTTTCAAAAAATGCCAGATTGAAAGTTTTGAACATAATTTTTTTTTAATTATAGAATTTAAGAAAATCCTGAAAAATGTGAAAATATTTTTAATATTCTAAAATGTTTTTTAAATGAAAAAAAAAAACACACTGACTCTACTTACTATTCTCCATTGTGTAAAAATTGGGGAACAATTTTGTATTCCTCACTTTCCTAAGAAAAAAAAAAAACAGACACAGATGAAACAATAATAATTTGACACCCATCGTGCGTAGCTCTACGCACAAAATTCTCTCCTCTCTCACTCATTGCAGGGCCTGGACGGTCGTTCGTGTTGGGCGACGTTGATCTCCGCCTTTCGAATTTTGATAGATTCGGACGATGATCGTCTTTACGTCGTGTATAACGGTGGTTTGGGATTGGCCCTAGAGGCATTTCACATGCTTCACATAATGTATCACGAGGCAACGGCCTGCCACGTGGCAGGAGATCTTGCAGAGCTAATCGCAATTTTAGTGGAGCTCGTACGTTGCGTGAGATGCGTGCGCACCTCCCGGGATTCCCCCGATGTGCGGAGCATTCTTGCCAACTGCAAAGAGTGGCCGGAAGTTCTCCGCAAATTGGCAACGTTATTAAATACTTACAATCCACCTGAATTGCGCAATTTGGCTATTGACTTACTGAAAGAACTTGTCATGCTGGTCCCAGCTGAGGCGATTCTCATCTTAGCACCACTTTTATCCCACTGCCATGCAGCGCTACAGGAGTCACACGCTGCTGTACCGCCAGGTAAGACGTGCAACCATTTTTCTTCCAAATTTCGTTTCAGCCTTTGAGACTCAAAACTTGCGATTTTTTTTTCTCTCCTTCCAACGGTCAGAAAATTCCCAATTTTTTAGGGCTTGTCAAACATATCCTGCTGAATGGACTACAAAATTTTCACCTAAATCTGAGAAATTTATTTCGCCTAAAAAAATAAATTGGAAAGTGGTCGAAGGAGGTAACAGCAATGATCTGTAGCTGTTTGTTTTACATATATCTCAGAATCTAAGGGGATTGAGATGATCTTCATAAGAACTTTTTTGTAGAGCTTAATTGGGCCTACAAAAAGTTCTGTATGAAGTTTTTTCTATCTCTCCTCAGATCCGAGATATTCTCTTAGAAGTGAGCCTAGAAGCTAGCCTACCTCGAGTTACCAGTTGACGTGTTACATTCTTGTTTATATATCTGCTGCAGGTCCCTACCTCCCCCGACGCTCGACGTCAACATCCGTCGGGAAAATGACGGCTCGCCCGGCTCGTCCCATGGTCCAGATGGCGGTACCCCACTCTCAGCTAGAGGCGGCTAAGGGTGTCGATCCAGATTATGACTCTGCTCTTCTCGAGTTCTACCTGCCCTATCACGAGCTCATCGACGTCATGTGTCGTCTGGCTATCAACAATGACTGCATGACGGATACCCTCATCAATCTCAGTGCAATGTTAGGTTGGTAAAGAAAAGTATCGAATTTCCTGACCAAAGTTGCCTCACTCAAGTGCACTGGTGCAATCATTTTTGAGGAATATCTCACAATCTATCGGAGATGAGAAATATTCCATTACCACATTTTTTTTAGAGGAACATCAGCCCTACAAAATAGGTCCTGACGAAAATTGCTCTATCTCCCCCAGATTTCGAAATATTCCTCAAAAACTGCGTCGCAAAAAAATGCATCAATTGTTGCATCTGTTGTCAGGTTTCGAGGGTGTTCCACTGCATCTGGCCCTCTTCCCTCGACTTTGGCTGGACGTCCATGCAGCTAGTCACATAGACCGAAAACATATTGCTGCATTGCTATGCTCGTCGTATACCGTAGATTACGTCGACGCCGTCCTGCTCGACGAGAGGGCGTCCCTGTCGGTTCCAGCAATTCACGCATTTTTGAAAACTTTCTTCCCCAAATTGGCCAGTCACGTTCTGACGGAGCAGACGTGCTCGTTGATCGACAATGTTGTGTCATCGCTGAGCGGTATGGTCGAGGCTGTGGATGTGAAGACGTCAGCACCCAGGTTCGTCTTGAATTTTTGTTATTATCACAGAACATTAAATGACAAAAAAAAAGTAGGGCACTTATCATCCAGTTTGGGGGTTGAGGTGTCCACGTACAAAAGTTGTAGAGTGCCCAACCGATTTTCTCGCACTGAATGAACAATAAGGTTTTTTGTTAGCTGGTGCGCGCGCATCAAATTTCAATCGCGAAATTATCAGTGTTTGTTTTTTCT
Organism: Asobara japonica; assembly: GCA_026005395.1. Classification (NCBI taxonomy): domain Eukaryota; kingdom Metazoa; phylum Arthropoda; class Insecta; order Hymenoptera; family Braconidae; genus Asobara; species Asobara japonica. The sequence continues at coordinate 2,809,084 of BQMI01000352.1, read as the reverse complement.
CCATAAACAATTACTTACCCCTATCGTGAGATTCTCCGCGGCCCACGCGATACACAGAAGCTCCAAAGAATATCAAGTTCAATTGCGCCGAAAAGAATTTTTTCACTAACTGGTCCATTCTGCATCAAACCCAATAATATTTTGATGACATTATTTTTGATGGTAAAGTGCACTTTCCGTAACTCTCCAGTTTGGGGGCTGAGGTTTCCGCGTACAAGAACTTACAGGTTACCCCCTCCACGCTCAGAGTAGGTGTGTCCACAGAAAGAGAGAGATAGCCCTAGCCCCTCCAAAACGTTTATATTACTTCGCGCATGCGCCGATGCGCGGCGGAATGCAACGAAGCGGCCGTACCCCTCACGCGCTGTTGCTATAGCGTTACGTGTAGTGGGGGGGACGCGTTCCCCTCCGGTCGCTGCCGCTGCGAGAGTTACGGAAAGTCCGCTGTATAAATCACTCTGATATTATTGGAAAAAATGCAATTGCTCGTTCTTGAATTGACATTGTCAACTGATGATTTTTTTGAACAGATTGACTGGTGACCTTCGAGCTTTGGCTTTGGTCTACAGCAGCGGAAGCCGATTGGAGCCTCCAGGCAGCCTACAGCCCGCCCTGGATACCCTTTTATCTCGTGTGAAGTCAGCAAAAGGTAAGGAAAGTCCCGCCGAGGAGGCGCCAGCGAAAAAACGAAAATTTGGCGAAGAGGGTGGCGAGGGGGAGGCTAGTACTCAAGCGACTGTCGAGGAAGATCCAAGAATGGAGATTGAGGACAAGGATAAGGCCAAGGAGGAGGGGGAAAAATCGGGTAATACTGGGGAAAACAGTGCTGCCAATACCACCAGTGGTAATGTGGGGGTGGGAAGTGGTGGGGGAATATCCGGTACTTCCGAAGGGTGTAGTCAACTTGTGTGCTCTGTTAGCAATGTCTCCTGGGTCGAAGTACTGGAAAAAACTATCGTCAATTTGCAGGTGATTGTGGGTGGCGCCAGAACTGCCCAAAACAAAAATTGAGGAGGGGGAGGGGGGGGGGAGCGCAATGCTTCCCCGACTGAACGAGCATATTTTAACGTATGCGTGAAAATTAATGTTATATATATATGTAACATATACGCAATGTATATTAAGGGGGCTACGAATTTGGAGAAGTTCTTCGAGTGAAAAAGTCGTGAGAGCTTTTCTATGAAAAGTGAAAAGAGAGAAAAAAAATGAAAAACAATTTTTAGCAATGAAAAAAAAAATTTTGTGAAAATTTTCAGAGGAAAATAATTGAATCATGAGTTAAGGACAAAATAAAAATCGTGGATTAGAAATAATAATTTGAATTCGGGATTTTTCAAAATTTCGAATTTTTGAGGATTTTTTTTTTATTTTTATTGCTGTGTGTAGTAGAGTGGGGTCCGATCGAGATATCGATCCTTATCTTTGTAGATATGCGTATTGTGAATATTTTTTGTCAATTTTTATCATGATCGGTTCCCGCAATTTTATGAGTGTTTCAAGGGTAAAATTAATTTGTGCGATTTTTGAATTTTTTCCCGCCATATTGGATGGGTGAGTTAATTTTTTCTTAAGTTGATAGATTGATAGAAGGGTTTTCATGACTGTTATTTTTCAATGGCAGAATTTTTGAAATTTGGTGGAGCCTCCAATTCGGTAGTTAGGTGGACTGTATCAAGCACATTTGGTAAGTAGTGGTTTTTTTAAACGAATATCTTTGAATCTGAGGGACCAGTAAAAATGTCCATTGCATTTTTCTCAGCTCCAAATGGGCTCGTAAAATTTTTGTTTTGAGGACTCCCTTAATTTCTGAGATACTCAAAAATAATACTAGGAACTAAATGCAATTGATACGGTCTTCAACTTCATTACAGAATTATAGCCGATGAAAAATGGTAAATGGGGGATTCCCCGGTAACTCGGCCACCTTTTTCCATTATGGTTTCATCAAAAAATTCCGCAACAATTATCATATTTTGAGTATAAAAATCGATATAAAACGCACATTGGGCACTCACCAATAATTTAAACACTCAACTATTATAAATATTCTGATTTTGGTACGAAAAATTGCTAAAAAAAAAACGAAAAAATCTGAGACACTGAAACTGCGGAACGATGGAATTGGACGGGTCCATTGCCGGGGAATCCCCCGAATATGTCGCACACATGCCATCCGTAACGAAGTGGTGAAACGAGATAAGATAATCCATTTCGTTGCATCACTTCCCTACAAACATATGTGTGACATATACGACATGTATCTGACATGATATATATGTGATATCCATTTTCGCATATATATATATATTCTCATGGCGAGTTACGGTGTAATGCGTATGGGAGAGATGGGGGCGTAATGTGTGTAATGAGTAAGGTTGAAAAGGCTGTAAGTGTATTCTTTTTTCGGGGGGGAATCCCCGGATTGCGCAACTTGGGACTGACTTTTTTTTGTGTATAGCTTAAGGAGGGCGAGGCGTACTAGAGGGCGCTTTCTTTTTCTAGGTTAATCTATTATGTAAGTTCTTTCTCCTCTGTTCGAAAACGAAATAAATATAGATTTTATTAATTTAGGTGGAAAATTGTTAGCTTTATTGAAATCCCGATATCTTTAGCTTAACGATCAATATAGCGTTAATTATTATCAGTAGAATTTTTATTAATAACATTGATTGGTTATTGATGTATTACTTAATTCACGACTGCTTCATTTTACTATTTCATCGATGTCGTCATCATTTTTCTTTATTGCCATACAAGCAAACGCAAATGTTGTGATCTTCCGTGAAGTTTCTGCACTCGATACCGGTTGGATTGGGAAGATGGCATTTGACAGCCATATCGCAATCACTGTCTTCTTGACAACCTAGGTGCAGTGGAAGTGATTGATCAGCGGGATTGATCGTTAGTTGATCGGTGGACGATCGCTATGGCATCGGGATAAATTAAATATCGGTCAGCTTGCGATCAATCGCTGATCAATCGGCGATCAATCATGCGCAGGAATTGATTTCGATGATGGATTGATCGACAGATCGATGAATTAGCGATCAATTGAGGAGCGAAGTCAATGAACAAGACAATGTCAATGTTAGGGGCTGGATTGATCGCTGATGAACCGGTAGTGGGTCGTTTTCACGATCAATCATCGGTGAGTCAGCGATCAATCGAGTGCACAAATGGATTTTTATGCTCGATTGATCACCGTGGCGATCAATCGGACGATCAATCCGGTGATCAATCGGACGATCAATCCGGTGATCAATCGGACGATCAATCCGGCGATCAATCGGACGATCAATCCGGCGATCAATCAGACGATCAATCCGGCGATCAATTTCATCCCCCGATCAATCAGCAAGTTGAAAAAAATGTTTTCTAAGTAACTAACTTAAGTTAAACTTTTACTTTTATTTACTACTCATTGAACTTTAGAAAAATTGAATCAATTAGGAAAATCAGCGACTTACCCGCATCAACAATTGCAAATACAAGTGACAGACTCATCAACATGATCAGGATTTTTGAGAGTCTCTTCATCACGAAGTATATAGCTCAAAGTTTGGTATTCAAGTGTTACAATGGTCTGTGCAATAGTTAAGTCATACAGCGATCTTATCGGTATAATTGCGCAGTAATTGATGGTTACATATCCACGAGCGAAAGAATATTTTTTTTCTTTTTTCGACGCTGACCGTCCCGGGGAGCAATAGTTGTTCTTCTATTTGAAATTGCGTGGGAAAGAAATTAATGGATAGTTGAGCGTGAAAATATTTTCAAATGTCGGAATCGATAGACGGCTTTTTTGATTGGTTCACCTGTGTGAAGTTGCGCACGTTGCGATGCGCGGGAAATTCAAATGTTTGAAAGTCATCTTGCAGTTTCTAATGCTTTTACACACACAGACACACACAGGCACGATTTGACGTATAGAATTGAACACACATACACATACACATACATCAATTTTTTTTTGCATGCAATCTCAATTTACGAGATAATCCCACTAAAAGGTTGAATACAGTTTCTCAAGTACGACTTCACATAAAATTTGTGGTAATCCTTCCTGAATATTTTTCTGAACTATTTCCGGGGAAAAACAATTAAAAATAAAATGTAATTGGGGGTTTTTTTTAATTGATCTCTATTGAGGTTAACGCAAATGAAAAAGCCAAAGCTACTTGTGATTATTTTATTCAAGTCACGAAAACCATAAATGATAAATCGGTACGTTTTTTATTCATATTTGCACTGACAGAATTTATCCTCGACCGTTGGGAAGAATTTCTTACAGCTGACACTTTTAGCCCCTGGACTGCACATTTCTTCAATATTACATTCGCTATCGTCATTACATTCTGAAAAACAAAATGAAAATATAGGAGCTACACAAAATTATGGGATTTCTGACTAGCCAATCAATCGCGAAAAGTTGGATAAAGTATTGCGCGGGAAATTCAAATGCCGGAAATGGAGTAATATTTCCCGTATACGTTCCGCATAATCTAAGTTGTACGAGAAACTTCATTGAACACCCACAAATTCACCTACGACTCGTCTGATTGGTCGATGAACCGCGTGAAGTTGTCCGACAAAAAATGCGCGGGAAATTCAAATTCGGGTTTTCCAATGTTTAAATTCAATCTCATTTTTCAATACTTTTATAAGTAATTGTCAATTTTCTATGAATAAACGATGATGAATAACTCAAAATTTGAATGACGAGTCGAAAAATTTTGATCTATGCGCGGGAAATTTGAATTCATATTTTTCAGTTCTCGAGTTACCAATTTTTTCAATATTTTTTCTCCAAATTTATTTTCAAATTTATGGCTAGGAATTGTCGATGAATATTCTATAATTAGAATTTAGGAGGTTGAATCATTGAGATAGTTTTTTTGGCATGTATACTCACGCGCATAAGCAGTAGTCGCGAATAGAAATCCTACGGCCATCAGCATAACGACAATTCTGAATAAGCGGCTCATGACGAAGGCAATACGTGAATTTTCTCTAATAACAGTAACGATATTTTGTCCCCTCGGTATATATAGTCCTCCATTATCGGGGTAATTCAAGTATTGGCGCAGGTAGGAATGATTGTCGACCAACGACTCAACCGATTAAGCTTGGCATGAAAAGGCAATAGTGTGCGATTGGGCTCGATAATTGTCCAGTTGTTTTTATTGCTCACCACTACAAACTGTTACAGGCACTAACATTTTTTATCAGCAAAATCACTAAAGGGGAAGTTATTGTTATGCCCCTGAAAATGAAAAATCTATTTTCCATCAGATCTCCACGTTTCATGGTATTTCCGACCTACTTATGATCCTCTACTGGACGAACTATTAGAGATAGAGAAAAAAATGTCAAATTAAAGTTGTTCCTCATCTAAAAACCCACATTTTATGTCATATAGAGTTTTCTTCTAACTTTCATAATTTGGGAGATACGGCGGGTTGAAGTGTTTGAAAAAATCCTGGGAAGTTAAACGTGGATGAGCTATTCGTCCGGATGGCTTAACATCGGAAATTATAATAATTGCCCGGTAATTAGTCGGTGGAAAACATAGTAGCGGGCATCTCACGACCTATATTCGTATCTAGTGCGATAGCGACTGACAATTACCCCTTTGCGGTAGTGACATTGAAAAACATTTAACGAATTGAACGATGCAGCGCTCTCCCCACTTTACCGCCTGAATGCCGGAGGGGGCGTGGCCACGGGCGAGGGGGAGGGGTCCGCAGCGCCAGCGAGGAGAGGGGAATGCGCTCCCACTACGCGTAACGTTTGCAACAGCGCGGGAGGGGTACCGTTTCAGTGCATGCCGTTAATTTAAAAAAAATTGGAATATCACTATCGGTTCGTTCAATTCATTCTTATCCCCGGAAAAAAATGTTCGCCTTGGGCAACGCGCTAAAAATAAAAAAAAAGAAGAAATTAGGGGTGCGTATCTTAATGGACCGAGATACAAAATTTATACATAATCCTGAAATTTCGCCAGCATAATGCGCAATGTTGTGAAGAAGGAGTACGTCGTCGTTATATACTGGAAACAAACATATATTAGTGATAATCTGTTGCGATAATTAGCGATTGGAATTATTTTTCAAATACCTTTGCGTAATAACTCAAAGAAAGTTTGGGCAAAAGCCCGCCAACGGCGATTTTCGGTGGTTTTTGACACTTCTGCATTACGAACATTGCAGTCTGATTAAATTTCCTGGAATTTTGGATCCACGAAGAGCTGTAGAGTGCCCAACCGATTTTCTCACACTGAATTAATAATAAGGTGTTTGTTAGCTGGTGCGCGCGCATCAAATTTCAATCGCGAAGTTATCAGTGTTTGTTTTTTCTCCATAAACGATTACTTGCCCCTATCGTGAGATTCTCCGCGGCCCACGCGATACACAGAAGCTCCAAAGAATATCCAAGTTCAATTGCGCCGAAAAGAATTTTTTCACTAACTGGTCCATTCTGCATCGAACCCAATAATATTTTGATGACATTATTTTTGATGGTAAAGTGCACTTTCCGTAACTCTCCAGTTTGGGGGCTGAGGTTTCCGCGTACAAGAACTTACAGGTTACCCCCTCCACGCTCGGAGTAGGCGTGTCCACAGAAAGAGAGAGATAGCCCTACCCCCTCCAAAACGTTTATATTACTTCGCGCATGCGCCGATGCGCGGCGGGATGCAACGAAGCGGCCGTACCCCTCACGCGCTGTTGCTATAGCGTTACGTGTAGTGGGGGACGCGTTCCCCTCCGCTCGCTGGCCCTGTGAGAGTTACGGAAAATCCACTGTACTGCAATCTTAATCAGATTATCCATATTTTAAATTCAAAATTTGTATTTGTTTTTTTGGTATTGTAAATCTGTATTTTGGTGGAAATCTGTACATTGGTGTAGGACACTCACGCGAATCATATGAATTGCTCCACATGCAACAGATGTCGTTGTCAGCACAACCGTTGTCAAAATAATTGGCCTCACCGCCATTATAGTCTCGTCAATATAACGCAATATATAGTGGTGTGTGCGTATACAGTCTTTTAGCTCCTCTTCGTTAGTGAGCATTTGCATTTTTTTGGCGAGCAGCTCCAGACGCGCTGTTGCGTACCTGAAGTGAGCAGAAATAGTTACAATCCCAAAATTTTGGAAAAAAAATTTTGAAAAAACATTTTGAAAAAATTTTGAAAAAAATTTTGAAAAAAAATTTTGAAAAAAAATTTTGAAAAAAAATTTTGAAAAAAAATTTTGAAAAAAAATTTTGAAAAAAAATTTGGAAAAAAAATTTGGAAAAAAAATTTGGAAAAAAAATTTTGAAAAAAAAATTTGAAAAAAAAATTTGGAAAAAAAATTTGGAAGAAAAAATTTGAAAAAAAACTTTGGAAAAAAAATTAAGAAAAAAATATTTGAAAAAAAAAATTTGAAAAAAAATGTTGAAAAAAAATTTTGAAAAAAAAATTTGAAAAAAAAATTTGAAAAACAACAAACAAATATCGGAAATATTTATGTGTATTTCCAAGCGCACCAAAGGAGAAGAGATCCTTGACAATCAAACGGTCCAGTACAGGCGCATTGGAGAATTCCAATGACCTCCAATAAATAGATGATCTCGTACACTGGATGATCATCTACGGCGAAGGGGTACTCAGCTTCCGTGGGGAAGGGCTGGTCCACTAGCAATGGCCGAAGTATAATTGGTATCGTCCCGAAAAATGATATCATATTGAAGTAGAAGTGGACCGGTCCAACTCGGCTCACGTAATTCGTTAACATCTCGCGTTCTTCGATATTTGCGCTTTTTACAAAACTCTCCATTTCGGTAATTAAATTCTGAAAAAAAAATTTCCTTTTTTTTTGGCGCGCATTTCAAAAATCTCAAACTTTCTTAAATTTTTTCCATTTGTCGAAATTATTCGAAAATATTTTTGAAATTGAAAAAAATCGATTTTGGAAATTTTTTTATTTTCCCAAATTTTGAGATTTTTTTCTCCCAAATTTTGAGTTTTTTCCCCAAATTTTGAGTTTTTTTTTTTTTTTTTTTTTTTTTTTTTTTTTTTTTTTTTTTTTTTTTACCTGAAATCGACGGTGATGCCACTTGCCAATGATCATTTTCACCGTGACTTGACTTATGCAAATAATGTAGCACACATATTTGGTAACCTGCATAAAGCTGTCGCGTTGTTGATACGCGGTAGAAATGAGTGGGCCCACAAGAAAAATCGAAACAATCCAAGAAATCCACCAGCCAATTTCGAAGGTAACTTTCGCTAATGGACTGGCGGTCTCACCCACCGGCCACGTGAATAAAAAAAAAGTCGTAATTCGCGTATATTTTATCGCAAATTCCGGACTCACTTGTCCCATTTTTCTCCAACGAATTTTCCTAACTTATCAAAATTCAAGAGGGAAAAAAAATGAACAAATTTCCCAATTTGTTAATGACACTCTCGAATTGGTCAATCAAAAAAGAAAAAAAATTATATTATATTCAAACAGAATTTTTCATGAATTATAATTTTTTTTATGGGTCAATTTTGGGGAAATTTCACATTTACGATTGAAGTATCTCGCGAACGAGCTGGTCAATCGATTTGAAATTTTGTGGGTGTATTTGGGGTGACATTGCCTTCATTCCACAATTTTTTCAGATTTTTTTCACTTTTTTTATTTCGAGGGTAACTCCCTTAATCAGACTTTTTTCGAAATTTTTTTTTACGATTTTTCTTAGAAAATCTCGAGGATAACCACGAAAGATTGGTAGTACTGTGGTGCTCATTCGAAGAGGAAGACTTTTATTAGGCTTGATGTGATTACGAAATCACGGAAGCAATTAACGAAATCAGTAATGACACCTGCGACTACCTATATAAACTAAAAGTATATAATTACCTGTGAGAATATACAGGTGGATCACTGAGTTTGGGGTGAGACTCAATAGTTTTTTTTTTTATCATTTATTTTTTAATTTACTTATTTTTATTTAAAGAATTTTCAATCGCCCCTCACTCATTATTTATTTACTTGTCTATTTGGGGCCCTACATACCGTGCCAATAAAGCCCAAAAAATTACAAAAAATTATTGACAGTTTCTAAAGTAAAAGACATTATATATCAATTTTATATAAATTTTGAAATATCAATTTTTGAAGAGATTTTAGAGATTTTTTCCCAATTTTTCCGAAAATAAATTTACCACAATAAACATTTTTCCTTCGGGTTCATTGGCGAGCCCAGAGGGCAATTGAAGTCCTCAGCAAATTCGGGCATATTGGAAAAAGTTCCCAACGCACGGAACCTTCCAGGGCTGTGTTCATCATAAGTAGCATCGAACTCGACTGCGTCAGGTCGTAGGACTGAGCACCAGCCACTGACTGCGCTCATCCAGAACATTTGTTGTGGATCATATTTGAGTCCTGGTAGCCTCAGCTCTTTTCCATTTCGGTCTACCCAATCTTTGTACGCCAAGTAAGCGGCCTTAATTCCGACATTGTCCGCCACGTTTTCCCCCTGGGTTGTGGTACCATTTACCTAGGCATCAAAATGGCATTGAAACGGGAACACACACACACACACAAGGTCTCCATAGGATTTTTTTATCGAAAGTTATCATAATGAACGTCCCGAATCGATAACTCAATCCACTCACGTTTAATCCTTCTGCGACAGAGTAGTTTCCATATTGATCAATGATGCATCGAACCTTCTTCAGGTACTCCGCCGAAGTCGCCTCCGCCCACCAGTCGAACACCCTCCCTTTCTTATCGTAGTTCCTCCCCTGTGGATCGAATCCATGAGCTATCTCGTGGCCAATGATACGCCCTAAAGCCCCATAATTCAGGTATTTTGGACGATCGTTGTGGAAGAAAGCACCTTGTAGAATACCAGCTGGAAATTCTGGAAGAAGTTGGATAAAAAAGTGTAGATGAGTTTCAAGAATCTGTGCCATGCAACAGCTAAACCTCCCAAAACTCCGAAAATCCCTATGCTACCAGGGGCGGGCACGAGTTATCGCCCCGCCCCCTCACAGTGGGTGGGCACCCGTCCGGTCTACCATTCTCATTTTATGGGTACCACTAATATCACACCTGGAATGCCCCTGATATCGCACGGAATCCATGAGAAGACGTTGGAGAATATTCTCCGGAAGCCGGACGAAAACCCAGGAGCTTTGACGCAGTGGGCGGAGCTCTACCAGCTTCCTCAAGCCTCGCCCACTACAGCCCCGCCTACTGTAGCCACGCCCAATGCAGCCCCGCCCACTATAACCCCGCCCACTGCAGCCACGCCCACGATAACCCCGCCCTCTGCAGCCACGTCCACTATAGGCCCGCCCCCACTGTAGCCACGCCCACTACAGCCCCGCCCACTGTAAACACGCCCACTACAGCCCCGCCTACTGTACACACGCCCACTACAGCCCCGCCCACTATAACCCCGCCCGCTGCAGCCACGCCCACGATAACCCCGCCCTCTGCAGCCACGCCCACTATAGCCCCGCCCCCACCACAGCCACGCCCACTACAGCCCCGCCCACTGTAAACACGCCCACTTTCGGTAACAATCAGAGGGATCCTACTACATGCATAACTGCTTCACTTACCAATGCTATTCTCGAGAGGAGTATAGTAAGCGTTGACATGAACGACGCGAACCCAATCACTGGTATTAGCCGGCTCCCTCAGCTTTCCAAACCAATGCTCTCGGCTGAACAGCGTAAGGTTGAGATTAGCCTGAAAGTAGCTGCTATTGTTGATCTCCAACCCCCGGTAGATGTCCTCAAGCTTACTATCATTGACAAGCTCATCAGGATAGGCAATTTTAATGATCATGGAAGCCAACTTCTGCAATGCATACTTCCTCGTTTTGTTGTCCATCCAATCGGCCCGGGCAAGCATTTGATTGAACTGTTCTTTTATATTGTCGACCATCTCAATTACGGTCCTCTTGGCGGTGTTGGGGAAGTGCTTGTGCACGTAGAACGCTCCGATGGCAATTGGAAAATTACTTACCGTGTTGTCGAGGCATTTGCTAGGTTTAGAGGTTGATCGAGGTGAGCCGAAGACGTCTGCCAGGAATTTAGATCGGAGCTTAGCTATTTCACCGCCAAAGTATTCAGATGATTCGTCCACGGCTCTCCATAGAACGTAGTTCGATTGGTCGCGTTTTGGAGTTGCGGCTAGGAGAGCTCCGAGCCTCTTGAAGAAGACCGGGTCGTTTACTATTACCACTTCGCTGTCGTTGATCTTGAGCGAAGTGGGTAGACGATTTGTGATGTAGTCTCTCCAAGGGATGCCGGGGTAGCTGTTGGTGAGATTTGTGATCGTTGTCGGGTCGAAGCGAAGCGACGAGTTCTTGACTGTCTCGATTGGGCTTGTTAACTGCGCAAATATAACATGGTAATGAGCTTTCATCTACGGTACTAGACTTCCGTTAGAGCGCCGCCCACCTGCAACGCCCCTTCCCCCACTCCGCCCGCGATCTCAGGCGGGGAGGGGAGGGGGCGGGTGCGAGAGGCGGGAGAAAGGTTTCGGAGTAACGCTACGATCCCATTTCGACATGCAACTGATCAAAAAATCTCTTTTTTGGCCGAACGCGGGGCGGAGGGGCGTGTCTCTCCCGTAACTCCGCCCCTTCAGCGCGTGGAGGGGGCATCCGTTACAGAGCCGTTCGTGGTATCTGCAGCCCCGACCAGTACCAACTAACGGAAGTCTACTCTAATATTTTTTTTTTGTGGTTCTGAGCACTTACATTACTCAATTCGATCTCAAATTTTAGGGCCCTTAGTAGTTCTTCTTTGGCAAATTCACGGTCTGCTCCCAGCGTCACAGCAACGTTCACGATGTGATCGTAGTAAATTTTTGTGATGTTATCATTTAAACCTTTTTCCAAGTATATACGGGGGAGTCCAAGTCCAGCGGGAACCAACTGGATATTGCAAAAGGTGTAATTAGATATGTGTTGGTGATTTGGGTGGAGTGAGGGACGATGCGAAAAATTTTTAAAGCCCGGGGAATACCTTTAGAACACGTGTTGTAGTGTTGGGGTAGAGATCTATGACAATATTGAAGAAGACTCCAGTGGAGTAGCCTATGTCCTTGAATTTTGAAATGGATTGGAGCCAGTCGAAGGTGTCTTCCGTCCAAGTTTTTCCGTCGAGGACCGGCCAGCCTCCAAGCTCCTTCAGAATTGCAAGCATAGCGGAATACTCCTGAGGGTCGGTTTCAGCTGAAAATTATATGAAATGTATTGTTGCAAATTCATACATTCTGTTTAACAGGAAGATGGAATCTGTGTGTGTGTGTGTGTGTGTTAAGCATACGATTAAAAAATGGCAATCCTGAAAGTTATTTTTATACTCACATACATTGATGCAAGACTTATAAAAGTCCTTAATGAATTTGAACGGTTTTGGCTCCTTCGGAAGAATAGGCTCCTCGACATTAATTTTCAATTGGTCCCGAATTTTATACCAAGCGATAGTGGTGGGATTCATCTCGACATCGTCATCCGGAATAACAGTATTTTTGATAAATCCTCCGCAAGCAAATTTGTAGAAGTCTTCGCAGGGGTTCACACTTTCGTCTATATTTGTCAGTACCTGTGAAGCTAACGAAAAACTTGTGTTCTCTGTTACAAACTTCTCATTTGAATAATTTAATATTTTGTTAGGGAGAATATTGCTCACCACTATGAATACAAGCTGGAGTTGTACACATATCACATTTTGGGATATCAATCACTGGTTTATCAGAAGATGCCACTAATACTTGGGTTTCAACTGCAAAAAAAATTCTCATTTGTTGCATCCAACTCCTTAAAACATGTTACACCCACCAATGAACCCGCCTACACCCATGGACCCGCCCACATTTTTTCCGTACGCGCAGCCACGCCCATTCCCCTCCCTCTGCCGCGCCAGCGACCCGCCCATCTGCGTAACCGCCCACGCGGCCGTCCTTGTAGACGCCCATCCACTCGGATCTGTAAACGCCCATCCGCCCCTCCCTGTACCCGCCCACCCGCCCCTCCCTGTACCCGCCCACCCGCCCCTCCCTGTACCCGCCCACCCGCACTCATCTGCCCGCCAACACAGACCCTCTTACACCCATTTACAACCATAGTCACCCTGGCCATTGAACTTCCACGCTACATGCACGCTACCATGCACTGTGGCATAAACGAATCCTTGTAATGGATGATAAATCAGTGACTAATGGCTATGAATTACTCAAATAGTTCATTTTCAAATGTTTAGTAAGTACTAAAAGGTTATTTTTTACCTATTTTTACCAGAAAATAGACATACACGGAATATCGTGGATCCCAAATCGTCAGGACATACACACACATACAACGCTAGAATATTGTTTCATAATAACAATCATTTCATTCGAATGCAACAAGATACCTTACCTGCTTCTCCAACGGCGACAATAGCACAATGGCCAGAACAGTGTAATAGCGCCATCCATAAAAGGAAAAACGAGAGTGATCTGCTCTCGCGCCATTTTGGATGTCTATAAGTCAATTAAGATTATACATGACACGTGCAATCAGTGCGGAAGTGGTTGGTGATCAACTAGCATCCAACTATCGGTCATCTCACTGTCGCGTAGCGATTGCCCAATCATCAATAACTCATCAACTAGCAATGGAGTAATGGTCAACTAGTGATCAGCTAGTGATGGACTGGTGATCGGTCAATCCGCGAATCAATGTGAAGACTCGATTGATGATTAGTCGATCTATCTGCCGATCAATCACGAGGGGCTACTCCCGATTGAGTGACACCATGACTTCAAAATGAAGTCGGCTCTGACTTCAGTGACTACGATAAATCACCCAAGTCAAGGACTTCGGGCATCAAATTGAGTGACTTCATGACTACAAACGACTTCGACAAGCCGAATTCATCTGACTTCAGTGATTTCAGTGATTTCGATTGACTTCAGTGTGACTTCCGATTGACTTCAGTGTGACTTCCGGTTGACTTCATTGCGGAGTGACACCATGACTACGGAAGCGAGTAGCCCCTCGAATCAGCATCAACTAGCGATCAATTGAGGACACCAGTCGATCGGCGAGGCCGAGCATTGTATAAGTATTCTCAAATACTACCTTGATAGATGCATCAATCACGAATTGACCTTTACTTCAAAGGACGTAGCGGGTTTATCCGAACGCGGTCTCTGCTTGATCACCAACCAAGGTCCAATGAGATGTAAATAGCACCGAACTTTTTTCAAAAAATTCGAAAGCCGATTCTTGGAGTTTTCGAAATTTTTTTTCTCCAAATTGACTTAAAATTTTTTGAAAAAATCACAGAATTTTTGTGGAATTTTTTCAAATTCAGGGAATATAGAAAACACCCGAATTTGAAACGCGACCTTACTAGGGCGAAGTGCCAACTCGAAGTGATGTCGAAAACAGAAAATGGATAGCATAGAAAATTTGGGCGGTGAAGGAACACAAAATCCCAATTATACGGAGCAATTCTATTGGTCAAGCGAATGAGGAAATGTCCCATAGTTGATGATTTAAGAGAGAGGACACTTGGAGATTGTGGAGGCGAGATAGGACAGGGTCATGAATAACGCCTCGATAGACCAAGAAATTCAATTCAATTCAAATTTGATTTACTTTGGGAATCGTCTCATGGTAAAGCGGGGAAAAGTAAACATCGAAATATGTAAAGGTATAAATAAACAAACGGAAATCGCACAACTCGGTTACTGAAATTTTCTTAAAAAATGATTATTTCGTTAACAAGTGGCTCAACACAAAAATGTTATATAACATTTTTTATAGAGAATTCAATTTCCAAAAAAAAGTGTTTCATGTTATTTTCTTCTAAACTGAGCCGCTCGGGAGATATCGTCCAAAAATGTGGAAAAGACGTCGCTTTTTTGTATAATAAAATATAGCTACATTTTAAGTAGAAAATTTAATTTTTGATGAGAAAATTTTCTATAATTTTTCTCAATACTTTCAACCTGTGATAACTCCTTAATGAAGGATCCTAGTGATAAACACCATAAAACCTAAAATATGTGATTTTTAATTGCCAAAAATATTCATCGTGAACATTTTTTCCTATCTTCATTACCCCAACTTTTATTTCCTACTATTTAAAAAAAGGGCCCAATGCCTACTTTCCTAGTCACCCTAAACACATCAGGAATCCGAGGTCGCAATTTACAATGCATATTACATAGCTTGAAAAAAAAAAAAAAAAAAAAAAATGTGGGAGAAAAATAGGGCATTGCAGTCCAGGTCCCATAAAATTAGAGATGCTAAACAATGTAATCAAGATACACATTAGCGTATCGGCCAAGTCACGTTTTGATCATATAATATTCATGAAGGACATCTACATGTCCGACGCTGAGCACATACGCCCTATATATGCCCTCAGCGCTATAAACACTTTCCCATAAACCGGAAAACTTAAATTTAAAAAACCATCTGATTATCCTCCAAGATTTCCCCAAAAGTTCAATGACCCCAGACACCTATCAACATCATAATCAAAGCTTCACCATACAGCACATTTTTTCACCGGATTCATTCTGGTGCCAGCAGAGCACTCGAAGTCCTCCGCAAATTCTGGTAAATTGGACAATGTCCCCACGATCCGGAATTCCACAGGGCTATGTGGATCCGTGGCGATGGTGGCCTTGAGGACTTCCGGTCGCTCCACTGTGCACCAGATGTTGGCGGTGCTCAACCAAAACATTTGTCGCTGGTTGTAGGGTAGTCCTGGTAGCAATGGTTCCTTCCCATTCGCCTCGACCCAATTCCTATAAGCTAGATAAGCTGCTTTAGCACCACCGTTGTCAGCGATGTTCTCTCCCTGGGTAGTGACACCATTCAACTGCAAGTTCAAAGGCGAATGTCAGTCCGATCAAAGCTAGCCATCACCCAACTTGATCCCATCAATAAGGCAGCTACAAATCCGATGTTGTACCTTCAATCCAACCTCCTCCACCGTGTAGTTGGCATACTGCTCAACAATACAGCGAGCTCTGTCGAGGTACTGGTCCGCCGTGGACGCTGCCCACCAGTCAATGAGATTGCCACCTTTATCAAATTGTCTTCCCTCATCATCAAAGCCATGGGTGATCTCGTGACCAATGATAGAGCCAATCCCACCGTAGTTCATGTACATTGGACGGTCGCTGCTGAAGAAGGCACCTTGGAGAATGCCAGCTGGTAGCACTGAAAGTTTAGGTTTAGCAGTATCTGGAATTGTCTGATTCTCGGACGAACATGTGGATGCAAGATCGGGCTTTGGTGATACCAGAAGAATCTACTCACCTATGCTATTCTCCGTTGTCACGTAGTAAGCATCAACGTCAACTGAGAACTCATGGGCTACCCAATCGCTAGCATTCACAGGCTTCCTCAATTGACTCAGATAGTAGTCATCGATGAAGAGACTGACATTGACGATTCCCTGATAATAGTCGTTGCCATCAATCTCCAACCCCTGGAATAACTCCACAATCTTGCTATCATCAAGAATCTCATCAGGATAAGCAATGTGAGTGGTCATGGTAGCAGCCTTCTCCAAAGCACTCTTCTTCGTCCCATCGTCCATCCAAGCAGCACTCTGCAGCATCTGGCTGAACTGATGCTTTATCTGATGGACCATGTTATTTACATCTTTCTTGGTGTCGTTATCAAAGTACTTTCTGACATAGAGTGCTCCAGGGATTACGGGGAACTGGATGGAGATGATGTAGAGGCATTCCTTCCACCTGGACTCCCTCTCGCTGGTACCTAGGTGTACGAAAAAGGGATCAATTGACGGATGGTTAGGATCAGATGAAGTGTCAAGATCAGTGCGAAGATTTGTGATCAAGAGCAAAAGATGTTTAACCTTTAACAACAGTCCAGTACTGCAGCTGTCGCTTCCTTATCTCCTCGTTGAGATACAAGATTGATTCCTTCACTGCCCTCCACATGACGTAATTGGCTTGGACACGCTTTGAAGTGTCTTTCATGAGCTTCTCAAGATCTTCAAGGAAGCTGGGCACCATTACAATGACAATATCGCTATCGTCAGCTTGGACGGTTGAGGGTAGCAGACGATTGATGTACTCCTTCCAGGGGATGCTGGGGTATGTTCCAGAGAGATTGGTGATGGTCATGGGATTGTAGAGCAAGGTAGCGTCCCGGAGCTCTTCATTTGATACACTAATCTGGAAGATACAATGAGGAATGAAATATTGTCGGGAGAGATTGATGGTCATGGGTAGCAGTGACACTCAGCTCGCAGACATGCCAGATGTAAGATACACAAATCCACACACACACACACACAGGTTTTTGAAGTGAAACTTCTTATGGAACGATCTGAAGGTGTTATGTTGTCCGGACACTTACGCTTAGGTATCATAGCAACGCGTCATAGCAACGCTTCATGGCAACGGGCCATAGCAACGCCCCATAGTAACGGGCCATAGCAACGCGCCATAGCAACGCACCATAGTAACGCGTCATGGCAACGGGACTTAGCAACAGGCCATAGCAACGCCCCATAGTAACGTGTCATGGCAACGGGACTTAACAACAGACCATAGCAACGCGCCATAGCAACGAACCGTAACAACGCGCCATAGCAACGCACCATAGCAACGCCCCGTAGTAACGCGTCATGGCAACGGGACTTAACAACAGACCATAGCAACGCACCATAGCGTTCCTACTACTGTTTTACCCTTCTACACTTTCACCGTGTTACCCAAAGTATTATTTCAAATGCATAACAAAAAATGTCTATTTCTCTTCTGAAGTTTCACTTTTCTGGCGCGTCAGGAACTACACGTCTATTAATTTTTTTTGTTGATATTACATTAGCCAGGGCAATCTCAAATCTGAGAGAGCTCAATAGTTGTTCCTCAGCAGTTTCTCGCTTAGCTCCAAGGATGACTGCAATGTCCACCATATAGCTGTAGTAAGCCTTGACTGTGTCATCATCTAATCCTCTGGATAGGTACTCGTGAGAGAGTCCAAGCCTTGCCTGAGTCACCTGAAAATTCCAAACGCAATGACGTCAGTTGGGGAGTGACAAAGTGTTCAAGGTCAACAAAGTGCTGAAGATTGGCATCTTGGTGTCTTGATGGCTCGTCGGCAAGTGAATGGCCTTTGCTAGGATTTTTAGGGGAAGTTGGTGCTTACATAGAGAGCCCGTTTGGTGGTATTCTTTAGGTCTGTGTCGATATCAAACGTGAGGACGAAATCCGTAGAATATCCCAAGCTTTGGAGTTTGTGGGTGGCTTGGATCCAATCGAAAGTGTCCTCGCTCCAGCCGTTGTCCTCTAACACTGGCCATCCTCCGAGCTTCTTCAAGTCTTTGAGGAGCGGAGCGAAACCTTCAGCTTCAATTGCAGCTGAAAATGACAGGGTCTTATGACTTTTTTTTCTTAACACTCTGCTTCAAGGGAATTGTCGCAATCTGAGGTTCTACTTACTTTTATTCATGCACGATTTGTATAAATTTTTTAAGAGCCTGAATGGCTTCAGCTCTGTAGGCAAGCTGGGCTCCTCGATAATGGTTCTCAATTGCTCCTGAATTTTATCGGAGATTAGGGAGAAGGTGTCCACCTCAACTGTATCGTCGGGGATTATTGTGCTTTTTATATATCCACCGCAAGCGAATTTGTAGAAGTTGTCGCACGGGTTTACACTTTTATCCATTTTCTTGAGTACATCGGAAGCTGGGGAACAGCGGAAATTTGTGGGATTAGAATGATTAGATAAAAAAAAACGAGAATTTTTTGGACAATTTTCGATTTTTTTTTGTTTCAAATTTTGGAAATTTTGGAAATTTTGGAAATTTTGGAAACTTTTAGAAGTTTTGAAATTTTTGAAATTTTTAAAATTTTTGAAATTTTTGAAATTTTTGAAATTTTTGAAATTTTTGAAATTTTTGAAATTTTTGAAATTTTTGAAATTTTTGAAATTTTTGAAATTTTTGAAATTTTTGAAATTTTTGAAATTTTTGAAATTTTTGAAATTTTTGAAATTTTTGAAATTTTTGAAATTTTTGAAATTTTTGGAATTTTTGAAATTTTTGAGATGTTTGAAATTTTTGAAATTTTGAAATTTTTGAAATTTTGAAATTTTTAAAATTTTGAAATTTTTGAAATTTTCTGAATTTTTTGAAATTTTTAAAATTTTTGAAACTTTCAAAATCGTTAAAATTTTTTAATTTTTTGATTTTTTTTTCAGTGTTTTGGAACTGTCAACACTTTTAATTTTGGAAAGTTTAGAAATTTTGGCAATTTCTGCTATTAAAAAAAAAAATCAAAAAAGTTGAAATAATTTTGAAAAAAATCGTTTTGAGATCATGGAACTTTTCTCGATATATATACATTGATTTTCCATAAATTTATTTTTTACTAAAATAATGGATTCAACTCACCCGTGTTAATGCAACCCGGAGTCATACATATATCATGTTCTGAAATATCACTTGGCGGTACCGTGACACTTTCACCTATAAACATTAAAATGATCACTGAAAGTATCTACAGAACCATTCTACGGAAACAATCCCCATATATTCACAAAAAACTTACGCTCCACTCGTTTGTTGATAATAGCGCAATGCGAATCGGCAATAAAAAAAAATAAGGTAAGTAGAATTGTTGATCGGTGGTCCATTTCTGATATATTGGATTCCTACGACTAAAAACAAAAAATTCTACTACATTAGTACGTTCCAACAATGCATCCCGAGTTGAAAATTGGAACAGATTTCGAGTTGAAAATTGGGACAGATTTCGAGTTGAAAATTGGGACAGATTTCGAGTTGAGAATTGGGACAGATTCTGAGTTGAAAATTGGGACATATTCTGAGTTGAAAATTGGGACATATTTTAAGTTGAAAATTGGGACAGATTCTGAGTTGAAAATTGGGACAGATTTTGAGTTGAAAATTGGGGCAGATTTTGAGTGGAAAATTGGGACATAATTTCAGTTGAGAATTGGGACATAATTTCAGTTGAGAATTGGGACAGATTTTGAGTTTAAAATTGGGATAGGTTTTGAGTTGAAAAAAATTGGGACATATTTTGAGTTGAAAAATTGGGACACTGTTTGAGCCGAAAATTGGGACATGTTTTGAGTTGAATATTGGGACATATTTTGAGTTGAAAATTGGGATAGATTTTGACGTGAAAATTGGAACAGGGTTCGAGTTGAAAATTGGGACATATCTCGAGTTGAAAGTTGGGACAGATTTAAAAGAGAGCTGAAAAATACCACAAATTCAGATTTGAAAATTGGGACGATTTCGAAGTTCAAGATTGGGACAGTGCCACGCTTGAAGATGATATCATCGTCACAGCAGAAAATTGGGACAGCATCTTAGTCGTACGTTGGGATATGGTTCGAGTTGAAAATTGGGACAATGTCAAAATTGGGACGATATAACATTGACAATTCGGAGAATGTCAGTGTTGGAAATTGGGACACTGTGCCAATTGAAATTTGGGACGTTGCCCGAGTGGAAATTTGGGACAAGGTCCGCGTTGGAAATTGGGAAATTGTGTGCCAGTGGGAGTTAGAAGTATGTGCCAGGAGCCATTGGGCAAAATTGAGACCTTGTCCCAGGAGAAAGTTGGGACACCCTCAGCCATTTCTCGGCTATCTTTATGGAAACCACAATATATAACATACTCACACGCTGTATGAAATTATCACACCACTATGATTAATGATTACTAATTATGATTAATGATAATTATCAAATCACTGAGCGGGAAAATTTGAATTGAATGTTGATACGCTGAGGTATAAACTGAAACTGATTGCGCAACAGAAAATCGCTCAGAGCATTTTCGAGGAGGAAATTGTTGTTAAATAATTAGCTGACATGACATTGACAAAATTGGAAAGTACGGAGATGAGAGAACTCATTCTATTGGCTGAGAAGAAGAATAAGAATAAACACAATCTGGATTAATAATCATCTTCGCGAGTCCTCCACGGCTAAACATTTTATTGTGCCATTTTAATTGTTTATCACTCAAGCGAGACCTCGATAATGCAACAACAATCCTGGAGATTATGCGGAAAAATGTGTTGTATAAGATGAGCGGCTTTAACGTAAGGAGTAAAATTACAGATGCTACAATGATTGTGGGTCTTGTAGGAAAGAATGAAAATATTCATTCGCATAGTCCGAGAATTTTCAAATATGATAGTATCGGGTCTCTTCATTTTTGCACATTTGTCAGATTGTTGAAAGTGTGTTTTGCAAATCGAATTTTTTTTTAAATTTTTCACGTGATTTTTTTTTTAATTTTTCACGTGATTTTTTTTTTTTTTCAAAATGTCCAATTTTTGGAAAAATGGGAGTACTGAAAATTTCGGGGAATTTTCAATTTTTTTTTTGAGTCACAAAAAAAATGGGCAAGGAATTGATGGTAGCAGGTGAGAAACGTTGGGGACTCTAGGAGTCCCCATGCGCAAGTACCATGGTGAGTTATACTGCATCACTTCATGGATGTGGCCAATTCGCGGGTAGCTTGGTCGTGCTTGCAATCACGCTGGCAATTAAGGAGAAACAATTGGCGGGCTTTCTCAGGCGCGAGTGAAAATAATTAGCTCGTGAGAATTGACATCTGCGGCTGAATGTGAATGCTGAAGGGATAAACACACTTGTGCACTTTTAGGGAGAATATTTAAGTCAACGGGTCGATGCTGGGATGGTAAAATTATGGGAAAATTTATAGACTTTGATGACTATATATCGCGTGTTTCTACGAAGACTAATTGGGGGGGGGGGGGGGGTAAACACTTAGCTCTTTTATTTTTTTTTTTTTTTTTTTTTTGTAACCCTTGTAGAAATCGAAATCTCTTTGAAAAAATGAATTGAAAAAAATAACGTATGACAGAGGAAAGAGTGGAAGGCTTGTGGAAATGTAAAGCAAAGCAACAACTTTTGTACCATTAAGGAAAATAAATTGAATTGAATAAAATTGAATCGAAAAAAAAATCGAAATCGTGGCCAAAAATTTCGAGGTGGGGGGGGGGGGGATTTTTAAATCGAAAAAAAATCGAAATTATGTGACAAAAAATTAGAGGGTGGGGGGAGGGGGAATTTTTTTATTAAAAAAAATCGAAATTATGTGACAAAAAAAATTAGAGAGGGGCGGGAAGAAAAGTCGAAATTTTGAATAATTTTTTAATTGTATTTAAGTTTGGGTCCGTCAACATTTTTCCGTAGTGGTTATCACTTGTTCGACTTTTGCAAGTATGCAATATAAATTTCAAGACGAGAAACAGCACTATGGAAAATAATTATTGAACCCGGTCTTCAAGTTGTGATCGCCGCATCAGCTTTCTCAGCGTCCTCGATTTTTTGCACCATTATTCGAAGTGTTGTGAAGAACGACATCGTCTTAGATAAATACTAAAAAGTAAGGCATAATTATTATGGTTTGCAATAATTTTTTATACATGGATGATTGATCCCAAGTGACCACAAAAATTAAGGCAGAAAAATTTATGGAATATCGAGTGGTGAAATGAAAAAATTACCACAGCATAGTAACCCAATGATAGCTCGGGAATCAATCCAGCGACAGTGAATTTCGGCGGTGAATTCAATCGGTGTAGGATGAAAATGACTAATTTGTTGGTTTTTTTCGAGCTCTGGAGCCATGGAGAATCATAGAGGGCCCATTTTGCATCTTCCACAGCTTTCGTTAAAGTTTCTGCGGCCCAGGCACTCGGAAACAACATAACGATGTAACCAAGCTCTAAACCCACCAATTGCGCTTTGATTTCCGGTTCTTCATGCTAGAATTCAACAATATCGCCATAAAACATCATTTTTTTGCTCCTTCATCAACTTGATCTTTACATGACTCAAGTTGATATCGACTTGAGCCAAGTTGTTGATGCCTTGAGTCAAGCTGATCTCTACTTAAATCACGTTGATCTCCACTTCAACAAAGTCGATTTCTACTTGACTCAAGTCGATTTCTAATTGAGTCAAGCGGATCTCGACTTGAGTCAAGTTGATATCGACTTGAGTCAAGTAGATCTCGACTTGAGTCAAGTAGATCTCGACTTGAGTCAAGTTGATCCCGACTTGAGTCAAGTTGATCCCGACTTGAGTCAAGTTGATCCCGACTTGAGTCAAGTTGATCCCGACTTGAGTCAAGTTGATCCCGACTTGAGTCAAGTTGATCCCGACTTGAGTCAAGTTGGTCCCGACTTGAGCCAAGTTGATCCCGACTTGAGTCAAGTTGATCTTGACTTGAGTCAAGTTGATCTCGGCTTGAGTCAAGTTGATCTCGACTTGAGCTAACTTGATCTCGACTTGAGCTAACTTGATCTCGACTTGAGCCAAGTTGATCTCGACTTGAGTCAAGTTGATCTTGACTTGAGTCAAGTTGATCTCGGCTTGAGTCAAGTTGATCTCGACTTGAGCTAACTTGATCTCGACTTGAGCTAACTTGATCTCGACTTGAGCCAAGTTGATCTCGACTTGAGCCAAGTTGATCTTGACTTGAGTCAAGTTGATCTTGACTTGAGTCAAGTTGATCTCGGCTTGAGTCAAGTTGATCTCGACTTGAGCCAAGTTGATCGCGGCTTGAGTCAAGTTGATCGCGACCTGAGTCAAGTCGATCTCCACTCAATTCAAGCCAATCTGCTGTAATTTCCCCATTTGAGTCAAGTCGACGACCACAAAGTAATAGTTTTCCTCCCGCCGCGCGGGGAGGAAAACATTTATTTTGCGCCCGTCGAGACGGAAAATTCTATTTCCACCCCATATAGTACACGCCAACGAAATGAAATACCGACCCCTACAATGTGAACACCTCCAGAAACTGTAGAGATAGTCGCCATTGAAACAGTCGTGATGATTATTGGAGCTGCAACAACAACTACCTTTTTATGGAATCTGCAATAAAAAAATGTGTTCTACGGTGAACGAATTCCAGATATTCCCATTTTACAGGCTTCATCATTTTCCTGGGAAAATCCAGGACTTCCCCTATCGGGAAGTTGAGAAAAAAATTCAGACTACCCTAGTGGATCTTCTTGAACCTTAGTATGTCCTGATGACGTTGAATGCAATCCTTCAGGTCGTCAATATTAGAAACACTTCGCATAGAGTCAGCTAGAACTCTGAGGCGAGCTATTGAGAACCATATGAGCATGCAAATTGACGCGTCTACGGGTCCAACTGCTGAGCCTTGCACAGCTGCAATCGATTGCGATGCGTAAACTAGGTGAAAGACCGGATAGTAGTCTATTTCAAATGGATAGATCATCTCAGTTGGCAAATCCTGGTCCATCACTAGTGGTCCACAACTGAATGATATTCCTACTACTAAGCCAATGAGGTTGAACGTCAGGTGAACTGGTCCCGCCTTACCCACGCATGCGTCCATTGCCGCGTGCTCTTTGGGGATTCCCCGATTTATGTGCTCCTCCATTTCTTCAAATAATTCCTGGGAATTTATTTTTCAAGGATTATATGCACTTTTCGGGTTACACATTCGTTGTAAAATATATTGTTTGAGGTTTTAAAAAATTCTACAAGTTTTTAGAAATTTTTTAAGAATGACATTTTGACAGATTCGGGTAGAGACATATTGTGACGTCATCGGGCAAATTTTGCGATTTGTTTTTTGACCCGCTAAAATTTGACGTCGTTTGATGACGAAATTGATTGACGGTTAACTTCGCACCTGACATTCACGCCGATAAACCCGGAAGATGACCATCTTGATGGTTCCATGAGCGATGGAGGAAGCGAAGCATATGAATCTGGTGAGCTCCATGAAATCATTGCGCACTTTGTAGCACGTGTACAATAGGGGATACAGTGCGAGCCATGAAATTAAAAATAATATCCACCATTTGATATCCGCCAATGTTTTTTGTGTGTTCGTAGCGGTTGATGATATTGGCCATGCGCCTAATACACTTGTCGAATATTTCAGATATGAAATCGCTAATTTCGGACGATTTTTCAAATTCATGATGTGATTATCTATTGATTGAAGGACTTTCATTATTAAGTTCTGTTGTAATTATATCCCCAAATGGGGATTTTGGGGAATAGAACATTTCCACAATGAGGATGAAAAAAAATCGCCACGTTGGGGATGAAAAAATCCTTACAATGGGGATGAAAAACCCCCCACAATGGGGATGAAAAAAATCCCCACGATGGGGATAAAAAAAATCCCCACGATGGGGATGAAAAAATCCGTACAATGGGGATGAAAAAAATCCCCACATTGGAGATGAAAAAAAAATCCCTACATTGGGGATGAAAAAACATCCCCACAATGGGGATGAAAAAAAAATCCCTATATTGGGGATAAAAAAACCCATCATGGGGGATGAAAAAAAACCCCACAATGGGGATGAAAAAAACCCCATATTGGGGATGAAAAAAAATCCCCACAATGGGGATGAAAAAAAATCCCCACATTGGGGATAAAAAAAAATCCCCACAATGGGGATAAAAAAAAATCCCCAAAATGGGGATGAAAAAAATCCCCACAGCGGGGATAAAAAAAATCCCCCATGGGGATAGAACATTGTCAAAATTTTCTACATTCGACAACTAAGAAAAATTGTAGGACTTTCGTTAAAACCAATGTCACTTTTGATATTGCAACCTTAAGACACCTCGTACCTCCTTAACTCAGGAGCCTCACCTCGTTTCACAAATTATCAATTTTCTTTTACTCGTCAATTATTCATGGGGAGAGCAGAAAATTGTCGGACAAAATGTCGTAACGTCCATATTTAGCGCGAGTTAATGATTTGAATTTCCGAGGTATGGACAACCCCTTCCGGAAGTTAAATAAATTATTGCAAACAGTTGCGGAGTTCGCACATGGAAAATTACTAAATGGTGAGAATATGAGGGGTGGTACTGTAATTAAATCTATGGCGTGGAATATAGCTATTTTGTGGAGAATTGTGGGGGTGGAAAGAGGCGCGAAAGTTAGCCAATCACAACCGGAAGTTGCCGTTTTCCGCGCCTCGCGTTTTTCGTTGATATCTCGGGGACATAAGAGCGCGATACAATTTTTGTATTTGCCTCGAATTTTGTAAAAGATATTTCATATATTGTAAAAAATTCAAAAATTGTTGAAATTTCATACACGCGAATTTTCCCGCCAAAAAGTAAGTAATTAAAAAATATGCCAACACGTTTCATCAGAATTCTGTATTTTTCGAAAATCCAATCGGAAATGGCGGCAAAAACTATATTACACAGTCACATATGAATTCAAATTTACGAGCCGTGATAATTTCATTTTGAAATTGCGCGCGAAATTTTATAGAATCGAGAAAGCGAATTCAGACGGATTGACGCATAAATTGACTTAACAGGTCAATTTTTAATCCGAAAGCAAATTGTTAATCCAAGAGCACAAAAATTCTGACAAATAGTAAGAAGCGCGGGAAATGTGAGCGAATTGAAATGTGAATTCAACACTGCAAAAATGCGCGCGCAATTCCCAGTAATTGGAGGTTGCCCGACATATACCTATATATAGTAGAACACGCGGGAGCTGCTAATTCATTCAAACCTGAATTTAAATCGCGGGCGCACCTCTAAACATTTGAAAATTCCCCTAAAAATTGTAATTTCACAACGCAAATAGCTAATGCGAAGAATTTTGAACCGAAATTTAGGATTGAGGATGCGCGCGCATACTGAATTTGAATGGCCGCGCGCTTCGTTGGAACAAGTGGCGCTGGCATTGCTCCCTTCTCTCTTCTTTTTTTTCCCGTCATATGCGTTCGTAAATTCTCGTAGCCCTCCAATTTCCAGATTTTCGTGTCCCCAAAACACTCGCGAGTTAACTTAAAAAGTTGCGGGCACTGGAGGCAAAAGTGAGAAATTCTGACAAAGACGCACCGCGCCGCAGGTCCATCAAAAATTTCTATTATTTGCTCAAATTATCTGCAATTAATTGCGCCAGTTGCGGTGTTTTTTTGCGTCATTGGTATTTCGTCGTTTGGGATACGTTTCGGTGTTTGTTGTGGAATGGTTCAACGTTTGGAAATCGTTTTTGGGTGCAGGGAGTTCTTCATATCGTAGAACAATGCTGGTAAGTGTTGGAGTCAATCGCACTAAAATTTTAATATCTATTTTTGACGTCGAAGGTGAGACGGAAAGTTAGGGAGTGTGAAACAGTTTTTTGATGTATAGTATAAACAATTTTTGAGGCGCAGGAAATTTTGGGGTTCTGACTGACAGACTCGTGACTGTTTCAGGGATTTGACGGATCTTCTCGGTCCTTGTTTTCTCAGCATGGTTTTTATCATTTGAAATAATCATCACTCATCATTATTATCATTATTTATTTTCACTTGCGAAAATTCGATGTTGGAATTGTCAAAAGTGCGTCATTTTTTGGGCGGAAAATTTTTGCCTTTTTTTGGGGTGTTTGCGAAATTTTACAATTTGTGAGTTTTTTTTTGGGTCTTGGTTTTTGAAGTGCCTCAGATTTTTTACGTTTTGGAGCAGAAATGTCTGAATTGTGAAAAAAATTTTGACGAGTGCAAGAGTCAATGTCTGTCAGTTTTAACCATCACTTTTTAACCTAAAAATAAGAGAATTTGGATTGATCGAAATTTTGACGATTTTGGAAATTTCCAAAAAAAAATTTTTTTTGGAATTGTTAAAAAATTTTTTTTTTTTTTTGGAAATTTTTTGAGTTTTGGAAAGTGAAAAATTATGAGGCGGAAAAAAATATTAGGATTCAATAGAAAAAAGTTGATATAAAAAATTGAAATGAGACGAGTCAAAGACTCAAAAGGTTTTTCCCTAATTTTTACTCCTAAACCAAAGTGAAAAATAGCTTGAGCACATTTCGAGCAATATAAAAATAACATATACATCACAAGTGTCTTTTTCCCTTAATTTTAATTCTCGCCTTACGATATTTTTTTCCTGATTAAAACTGAAAATTCGTAATTTTTCTATTCACGTAAAATGCAAAAAAAGAATTTATGAAAGATCTCAATGAAGAATTTTTTTCCCAAAATGATTGAACATTATCTTTGTTTTCAGGGTGACGATCCACCGTACCTATCAGTAGGTACAGAAGTCAGTGCCAAATACAAGGGTGCTTTTTGTGAGGCGAAAATCCGAAAAGTTGTGCGTTCAGTGAAATGCAGAGTTACGTACAAGCAGGGCTTGGGAACAGCTACAGTCACAGATGACCAGATTAAGGGCACCCTGAGGGTATGTATATATATGTAAAAGACATATATATACATTTGTGTGTGTGTGTGCGTGTGTGTGCATAAATTTCGTAATGACTTCAGGAACGTGTATGCCTGCAAAAAAATCATTGAAGCCTCCACATGGTTATCTCAAAAACGCCTCATTTTAGGGCAAAAAAGTATATAACCTTTTTTACGTAAAATCGAATTCTCTACAAAAAATGTTCAATGATATTTTTCCTTAAAACCACTGGTTAACGAGTTTTTTCGAATTTTAATAAAATATTTTGGACATAATGATGTTGAGACAAAATTGCTGCTTGGAAATTTTCATACTCGTTTATATGAAATTCTGCATCTATGAATTAATTGAAATAAGTTCTATGGAGGTTGATGAAGCTCTATTAAAATTGATTTTTTTTTTAAGGTGGGGGCTTCAGTCGAGGCGAGACATGTCGATAAAAAGGATTTTGTCGAAGCCACCATAACGAAAATCCAGGATTGCAGCCAATACACGGTTGTGTTCGATGATGGGGATATTACGACTCTCAGGAGAACTGCTCTGTGTTTGAAAAGTGGGAGGCACTTTGCAGAGTCTGAGACCCTGGACCAGCTGCCTCTCACTCATCCGGAACACTTTGG
The DNA here is from genome assembly GCA_026005395.1 of Asobara japonica. Classification (NCBI taxonomy): domain Eukaryota; kingdom Metazoa; phylum Arthropoda; class Insecta; order Hymenoptera; family Braconidae; genus Asobara; species Asobara japonica. Next base: position 2,780,203 of record BQMI01000352.1, on the reverse strand, counting down.
CAATCCTGTTATTGGTGGAAGACGTGGCAGACGCTCGAGGCAAGCTCAGTGAGTTTTTTCTCACCAAAATCACGTTTTTCAGTGAACTTCAATTGATCCACAGAGTTTGAATTAACATAATGAAATTTTTCTTTCCAATGAACTGCCTATTGACCAATTTTTCTCTGATATTTAGGGATGACAGCAGCGAAGATGAGGAGAGTCCTCCTCGTGGCAGCCCCTCCGCCACTGGCTCCCTCTCAAAAGGCCTCGAAACCGAGCCCGAGATTGGCAGAGTTGTTTGTGTCGAGCTTGGCGACAAAAAGAAAAAAGATAACTGGTTTGTAAAAATTTTTTGACAACATATCACAACATTATGGAATTATGATATTTTAATATTCCAAAATTTTCAATTTTCAAAATTTTCAATTTTCAAAATTTTCAATTTTCAAAATTTTCAATTTTCAAAATTTTCAATTTTCAAAATTTTCAATTTTCAACATTTTTAATTTTCAAAATTTTTAATTTTCAAAGCTTTCAATTTTCAAAATTTTCAATTTTCAAAATTTTCAATTTTCAAAATTTTTAATTTTCAAAATTTTTAATTTTCAAAGCTTTCAATTTTCAAAAGTTTCAATTTTCAAAATTTTCAATTTTCAAAATTTTTAATTTTCAAAGCTTTCAATTTTCAAAATTTTCAATTTTCAAAATTTTCAATTTTCAAAATTTTCAATTTTCAAAATTTTCAATTTTCAAAATTTTCAATTTTCAAAATTTTCAATTTTTCCACCTTGCAGAAATATAAAAATTGTGACATTTCAAAAATGATTTGCATCTCTGAGCCCATTGTAACCCACCGAATGTGTTCCAGGTTTCCAGGTTTAGTAGTGGCCCCTACAGCTCAGGACACAGTGCGTATTCGAGTTCGCGACGACTACTTGGTTCGATCATTCAAGGACGCTCGATATTACACGGTCCCCAAGAAAGAGGCGACAGAATTTACAAAAGAGATCGCATCAAAGGTCGACAATAGTACATTGAAGTTGGCATTTGAGAAGGCCCTTCTGTTCCTCGAAAAAAATGAGTTGCCACCACATTGGGATCGCGACTCACTCTTTGGCAACTCGCTTTCCAGTCCCAGTGATTCTTCAGCTGACCTGGACTCAGATTCTTCGGATGACGAGCCCAGGGAAGAAAAGGACCACTTCGTCGCCCAGCTTTACAAGTTCATGGACGATAGAGGCACTCCTATTAATAACTGTCCAATGATTGGGACGGAGGATATCGACCTTTATAGGTGAGAATTAGAATCGATTTTCAAAATTTTCCCAATTTGGATTTCAAGAATTTTATTTTTTTTTTGTTATTTTCTTTTGTTATTTTTCTTGTTATTTTTTTTGTTATTTTTTGTTATTTTTCTTTTATTTTTTGTGTTATTTTTTTGTTATTTCTTTTCGTTATTTTTTTTGTTATTTCTTTGTTATTTTTTTTGTTATTTTTTTGTCATTTTTTTTGTTATTTTTTGGTTCTTTTTTTTTATACCAAACAATTTTTCCTCGAAATTGTTTTTTGAATTGTCCAATTTTCAGAATTTTCAATGTTGTTTTTTCCCCAATTCAAAAATCACCCCAAAGCACATTTCCAAATGTCCATTTAATTTCAGGCTCTTCCGAGCGGTCTACAAATTGGGCGGCTACAATCGCGTAACAAACCAGAACCAATGGAAATCAATCACCCGAAGATTGGGCCTGTCCACACCGGCCACCCCCTCCACCCACAATTCCGTGAAACAGGCGTACAAAAAATTTCTCCACTCGTTCGAAGATTTCTACAGAAAATTGGGCTGTACGATGGTGAATCACCCACGTGGTGCAACAAGAAAGCAGCGTCCAGGAAGAAGTTTGATTCGCGATAAGGATAGAAACACTCCAGTGCCAATTCTGAAGATGGAGAAAGGTGATAAGGACAAGGACTCAGAGGAGGGTTCGATGGAGGTGAAAAAACCGGAAGAGAAGATCTTGGTGGTGTCGCCCGTGGAAGACGACCCAAAAATCAAGAAAAAAGAACCAATTGAGGAGATGTCAGGTGCAGAGTCTGACGTCAATATTGAGGAGAGCACTGCGGAATCATCGAGCTCAGAAAAATCGCAAAAACCCCTAACCCCAGTTCCAAGTCGCTCGAAAATCCCTCCCAAGGTCAAGGAAGAGCTGAAGAAAAAATCCGAAAAGAAGAAGATCGAGAGCTCAGCATCGTCAACATCCTCAGGCTCGAGTTCAATAGCCCCCAAGAAGGACAAGCTCAAAGAAGAAGAAATAACGAAGACAAGATCAAAGTCCAAGGAAGATCCAAAGCCGAAGGAGGAAAAGCCCAAGGACTCAAGAGATACCAGAGAAACATCTCGCGAAGCGGAAAAGCCGCGCAACCCAAAGCAGCGAAGACTCACTGAAGAGGACCTGAAGAAGCGGGGAAGAAAAAAGCGTGAAGACCAAGAAAAAACCCGTGAAAAAGACGAAAACAGTGGAACAGAATCAGCGCCAAGCTACAAGGGACCCATTCAACTTGGCGATCGGCTCAAGGTCTACTACGGACCCACCCATGAGTCCAAGGTCACCTACGAGGCCAAGGTCATTGGTATCCAACGAATTGAGGAGGGCGCAGAGTTGGATTACCTCGTTCATTACACAGGCTGGAACACGCGTTACGACGAGTGGATAAAAGCCACTCGTATTGCCCAAAATTTCACGCAATCCCAGGGTAGAGTGAAGAGAACCAAAGCACCAAGGCCGCAGACACCGCTGACGAAGGGGTCGAAGAATCCGGGACGTCGGCGTGCAGCAAGTGTCGCACCAAGTGGTACTAAGTCCTCGGGATCGTCTTCGTCAGGGAAGGAGAAGGAGGCGAGATCGACGACTCCCCTGTCAATAGCAAGCTCAAGTTCGAGGACAAAGTCACCGGCAACGCCGGCGAGTAGACCCACGAGAAATGCAACGAGGAATCAGGACTTGGGAGTGGAGTTACGAACAAGAAGAACTAGACGAGTTTCTGGGCATACCGATCTGTCCGTTGCCAGTGAGAGTGAATCTGATGGCTATGAAACTGATAATACTGAGCCGGAGAGGGCGAGGACACGATCGAGGGGGGGTGAGGAGAGACGCAGAAGAGAGGTGCGAAGGAGGGTGGAGGATAGGATGAGGCATGAGAATTCTGAGGTGGAGGATGAGAAGACCAGTGAGGAGCTGCCCAGGAGAACTCGACGTCTGCGCAAGTCCGTCAAGAAGCCGCCGGATGAGATCCTCTTCGAGGAGACCGATGAGCCAGAGGAGAATGAGGATGATGATGATGACAATGAACCAGAGCCAGAGAAAATTACAGAAGAAATTCCGAAAGGAAGGGACTTCGATCTCAACGAAATCAGGAGTGAACTCAAGGGCTTTGATAAGGCAGTGAAAGTTGAGGTTCTTAGGGTCGAGCCCGAGGGCTCTGGAGACGACGAGCAGAAGCTGGACCAGCCGGAAAAATCGGACAAGCCTGAGGTGACGGATAAAACGGAAAAATCCGACAAGCAAAATTCGGAGAAACCGGAGAAGCCCATAAAAATCGAAGAGTCGGAGAAAATTGAGAAACCTGAGAAATCGGAAAAGGGGGAGAAGCCTGAGAAGCTTGATAGACCCATAAAAATCGAAAAGCCTGATATACCTGAGGAGATTCTCGAAATCAATGAGGATGTGCCGGTGAAAATTGAAATCGAAGAAGTGGTAAAACCGATTTCACCAACAACTGAAGACATTTACGAGTTCAAAGAGCCCGAGCCCTTTGAATTTGAGGTGCGAAACAAGCGAGATTCTGGGGAGAAGGATAAGCCGTCGTTGAAGAAACGTGTATTCGATGAGGAGCCAAAAAGTCCAAAGAAGAAGCAAAAAATTGGAGCGATTGCGAAGGATGTTAAGCAAGAAACGGGGGCTTCCCCGATTTCCGTCGAGCTGGAGGCCAAGAAGAAGCCGAAAAGATCGATAATAAAACGTGCGGATGAGATCGAAAGCGAGGCAATAACGGTCTCGAAGACACCAGAGCTTGAAAAACCTGAGAAAAACTTGACGCAAATTGTGGGCCCAGCGGCAGGGCCCTACATCCCAGAAATTCAAAAAATTCCAACCGAGGCCCTATTTTCGGAAATCGATTCGCAGGAAATTGGGAGTCCAATCGATGACGATGTCGAGGATCGTCTCGTGATTCTTGAAACCGATTTACCGGAAGTTGAAGAGAAACCTCAGTCAAATGTGTTGCCCTCATTTGCTCCAGACTTGGAAGTTGAGCAAAACTTGATAAAAAAAGAGGAATCGGTGGGAAAGGACCGAGAGAAGGAGACAGCGTCGATCGTGGCTTCGACATCGGTATCGTCAACGATTGTGATATCGACAAATTTGTCGGCAACGTCAGCTGTTGAGAGAAGAATTATGGAGGCAAAAATAACGTCAGTGCCTGTTTCGGTGATTCCAGTAGTGCCAGTAGCACCGACTGTTCCAGTACCGATCTCCGCAAGACTGCCAGCAACGTCGACGATCGAGGAGAAGCTGTCCTTGGCTTTCAGGCAGCAAAAGCCGAAGGATGAGGAGGCTCCAAAGAGAAAGGAAGTGAAGAAACCCGAGGCGAAGAGGAAGGGGGAGACAGAGTCAAAAGGGCGGGAGGGAAAAATCGAGGAGGAGAAAATCGAGAAGATTGAGAAGGTAGAGAAAATCGAGAAAATGCCGAAGAGACAGATCGATCCCCTTAAGGAGATATCCGAAAGTGCGGAATTGGAGAAACAGAAACGGAAGAAGATCGTCAGTCAAGAGTTCGTCGATTCGACGGACTCAAGTGATGGAGAACAAAAGCTCGTTATTGACAATGCCGAGGAGAGAGATCGACTGGTCAAGTAAGTGGGATAAATTCATTATTGGAGGGAGCAAAATTTCAGAAGAGAAGGAAATTTTTGAAAGAATTTCTAAAAAAAATTGACAAAATTTGATGATTTTTGACTATACATATACATATTTTTGGAACCCAATTACTTAATTTTTCTTTTTTTCTAATTTTCTTTTTTTGTTTATTTTTTTTTTATTTTAATTTTTAAATTTTTTTTTATTTTTATTATTATTTTTTTTATTGAATATTTACAAGTGTATACATGAAAGTAATATATAAAACCGATTGCTTAGAAAAAAAAATGTATTTTATAGAGCGCCACCTGAGGAGAAGATCACAAAAGTGAAAATGGAGGAGATAGATCTGCCGGAAGACAATATACATGACTTGAAGCCGGTTGCGGGTGTAAGGCAAGAGGAGGAGAGCGAGAATATGAATCTTCTTTGCGAGGAAGAGATTCCAGGCTCTCCAGCGCCTGCCATGGATGCCCTGGAGCCCGAAGAGCCTACTGAGAGGGTTAAGGAGAAATTGGAGAAGAAAATTGTGATCCTGGAAATGCCTTTTGCCAGTGCGCCAACATCAGGCGCTCAAAACAGTCCGGGAATCACAGTTGGCGCATGCGCAGTACAAGCCCTCGGTCATCCACCAATTGCCAGACCTATTGCACAAGCGCCGGTTCAAGTCGCACCCGTTCCGGTAGTTCAAGCTGTACAAAATAGGCGGGAGAGCAATGAAGCTGCACCTGTGATGGATAATACACCACCTACTACCCCAGATTCTACTATTTCCACTGGATCGGGCTCGCCCAGGGGCGAGGAGGTTAGTATTACTATAATTTTATTGAATTTTTCCACTTTCAAGGTTTTTAATTTTGTTTGAATGTTTTGGCCTTTTTGCAAATAATCACTTATTATTTTTTTTAAGGGTCTTGGAGGCTCTCCCACTTCGGAGGACACTAAGAGCCGCGAGGGCGAGGGGGAGGAGGCTCGTTTTCGGGAGGGGGTGGATGAGGGCCCAGCTGAGGGGGAGGGCAAGGTGGGGGTGGCAATTAAGAGGCCTGTGGAAGAGCCAGGAAGCGTGAAGAAACGAAAACGAAGCAGAAAGAGCTCAGAAGGAAAGGAGAAGAAGAGGGGGAGAAATAGGGGAAGCGATAGTGACGATACCAGTGATGGCGAAAGGGGAGGTGGCCAGGGGGAGGGGAGCAATGGGGTGGACAGTGGGCGGGATCAAAAGGGACTCAAATACAATTTCTTTGTCGATTTGGGTAAGTTGGAATTTTTTTTGCAAACCTGTAAGGGTTTCTGCAACTATTGATATGAAAAAAAAATCGAAGATATTAAAAAAAAATTTGTTGAACAATAATTTTCTTTTTTTTCCTGCAGATCCGGAACTTGATGGCTGTCAGAGGATAGCCATTCTTCAGCAAAAATTGTCTGAGCTCAAGAAAACTTACAATATTGTTAAGACCGAGCTGGCGGCCATTGAGAGGCGGCGAAAAAAATTGAGGAGAAGAGAACGTGAAGGTAATAAAAAAGACTCTCTTAAATGTTCATAATTCCATGAATGCCAAGAAAAAATGAAACCTTCAAAATTGACGAAGCTTTCCAAATTTGAAAATGAAAAAGAAAAAGAAATTTTGAGAATGTTCAAATTTAAAACTGCGAAATTTTGTAGCTTTCCATATTTTTTGTAGATAGAAAAATTTCGTTTAAATTTAACGCAAAAATAATTAACTAATTAAAAATCCTCGATTTTCAGCCAAGAAACTATCAATTGCAGCGATGAAAGCTGCAAAAGCTGAGATGCAACAGGCGTGTGCTTAACTGGACCGAAAAATTATCATTTTGCCGATGAAAATGATGGACAAATTTGTAAATAGAAAACTTTAGAGTTACTCATCACTAATTTTCTTCTCTCGATAAGTTCCAACTACAATTACTATTTCTAATTGTAGATAATTCCCAAGGTATCCCTTTCCTCGAAAAATTGATAAACTTGGTCCTGAAAATTCCAAAAAATCTCTGATTCCAAAAATACAAGAAAAAAGAAATTGATTGTAGAAAAAAACGAAATTAGCGCAAATTAGTTCAAAAATGAATCCACGGATTGATCAATAAATAGATCAAAATTGATTGATCAATCACGGCGAATTGATTGACTGAATTTACTGAGTATCGGATCATTTGGTTGAAAAGTTAGGATTGATCATGGATTGATTGTCAATCCCTGTGGATGGTTGACATGATTGATCGTCAATCTAGAAATCCCTATTTGATTGATCATTAATTGGGAACTTACATTCGAGATTGTCAATTCCTTGATCAATCAGCTGGTCAATCACAGGAATAGAAATTTCTCGATCAATCACCTGGTCAATCACAGGAATATAAATTTCTTGATCAATCAACTGGTCAATGGATTGATTGTCAATTTTTTGATCAATCGATTGATCGTCAATCCACTGGTCAATCATTGGATCAATCGATTGATCATCAATCCACTGATCAATCATTTGATCAATCGATTGATCGTCAATCCACCGATCAATCATTTGATCAATCGATTGATCGTCAATCCACTGGTCAATCATTTGATCATTCAGTTATTCGTCAATCAATTGATGATCAATCAGCCTCACACATTGTCTCTACATCGATCAATCCAGGTCAATTCATGAAATATCAATTGCAAAAAGGAAATTGATCAAAATAAAATGACAAAAATGGAAAAAAAAAATTGTTTTGTACAAAAAATCACTCAAAATTCATCATTTGAATGTACATAATTAATTTGGTAATGATGAACAATCAGAGACTGAGGGTTTTTGATATTTGTACTAAAAGACAATTTCACCGAAATTTTTCGGCGATTCTTGTTTGAAAAAAGAAAAAAAAATTGTCTTTTTATTCTCGTACGATTGAATAATTATGGTTAATACGTTTAATATTTACAGTTTACTATAAGGAACAGACGCAATTGTGGAATATTATGTGTTAGCGCATTAGGTGTTGAGTGTTTTTTTTTATGGTTAAATGTCGATGATGAGTGTAAAAATCATAAATCAATAAATGGTTATTGGAGGATAATTTGTTGCTCATCCAAATTTGATTTTATCATTCACTCAGTTTTTTTTTAACATTTTTGTTTCTTGGTGCAAACTGAGGAAAAAATGTGGAAATATTTTTTTTTGGTTTTTTAAATTAAATTTATGAAATTGGGATTTTTTCAATTTCCCCTTTTTACAATTTTTCTGTGGCAAATTTTTTTGATAATTTTTATTTTTTTTAGAATTGCAAAATTCGAAAGTGAAGAAAATGAAATTCGCCAAATTTTCATATACATTTTTTTTAATGTTGGCAGGCATTGAGTACAAAAATAATGCAGGCATGAATGGTTATAGAAGGATAATGAGTTCGCTGCTGTAATTTGATTTTATTAGTTTACTCGGGATAATGTGAGTATTTCAATGTTTTTTTTCTAGTACTTCCCACATAAAAATACATTATGATACAGTAATTGTACAAATATAATTATTATCGTACATAAATGTTTATTGATTGATCGACGACCGAGAAAAGCTCAATCACGTTCGAACTAAAAATTGAATATTAATTACACTGTGGTCGAAAATTTCTAGGCTATTTTATGCTTTTTCCTGAATATTCCAATTTAGAAAATTTCCCATTAAATCCATTAGCAAAATTGGAAAATTCCTTTCTCGAATGAAAAAATTGATTGCAATACACATTTTTTATTATTATCATTAAGCAATACAATTTAGAATTCCATTTAGATTTTTGGAATTAAAAAAAAATTTCAGCCCAGAATTAATTCCAATGTTTTCAAGTCACAAAAATTTCAAATTTTAATTTTAGTTTCGACAATTTTCCAGCTTCAGAGAAATAAAAATTTCTGAAGTCAACTTCAGGCTACAAAATTTAATAAAAAATACAGATGAAAATGATTGCCATAGAAATAGAGATTGAGGCATTTTCGTAATTTTTTTTTTCTTGGAAATTTTTATAAGGTCCAATAGAAAATTTTATATAGTAAATAATATACGAAGATTGGAGAAACCCATAAAATTACGAAAATTGAATTTTGACATTGCAGTTTTAGGTACACAATTTCCATTTTTTTAATTGCTTAAATACATTCGTAAAGTGTTTTACAAAATACATTCGAAAGGGCGGGAAAATTCAAAATTATTACTAATTATTTATAAAGCAAATTTTGCTGAGAATCTGGCAAGAAAAATCATCAAAAACAATTGCTCGATTGGACTCTCTTAATCAGATAAATCAATTAAAAAGTAGGATGTTATTCGTAGTATTAATTAAATAATTACGCGAGGGATCGGGGATTGACACAGAAACGAAAATTTGGTAAAAATTGGATTTCCATTTGGCAATGCTGGATTATGACCAGTTTCTTACATTTTTTCAGAGGGGGGGGGGGGGGGGAATGAAGAAAAAAATTGGAATCGAAAAATTGTTGTCCTGATTCCCGATTCCAAAAATTTTCAAAATGAAAAAAAAAAAAACAAGAAAAACATGAATTCAAAAAAACTCTAAACAAATTCCAAAATTTCGAAAAAAATTTTGGAAAATTTGTAAAAAATATTTTAAAAAATTTAGACTTTCGAAAAGTTCAAAAACTTCAAAATTTCGCCTTCTCAAAATTCTAAACTAAATTGAAAAAAAAACGAAAAAAAAATTTTAATTGCTAAAAGTTTTCAGTTGAATTTTTTTTTGAAAATTTGAACCCTTCAAAAAATTTAATAACTCGAAAAATTTCATCCGACAATAAAATTCGGTGCCTGACAAATGATTTGTGAAAAAATTTTGGCTGGAAAAAAAAAGTGGTAATGGGTGGGATTACAGCTTGACAGAATGGAAAGGCAATTGTTATCAAAGTTTCCTGAACTCGCGGCTCGATGAGCGGGATTATTTTTCGATTGTTATTTTTCATTGATTAAATAGGGTTGAGGGGGGTTGGGGGAGCGTTGGTGGTGTGTGAGGGGCGGAGGAGCCATCAGATACTGCGGGAGATTGCTCGGGAATCTGCTTCATTTCAGAATCCATTCCTAATCGCTTTCGCGCGATTAATATTCTCGCCATTAATTCGTGGTGCGCCTCCAATCGTTCAATGCAGTGCAAGCAAGCTGTTTTAGGAAGCGGATCCGTTTTTCTTATCTGTAAAAAAAATTGACATTTCAGAAAACAATGTTGACAATAAATCGCTAAAATTTCGAAAACTCCATTCTCCAAATAATTTAAGAAAATTGCATTAAGGAGAGCCCTTTTTTTATTCGACAAATTGACCAATATTGAAGGAAAAATTTGCAAAAATAAAATTGAAATGTCAACGTGACGTTTCGCATGACATAACCCCACGTGGTCTAAAAAAAACTCCAAAATGGATATAAACAAATTACGAATATAATTTCGAAAAAATCGCTTCTGGGACCAAACGTCAAAACTCGAAAATTTTTGAAAATTCAAAATCCCAAAAGCATTTCCCGCCACAAAAAAAAAATTCAAAATTTCAGAAAAATCAAACACTAAAATTTTTTGCCAGAAATGTCAAAATAATAGTTCAGAATGTTTTTGACATTTCGCATGACATAACCTCGATTTTTCCAAACCCCATAAACAAATGAAAAGCAAAAGAAAAAAAAAATCCACTCATTCTAAAAATCGAGCAGTGCTCCTACAATCGCGATTATTCACCCACCAAAATTCTGCAATTGTTGCAACAATTATTCAAAATTCGTATAAACAAATTACCTCGATTGGGAGATAAGCATTAATTTTCTCAGCTAATTTCATTCTCTCCCCCTCCTCCCCATAAATATGTATAACAAAACGATTCATTTTACTACACAATCTGCAGATGAAGCCCGTAATTACGGCCTTATCAGTGCTCCCCATTTTGTTATTATAAAATTTAGTTTATGTCAATTGTTCACTATTTCGCCCACCCACGCAACCCAATGTCTGTCACACTGACACAAGTTTTTTTTTTTAATAATTTAAGTCAAAATTCTGTTTTCCCAGGCGTAGTTATAGTTCGCGCAAAGAGTGGGGATAAGGCGGGAAATTTGAAAAATTGGGGGTGTTTTTTAAGTGGTTATTGTTTTTTTCGGGGGTTTACTCTGCAAAAGGGGGCTGAGATAATTTGTTTATTATTATGTGGGACTGGAACGGGTTTACTGTGGATCTAGACCGCTTTGGGGGGGGGGGGCAGGGCGCGTTTCCATGGGCGGGGCTACGGAGCAATTTCATTGGGAGAAATCAGAGACTCGCAGGTAGGGGGATAGGAGAAATTGCCAATGGGAGAGACCGGGTAAACATTGGAACGCTCTACTGTAGATGGAGCTCGTCCAGGGGATCTTGGCGCGAAATTATCAGCTGTAGAGGTTATTTTTGAAAGTTGGTATTTCTGAGCTCCAGACTTTTGAACTTTTTGCAATTAATCACTTATTATTTTTTTTAAGGGTCTTGGAGGCTCTCCCACTTCGGAGGACACTAAGAGCCGCGAGGGCGAGGGGGAGGAGGCGCGTTTTCGGGAGGGGGTGGATGAGGGCCCAGCTGAGGGGGAGGGCAAGGTGGGGGTGGCAATTAAGAGGCCTGTGGAAGAGCCAGGAAGCGCGAAGAAACGAAAACGAAGCAGAAAGAGCTCAGAAGGAAAGGAGAAGAAGAGGGGGAGAAATAGGGGAAGCGATAGTGACGATACCAGTGATGGCGAAAGGGGAGGTGGCCAGGGGGAGGGGAGCAATGGGGTGGACAGTGGGCGGGATCAAAAGGAACTCAAATACAATTTCTTTGTCGATTTGGGTAAGTTGGAATTTTTTTTTGCAAACCTGTAAGGGTTTCTGCAACTATTGATATGAAAAAAAATCAAAGATATTAAAAAAAAAAAATTAATAATGTCGGGGAATTTTCCGGAAATTTGTTGTCTCCGTAATATCGAATGTGTTGTTACGCAATTTAAGAAACATTGTCACGTATACTCTTGATTACATACATTGGAGTTAAATGAGAAAATGAAAACGATCCATCATACCGAGTGTACGAGCGCGCGAATGGAAAAAGTGGGAAAATTGTGTTAAAGTTTTTATTGATTCCATCAGAAAAGTTTTCTATGTACAATGGTGAATGGAGTGAAAAAAAAGTTCGTTCAATTGAAGTGTTTTTCATATTTTTCCCTCGGAAAAATGAAAATCTTATTTTGGTAAAAGCTTTGCATGCGCGCGGGAAATTTTAAACTTATGTAGAATTACAATAATTGGAATGAATTGAAATATGGAATAGATGGTGAAATATTCTCAATGTTAAGGAAAATTTCGAAAATAGAAAACATTGAATAAGTCGAATTTTGAAATTCAAGACATAAATTTTTGCATATATATTAGACATTTTGAAAATTTCGAAGGTGTGAAAAAGAATTCCGAAATTTTGAAAACCCATTTTGAACACAAAAAGTGAGAAAAATCGACATTTGTGTAATATAATCGATTGCGACTGATAATCGATGGAAAGCCGCAAAATATTGATCGATTAAAAATCGATATAAAAATATTGACCTATATAAATATCGCTAAATGTGATGATCGATTTCAATAATCGATAAATGTAACAGTCGATTTCAAAAATCGATAAATGTAATAATCGATCTAAAAATCGATAAATGTAACAATCGAATTCAAAAATCGATAAATGTAACAATCGATTTCAAAAATCGATAAATGTAACAATCGATTTCAAAAATCGATAAATGTAACAATCGATTTCAGAAATCGATTGGCAGTATCGATAGATAGATCGATTCGATGAGTTGATAAGAATAATCGATTGAAAGAATCGAGAAGAAAAAATAGCATTCCAGGGACCATGACCCTGATCTCGAAAAAAGTCGATATAATTGGACCGAACGTATGCCACAAGGACCGGAAGTGACACGAAGAAACCGTAAACAATGTTCGGAAAGCAATCGAGTGTCTCGATTCTCGAATAGGGATGCCTGTATACCCCCCAGCTGTTGCTCTAGACCTTAGTTGCTCTAGACCTTAGTGGCTCGGAAATTCGAGCCAGTGGCCTTAGCCCGCGGGGCAAAGACGTGAAGTTCATCGCGAATCAAGTAATTATCTTTACGAAAAATAATATCAACGATTGTGAACGATCTTTGCCGAAATGATCGATTTTGAATACATGCAAAACTCGATTTCGTTTCAGTTTCGTTACGGTTTCGTTTCCATGTCGTTACATTTCCGTGACGGTTTCGTTACACTCTCGTTGCAGTTTCGTGACAGTTCCACTTGTCTGTCGTTTCGGTTCCGTTTCAGTGTCCTTTTGGTCTCGTTTCCAATTCGTTACATTTCCGTTTCGTTTTCGTTACAATGTCGTTTCAGTCTCGTTGCACTTCCGTTTTAGACTCATTTTAATTTTCTTACGGCTTCGTTTCACATTTGTTATATTTTCGTTTCGCTTTCGTTACATTTTCGTTTCGCTTTCGTTACGAGTGTTCAGTCGTAATAAATTGATTCGATTAATTTTTCGTGGGATACATCGAAACAATTTTTATATTAAATGTTAGAGCGTTGATATGATACCGATGTGTCAAGGTATAATTTTTTTTATAGAAATGTAAGAGGCAATTCTGGGAGATCTCACGAGATTACGGGAATCTGCTCCTTGGGCATCTGCTGTCCCGGATTACCGAGGATGTCTCAAGTTGGTGATGGAATTGAATTGGTTCGCAATCTGAACCAATAAAAATCGCGGAGTTTCGTTTTTGGTGAACAACTTGGACTCCACTTGAGCTTATTTTTTTGACCCTACCTCAATTTTTTTTTTGGTCTCGCAGATGCGTGTGATGTGAACTCTCAAAGTCGTCGACGTATCGAGGCTGGGCAAAAGTTTGTTGATATGCTGAAGGTCTACGATGGAATCATGATGGATCGAGAGCCTCTTCGAGTTGACCTTCAGCAGGAGAAACCCACACTCGCTCAGAGATCGATTCTTCCTAGGTGCAATCAGGTGATTCTGTTCCTCGTGTAGAACTAAAATCTTCAAAAATTTCAAAAATTGCCAAAAATTTCGGAAGGTTCAAAAATGTCCAAAATTTCACAATTTTCGGAGATCTTTCAAAATTGTTCTGATCAAAAAATTCAACAAATCCAAAAATTGCAACTTCCGAAAAAAACATCAAAACTGCAAGAAAAGTTGGCATGGTACTTTCAACCCAGTCAACCTATACTTATGTATATATATATATATATATATATTGAGCGTTTATGGCTTACTTCTCTTTAACGAGATCGGGCAGTTAGATCCGCCGATACCGTCGCCCATGAAGTCGCCTAATATCTGCTCCTCTCCCTTGACACCACTTTTTACCTCAATTAAGATAGGTAAGCCCGGTCTCATAGAGTGTCACGTGACACTCAACAATTTCCCAAAATTGGGGTCCGCGTCGATGAAAAATCTTATCATTGACTATTATTATCACGATTTTCCTGATAGGGGCAGTAAACGCTGAACATACCCAAAAAAAAGTATGAGCATCATGGACCCCAAAATCCGCGAGGCGGAAGCTGCGAAATGGTAAGATCAACTTTCTCATTAAAATTACATTTTTTTAACAAAATTTTTTTTCCAAATTTTTAAAAAAATTTCGAAATTTTTCGAAATTTTTCGAAATTGTTCGAAATTTTTCGAAATTTTTCGAAATTTTTCGAAATTTTTCGAAATTTTCCAAATTTTTCGAAATTTTTCCAAATTTGAAAAAAAAAAAATTTACGAACATTCCAAATTTCGGAAATTTAAATTTTGTTTCAAAATTGGGGAATTAAAGAGATTTAAAATTTTCTTTTTGGAAATAGAAAAAAAATTGAAAATTTTGGGATTTCAGAAAACTTACAATTTTGTAATTTTTTTTCTGAGCACTAGAAAAAATTTGATGACGCTTTTTTTATGACGTCTTCTTTGGTAAATAAAAATGAGTGAAGTCGTTTGAAGCCCGGGCTGTGGGCGATGGTGTGGGGTTGGGTAAGATCAAAGAGTCGCGAATTGTAACTTTTCTACGGTAACATGGGAAACATGGATGATTACGGGGCCTCGGGGCGAAATGTGACGGAATATGTGGGTTTCCTTCGCCGAGGATACATCAGCGGGGATTCATGAGGAGTCAGTTGAAAAAAAATTAGCTTCAAGGAGAGGCTTCTTCGGTCCACATCGTCAAAGTTAAATGCTTGAGGATAATCGAAGATCTTGATGGGTTTCGGCCCTGGCTTCTTCAATTTTGAGAGGCTTCATAAGTTTTGATAAATTTCAAATTTTGCAAGAGATCTTGCATTAGTTTTGATCAATTTTAAATTTTGCAAATTTTGCAATTTTTTTAATTTCTGAAAATTTTGATAGATTTTAAATTTTGTAAATTTTGAAACATTTTAATTGTTAGAAATTTGGGATTTTGGAATTCTGGAACTTTGGAATTTTAGAATTTTGAAATTTTGAAATTTTGGAATTTTGAAATTGTGAAATTTTGAAATTTTGAAATTTTGAAATTTTGAAATTTCGAAATTTTGAAGTTTCGCATTTTTAAATTTTGAATTTAAAAATTTTGAACTTTTAAAGATTTTTTGAACTTTTTGAAATTTTTGAAATTTTGAAATTTTGAAAGTTTGAAAGTTTGAAATTTTGAAATTTCGAATTTGCAAATGTTTCAAAATTTGAAAAGTGTTATTGAAAAGTTCGAGAAATTACAAAAAGTGTTAAGAAAATTTGTTGATATTCCAATAAATGTCAAAGTATGAAAAAATGACAAAATTTAAAAATTGGGATCAGGATTAACATTTAAAATTGTCACATAATTAATTTTTTTTCAATTTTTTTACGCAAATTTTGTGACCTTAAACCGTCTGGGATTTCAGACGGGAGTTTTTTGGAGGTGCTTTTAAAATGAGGGTGATCAATTATTTTTATATGACTGTGATCTCCCTCTGTTTGCCTTTTTTCATCATCATAATTAATCTTTGTCGTTATCGATCTTAGGTCATTAACAATTCGCGAGACTGAAATGCGATATGTCATCCACTCATATGTGGAGAGTTAAACAAAAACGAGGACATTTTTGAACCCAACATGTGTGTGTGTGTGTGTGTGTGTAATTAAAAAAAATGTATAAAAATTTAATCTAAAAATCAGCAAAAAAAAAACAAAATTGCAATGAAATAAAAAATGTAGAAAATTTTCAAAAAGTAGAAAATTGGTCGGAATGTATTCATGGAAAAATGAATCGGGACAATTGCCCCATTTCATCCGCTTTGTCTGATTGTTTGACAAAATTCCCCGCACGTTTTCACGATGGCTTATTTACTTCTTCATTTTAATAAAATAATACCTCCTTCGGGATTACCCAGGCTCTCAGAATGCGAATTCCCTTTGCATTCTCCTAATTTTATGAGTTGGACAAATTTTCTGAATTTTGAGATTCAGTTTGAGAAACGACAAAAAAAAAATTGGAAAAAAGTGGAAAATATTTTCAATTTTTTTTTTTTAACATTTCGAAAATTTGCAAAAAAAATTTTCAGTAATGTAAAAAACTTCAAAAATTTATGAAAATAATTACGGAAAATTTTGGCGGGATTGTTTAAAAAAAAAAAAAAAAAAAAAAAAAAAAAAAAATCGAAAAATTGAGGAAAAGTTTTTTCTGCAAATTTCCCAAAAATTATGTAAAATAAAATAATGACAGATCGTAAAAAAATTATTTGAATTTAGTGTTTAACTAATGTCAATTATTCATAATATTTAGGGATGTCAAAGGAAATAATTGGAGCGTTAATCGAAATTTAATTGAATTTCGCGGTGAAAAAATGATTTGTTATCAGGGAATGAGCGCGCTTTATCTATAGATCCCGGCAGATGTGCCACCGTTTGCTCCTTATCTCGTGTTGTTATCTAAAAAATCTGCAGCTCTGAGTGTCAATTGGCGATTATAAATTTCTGCATCGTCGGATTAAAAAAAACACAAAACCATTTTTTTTTTAATTTGAAAAAATTAAAAAAGTATCGAAAATTTTGACGATTTCGAAACTCGAAATTACATTCTTTTCTTTTTCAGGTCTATCGCTAAACTGCATTTTCGATTGACAAGTTTTATCGGACTGCGCTTCATCGTATCAACAATTGACCGGATTGACGATATCGGTGATTAGATAGGCTTCAGACAACTTTTCCAATTCATAAAGCCGCTTTCAGGAGTTTTCCTCAACGCTTGGTGCGGCATTATGCGCTTGCAGTGGAACGACTGAAATTCATCGATGTCAGTAAGCTATGTCCCTTCTACCGTGAAGTTTTCGAAAAAAAATTGAGCTTGAAATCATTTTCAGATTCTCAAATTTTTAAGTTTCAAATTTTCAAATTTTCAAATTTTCAAATTTTCAAATTTTCAAATTTTCAAATTTTCAAATTTTCAAATTTTCAAATTTTCAAATTTTCAAATTTTCAAATTTTCAAATTTCCAAATTGCCAGATTGAAATTTTAGAATTGTGACATACCAAAAATTTCGAAAAATTCAAAAATTTGAAAAATTTCGAAAAATTTCGAAAAATTTCGAAAAATTTCGAAAAATTTCGAAAAATTTCGAAAAATTAAAAAAATTGAAAAATTTCAAAAATTTTAAAAATTTCGAAAAATTTCCAAAATTCAAACAATTCTAAAATTTTCAAAATGTTCCAAAGATTTGCTCAATGCCCGAAAAATCGAGAAATGACCAGAGTTCCAAAAATTTCCATCTTTTTTCAATGCCAAAGATTTCCAAAAAATTGCAAGATTTCAAATTTGGCTGACCTTGAGATCCTGAAATCTTGGGTTCTGCGTGGGGGGAGGGGAGACCACCCACGTGTTCGTCACAATCAGGTAGTTACACTCATGAGATTTCCCCGGTCATTCCCAAGGAAATTGATGATTAAGGTAATCACCTTAATGCCCATAATTTCGAAGGAACAAGTGGCCTTATTTCAGATTTTTTTTATCATTATTTTTCGTACAGCATTGATAAGGAAAAATTGTGAGGATAAGAAAAAAAAACTAATCTCCATTCGCGTAATTTCCAACTAATTTTTGACTCCCCCTCCCCCCCCCCCCCCTCCCTCTCCACCCCCCCCCCCCTCCCCCCACCCTGCTTACGTAATATATCAATGGTCCCATATCAAAATTATTTGAAAATTTTCAAAACATCGAATTAAAATATTTTTGAAAATTGAAAATTTTTTCTCAAAAATTGTGAAAGATAAAAAAATATAAGTAAACAAAAAAAATATATATATTCTGGCCCCATCCAAACATTAAGCCGGACACATTTTTCCAGCATTATTTCCCATATTTTCGTCATTAAACTTTAAACGTACCACTCATTAATATTAAAAAAATCACTCAAGCGAAATATCCGCGAAATGTAGAGATAGGGAAAATTAGTAAAATTTTCCCGGGATTTTAATGGGATACTTTTCATTCTCCTTGCTCCGTTCTCATCAC
This sequence comes from Asobara japonica, assembly GCA_026005395.1. Lineage (NCBI taxonomy): Eukaryota > Metazoa > Arthropoda > Insecta > Hymenoptera > Braconidae > Asobara > Asobara japonica. Next base: position 2,761,780 of record BQMI01000352.1, on the reverse strand, counting down.
TCATTAGCAAAATTATTCAAATGGAAAGTTATTAATTAAGAGAAATTAACGGCCTGCACTTAATCACTTTGCATTTATCGATTTGATTCAATACGAATTAATTAATTCATATTTTTATCAATTGCAATGAATGAATAATTTTTTTTTTTCAATTTTATCAATCATGTATTATTAAAATACATTTTAATATATTATATTAATATATTATTTTAATTTTAAAAAAATTGTTATTTATGGACTAGTATTTTTTTTTTTAATTAAAAAATAAAAATTGAAATTTAAAATTTTTTGAAGCTCAAATTTAACAATTTCGAAGATTTCCAGAATTTTAATGATTGAAAAATTCTCATTTCTAAGAGTCTTTGAAAATGTTTAAAAAGTGAAAACATTCAAGATTTTTTTTTTTTGATAATTATTGAAATGCAAATTTATGGAGGAAATGAATAAAAGTTCATTATGCTATATTTATTGATTCGTTTCTTTTCACAGTAGACCCCCAGGACTACGTCAATTGATTCAATGAGAGAAGAGGTAATATTAAATGCGAATGGGAAGTCAAAGGAAATTAATAACCAATATTTTTCCCAATTTTAAAAAGTAGTCCCCTTTACCTTCCATTGTCCTCAATTTTCAGATCACTTGAAAAAAATAATCTAAGATATTTCGGAGCATTTGAAAATTGGAAAAAAAATCAAAAGCTTCAAAAAAAATCAGACTTCTAAAGAAAAAAACTACTAACTAAAAAAAAAGTAGATAATTTGAATTTCGTTTTTCAGTTGATAAAATTTTGAAAAAAATTAACAGAAAATTTCTGTCAAAATTTTTTGCCAGAAATGTTCCACACTCAAAAATCTCAAAATTTTGGGAAATTTCGAAAATCGATTTTTCGACATTTCACCAACTTCGGAATTTTTAGTTTTAAAACAAATTTTATTTTTTTAATTTCAAAAATTTTGGGAAATTTCACAAATCAAAATTTTGGAATTTGGAATTTTTGATAATTTTTTTTTCAACTTTCAAAGAATATTGAATGAAAAAAATGATTTTTTTTTACTCGAATTTTGGAATTTGTCAATTTTGTTTGCTTCGCTATAAAGATTTTTTTTTGCATTTTCGGTATTGCTTTATTTATTTTCCATTAGTTGACTCTTTAGCAGAGATCAGCCTCAAGTGCTCATCTCATTCATTTTTTTGTGTGTTTGTACGCCACACCATTAGCTGATTCATCCCCACGGTCACTCAAATATTACGACATTGCATTAAAAAAAAAAAAATAATGACGCATTTAAATTGCTTTTTTTTGCTCACAGGGAAAGCGTGGATGGTCTTTGTGAAATTCCTATGAAGCTAAAATCCTTGCCACCCATTAAGTAATGAAACAAAAAATTTCATCCCTTAGTACTCAGAAATAAGAAAGAAATGACTTTTTCTACGAAAAGTCTTTGAAAAAATCTCATAATGGAATTATTACAAACATAAAATATTCCGAACTTTAAAAAAAAAAATTGAAATTTGAGGTTTTGCAAAAATTTGTTACAAAATTTCTAAAATAATTTTTCGAAAAAAATTGTAGAAATTTTCTAAAAAAATTGTAAAATTTTCGAAAAAAATTTGAAAAAATGATCTAAAAAATTTGGAAAAACTTTCGAAAAAATTGAAAAAGATTTCGAAAAAATTTGAAAAAAACTTCGAAAAAAATTTTCGAAAAAAATTTTCGAAAAAAATTTTCGAAAAAAATTTTCGAAAAAAATTGTAGAAATTTGTAGAAGTTTTTGCAAAAAATTGTGAAATTTTCGAAAAAATTGGGAAAAATTTTCTAAAAAATTTTCAGATTGGTTTTTTAGATTTGATTTGGTGGAAAAAAGGTTCAGATTTTTTTTTGGAAGCAGTGAAAAGTTGTGAGGATTTAATCTCATCCTCTAATGGAAAAAACACGCGTGCGCGTGCATTCCCTCTCCACTCGGCCACCTGTATCACACCCCCTCCCCCTGCCAACGCTCATATATATAGAAAAGCTAAAGTCTTCGCCGACACTTGCCATCATTACCACTGACGTGAGAACTTAATCTGACGGAATAATAAAAAGAGGGGCGAAAATCGTAAATCTTGAAGGAAATTGGAGTTCTCAAGTTTCGGGTAGAAATTGGCATTTCCGGGTGAAAAGATATTCGAGGATCACGAGTTACACGTGCTTCTGGATTTATTGGCTTCGAGGGACTTCCGGTGAGTGATTTATTTCGATTTCTTACTCTTCCGTATCACATCACAATTTTTCACCAGATTCTATACAATTTTTCCCAAGTTTTACGGAAAATTCAAACACCAATGATGAAAAATTTGAGAAATTTTCAAATTTTGAAAAGTTTGAAAAAATGAAAAAGATTCTCAAAAATTTCAAAAACTTTTTTTTCAAATTCATTTTTGAATTATCAAAATTATCCAATGTTCAATATTTTGAAATTTCAGAATTTTGGGAAAAAAAAAAATTTTTAATCAAACTTTTTCAAAATTTTGGGATTTCCAAAATTTCGAAATTTTCTGAAATTCCAAAAGTTGTTAAAATTCCAAAAAATTGGAAAATATCTGACAATTTTTTCATAAATGTTTTTGAATTTTTCAAGCTTTCAATTTTTTTTTGGAAATTCCAGAAAATATTTTTTTTCAATTCTTTCAAAACATTTTTTGATCAATTTTCGAGACTATTAAATTTTTATAAAGAATTTCATATAATTTTTGTCGAAGCATTAAACTCACCAAATTTTTCCGCAATTTCCCTAGTAATTGTTGCCAAGTGTTGTACCTGGTTGTTTCCTCGACTTCCGGTTATGTGATAAGCATGACATTTTTCCAATTCCATTAATATCGGAGTGACATAAAAATCGGGGCATTATTGATAATTTATTCCCCATAAAAAATCCATCATCTGGCAATAATCCGCTAACGTCTACATAAAAAAAAAATAAAAAGAAAAATAAGAGTAGCAATGATTGCCACCCTTGTCCGATAGCCCAGATTGATGGGCACTTTTGCCCGATATATTAATAATTTTGTGGGCTCCGCAAGTGCTCATAAATACGACATGGTGCGCTGTAAGCATAAATATGTACCCAAAATTATATATAAAATTCATAAAATAAAAATAATGAGTATATTAATTTTCTAAAAAATTATGTATATACGTATATCATAGTTTTTATACCTATATATATATATTTTTTTTTTTTCAGATTAAAAGATGGGAAAATTGAGGAAACTTAGAAAATTTGAATTGGGATTTTTTTTTAGTAAATTTGGAAAAGTTTTTTCAAAAATGGAAAATTGGAAAAATTTTGGTAATTTTGAACACAAATTTTTTTTTGGGAACAATTGCCGAGTTGTCAAAAAATTCAACAAAAAAAAAATTAAATGGAATATTTTTACAGTTTTCAGAAATTTCAGAATTTTTGGGAATTCTGGAAAAATGAATAAATTGGAAAATATGAAAGTATGGGAAATTTTAAATGATTTGAGAGGGGGGAGGGTGGGGGGGGGGCTAATAATAATAGCATGATTTCCACACCCACGTCTGGCAATCGCCAATTGATATCCCAATTATATTATCCCCAAAATGTTAGCAATTTATACCTTCCGGGTTGACCTCAGGCACACATAAAAATATGATACTCATCTTTGCTACTTCACTTCGGGAGTTTTTCAATGATTAATTTTTTTTTTTTTTTTTTTTTTTTTATAATAAAGGAAAAATCGATTTCCTGGAATTTGAAAAATATTCCAAAAATTTTACAAAACTCAAAAAAAATTTGAAATCTTGAAGATTTCGGAAATATTTAAATTTTCAAGAATTTGAAAAAAAAACATTTTCATTTAACAAAATTCAAAATGATTCTTAAATTTCAAAAAATAAAAAGAATGAAAAAAATGGGAGGTATGAGATGTTTCAAAAATTTTAGAAAAGAAAACTCAGAAAGTTAAAAAAAAACTTAGGAAACTCCTCTCCGATAACCGGAAATTGATATACCACTTACCAAAAAATATTAATAATTTTATGGCATCCGGGTTCACCTCAAGCGCTCATAAAAACTCAATGGCCATTCGCGCGACTACACCATACCTCCACAAATGTATAAATTTTTAATGTCAAAAAATTTTACCCCCGACGGATCCGCAAACTTTAACAATTTTACTCACAATTTATCACTAATATCTTGAGCAGAGGCAATTCCCAGGACGCAAAACTTATTTCATCAAAAAGAGAGAGATATAACGAAGCAAATTTGCGCTAAAAAATTGGGACAATTTTCTTCCAATCAATTAATTATAATAATAATAAAAGTTAAAGCGCCATTTTCACTTTCCTACTTTTTTCGATATTTCGAAATATTTTTTAGAAATGTTTTAACTTTTGAAATGGTTTTCTATATCTCGAAATTTTTGTAACTTTGCAGAATGAAAATATTTTTTTTCTGCTTTAAAATTTCAATTGTTTAAATTTTTCGAAATTTTCAAATTTTTTGGAGATTTTGGAAGTTTTTGATCATTTTCTTTTTCTTCGAAATTTTGAAACATTTCAGTGAATTGTGCTTATATGATTTTGCAAAAAATAAAATTCAAATTTTTTTAAGTGAGAAAAAAAAAGTTGTTTTTTTTATGGAGTCCCGAAAAATTTAACGTTTTTCTTGTTCAATATAAATATCCCGCCTTTGGAGACATATTTTTAGGTATATGACGCTCAATATTCGATTGGGGTGAGCCAATGGCTTCCTCCCCCCCTCCCCCCACCCACCCATCCCCCCACTTTATTAAAGTCGCTCAACTGGAGGAATTATTGGCGGTCGCAGGTGTAAAATATGTACCCCACATCTTTCTCTTTCCTTTTTTCTAGAGTTGGATTTTTTTAAAGAAATTTTTTTTTTTTTTTTTTGTTAACAATTTTGGTTTGATCGAAATTTCCATAATTTTTCAATTTTAAAAAATGTCCAATTTTTCGAAATTAGTAAATTGATTTTTGGGGGATAGGAGGTGTCGAGACTTAAATACGGTGAACTTTCCTTGCTCTAATAAAAAACAAAGTTTCTGGATCATTTGCGGAGGAATCCGCCCCCGAAAATGAGACAGCAAAAAAAGTGATTGCCAGACACGCAACATCTCCAAAAACTAATAACTGTGCAAGTTGTATCCACTCTGGCATTACGATCCCTCCCAAAAGTTCTATCGCCACAACTTGTTGATTACACTTTGTGGGATTCCCCTAGATCCTAAATATATATATATATATATATATATATATATAGGGATCACATATTCGCCACCTGCGACGCCTTATGGAAAAGTGTGATAAGCTGAAAAAAAGGAAAATTTAAAATTTTCGAAATATTGAAAAAATGAAAATTTGAAATTTTCAAAAACTGAAAAAAAGAAAAATTCCCAATTTTCAAAAAATGAAAAAAAAGTCTAAAATTTTCAAAAAATGAAAAAAAAAAGTCTGAAATTGTCAAAAAATGAAAAATTTGAAATTGTCAAAAATTGATTTTTTTTTTGGAAAATTCAAAATTTCCAAAAATTGCAAATATGTAACATTTTCCGAATTGTGCCTCAATTTCGGTGCATATTTTTTAATTGACATTAATTGGAAATTTTTTCCACTCCACTCGCACTATAATTTTTTTCTGTAATTCCAAATGCCCATTTTTCTCAATTTATGGGTGAAAAATTGTCGACAGAAAGTCACAGTAGAACCAATGCGGGAAAAAGAGGAAAGAGCTAATGAACAAAACTAACAAACAAGTAATTAAAGTCCCAAGAGCACAATGAGTCCAGATCCATTTATTAATCTAGACTCTCTTTGGCTAAATGGAATGGTACATCAGCCATACGCTATTTGCACTCAAGAGTTTCACCTCAGCCTGCTAAAGAGAATTTGTAGCTTCAAAGGAAAATATCTAATTGTCAACCGTATTTAATGGTTTTTTTTCATTGTTGAATTTCAACAATTTTGAAAGTTTTAGAAACTTTGAAAAAAGGAAATTTTCGGAAATTTTGCGAAACTTAGATTTTTTTTGACAATTTGTGGATTTTTTGAAACTTTCGAAATTTTTCTAAATTTTTCGAAATTTTTCGAAATTTTTTCGAAATTTCTAGAATTTTTTCGAAATCTTCGAAATTTTGATTTTTTTGCAGTTTCACAAATTTGTGACAATTTTTTCCCCCCAACTCCGGAAGTTGAAATTTGGAAAAAAAATCATTTACAAAATTTGCTTCAAATTCGCGAATGTATGAAAACATGGTGTTAAATTCCCATGGGGTTTCCCATGACGACCCCATATGAAACGCATCAGAATTTTTCGCATTTGAGTCCCATAGGAGCATGCAGAATCCTCCATAACAGGTCTATGGGAAACCTATGGGGTTTCCCATGGCACACCCCATAAAAATCCCATGGGATTTTTCCAAAAATATATCTCAAGTGGTGAGTCTCATATTAGCTCAGACAAGGAATTTCATCTTTAGAGAGCATGGCAACTTGCGATAAAGGTCACATTGGAAATTTAGTGGAAACACGTAGAGGAAATTATCTGGGGAAAATCAAGGTCCTCATTCGAGCGCCCCTAAAAGCATAAATGTATCCCATGAAGATTAGAAAAAAAAACCTATCTCAGAATCTCTAATTAAAAAAATTTCAATTTTCTGAAATTTTCAATTTTTTTTTTGATTTTTGCAATCCTTTGGCTTTTTTTATTTTCGAAATTTTCCCAAAAATTTTTCGAAATTTTAGAAGTAAGTTCAAATTTCATTGGAATTTCCCACATTTTTTATTTCTTACATTTTATGCACATTGACGTTTTACGTTTGCAAAAAAATCTAAAAAATTTTTTTAAAGATGAGAAGGGGCTCCAAAAAATTTACCAAAATCTTACTAATTTTTTTGGTAATTTTGGCATTGACCAAAAGAGAAGAAACTCGTGGAAACCTGGAAAAGCCAATTGCGAAACTTTTCTATTTTTATGCGGAAGCGATTGCGCGATTAAAATGAGTACGACGTTGTTAATTACCATTTAAATCATGAGGTGAAGAATCGCGGGTACACATGGTGTGAATAATTCAGCGGTGCACCCCGATCGGGCAAATATTCTGAATATCGAGGCTTGAGTTTAATTGGAAATATCGCCGTTGTGCATTTAATTACGTGTCCCGTTCATTACCCCATATTTACTATCAATCCGTCACGAGTGACCACGTACCAGATGAAATCATAATAATGATCGGAGTGATTTCAATCTAACATGTGGCAGTGTCTAATCAAATTTCGAAATTTTCGGAAAAGTAGGCAGACACTCTACGCAGTATGCCAGAGCTTTGACTGTATGTGTGAGTGTATACATCTGTGAACGCATGTGTGCAGGCTGTGTGTGTGTGTGTGTGTGTGTGCGGTGTGTACATCGGTCCAATTTATTCAAAGATTTAGAGTCTTTCACAATTTTCATTTAAAAAAAAAATCTTTTTCTTCGTAATTTTTTTTTTGTAATTTTTTTTTTGTAATTTTTTTTTTTGTAATTTTTTTTTTGAATTTTTTTTTTTTGAATTTTTTTTTTTGAATTTTTTTTTTGAATTTTTTTTTGTATTGTTTTCGTCATTTTTGTTTGTAATTTTTTCAACTATTTTCTTTTTTTTTCCTTATTTTCGACATTTTCAAAATTGTGAAAATATTTAAAAATGTTTCAAAATTGTGAAAATATTAAAAAATGTTTCAAAATTTTCAAAAATCCCAAATTCTACAAATTTTCGAAATCGTTCGATTTGTGGATCTGTGTTTTTTTTTTTCAAATTTTTGAAACATGAAAATTTCCAAAATTTGAATTTTTTTTTATGATGGACCAAAAGACGGTGTCGGAATTTATTTGTACAAAAAACTTATGCAACTGTTGCACGTGCCTTGCGTTTTTATTGAAATTGCCATTGTACGAGTTCTTACAGGCGAGTGCTTGGGAAAACACTCTTGCCCTGTTTCAACTCGAGCAAAAGTATTTTTTCTTTTCGATCGAAAGTATTGAATTCGTCGAATGAAGTGGTAGAAATTTTAAAACCATCTGCGAGCGGAAGGAGGGTCTTCCCTTTGCAAACAATGAAGAACAATTTGTTCCCCACTTTTTATACTTCATTCATTTCTTTTCAGAATTTCTGGAGAACGCAGAATGACAAACTTCTCTATATTTCTTCCGCTTTTTTGCATTTTTGCGGTTACCACCTGCACGGAAAATTACATGGATTACTCAGGTACGTTTTATGGGAAAATTTTATATATAAGTCACCGAATTTTTGTAATTTCTAAAATTCTCGAAATTTCTAATTTTTTTGATTTTTTTTTAAATCACAGTTTTTTTTAGAATTTTTAGAATTGCTTTTTTTCATTTTTTCAAATTTTTGAAATTTTCGAAATTTCTCAATTTTTTATTAAAAAAATTTTTTTTTCACAAAAAAATTGGAAATTTTGGAATTTGAAAAAAAAAAATTCCAGTCTTTAAATATCCGAAATTCTTGAAACTGCCAAAATCGTTTGAATTTCCAATTTTTAAAATTTTCAAAATCGCAATATCTGGAAAAATTTTCGCAATTTTATTTTTCAGCCGACGAAAATGCTGATCACGATCTCGAGGGTCTTCGCGAGTTCTACAGATTTTTGTTGCGTCACAATACACTGGATAATTCAATCGAGAATTACCCATCAGATGGAATTCCGTATGAGCACCTTATGATCCGAAAATCTCAACGTTCCCCATCGCTGCGTCTTCGTTTTGGCCGTTCCGCTCCAGCAATTACTCGAGTGAGCTAAAAAAAAAATGTTAAATAATCTATTAAAAAAAAAAAAAAAAAAAAAAAAAAAAATGAAAACTTCAAAAGATATATAAAAAAAATATTTTTAAAATAATTTTTGGAAAATTTTAACTATTTAAGAAATGAAAAAAAAAAATCCAAAAAATAATAATAACAATAATATTCATTTTAACTTCCACGTCTTTTCAGGATGGACCACTGAGGCTGGGCTCGAGTCCCCGGCTCCCCTCCGACTCTAATTAATTCCCCAATGGCATTGAGGCACAGTTTTTCCCAAAAGCGAATTAAAAAACCAAAAAAAAATAATAATAATAATAATAATAAATGAAGAAGAGAAAATGCGCAATTTCTTCATTGTCGCATCTCGAGATGCAATTTACCTCTCCTGTAACACATATGCCTATATCATGTGAAATCTAGTCATAATGAATTAAATTATTGACAAATCGTCGACTGTTGTTAAATTTTTATTCCAAACTTGATGTTTGCAATTTTGATTGACAAAGTTTTCCTGCTGAAGAATTGATGATAAATTCGATAATGTTCTATTTTATATGTGAAGCGCGACCATTTGGTCCCTCATCTACAGAAATATTTTGATTTTTTATAGATGTGCCAAAAGTAATTGTAATCCTGCAATAAATATTTATTATGTAACAATTTGTGTTTTTTGGAATTTATACGATTATTCTGTGTGTGTGTGTATGTGTGTGTGTGTTTTGTTTTTTTTTTGAAATTTTTTTTTGGTCGAAATTTTCACAGAACAGCTTTTGCTAGCTGTTCTACCCCCCCCCCCGCTTCCGTTTTTCTCATTAAAAAAAAAAAAAAAAAAAAAACCTACACACACACACACACACAAAAGCGGCGTCATAGATGCCCTTTCCCTCATTATCGTAATTTTTTTCAACGTAAGATTCCGTCCCTTTACAACCCAATCATCAAAAATTAATTAAAAAAAGTTCTACTCAATTTTTTCCTCCATCTGCTTAACTTCCTCAACTTTCGCCAATTTAGCAGTCATACATAATTTTTTAATGGCCATCGCGACTTCCCTATTCGCGTGGGACAAGCTCTCCGGGTTCTTCAGCTCGGGCCTGATCATAATTTGGCTCTTCACACGTTCCAGTGTCACAGATAATGGCATTTTCAGCACTGTCTGCCAATTCGCTTCGTTGAAATTCGTGAGAAACTGGAATAAAAATTTTGGCCTAATTCGCTCATTTTTTCGATCTTTTTTTTTTGCGAGAAGTTTAATTTCTTTTCGGAAATATTGATTAAGGGAATGGAATTCACCTGATCAAATGGGGTATCATCGATATGAAACATGACGTAAGTCAATGGCTTAGCTGGAATAAAAACGTCACTGCCCCCCGTAAAATCCTCAAATCCTTCGTTTCCTTTTTCTAAATTCTTGAGGACCCAATCCGAAGCTATCAATAAATATTCGTGGACCACCTAAAAAATTATCAATTAATTATAAACACACAATTGTTATTTAATACTCAAAAAATTGGTTTTCCAAATTAAAATGAAATTTTTGTTTAACGATTTTTTTACAATGCACAAAAAAGTTTAATTTACAAAATTCTACATATTATTATTATTATCATTATTATTATTTTTGGAAAGTCAAAGAAAGAAATCGCATTGGAAATTTTTCATTGCAATGAAATTTGCAAAATTTTTTTTTATAAAATTTTACCGAAAAAATTTTAGGTTGTGGAAATTTTTATTAGTTTTTTTATTGTAATTTTTCTTTTTTATTTAATTAATTTTTTTTTTTGAATTAAAAAAAAAAAAATTTCAGGGACAAAAAATTAATGAATACCTTTAGAGATCGCCGACCAATTTCTGTGAATAACAATTTATCAACGTAAGTTTCCTTCCAAGAAAACACTGTGTCCAATTTTTTCAATCTGGGACTTGGATCTTGCTTCTCAATCCTGTCGAAAAAATTCACCAATTGAAAACCAATTAGTCATTTTCCTGTTTCACTTTGTAGAATTATAAGATGTTTAATTTCTCCTTCTTTATCTGATTTAAATTAATTTGTCCGAAGTTTTCAATTTTTCAAATAGCCCTTCGCAGTCGGATGAAGTGTTCGATCAATTTTCGATTTATCTCGAATGCGGGTGGATTTACAGAAAAGTTGAAGAGAACTTTTTTATCCAAAATGAAATTCTCTACAAAAAAGGTTTCATGACATTTTCCTTTAGAATCATTTCTTAACGAGATATTTGATTTTTTCAAAATCGTCTGAGATGTTCTGGATTTCTAAAAACAGTTCGAGATGTTCTTGGTTTTCCCTTTACCACTTATGAATGTGTGTCAAAAGTCCCTGAATCTGGTGCGTATGTTTATTGTCCTCATCGATACTGCAGAGTGCCTCAGCGAGGGCAGTGGCGGCTGCGCATCTGTCGTATGGATCAAAAGAGAAAGAATCAGAAACGCTCCTGGGAGTTTCCTGAACATCTGGACGATCAGGCCCTTCAGGACTCTTTAGCGACACTTCCAAAAGTGCTGAATACAGAGCTGCGCAGAAGATTTGCACGAGCACAGAGCCACCTATCGGGTGACAGTGGGCGGGTATGCTCTGATTCAGCGCATGCGCAGTACGCAATATTCCGATTGGCGCGCAGACAAAAGTTTCCGTTATGCAGGCTAGAGACAGGGACATTGCTTGATAGATGCTAGCGCCAGTCTAGAACAAAATGTCCACATTAAGGATCTTCAACACGTATAGTCAAAACAACAGTTTATGACTCTTTCTATAATTCGTTATATTTATCGCCAATAATTTTCAATTAATATTTCAATGCGTTAATCAGTTGAAGTGATAGCCATACAAAATTATTACATTTTATTTGATTTTGCAAATCAATATTATATTGTTTAAACAAATTAATGAAAAAAAATTTTAGTCAATCGTCATGAAATTTTTACCATCGTTTTATATCTGCTTCAATAGTAAGTTTTCAAAATTTCCACAAATTTTTATATTTTGAACTGTATCTACAGAAATCTTTATTTTTCCCATAAGACGCCGTGTTAAGTGAGAACTTTGATAATTAATAACTACAAAATGATGTTGTGAATCAATCTCAAATTTCATACAGGCATCTGTTACCGCTTCAAAAACATTATCTCAAAATTTCAAGCAATTCTTATATCTTCGCCAATATAGGTGGAATATCCTTAAATGCATCATTAATTGTTCTGCAAAATATATTTGTACAGTTAAATTTTTTTAGGTTATCTTGTTTCAAATTTGTCATACCTTTACAGCATCCAGCAGAGTTTCTACAACTGGACCCATCATTTCCCTCAATGGAGCTAGCAATGCGTTGAGCCACGGAGGTCTCGATTGATTCCATACCTGCCATTAAAGACACAACCTTGAGTTTTTCACTTTTGTGAAATTACAGTATTATGCTAAGATTAGAAAACTAAACAAAATATGTAAATATGTTCCAAATTGGGGTAATAGTCCATTGAAAATCGTTATTTTTTAATCGATAAATTGCGGCCGCTGACGTCACAGTGGCGAATGTAGTTTCAAGGTCAAGCGCGAGGGGCGCGAGCGACTGTTTCTGGGTGGCGCGAAATTCAAACTGTTGGCTGGGGTAATAAATGTAGGTTATGTTTTCCAAGTTGTCTGTGTGAATAAATGAAAACAATTACACGTGAATAATGAAAGTCCAACTGAATAAAAAGTTTTTTTTTTATATGTTTGTTTAAAGTCGCTGTATAACTGGTATGGTTTTTAGCGACCTGAATAAAAAGTTTGTGGTAGCGTCTACGAAGCAATATCGCTAGAATTTTTTTCTCGAATTTTCTTCTGACATTTTCGCGCCAAATTGGTCTCCGAATGTTTTTACAGGATCGAAATATAGTGGTACTCTAATGAGCTATGACGTCGATAGATGGCGCCACGTGGAGGATGGGTCCAGCACCGTGACGTCATGAGGGATTTTGGAGCATTTGAAAATTGAAATTTTTGAAAACTGATTGTTTATTAATGGAGCAATTGGAGAAATGAAATTTTCTGCGTGACCATTTGGTGGAATCATATTTTTGGGATGAAAATGTGGAAATTTATGCGAGTTCCTGGTTTCAATAAATCCCTCACAGTCCATTAAACCTTCGGCAAGTCAGTTTGGAATAATTTGATAATTGAATGACCTGCTGTCGATCGAGATAATTGGACCAATTAACGTCCTGCTTCAGTGCCGGAATTATCACATCTGTGGGCTTCATCGGCGTGTTAACTGACACGAACATGAGACTATATAGGCAAGTTGCGGCGGGAAAGTTGGACGTGTTTTTGTGATCTCCTGCGCAGAGGAATCCTCCGCATTCGGTTGAAACTCCTTGGGGAATTCTGGATCGCCTATCATCAGTCTCCCTCGTGTCGATGCATTGTCGAATTAAGGTTGTCAGGAGCATGCGCGCTACTGTGCAGTTTCTCATGGATAAAACCTGGGACAAATTCAATTTTTTTGGATTTTTCTTTTCAACTGTTCATGAAATTTTTCATTTTCCCTCAATCATCAACTTGTTAATTTTTTTTCGGAGTGTTGCTATTTTGAAAATTCACAAAATTCTATTTTTTGAATTGTTAAAATTTTGTCAATTGTGAACATTGAACATTTTGGATTTTGAAAATTTAATTTTTGTTCAGTGAAAAATTTTTAGTTGACTTGGACTATTACTTTGAGAAGCTGTGTCCAGTTGGGCTGGGCCTGAGATCTCAGGACATTTATTTGGAGGATAAGCTCTTGATCTTCCGATAAGTGATATACGCCTTCTTTGAATGAAGATTTGCCGAAGAGTTTCGGTGCTGCGATAAGCAGCCAGGGAGTCGGTCCAGTTTTTTTTTCGGTCATTGCCATTGAGGAGAGTCCATCCCTGCAGATCTGTTGAAGATTCAGTATGGATTATTCGAGAATCGATAACTACAATGGATACCGATAATCGATCCTGGCAATCGATACTAGTAATCGATTCTATCAATCGATACCAACCAATTATCATGATTTTTCATCTGATAATCGATGGATATTTATAATCGATGATAAAAATCGATTCTAGTAATCGATTTGCATCAATCGATTCTAGTAATCGATTGTCATCAATCGATTTTAGTAATCGATTGTCATCAATCGATTCTAGTCATCGATTGTCATCAATCGATTTGGATCAATCGATTCTAGTCATCGATTTGCATTAATCGATTTACATCAATCGATTCTAGTAATCAATTGTCAGCAATCGATTCTAGTAATCGATTTGCATCAATCGATTCTAGTAATCGATTTGCATCAATCGATTCTAGTAATCGATTTGCATTAATCGATTTACATCAATCGATTCTAGTAATCGATTGTCAGCAATCGATTCTAGTAATCGATTTGCCTCAATCGATCATACTAATCGATAGCAATAATTGGTCAGACCAATCTTTTCCAATCATCCAATTACAAATTATTCATCTGCAAACTTTTTTAATATTATTCCATAGGCCGAATTCGATTATTCGCAACGTAGTGAATGCTATCGATTGTTAGATAAGCATCTTTTCATTTTCGGCCAATTATCTTTGCTTAAGTGTGTTTAATAATGGGAATTACTTGGTAAAGAATTTTGAGGGGCGTTCCACGCAGCAAAAGACACACAAGTAATTCTCCACACTTAGCGTGTATGTCCCTCATGACAATTGGCAATTTATTAGTGCGTGTAGCAATCAATTCATCTCCATCATTACAGGCTGATAGGGCGAGATAAGCTGTACAGCTCAAAACGTTAAAAGCGTCCGCCCAAAATTGCTCGGACCTTTGAAGACTTGGTCGACCCTAAAAAATGGAAAGTGAAAAAATTTGACTCACTAAAATTTGTTTTTATTCTTCTGGTAATTTTTATGATTTTTTTATTATTTCTATTTAATAGTTTTTAATTGATTTTTTTCGTCAAATTTCTAAGTTCAATTTCTGCTAATGCAAGATCAGAAATTAATTATTTTCCACTAAATGGAGCGTGTAAGTTTTAACCAAAAATTGTCTCAAAGAAATTTTTAAAATCTATAACAAAATTTAGCGGCTTTTTTTTTAAGGAGAAAATTGAAAAAAAAAATTGTGGAGCATACTTACATGAATAAATCGTGCAACAATAATGGTGAGTGATTCATTCAGCATTCCGGCAAATATTCGTTGCGCCATTGTCGGTGAAACTGTGTTCCAAAGATCCGCTTTAGTGCCTGAGAATTATAAACGGAATTTACAATTATTTTCAATTGAAAAAGACGCTTTTACAGGTCAATGATACTTTTTACCTGACAAAATATTTATCAAAACTGCTCAAAGTTCCAATTTTTTTTTTCGAAAAAAATCTTTCCGAAATTTTTTTTTGAAAAAAATCTTTTCGAAATTTTTTTGGAAAAAAATCTTCTTAACAGTTTTTTGGAAAAAAAATCTTTTCGGAATTTTTTTAGAAAAAAATCTCGAAATTTTTATTGTAAAAGATGTTCTTTAAATTTTTTTGAAAAAAAAAATCTTCTTCAAAGTTGTTTGGAAAAAAATCGTCTCAAAATTTTTTTGAAAAAAAAATACAAAAATTAAAAAAAAAAATATCAAAATTTTTCTCGAAAAAAATCTCAAAATTGTTTTGGAAAAAAATGTTCGTGAAGTTTCTTACCCTGCATGTATAGCCACCACATCTGAATGATGAAGGAGGACCTTTCCTTCTCGAAGAAGGACTTCTCATTTTGCCAACTGAGCGAGTCCGCTTCGTTCAGTATGTATAAGGAAATAAGCCGACAATGCAGGTCCAGTAGACGCTCACCCACAGCCTCCGCCATTTCCTGATATGATTTGTAAAATTCATAGAGCTTCTCACTAGAGTGCCTGGGAATTTTGTCCTTCGACTGCTGATTGTAGCACCAAAGGCAGTTTCTCACTAGAGCTGCTGCCCCCAGTGTCGCCGTCAGCACTGCGAGATCCGCGTGGTCCAGCGATTCTTGGATCAGCGCGTGCAAATGCTCTGCAAATTTTCCAATTTTTTCTACAATTTTACAGTGGTCAATTTTTTTGGAAATTTTGGAATTTTTTTGGGAATTTTGGAATTTTTTTGGGAATTTTGGAAATTTTTTGGAATTTTTTTGAAAATATAATTTTTAGAAATTTTGCCAATTTTTTGCGTCCTCAAAATTTTGGAATTCTTCCATCTCGAAGAAATTCAAAATTTCACAAATTTAACCGATTTTCAAAAAATTTTTTTTTTTCAAAATTTCAAAATTTTTGAAATGTTCGTAATTTAAAAAAACCTCAAAAAACTTCTAATAAAAAAATGCAAAAAACGGACAAAAATTTGAGAATATTTGAGAATAATTCTTCGTTTACCAATCAATAATTGCGAGCTGTCGACTACCAGTTGAATAAATTCCGAAGGTGGTGTTTTTTTAATGACCTCTTCACCCTCCAAGCTCGTTGATAGCTGATCTGTTGATAAGCACAGACCAGATGGATATCTGAATGCAATGAGGAACTCAGCCTCCCACCATTTGACAATTTTAATAGCGGCGAATGATGCGTGACGTGGAAAATCGAGTTTCCCACCACTTACACGACCACAGAGCGATTCCCGAAGAACTGTTTGCTTGGCCTGTATCGAATGAATTTAAATTAATTTTTTTACCTTTCTACATTTTGTAAAAATGTTTCATAAAACGTTGTGCATTTTCTAGAAATTTTTTCGTGATTTAAAGCCTTGATGAATCGGCAAATTATCGATTGTCGATAAATTACCGGCGTCGGCGAATCTTGACAATCCTTACCGATCGTCAGTCATACATAAGTGATCGATCGCCGATAAATTATCGACTATAAGTGATCTACTGCCGATAAATTATCGGTCTCGGCAGATCATGTAGTATTGGCAATATACCGATTTTTGATGAAATCGGCGATCAATTATCGGCTTTCAAAATGTTACCGATCTCCGATGAGTTACAGACTCTTAATAAATTGTCGCAATCGATCAGTGATCGGTAACAAAATCGTTATCGTTACTCGTTATCGACCGTAGATAATTTACCGATTCCCGGTGGATTATTGATCGTTGATGAATTACCGATTGTCGATAAAATGTCGGCCTCGGCAGATCATGTGGTATCGATGGTCCACCGAATGTCGATCGTTCATGAGTTTTCATCGCCGATCAATTATCGGCTTTCAACAAGTTACCGATCTCCGATGAGTTAGCGACTCTTAATAAATTGTCGCAGTCGATCAGTGATCGGTAACAAAATCGTTATCATCAGTCCTTATCGATCGTTGATGAGTTAACGATTTCCGATAAAATTACCATAAAAGTCTCGGGAATTTTTGGGCATAATTTATTTCTTTAGACACCTCAGATCCCCTTATTGTTATTACCTGATAATACTGCATATCTCTCTGCAATAAAATACGAACTCTGTCCACAAGATTTCCATCTTCCATTATTTCATCCATGGCTAGTTATAATTAATCACCTAAAAAAAAAAGCGCAATTTTGTTGGTCAACCTGCTTCGTTTTACCACTTTCCTTAGCGCATTATCTGTAAACTATGTCATACATTCAGCTAAATGTAAACAAAAATACGCAATTTCGCTAGATACATTATTTATTTAGTGATTTGTCTACTGTGCAAACATTTCTCAGTAAACCCAGTTGTTTCATGAACTACAAGTGATATTTCATCGTCGAGAAGTTGATGAAGTGACTTTCCATCGTGCTTGTAAATCCAAGTACCATTTGTAAAATCATACCGCTTAGGTCCGGATTTTGGTGAAGATAACCAAATCTGTTTGTTCGGCGTTTGTCGATTTATAACGTAGGTACCTTCGTTATCACCGAATTTGATCGTCAGTACTCCATCCTGAAACAAGTGCGCAACTCTCAGAAAAAGGCGGGAAAATGTTTACACTGCGCCGTCTGTCGAGCGCGTCATGAAGCTCGCCAACATTGTCATCGAAAATGTGTTCGAAAATTGGAATATTCGAGCGAAACTTTTTGAACGCCTCAAGTAACTCTTTCAGTTTATTTAGCTGGAGATTAAAATCGTTGATACCGCACAGTTAAGTCCATGGGAATTATGTTCTTCGACTCGATCAGAATTCTCGCGAGTTGCGCGCGCAGCTGGTACCGGAAGTGCGCCATCTATGGAGAAATTACGCGGCATCGAGCGAAAGCATTTTTGGCGGATATCTTCGAAACTAAGAATATTAACGAATGTTCATATAGAGCTTTATTGTAGCTCTCAGTGTGCACTACAAAAAACGTTCTCTTGAAAATTGGCCTAGCTCCTTCACATTTCGAGATATGATGGCAAAACAAAATGTGAGAGAGTAACTACGCGTTGAAAATTGCAATGTGCGTTTTTAAGATAGGGCGGGAAATTTGAATTTTATAGCGCGGAGAACTATTCGAGAATTTTAACTTTTAAGTACTTACGCCGTAATTAACATCGGCATCAGGAAGATGATCAGCACGCTCAACGATTTCGTCGAAATATTCAGCTAGTGCGTCCAAAGTCTCGTCTGATATTTTCTCGAACTGCAGATTGTCCAATTCCCTTTAAATAAGCAAAATGTTTGTTGAGCAATGAATCGTGACATGATTAATTTTTTTGTAACCTGCAAGAATTTGAACTTTTGGGATTTAAAAAACGAAATCTGAAAACTTGAATTGTTGCACTTACGATTCCACTATAGTCGTAGGCGTCACTTGAAACGATTGCTCAGTTATTGTCGATGTGTGATAAAATTGAATATTCGAAAATTTTTTTAGAAAGAATTTTCGGCTGTGAATCGCGCAATAACCTCCAATTTTTTTACCCGCAATTTCCAATTTTTGAATGTCACTTTTTAGGGGATTTTTAGATTGAATAATATATGAGTTTGCGGGTAATCTCAGCCTTCTGGATAATCGCGATAACATATTGACCTATTTTTTACATTTATTGTGCATTGATCAAACAATTTGTAAATAGAATTGTGCGGAGGGTTTGCGACGGGTTTTGAGGTACTGCGCATGTGCGCGCGCAGCGAGCGCGGGAATTCTTGGATAGGGAAATTTTTTAAATCGATTAAGTGCGAAAATTGGTTTGGAATTGTAGAACGTTGTCGAATTTTTCAATTATTGAAATTTTTATTAATTTTTATTATTCCGAGACTTTTAAAATTGTTTAAGTTTTTCGAAATTTTCGAAAATTGAAAACTTGACTTTTTGCAGTTTTTAGAAATTTGAAATGCTTGGGATATCTTGGAATGAGCATTCTAAATTATTTCTGTGTGTGTGTGTGGGCGGGTGGGTGAAAAAATGCCAAATTTCGGGAATTTGGGATAAACTCAAAATAACAATTTCGAAAAATGTCGCAATATTTCGTTTCAAATATTTTCGCGCGGAAATGGCGGGAACCCAAAGAGATTCGAAATAGCGAGAGATAAGATCAGTCTATCGCGTAGCGTTGACGAGAATTCATGTACTTGACTAGTCACAATCGCTATGACGTATAAATTTTTCATATTTTTGCCATTTTTTCTAGTAACAAATGAAGTTTGCGGATTTCAAGGTGAGTTATTGGTGCGATCGGGAAGTCTCGGAAATTGTTAAAAAAGAATCTCAGTATCGTGCAGAAATAGAGAAATTTGCGGTTTTTTTTTTCAAATTTTCACAATTTTAAAAATTTGGAAAATTTCCAAAACTTTTGGATTTGAATCTGTTAAAAATGGGCAAAAAATCGGTAAGGTCAGAACCTTTGCTCATTCGAAAAGAAAATCCTCCAAATTTTTCCAATCATTTTCCTCCGGTCATTTTATTTCGTATCAGACGATGACGCTATCTGGACCGATGGCGCAGCATCACTCGATTCGAAGAACGAAAAATTACGCGAGAAGAGATGCGAGAAAAGTACGACATTTATCAATGGTAAACAACACGCATGCAAGGGTGACATAATCTTCGAAGAGCATTTTGATTATGAGGGACATGCCAGCAGTGAAGATAGTTTTGACCTCCTGAACTCTTCAAAATGGAAACGCGAAATTAAAATTCCACAACATCCCGTGAGTTAAATTTTTTTTTTGGAAATTTTACCATCTTTCAAATTTTTAAAATTTTTCTGAATTTCTATATACATTTATATATATATATATATGTACGCATGTACGCATGTGTTTTTTTGTCTATATACCTAAATTAAAGTTACCATATTTTTCAGGATTACGAGTTTTGCGTGTACCACAAATTGCCAAAAAATTTGAAAATCGAAAATGGCGCGCTGTCAATAATTCCCACGATTTTGGAGGATGAGTTTGGGGAAGACATTGTGTACTTCGGGAGGCTTCAATTGGCTGAGTATTGAACACCGATTTTTTTTTTTAAATCTATTCGCAAATTTCAAAATTCGTGAAAAGAATATTAAATGCAGATTGTAATAATGAATTAGGTTATACTACGATGTATACCTATATCGCAGCAATGGTGCGCGCGCATGCAGTTGCGCGCGCATCCAGTTGGGCGAATGTCAAATTTGTCAAAACTTTCGCAGATTCTGAGGGCGTGAAATTGTTTAAAACTTGAAAACACCTCACAATTAATTTCCAGCTGCGAAGGCACGGTCCAGGAATGCTCGAAAAACGCCACATCTTACTTGATCCTGCCGCCGGTGATATCCGCCCGGGTGACTACCAGAGGCGCCCTCAGCTTCCGGTACGGGAAAATCGAAATCCGGGCAAAATGTCCAAGAGGCGATTGGCTTTACCCCGAAATGCGACTAACAAGTTCCTCCAGCGATTCCAGAATCACACTTGGATTAGTGCGGGGAAATGACAATTTTCGAAAAACCGATCAACAGAATACAGACTTCAGCTCAAAACAACTCGAGTTTGGATTCGATTCCTCGAAAGTCCGCAAATCCATAAATTCGGGACTTTGGGTTGACGAATTTCACCTATACACAACTGAGTGGACCAATGAGGAATTCATTTTCTATGTTGACGGGGAAAAAGTTGGGGAGATACCAATCGCAGGGAAAAACTCCACTGCAGAAGTAAGAAACGTTTTCCCCTGTAATTTGGGATTTTTTCTTACAATTTTTTGGGGTATTGCAAAGCAATAATTGTTGTTGTTTAATAAAAATATCACTTTCAGTTTTACTTGACCCTGGGCCTTGGCGTCGGTGGAATAAATGTTTTTCCAGACGGCACGAACAGCGGACATTATGAGAAACCCTGGAGGAATGTTGGTGCCAAGGTGCGAAGTAATTTTTGCTCAAATTAGGTTGCAGATTTCCCGCAATATAAAGTATTGTTTTCTTGCAGGCAATGCTCCGATTTTGGAAAGCGAAGGAACAATGGCTGCCAACATGGCGTCTTGGCTCGCCACAAACCGCCAAATTTCAAATTGATTACGTGAAAATTTTCTCTGTTTAAGAATGCGCGAGGTAAAGTACTTCGTCATTGGCTCGTTTATCCATTATTGTTATTATTATTATTATTCTTTTTGCATTGTAAATTATTGTAATACATAACCTTGTTTGGTTTCAGGACCTGATGAAACCGCAATTGTAACCAAAACTTCACAATATAAACTGATTTTTCGCACTATTTTTTTGGATTTCACTGTGCGTTTTTTAAAAAAATAAACAAAAAACAATTTGTTATTTATTTACAAGATTGATTTCCGGGCTCAAAAATGATCGATACTATTGAATTGGACCTGTAGGTCCCATAAACATTTTCAGTTGAATATTGTCATGAATCTTGCACTCTCCTATTGGTCGACGCGGTCAAAAGACGCGTCTGCGCATGCGCATGTGTATGACACGCGGGAAATACCAGATGTTCGAAATTAGGTGAGATGAGCGTCGCGCATATCGTGGACGATAACTAATACGCTCAGTTCCATTCGCCATGATCACATATTTAAATATTTATTTAGTTTTTTTTATCATAATAAACGAAAGTGTGTGTACAAGTGAGTTGTGATTATATATTTTTCTTTTTCAAAAGACACGTTATTTAAATTTGAAATAAAAAAGGAAGTTTGAATAAACCGAGACGCTCAGACTTGTAATATTCTTTTTTAACGTCACAACATATAACTAAAAGGAATATTGCAATTTTGGAAATTCCAAAAATTTGCCAAAAAAAGTTTCAAATGAAAATTAATCAGGAGAAAAACTGAAATTTTACATATTTGTGACCTTTCAAAAGTCATTTATTCATTAATCGGTGATACTTCAATGGACACTACTGATAAGAATAGCTTTCAGATCAAAGTTCAAAATGATGATAGGGCAGAACAAATATGGGACAACCAAGAAACTGTAAAAATCCCAACACATGCAAAAAGTTCAAATTGAACCATTGATTTTGAAACCCAAAATCTACAGAAAAAAAAGAGGAAAAAAATTGAAAAAAAAAAATTACAGTCATATTGTATTATTTCGAATTTAATTATTGTAATACTTACATATTTCTTACTCACACAAACAATTTTTTCCAGTAGTTTTTCCAGGCTCATGGCATCTGGAAACTAAGAAGGATATAGCTGCTGGTGACAACTTATTTAATTGTAAAGTACAATACAATAATTTACGCAATTGAATTTTTCAAAATTTCAATAATCTATAAAGTTCCTAGAAATTGAGAATATCGAAAAAAAAAAAATTGAACAACCATTTTTGGCCAATGCACAGCCATTTTTGGTATTAAAACATAAATGTCAAACTGAAAAAAAATGGAGATTTTTGAACCAAAATCAAATCTCATATAAATTCCCCGAGTTCAATTATTATCATCGCACTTTCCCCAGTTTCCTTCAGATTTTCTGCTAACGCATCAGTGAATGATGGTAATGGTGGTGATGACAATGATGATGATAGTGACGATGATGATGATAATAATAACATAGCACCATCAAGGATGCAAGTCGATGAGGAATCGGCGAGAACATGCGAGACAAGTATAACATGGGTCAATGGGCAAAAGGCCGCTTGTAGAGGCAACGTAATCTTCGAAGAATCTTTTAACGTGATTGCCACCGCTGAACCAACTGAAGAGATCGTATTTTCACAGTGGAAAACAGAATGGAAACTGCCGCACGTACCCGTGAGTCTTATCTCAGTTTTGCAAAATTGTAACTGGAATTAATGGACTGGTTTCCATTTGGGGACGCAAAACAACTTTCCGATTTGTAATTTCCCATAATTTTTCCCATATAACGCAACGCGTCACGCGCGGGAGTGGGGCGGTGGCGTATGCGCATGCGCGGGAGCGGGGCGATGTCTTATGCGCATGCGCGGGAACGGGGCGATGCCTTATGCGCATGCGCGGGAACGGGGCGATGCCTTATGCGCATGCGCGGGAGTGGGGCGTTGTCGTATGCGCATGCGCGTCGTAGCACAGGGCGGGATTTACCCCGTGCCTTGAAATTACAAATCGGCAAGTATTCTGTGTCACCCTACCTTATTTATTCATTTATTTATTTACTTAGTTATTGATAACTGGTAAATTAATTATATTCTTCCAGGATTATGAATTTTGCATGTATATGGGTTATGCGAAGAATATAAAGCTCGTAACGGGGAAAACGCTGAGGTTAACTCCATTAATTACGGCCGAGGAGTATGGTGAAAACTTTTTGTATTCCGGATGGATCCACATGCCCTCCCAGTGGTTATCGACTTTTCTCCAATTAATAGACATTTATTATATAATTATTTTTAAAAAATTTTTTCAATTTTTATAAATACGTACAATTATTACACGTTATGATGTTCCAGGAGCCAAACAATTGTCACAAATTCTTCGTTTGTCATCTGCAGGTGTAAGGGAGTTGGTCCAGAATGCAGAAAATCGGCAACATCCTTTCACATCCTGCCGCCAGTGATATCCTCGGGCATAACAACTGAAAATAAATTCAGCTTTCGCTACGGAATTATTGAAATTCATGCAAAATTTCCAAGAGGTGATTGGCTCTACCCGAAAATGCAGCTCATAAGTACATCCAGCAATTTCACGATTACCATTGGATTAGCTCGCGGTAATGATGATCTCCAAGAAACCAAATCAAGTCCCAGAGATTATAGCTCAAGAAAGCTTGATGTTGGAGTCAACGGTACGACTAGTCGCATAAGCTTAGACTCGGGATTTTGGCCAGACTCATTTCATAAGTACATCACAATCTGGACGAAGAACGCACTGCGCTTTCAGGTTGATGAGTACGTGCTGGAAACTATACCGATTCAGGATGGTGACTTGAACTTTGCTAGTGAAGTGAGAAATATTGTTATTGCAAATTAGTTTCCTGAAAATTTCACGATGTTGGCAATGTTTTTGGCGCCACTTTCTTGGCGCCAGAATGGACCAAGCCGACATTTGATGAAATAATTGGTCGCAGACGCCAAAACCGGCTACTAGATTATGTCAAAGTCCGTCAAAACAATGTGCAGATGTGTCAACATTGGCGCAATGTCGGCTGGCCAACGTTTTTAACGAATTACCTTGTCGATGTCGGAGTGGAGTTGGCGAGCCGACGTGGGCTGACTTGCCAATGTTGGCACAAGGCTGGCTTGCCAATGTTGGCACAAGGCTGGCTTGCCAATGTTGGCACAAGGCTGGCTTGCCAATGTTAGCATAAGGCTGGCTGGCCAACATTGGTATGATGTTGGCTGGCCAACATTCAGCCGATTTTGGCTGGGGCATCAACCTTTGTCATTATCCTCATTATTATTATTATGTTTTTTTTAAATAATTCTTTTCCATTTTCGTTGCCAGTTTTACCTGAGTCTCGGCTTAGGCGTGGGTGGGATAAACGTGTTCCCCGATGGCACAAAAAGTGGCAATTACCCGAAGCCTTGGAGAAACGTTGAAGCCAAGGTCGGAACTGAATTTTCCTTAAGGCAATTTTTTAGTAATTTTATTTATTTTATTACTTGGATAATTTACAACTACTTTTCCTCAGGCGATGCTCCGTTTTTGGCAGGCCAAGGACCAATGGCTACCAACGTGGCGGCTCGACTCGGATAATCCAGCAGCGTTTGAGATTAATCACGTGAAAATAATTGCTATTTAAGAATTTTAGGAAGTCGTGGCGTTTATTTGTCTCGGTTGTTCCATATTCTCTCATTATTTGTCAACATTTTTTACTGCATCAAAACGTTGGAAATTGAGGAATATTTTAATTATTTGATGCACTCTAGACATCCTCAAGAGCCTGGATGTGAGAATAAATCATCAGTGCAACTGACTTCCTTCTGATCTGCAGAATCGATGTGTGATTTAACTTAGTACACTCAAATTTTTCTCTCTGTATTTTTTACTATATAATAATACCATGAGTTTAGTGTTTAATAAAAAAAAAAAAAAAAAAAAATCATTAATAAAATTAGTAAAGTTTAATTCTAGAAACGAAAAATTATTGGTGTAATTTTTTGACACATTTTTATTGCCGTTTTTTTTTTTAGAATTTTGAATTTTTTTTAATTCTTGAAATTTTGATTTTTTTTTTTTAATTTTCATTTTGATTTTTTTTTCGAATTTTGAATGTGGAAATTTGGGAATTTAAGGAGACCCTTCTCTGAAATTTTTAGCCTCGCCCGTTTTTATCCCTCTGTGGGATATGAGAAGGGATAATTTCATTTGACCACTAATCGGAAAAACCGGTTCCCAAGGTGTCCAGTCTCCGTTATAATTTATCATTAGACTCATTGATTGATCATCCCTTGGCCTTGACCTTCTCCGGGACCAAAAAAGTCAAATGGGAGAGATAAAAAATAATAACAATCGAAAATAATGTGATCGTTTAGGTACTTGTAATTTCAAAATTTTGTTTTTTTTTTATATCGACAAAGTTATATGTAATCATTTCAAATTTTCAAGAATTGAATTTGAAATATTCTCTTCAATTTTCAAAATTTTGGAATTTTTCAACACGACCAAATTTTTCGAATTTTCTTTTAGTTTCCTGAAAATTTGGACTTAAAAAAAAAAACAAAATATTGAAATTTTTGAGAAGTTTGAAAAATTCGGACATTACGAAAATTTTGAAAAATTTTTAAAAAATTTGAAATTTTTTTTTTTAAATTTGGGAATTCTGAAAAAAATTCACAAGTTGAAAAATGAATTAAAAAAAAAAACAAACATGAAATCAAGTAATTCGAAAGAGCAAGTCGTTCAACTTCCCCTCCCCAAATGGCTCTTAGTCCTTCGTTTTTTCTCAGTATTTCAGTTTCATTCCGCGTGTTTTGCGGTATTAAGGAGAAAAAAAAATTGCACACCATCAAATTACGACCAGTTGAGCACCAGGGAGTCCTTCGGGCCCGAAACATTCCAGTCATTCAGTTTTGCTGGCACCTCAGACTCGAGTGCCACAAATTTCTTCTCCACATATTTACAAAAACAATTGTCAAGCCAGAAAAAAATTGGAATAAAAAATATCGACGAATTTCTACCTTGCGTCCCAAAATTCTTTTAATTTTTGTCTAAAATTTCAAAATGAGACTCACGAATTTTGGAATTTTTTTCGTGATTTTTAGTTATGTTAAGTGTCAGGAAAGTTCACTTGCTGGTAAGTTTTTTAAAATGATTATTAAGTGAGTGCTTCAATGTCAGTTGTTAAGTCGCAGAATAATCGAATCCATATCATAATTTTAGAAATTTGGGAAATTGATCAAATTTTTGGAATTTTCGGATTTGCCAAATTGTTTTTTTTTAGAATTAAATTTTTTTTTTCAAATTTTCCACATTTTGAATCTTTTTGGAACTCTCAAAAATTACAATTTTTTGATATTTTGTGTGATATTTCAAAAATTTTGAATATATTCGAGAAGTTTGATTTTCGGAATATATTAGAAATCCACAAAAATTAAAATTTATGAAAATTGCAGAATTAGTAGCATTTAATTTGATTGAAAATTAATTGGAATTCAAATTCTAATTTTAGGAAAATTAAAAATTTTGACAATTCTAAAAATTCTAAAAATCGATAAATATCGAAAAGTGAAACTGAAATTTTTCAAGAAAATTAGAAAGTTTTAATGACTGCCAAATTCAAGAAATCAAATGAAAAATAAACAAATTATGACTTCCAAAAATTGCTGCAATTTCAAAATTACGTAAAATTGACAAATCCCTCAAAATTTTCCAATTTTTAACTCAGATTTCTCCGAAAATCTCTCTTCATGAATTAAAAAAAAAATTAGATCGTTCAAAATTTTTCGCATTTCCAAAATTATAGAGCTTTAAAAAAATTGGATCGCAAATTGTCTTCAATTTCGCTACCATCATTCTAGGCTATGACTACATTCTGCGCAGTTGCATATCAACGGCAGAATTGATTCGTACGCACAGAAAAACTTGGATGGCCGAGAAGATGATTCTAACAAACAGGGTGGCTGAGCCAAGTGACCTGAGTCCAACATTTGTCCCAGGAAAACCGGTGGCACTTGAAAAGAGCGAAAGGAGAAATTCGGAGACACCACTTCGAACTCTAAGTATCCGTAGATCGAGCAAGAGCCAGCCTCCCCTGGCGTTCCTAAGGAAAGAAAATTACCCAGAGGCATCGAGCCCAAGGAATCGCCAACAGAAGCGTCAACGACAGTCCGAAGTCATCTTCATCAAGCAAAAGGACTGAGACAACCGCCTTCTTCCAAATACTATTTTTAATGAATGTTCTCTTACATAGTGTTCTGCACTCCCTCTCATCGACTTTTTCGTTCAGAAATTTTCGTTTTTGGCATGATGAATTGGTTAAATAGAGGGCGCGCTGACAGCTTCTGGAAGCCTCTGAATCTCCACCTGGGCAAATAAAAATCGAATCAGCCATTTTAGTGAGCTTGACCAAGTTCATTTTGCTTTCGTACATTTTGTTTTGCCGAAAAAATTTTTCCCAATTCTTAACTAGTTCGACTCCCCCGTCACTTAAGAACCGTGCTCCCCTCTCACTAAACTTCTCCGCAGCGCCCATCCCCTCCACTTGACGGTAGGCATCACTGCGCACTCTACTGCGCAATAATTACGTGGCGGCCGAACAGTGGTGCATACGAGGCATGTATCATAGTATTTTTTGCAACGCGGGAGGAAATTTGACGAATGCAACTTGTAGCCTGAGTGACTTTGGTCAACCCGAACAGCCAATAATATTTGACTTTTGTAAAGAGGAAATTGTGGGTAGGATTTTGTCATTAACAAATAAATATCTCAGGTTTGTCGATTAACAAAACACGTGGCTGTATCATCAACCCCAAAAACACATGTCTGATAATTCTGTTTTTTAATTTATTCCTGTTTTTTATTTTTCCCAAAATTTTGGCAATTTCATTTCTTTTTTTTTTACTGGAGATTTTTTGAATTTTTGAATTTAGAACCAAAAATTTGCGAATCGTTTAAAATTCTGAGAAGAATGGAAGAAAAATTTATTCGTGTGTTTCATTTTTCCAAAAAACTTTGGCAATTTCATTTTTTTTACTGGAGATTTTTTTAATTTTTGAATTTAGAACCAAAAATTTACGAAACGTTTAAAATTCTGAGAAGCATGGAAGAAAAATTTCTTCGTATTTATTTTACCAAAAATTTTGGCAATTTCATATTTTTTTTATTGGAAATTTTTTTGAAGTTTTTAATTTAGAAGAAAAAAATTGCGGAACGTTTGAAATTCTGAAAAGAATTTTAAAAAAATTAATTTGAGATTTTTTTTAATATTCAAAATTTTCGAAAGTTTTTTAACAGGGAATTCATAATATTTCTTATGCAAATTTCGCAAGTGAAGTAAGAATGGATAATAATTATATTTAACGAGCTTCACCTTTGTAACTTTCATTGCTACACCTTCAGGTAAGTTTCTTTGTAAGTACTCGAGAAAAGTGTCAGCTGTGGATTCTGTCAGTCTGAAAAAATCGAGATATCGGAAATAGGTCCTCATCTCATACTGTACTCGATGCTTTTTGTGTACGAATGCTGATTTCAGGACTGTCCAGCGCTCGAGGTTATATCTTCTGGCGGCTGCGCTGCAACGAAAATGAAGATATTGAAAAATCTTGAAGTTTTTGCAATCTTAAAACTCTTTTTTCAAAATTTTGCAAACCTTTTTAGAAATTTAATTTTTGAACTTTGAAATTTTTTTGACAAATTTCTAAGTACTCTGAGGTTTTAAAATTACCACCTACTTTCTTCCTACAGTAATTCCCAGGTGTTTTGCAGCTTCTGTCGAAAATATTCCATAACTCGTCAACACTGCTTGATCATTGCCTCGCACCTCGATCTCAATTTTTTTGTATAATTTGTCTAACCGGGGCTGTAAAATGTTATTCGAATTTTGTTAATTCTCAAATAAAAAAAATTAAAAAAATAATCTGTCTCATCTTCATTTCAATTTTTGCATTTTAATGTCTGAAAAAAATCAAAAATTTGAAAAAAAAAAAATATAAAAAAATTGCAGACATTAAAAAAAAATTGCAATTGACCCAAAAAATTTGGTACATATAAAAAACGTCAAAATTTTTTGAAATTTCGTCGAAATTTTTGAATATCTAAAAAATGTATTGACTATATATATATATATATTGATCATTAGTAAAGCAATGGACGACTTACCGGCTCTTCCAATTGTGCGGGAACTGTGGCAAGAAAATTATGCGCAATTTTGAATGAGCCTCCACATTTTGGAATTGCCGAATTTTTCAAAAACGAAAGACTCTGAAAATTGAGGAACAAGTGTTAGCAAAATTTAGCGAGACACAATTAATCTTTGATATGACATGACACTTACTTTTAATAGTGACATGACGCCCCCGCTATATTCTAATTATTTCCTAATTATAATTACGGATTTTTAGTCGATTAAAAATAAACAAAACGTTGGGTTTTCATTCAATCATCTGTAGGGAAATTTATAATGTCTTTTTTAGGTTATGTTCAAATCTTGTTTGAAGTAGCGCGCCGGTCCTATAGAGGGACTTTTTCAAAACAGACCGACATTTGGCGCGAAAGACATTTTTGGCTATTTTTTCAACATTTTAACATAAAAAAAGGAATCTCGAAGATTTTGTGCGGATTAGGATTGATTACAATAATTATTTCGAGATAGGAAAATGATGAGAGGACTCTGAAAGGAATACAGTGCGTTTTGGCGGGAAAATGAAACGAACCGGATGTTAAGGAAATTCGTAAATGAAAAAAATCAGGAAAATTTTAAAAATTGACAATTTCTATATCTTTTAATTGAAAATTCCAATTTTCTTTAATTGAAAAAAAAAACGAGAATTCAAAAATTGAAAAAAAAAATAATTTAATAAAACCGGAAGTTCCAATTTTTGCGAATTTTTTGCAGACGTTGAAATAAGAAAATCTTGAAGAAAAAAAAAATTGAGATAAGTAAAAAATACCTGGAATTCAAATAAAAGAATCTAGGAAAAATAGAAATGTTCTTATTACATTTTGTATATTTAGAAATATTTATACAGTAATATTCATCTCTTATTAATATTGATTTCACTTTGTTTTTTCAATATACACTGAGTGACATTAACGTTACACTTCCATTAAAATAATACAGACATCGTCAACATGTTCTTCAATATTCATCCCTTGGAGATGCTTTTGCTAAATCAATATGACAACAATTAACAATCGAACGTAAATGGCACAACTCAACGGTCATTTCCAATTATTACAATAACATTTATCCTTAACTTTTCGGATGTGCGAGGATGCGATGGACATTTTCAAAAATATTCGAAAAGAAAGTCAAGGTCAAATGGCAATTCTGTAAAACAATATTTGAAAAATTTCCGAAATTTTTCCAAAAATAATTTTTCAAAATCATAAAAAAAATTGAAATTTTCAATACATTTTCAAATTTTTGACAACATCCATGAATACCCTCAGACCCGCGAAACGCCCTAATTGACCCCCCAATTTGATAAACAAAATAAGATGATGGTAAACATATACCGAACAAGATTCGCAATTAACGAATTTCTCAATGTACAATACAAAAATAGGACAGATTTGTTTCCGAATGAGCGATGAAAATTAAAATAATATAAAATAACGAAATAATACCTAATGGGGGTATAACGGGACATGGGGGCAAGATGGGTCACATGTTTTTTTTGTCGCATATGTTCCACTTCAACCCAGGGCCATTTCCCCCAAGTGACCCATTTTGCCCCTATGACCCGTTATGCCCCGCTCACTACCCGAAAACATTGTGCGTTTCCTGACACATAAAACTACGAAAAATAAATGATTTACTCTACAGATGAATGGGCAACACGACAGTTGATCAATCCACAGAAGATCAAAGTGGACAATATCGAAAAAAGAAGACAAGATAACAAATATATCACACAAAAATATCACATTTTATATTGCACTTGTGTTGTGAATTTAGTATATTAAATTTAAAAAAAATGTAGATGAGCAGAAAATTAAATATGAACAATTTCCCAAAAAATTGTTCATGAAAAAATTTCGAATTGAAAGGAGAATCGTAAAAAAGGCAAAAAACAAAAAATCGTTAGCGTTTAAAATTTGTGAAGATCTCCCCAAATAAATATAGTAATATATTTGCACTTTTTCCAGAGCTTCGATAGATTCTGCAATGATGCTTCAACCCTCACGGATGGCACATATATCTTCAGCAGAAACATATATATATGTATTGGTTTTTCCGTGTGGGAGTACCGATCAACCGCGCTGCCACCCAGATGAATAATTAACCCCTAATTATCTCCCCTCGAAATGCCACATAATCGGGTACAGAATCCACTACATCTAGATGCACATCATCCACAATATCTCACTCTTGTTACTTATATATATATACCGAACAATCTCTTCACATCAGTACCGAAGCGCCAAAGGATCGATCGCCGATTTTTCTTAAATATCTCGAAATCTATGAAACCTAGCGGAATTTTCATCTCTACTAAATTTGTAGCTATCGTTCTGTTCTACAAGAAAGGTTTTTTCGAAAATATCCCTATCTCCACTCAATGACGAGATATCGTACGTGGAAACAATGGCAAATCAAATCGGCGTAGATCGGTTTACCGCTTCGCTACCGATTTTACGGTGAGATCAAAATGAAATGAAATTGCAAGAAAATTGAGCGTAGATGAATACTTAGGCTGTTCTGACAAAGTCAGGAAGTAATGTATGGTGGGGCAAAATGGGTGGAGGACATACGAAAAATATGAAATCGAATCGAAAGAGGCTTCTAATCTGTTTTAATTTTTTGGCGCGAAACTCGAATTCTTATCTGTTTTCTCCTAAATTTATTTAATCGTTTTTTATGATAATTTTTTTTTTCTAATTTAGGAAAAACCAAAACTCTGAAATATTGAAAGTTTTTTTTGGAAAATTGAAATGAAAAAAAAAAAATAAAAAAAATAATGATTTTTTAAAGATAGTATCGATATACACTCAATTTTTTTGATTCACTTCAATTTCGCCTTTTCAAGTATTTATTTTTATAATTCTTTGTAATAACTTCAGAAGGTAAGGCTCGATTTGTTCAACAATTTATTACGATTTATTACGATTTTTCCATCGTTTAAGGATGTAACGGATATCTTATAAAGACAGTAATAAACAATTTTCGCATTTTTAAAATTTTAGAGAAGTGAAACATAACGGAAATGGTCAAAAACAAAAAAGTGCAAAAATCCCAAAAAAACGTCACATCAAGATTTTCGCAAATAATAAAAATTTGAAAGTTTGAACCATTTCGTAAATTTACGAAGTTTGAAAATGAAAAGTTTCCATTACATCCTTAACTCAGTGTGATTTAACGATTTATTTCAAATGCAGGTACATATAGAAAATGGCTTGCATTATTGTATAACAAAATATCTGTCTCGAAGCTAGTGTAACGGCTAGTGTTATTTCTGTCAATTTGTTTTTATAATTATTCTTATTAATTGAGTTCCCAGGGAAATGGGTAGAGTTGTGATTGGCGCATTTTTAATTTTTTGTTTTGCTCTACTCATTTCACTGAGAACTATTCTCACAATTCAATGTTTCGTTACTCCTCTGTCTCTAATTATATTATGGCAAAAATCCGGAAAGGGTTTTCTTTATTTTGATAATTATTGAGTTTGAAAATTTTGAAAAAAAAAATGAAAAAAATAAATTTTTTTTCAACTTCCGTTTTTACAATTTCTGAAAAATTGGAAATTAAGCTACTGCAAAATTTTGAAAATTTTGGGCGTTACAGATATTTTGGAAATTCCAAAATTTCAAAATTTCGCTTTTGGAGAAAATTCCAAATTTTTGAGACCTTCAATTTTTAAAGATTCCAACCATTTCAAAATTTTTGGAAATTTCGGAGATATAGATATAGATATAGAAAAGCATTTTAATTTCAATAATTAAAAATATGTCAAAAGGTTGAAAAAAAAATCGAAACTTTCAAAAATGTAGAAAATTGAGAAAAATAGTTTTTCACTTTTTCACTACTCCAATAATCACCAAATTAACCCTAAACACAAAACCGAGGAGTTTTCGTATTTTGGCAGAATATTGTGAGTACATTTGAGACAAAACAATTCACGAAGATGGAAGAAGTTTCGGATGACGAAAGATAAGTCAAGTATTTTACTATCTAACTGCGTATTACGCAGGACGGTGCTGATGGCTCGATGATAATTACTCAGAATTTCTCACATTAAGGTAATCAATGAGAAAATATCAAATGGCGACACCATCTCAAAATTTTTGGAAACCATTTACCACCTTATTTACACTATATATCATTTCTTTTCACAATTTTTTGACATTTTCAAGCAATGAAAACTCAAATTCGTAATTTCTACAGTTTTTTTCCGAGAATTAAAAAGAGGAAAATTGTCAAAATTTTGAGTGTTAAAAAAATCACAATTTTGAAAATTCTGCAAATTGTGACAATTATGGAGATTTTGAAAATTTGGAAAAAATGTCCAAAAATTTCGAGATGCATTTGCTTAAAAAATACCCAATTCAATATCTTAAAACACGCACTTGGCACGTATTTTCATTTTTCAAAGAAGACAATAATAGTCCAGCAACTTACTCCTGAGATCTCCTTAAAGGGGGGAAAAATGAAAAAAAAAAAATTTTTAATTGCCCAATTTGTACATGAAACGAGGAACCGAGGTGGTTCAATTTTTTGGGATCAGTTTTTGGTGAAAAATTTTCGGACATTATAATAGTTGTAACTTTTATAAAAGCACGAAAATTCCTGTATCTTTTTTGAAGATCCCATTTTTTCCACATAGTTGTTAGTACATTTTTTTGCCACTTCTTTCTTCAAAAAAAGTACCTCCACCAATACGGTTCAACTAAACTTGAATTGGTTCGATTTCAAGAATGAAATCTAATGTTTAGTCTCGATTTTTCTCTGGAAAAAAAATTCAATTTTTAAATTTTGTTTCCATTCCAACATTTTCGAAATTTCAATTTTCTTCTTTTAATTAAAAAAAAAAAAATATATAAATATGCACAAATTTTTAGGAAATGTGAAATCCTCAAAATTTTCACAAAAAAAAAAAATAAAAATGTATTAATATGGAAAATGTCCAACTCCCAGAAAACATCAGAAATGTCGCTTCTTGATATCGACCATCAAGTATCATCGACCCGTGAAATATAGCCACCTCACTAAATGTCGATGAAGCCTTTTCGTTCCCTCCTCTCTCACCCAACCTGAGTTATCCTTGTAAATTCCCTTGATAAAATCTTCGAGGAAGAATCACAGCCTCTACACATCCACCACATCTTTACCAGTACCCCTGCTCCAGAATCCTCTCCAGAATTCAGCAAGAGCCCTGCACCATCTCCTGATTCGTCCCCTGCATCCCACATTCTCCTCGAAGTCCTCCCTTTATTACATCGATCTGCCAAAAATATTTAATATTTAATATTAAAATCTCAAAAATTTCCGAACCCACAAACACCTCAGAAAATTGAGACCATTGAAAAAGCCATGTGCGCCATTTTTTTCAAATTTAATAAAACAAGAAAAATTTATAAACCAAAAATATGTTTTCTCATTTTTCCATAAAAGACACCTCACCTATATGGCCCCTGCATCTTCAGGAACTGAATGACGAAGCTCGGTCCACCCGCTACAATTTCCGCAGGAATTTTCGACAGTGGACAATTCTCAATGCTCATAATGCTCAAATTAGTGCAGAGCGCAAGCTCAAATGGAAGATTATGGAGATTAATATTATCATTGACATAAAGTGAGTCAAGATTTTCCAGGGTGCCAATTTCCTCAGGTAAATAATTGAGATTATTTTCACCGACACTCAAATGTGTCAGATTAAGAAGATGTCCGATAGCGCGTGGCAGTGAAGTTACCTGGAATGTCATAAATATCAATCAATTAAAATTTCTATCACCTAAACTAAACCTAAGGATATTCAACCGGTATAGTCAAAACAAAAGTTTATGACCCTTTCTATAATTCGTTATATTTATCGCCAATAATTTTCAATTAATATTTCAATGCGTTAAATAGTTGAAGTGATAGCCATAGAAAATTATTATATTGTATTTGATTTTGCGAATCAATACTATATTGTTTAAACAAATTAATGAAAACAAATTTTAGTCAATCGTCATGAAATTTTTACCATCGTTTTATATCTGCTTCAATAGTAAATTTTCAAAATTTCAACAAATTTGTACATTTTGAACTGTATTTACAGAAATTTTTATTTTTCCCATAAGAGGCCGCGTTAATTGAGAACTTTGATAATTAATAACTACAAAATGCTGTTGTGAATCAATCTCAAATTTCATACAGGCATCTGTTTTCTCTTCAAAAACATTATGTCAAAATTTCAAGCAATTCGTACATCTTCGCCAATATAGGTGGAATATCCCTAATCATTTAAAAACCCCATTAGAGCCATCAAAGATCATTCTCGTCCGCAATTTTTTTCCGCAAAAAACAGTTACCTGATTGGACTGTAGGAAGAGCTTCTGAAGATCTCTAAGGAAGCCAATTTCATTGGGAAGCGCTTCGATCTTGTTCTCCTCAAGATCCAGAATCCTCAGCTTCCTGAGGCTTCCAATGCTCGCAGGTATTCGCTTAAGAAGATTATTAGATAGAATCAAGATTTCAAGATTCTGAAGACACTGAATATCATCTGGGATCTTGGTCAGCTGATTGGTGCCTAGATTGAGCTCAACCATGTTGACCCAAGTGCCGATGTCCAACGGAAGTGCAGTCAGCTGATTTTCCTTCATGTTGAGCTTAGTAAGATTCTTCGCTCGCGAGAAGATCCCATAAGGGATCTTGTCAATTTGGTTGTGCTCCATGTTCAAGGAGTCCACATTGGTGAATTGGGATGGACCACCAGATGGATAGGCTGCAAAGCAATTCCTGGATAGTGTGATTGTTGTCAGGTCCGACAGGGACGAGAGAAGACCGTCGGGTAGTAAGGACACCTGAAAGACAGAAAGCAAATGTAGAACATATAATACGACATTCAGGTGGAAGAAATCCAACGTTCTCCATACCTGATTACCCTCCACACTGAACTCATCCATAAGCTTGCAGTTGGCCAATGACTTGGGAATGCTAGATAATCTGTTATACCTAAGTCCAAGTCTGGTGACCGATACAAGATTTCCGATCGTCTCCGGAATATCAAGTAGCTCATTGTGCTGGAGATCCAATGTGGACAACTGAACACAATTACCGATCTCTTCGGGCAAATGTTCTAAATGATTATGCGATACATCAAAAGTGATTAAATTGACAAGTTTCCCAATGCCCGCAGGTAGCGATTTGATCTTGTTCTCCCTCAAGCTCAGCATAGTTAAGTTTGTGAGATTTCTGATGCTGTCGCAAACATACCTCACCCGATTGAACCTTAGGAACAAGGTGGTCAAGGAGGTCAGTTGATAAACCACGTCGGGTATTTCATTAAGCTTGTTGTGCCTGAGATCCAACACCTTCAAGCATTTGAGGCTCTCCAGTGAGTCGGGCAGACTTGTCAGCGAATTCTCGCTTAACGCGAGGGTTTTCAGGTTGGTCAGGTGACCAATTTCCGGCGGAAGTGTCCCTAACTTGTTACCGTACAGGTAGAACTCTTGGAGATTGGTCAAATCTCGAACGGAACTTGGTAACTGCGTGATACTGGATTTGCTCAGATCGAGCCTGGTAACACACTCGTCTCTACACCTGACAAACTCTTTTGCTACATCAAGGTCCGCCTGAATTGGCTTGCCCTTCTTAGCTGTTGGCTTGGGCTTGTTGGACTCCGGATGCTTTACTGTTACGGTCTTCTTGGTGTCGCCGGTTGATATTGATGCTGTTGATAACTTCTTTTCTTTTTGCGGCTCCTTTACCTCCACTGACTCCGGCATTTCTGGCAATGACGAACAGGTATCACCTGTCGTTAGGCCACAACCCTCCAGGTACTCTGGTATGTCCTGCTCTCTCATGTAGTAGGGCGTTACGGGATCCTGCGATCCTAGTGGACGATTTTTAGTTATTTTTTTCATAATAGTAACATTAAGGGGGCCTCAGTTTTTTTGGAAGTGGGGGGCGCAGGGGGTGGTAAGAATTTCTGACATTCGCGATACTTTCCATACAAAAATAGACAAGTTCTGCGGCATTGGTTTAGTGGATAATAGCACTAAGGGTGGATTTTTTTTTAACGTTCTTTAGCGAAACTTTTGCACTAGCGGTTTTTTTTTTTTTTTTTTTTTTTGAGAAATTGATTATTGTTATTATTATTATTATTATTATTGTAATTTGTTTATGGCGTTCTCAGTCGAAGAATTCGGGAGACTCGATGTATTGACATTATCGGTGATTTACCACTCGAAGCGCAAACGCGTAACTTTTACGTTGCTATAGGTGGGGGGGTGGGAGGAATTTTGAGGGGTGGTTCCAGGGGGACACCATCCGTGGGTATGCAGTACCCGATTGGTTAGTTTGTTAGTTTATTGATTTGTGGTCTTTTCTTGAGCGTTTGGGGTGGTTTTTTGTGGGGTGGACAGTTGGAACCATTTAGGTCGGGCTTTGTGGGGAATGGGTGGCGAACTGAAGTCAATTACACATTCCTTAAGTATAGAAAGCGTCGAGGTCGCAACGTGCCGCCATCTTAATCGAGGGGGAGGAAACGAGGTGCGGGAGCGCACTTGGTAGGGAAGGTCAAGCGTTAGTGGGAATCGGAGTTGGGGAAATTTTTGGGCGGGTTTTTTTTGGAGCCGGTTGCTATGGGTTTCCGGGAACATTTTACGTGGTTTTCTACCGGAAACTGTTGATTTTGTTTTTAGAATTTTTGAACTTTTGAAATGGTTTTGGGGGAAACATTGGGGATTATCGAAATTTTGAGATTTTGAAGACAAATTTTTGGAAGTTTGTAATAATTAATAGTTTTGAAATTCATATTTTGTTCCAAAAATCCAGTGCCATCGTATATATATATATATATATATATGTATGTATAGTTATCATAAGGGTAAAAAAAATATTGGAGTAAAAGACATTTTGAAAAAAAAGCATTTTAAAATAAGAAAATTAAAATGAAAATAAAAGATAAAAATGGAGAATAATTTTCTCTGAAAAGAATAATCCATTTTTAAATAATTAGTTTGAAATATGGAACTCTTATGATAACTTCGATTTAAAGTCCTTTTTTGAATACCCGCGGAAGAGGGCGCGCATTGTATGCACAGTTGTATATCTATATATATAACAACTGTGCTGCACCGACACGGCGATACCTCAAGGGAGTTGTTCACAAAATCGGAGGAGATGACATTCTGAAAAAAACTAGAGGTGGATTTTGCAGGTTAAATGCAGTTGCGCTCGCACATTTTCAGTCAATATTTATTGTTATTGGAAACTGTTCTTTCTTCTGCTCTGAATCAAATATGGCTGAAGCTACGACGTGTCAGGTAATGAATTCCGTAGATAAAAAATTAATGACAGTTTCTACGAAGTGGAGTAATGACAATCTTAGGATACTTATTTTGAGGGAGGAAATGGAGCCCCTGAAGGCAGAGGTAAAATACATTCAATAATTTTTTCGTTTTTTTTTTTATTCTCAAAATAAGGAAAATCAAGTGAAAGAATTTTAAAAATTGAGGGAATTTAAAAACTCTGACCGATTTAAAAAAATTGGAAAAATTTGAAGATTCAAAAAATTTCAGAATTTGAGAGATGTAATTTGGAAAAAAATTGAATATTACAGAAGCTTTAAAATTTGGAATATATCCGAGAAATTCTATGAGAAAATTTGAAAAACTGAGAGCATTAAACAATTTTGAAAAATGCTTTTACAATTAAAAAAAAAAAAGAGAAAATGAAGAAGTTTATTAAATTGCATTTTATCCTCCAAACTAGGTTGAAATTGCGCAGTTGACAGAGCCCGCCAAAAACTTCCACAGGACTCCTGAAGAGTACCTCCTGGAACTAAAGCGTGAGCTCTCCGGAGCGACTTCCGGAATCGACTTTTCTCTCCGGAACAGAACATTCCAATGGAAGCAGAAAGCGTGGAAACGGGGTTCGATCAATTGCGAAACGATCACAGAAGTAATAGATCTGTCAAACTCCTTCCTAACTATCCTAACAGAGAGTTCTAACCTGGAGAGGAGCGCAACTGATCTAAAAGCCGAAAACGATGTTTTACGCGCCAAATCGGAAAAGCTCGAGTCAATCCTCAATGGACTGATTGATTCCAAGAATCAGATGGAGGACGAGCTCTACAAGAAATTTCTTGTTTTATTGAACAGCAAAAAACGGAAAAATCGACAGCTGAAGGAGAAATTGGAGAGCCGGGAGATCATTTACGATCGGTCGACGGATGTCAGTGAAGACGAAGAAGCGAAGATAAAAATTGAAAACGACATTTCAGGGAATGTTCACGGAGACAATGATGCTATGAAATCGGAAGGACTTAACGGATCGAATAATGATAGCGATGAATCGTTTGTACTTCGATTTTCCCAATCGTCACCCACAGAAAATTCGCAAAAGAAAAGACGGAAATTGAGTTCGTCT
Source organism: Asobara japonica (assembly GCA_026005395.1). Classification (NCBI taxonomy): domain Eukaryota; kingdom Metazoa; phylum Arthropoda; class Insecta; order Hymenoptera; family Braconidae; genus Asobara; species Asobara japonica. The sequence goes on along the minus strand of BQMI01000352.1, from coordinate 2,721,898 downwards.
CAAGAAGAGTCGCAGGATCTATTTTCAGATTAGTTGATGCGAATTTTATAACCTCAAATATATTCGATTCTTCAGAAAGAAGCGCGATGGTGTTTTCCAGTTTAGCAATTGTGCAAAACAATTTTTTATTTTGGTATTGACATTACCTCGTGAAAGGATGTAAAAATGATAATGATAAAGTTGAGCAATGTAGAAACAATGATAGAAAAGTTGGGATACTAATTGCCAATTCGACAAAATGGCGGATCGTTCTGTTCGTCAAAATGGCGTCATGCCTTTCCGAACACTTGGTTAGTGCGAAAAGAGCGGGAAATTCAAATTTTTGTTCTTAGAAAAAATCTGCGGCCAATCATTCGATCAATCAAAACGATTTCGAGATGAAGTAAGTCTAATTCAATCAGTGGAACATGGAATCAATGAACTTCCGGTGGAAAAATGCGGGAAATTCAAATTATTTAACAGAAATTTCATGAATTAATTAAATTTGTCAGGCAGGCTCAAAATTTTTGGCTTTGATTATTGAAATATAAAATCAATGAACTTCTTCTGGACATTTTGAATATTTCTAGGGAATTCAATTCTCGTGTAAACACTTTTTCGTTGGACCCCGCCAAATCGAGTAATTGGAAATTTGCAGTTGTCGATTTTTGATTTCAATTGACGACAATCTTTATGATCTTCTAGAAGCGAAATTTTTTTGTAGAAATCAACTGGAGTTGTTGATTCTCGGATTGGTCCTGTGGGCACTCGATACTCGAGATATAGCGTTTTTGGATTTTTTAGGGGGAGACTTATGTTTCGTCCAAATTTCTCTTTTTCCATATTGAACAAACTTCGAATTGCTTCGGTTATCTCCTAAAAAGAAATTTGATTATGAATTAATACTACAATAATGCTAAATTTGATTTTTACGATTGAAAAAAATAAAACTATCGACTTAATTTATAAAAAAAAAAAAAAAAAAAAAAATGAATTAAATTTGTTTAAAAATTTTTTTTAGATTTTCTTTCAATTTTTTTTCTGTGCTTCATTTTATTTTATTTTGTGAATTTTTTTCTTTCCTGCCCACTTTTGGAGATTTTCACCTTAATATGGGAAAAATCGTGAATTCCCATTTTTAGCAGTTTGTCGGCTTCGAGAAGACATAATCGTCGGCCGTTAATGAAATTAATTTCCAGGCAATCCTGAAGAGAAATTTCTAAAATGAAAAAACAGGAATAATTTCCAAGATTTCAGTAATACGATTTTCTTTTTTAATATTCAAGATTTGCAAAAATTCGAAATCCGTCAGTTTCCGTTTTTGACTCCACAAACTTTATATTGAGACAACTTGACATCTTCCTCAAGCCAATGGGAGACGTCTTGGATGGTCCATTCCCAGCATCTTGGCATCTTCATCGAGTTTACGACCTTTCCCGCAGAATGTACCAATTTTTGGATGCAAGGTCTATACGAAAAAACCTCTGCATTACTTTTTTGGAAAGGAATTAATTTTTATTTGTTTTTCACATTGGTTCAAAAATTCAAAAAAAAATCAGAAAAAATACATTTTGAAAAATGCAAGATCGTCACGAAAAATTAGATAAATTAGAAAAAAAGGATTTAATTATCCACAAAAGCCGAATTATCCACATTTACCTTAAATGTTACAAAATATAACTAAGACAGAAAAACCGAGAAAAATATTTTTTTTTTCAATTAATAGATTGGAATATTTAACCTGGTATCATCATCAGACTTGCAAAAAGTCTCTTCAGTAGACACTAAAAACTGCAGCATTTCTTTCAATCACAATAATTTTTATTGTACAGCGAGAAGTTGTCTGCGAACAAGTAACGATTTTTCTCCACAACTCCGAAAACCTTCATAGGTTTTTTTTTATAACAACGTTAGAAAAAATTGTAACGTTTTTTAGGTGCCTATAAAATCATAACAGAAAATCTTGAATTTCCTCTTCCATACTTTTCATCCTCATTCTCTCGAGTGCATTTTTCTTAACAAAATTTGGTAAATTCTGAGCATTAAAATTGTCAGAAGGAAGAATAATTCTACAGGAGTAGCAGAGATAGTCCTTCACGTCCTCATAGGCCACTTCTTGTTGTTTCCCACATTTGCAGTCCTTGCAAGTTTTCCCCGAGTTTTCTTCTTCTACTTCCCTTCCAATTAATTTCTCCAAATCTATCTCAGCACTGGACCCTTTCGACGAGACAAGTCTTGAAAAATTTGTCGCTTCAATACTTGAAGTGAAATCCAGAGTACTTGTGTCCAGGCATCCATTACAAAAAACACAAAAATCGGAAGATCCCTTTTTTTGACTTTCTCGACTCGCATAAATTTTTTCACCAGTCCTAATAAATAAAAATATGCCATTAAAAATTTTAGAATAAAAAAATCCAATTTTTACACAATTAAAAATGTTTTTACAATCGATTTGGATTTTAAAAAAATTGAGTTAAGAATTTTCAACAAGACTTTCAAAAATTCATTTTTTTGCATAAATTTTTCAAACATCAATTGTGAACAAAAATGTTCCAAATCGAAATTTCAAATAAAATCTCCAAAAATTCAAATTTGTGATAGACATTTTTGAAATCCCATGTTTAGATGAAAATTTCTAAATCTAACAACGTTTTTTGAATAAAATAACAAAAATTATTTATACCTAAAAATCGTCGAGACTGTTCCATTGAACTGCTCCTCCAGGCTCTTAACGAATTTGTCTGTTAATTTCTGGATTGAATTTTCCTTCGAATTTTTCTCTGGACTTTCATCTTCCAAGAAGTCAATATTTGAGGTTCTCAGGTATTCATGCACCTCCAATCGGCTGAATTCCCGCATGGGACGTAAAACCATAACGTCTTGAATTCGGTCGTCGACGAATCCACATTCGTGCACTAACTGCGCACCTTTAAAAAAAAAAACTGTCATCACATATGCAATATAAAATTTTTTGGAGAAATACAAGAAAAAAAAAGGTTGAATATATCGAGAAATGTCTGGAGATTACCCACCTCTGCCGATGGATACGTTGGTTAAAATATCGACGGCAAGTGACGTAGAGTCGTCAGCCAGAAAAATTTTTTCGCAGCCGAAAATTTTGGCCACTGAGATCATAAGTTTTTTCACCAGTTTTTGGTGAAAATCTTTTCTCGAAGTTTCGTCCGGAATTTTCGCGAAAATTTCCGATAATTTTTGGTCGGTGTCCGGGGGTGGAGGGCGCTCTTTAAGGGGGTGGGGGGAGGGAGAGACATTGAGAACTTCACTGAGAGCTACGCCGTAGGACTCGAAGCCCAATTGGTCCATTTGGTCCACAATTTTCATGATTTTCGACGTGTTGTCTGTCTCTCCTGTTACGAGTCTATCTGAAAAAAAATCATTTTCAAAATTTTTGAATTTTTCAACTGCGAATAGTAAAAAAAAAAAAAAAAATGAATAGTCTTGAAAGTTTTGAAAAAAATGGATTTTGTCTCCACATAATTACCGTCAACGTGAAGGACTTTTATTTCAAACATAAGTCGCTTTCGAACAGATGCATTCATTCCACTTTTAATTAAATGGAGGAGAGCTGTAGATCCTGCGTGCCCATTGTGCCCCACAAGTATCGTATCAGTGGGTTTTACAATTTTCGATTTTCCCAAAGCAGCGCGAAATTTATGGGTCGCATGGGATAGAAAACAAACATTGCAATAAACATCTGTTTTTCTGAGAGTAACTTCGGCCTTGTGCTCCTTGCACTTTCGACAAATTGCAGCATCCCTGAAAGAAAAATCAAGAAATTTTTATAAACATTCCTTAAACTTGCAATTTTCAAACATGCCTGGAGACATAATTACAATTGTGGGATTGTCATATATCAAGTTTTTGTTGTCATATCAAACTTGAAAAAATAGAAAAAAAACATAGACAAAAAATTATGTATTCTTCCCTCAAAATTACAAATTAATATAATTATAGCACTCAACATAATTAGAAAACAAGAATTGTTCAACAAATGGGAATGCTCATAAACTCACACGTGATCAATTTCTTCAACCTGCATTAATTGCTGCCCATCGTAATCGTCGTTTAAACTGCACATGTTGTTCTTCTTTTAATAATTGTTAATGAATATTCGTTTGCGGTAATTGCTAGGAACAATTCATTTAAACAAATTCCACTTGTACAGAACACGTGTCTGCCATGACATTTCGTCAGATTTTTCTGAAAACCTCTTACTGCGCATGCGCAGTAGCCGCCATGTTGAATTTTGAAAAGCGGAGGTTTCAAGCGATGTCACAATGGAGAGGTCGTTTTGTTTCAATTACTCGTAGTATAAATTGTGTTTTAATTAATATTTATTAATATTTGTAATTCCTGTCATTGTATTTTGTTATTTTTTCAACGTGACGGGCCAGTTTCCACAATTTAGGAAACTAAAACAGGTGTAAGGCAGGAATGAATTTAGGATGACAACAAATTTTTCAGATCGTTTTTTTAATACCACTTAATACACAAGCATGTCCATGCATCCATAGCTTACAAATGTTGAAATTTGATATGAGCAGTGGATGATAATGACACTTTAACCATATTAAAAATTATCAATGTTCATGTAATCGTGATTGAGTATCAATTACCGTTGCATTTCACCTCGTCATAAGTCCAAAAAACCTAGATTTTTATGAAAAGACTAGAGGAATAAGTCTCGTAAATATTCATGAATGTTTCTTAGACCGAAGATTTTCGATATAAGATTACAATATCTACCGTAGTAGCCCACTTAATGAAGATCGGTGAAGACTTCGCAGATGGGTTTTCCTGAAGTTTTCTGCTTCTGAAACAAGTTATCCTCATACACTGATCGAAAACACAGATCTTATTCTATTTATTATATATTTATTTCCTGTAGATTTTATTATTTTAATCAGCTTTTCCATTTTTTTTCGCAGTTAGTATATTTTCATGGACACGTGGCGCGAACAACTCACCCGTTCTTCGACAGCCACTTTTCGACTCTTCCAGACAAATTCGCAGACTGCGATGACACAAGCAATTCCCATTCCACCCATCAGCACCACGAATACTCCACCGACATTAGCTAACCCGAGTTCGTTTGCTGTAGAACCCGCTTTTAGGTTGTCCTCCTATTATTATTTTTGACTTACATTCATTTAGTCGTTCACATTTGAAATAATTTCAATGAGATCACCCCCTGATACGTACCCTGCATCTTCCACCCCCTCGCTTTTCCTTCCACCATCTTGTTTTCAATATGTGCAATTTTCCTTCTTCTTGAAGTTTTAAAATTGCACTGCTAATTGCAGTTCGATAAGGGGAGTCTGAAAGCGAATGATAAAGCGATTATGTGCTGAACTTGGCTGCAACTTTTTATAAAAAGTCCATTATTTCGTTAACGACCAGTTTTAGGTCAAAATATCATATAACATTTTTTGTAGGAAATCTAATTTCGCATGAAAAAAGTTCTCTTCAATTTTGTTCTAAACTGAGCCATTCTTGAGATAATTCTACTTTTGTGCCATTGTACGTACTTGGAGGCATTGCAATTCCATATCCTTTTGAATCAAGTTCCGTTCCAACTCGAGTCAATTCACAATTCCTTTCTATAACGTATTCAATAGAAGTGGATTCCATGAGGAAAGCATAACCACCCCTGCCCTTTATCACCCATTCCACTCCCTCCATATTGCTCTTCGTGAAAACACTTGGCTTTGCCGACTGCATAAAAGACCACATGCGCTGGTAGGTGGAAAAATTGGAGTCCTGCAACAAGTTGCAAATAAAATGTCAAATTTTTACTGGCTGTTACGACAAACACTGGTTATTCTTGTTGCAAAGATATAAAATTGGTAAATGGTTACTAAAACTAAGCAAAAATTATTCACCCGAAAAAATGCAGCCGTACTTCCCCCAGCCAATGCTCCGTATTTGATTTTTGTTTGTTTCGCAAGATCCTCAGCACCCTCAATCGGCGATTCCATTCTCTCAACAGTGAGGAATGCAGCGAGATTGGCAGTGTAGGATGATATCATGATAAGTGTGAAGAACCACCACATACCAGCGACCATCCGCGTTGACACTGCTCTAAGAAATTGAAAAAAAAAGGATTTTATGTGTATTCGCAATGTTAAGTGGACACTAGACGCCGCTGGCGTAGAGTTAACATCGGGAACATTCTCAAGCGAAGTGACACTTCCGACAGTACAACACTTTTCATTTTTACTTTAAACACTTTCATAAAAAGCCAATCAAGTTATCCCTAACTTTACGAATTTTTGGGGATGATCTAACGTTCAAGTTACAAAAAAAAAATTAGGAGAACTCTCCGTGGAATTTCAAATGTTGGTTTGCGCATGCGCACAAGTCAATGTTTACAGGCTGACGTATCACGTGGTACAAGCTCAGCGCTCAGTCTTCTTCCAGCACGGATCAGAAATTCAACGGAATGGTTGGTGTTTCGGAAGTTTCACTTGAAGAATCATTACGAAAAGTGCTAGAAGAGATAGATTGTGCTATTAAAGCATACGGTAAATGTTTAAGGACGTAATGGGTGTGCTAGTGCAATGCGGTGGCAATGTCGTTCCAGTTTCAGTGCTCAAATTAGAAAAAAAATGAGTGTATTGCAATACGCAATCAAAGATTTCTGTTTGGTAAGTACTCCACTATTTATAACTCTAATCTGTCCAATTGAGGAAAAAATTCGTTACACATCCCTCATCCATGACATCCTTAAACCCGCCAAAACATGCAGGAACTATACTACCCCAGCATCATGAGACAATGGAGGAGAAAAGTGCACAAACATAAAAATACAAAAAAAATCTATCATCGCATAGCGCATTATTCAAGACTACCGTACACGAGTAGGAAAAGTATCATATTAAATATAAATGCAATGTAACCATGGAGAATAGAGACCAGAACAATTTGGCGCCAAAAAGTAACGTACCGCTCCCCACCACCGGGCGCGCATGCGCGGTGCGTTTCTTGATTCAAAGAGTGGGAAGCATTTGAAATGCGTAGACATGATGACTAGCAACTTGACATTAAATTTGGCGCTAACTTGACCGGTTAAGTGCCTTCCTATTGTGCATACTGTTTCTAAGCGGATTAAATAGTGAATAGAAGAAAAATGGCGCTAATGGCTGCATTTTTGTTGCCCGAATTTTCGTAATCAAACTCAAATATTTTTGGCCTTCTGGTATTCTATTCTTCATGAGTTAAACTGAAAATTAATTTGTTACATTTTTTTGGATGCTTTTTCTCTTCGTGTAGGCTACTGTAGCACGCCTACGATATAGCATCGGCAATTATCACAACTAATTATGTTGTCGGCGTATAATTAGCATGGACGAGAAGTCATTCTCTTGTATACTTGTTTTGGTTTTTGGCTATAATTTTGGTGAAACTTACTTCGGTGCTATATCAGAGCCCTGCTACATGAGCGAGCCTATGGTGAACCAGAGGGAATTAAGAAGTGTGAACTCGTTCTGGCAGGTGTCATACTGTGCGCTGCAGGCATGGGAATTCTCCCACTCATATGGACTGAACCTGCGGACATGATAGGAAAATTGGGATATGGAATTAAATCTCAGAGTTGGAACAGTAGCATGGCTTGACGATTTATTTTTTCACGAAAAAATGATATATTATCTCATCGATTCTGCTATGTGACCGAAAGAAATGTGTCTAAAAAAAAAAATTGCCAGATTACAACAAATGTCCGAGTGCGCAGGCTTGCCGAGGTTTCCCGCCAAATTTCCTAACCACATTCAGATTCAACCTCCAACATCGTAAGTTCATCTTGATTTCCCTATTTCGTCAAATCAACTCATTGATATAATTTTTGTTATCATCTGCAGGAATTTGAATGACCATATCAACAAACAATGTATTCAGTTCATCGTCAGTTCGCTGATAGTGTTACGACTCTGAGGCTTTGGGACATGAGCTGCGACTAGTCATCTAATTATGAACGGGGCCAAGCAATTTGTAGCAATGGACGATATAATTCGATATATATTGACATCTTTCACTGCAAAATCGGCGGCAGGTAGGTTAACCGATCCCTCAATTTTCGATATTTGCCGCTTCGATATGTCGTCCATCGCTACCAACATTCATTAACATAATCCTCTGTCAACGATCATCTTACTTGGGCAATATGTCGCTACCTTGGCGCATTAATGAACCAATGGTGAACCACAGACAGTTGATTAACTTGAACCGATTTTCAATGTGTGGACAATTTACCCCGCATCTTCGGGGATAATACCACTCGTAGGGTGTGAATCTGAATGGAATATGCTTATGTTGGTAGGAGCCAATCTCCTATTGTAATCTGATCAATTAAGGGGGCATTTTGGGGGTGGAAAATACTCACCTAGCTAGGATAAAAAGGAGTATGGAGACGCCGAGATAAGCGGTTACCATGTAGATCCAAACATCCAAGCTCAATGGACTGAGAAATGAGAAGAGATTTGGGGGCTTCTTGATAGGCTTTCTGTATAATATGCTTATTCCTGAAACGTAGGAGCAATTCATTTTTGTTAGTATCTTTTACAGAGAAGCTGATTAGTACAGTGGACGCTCCCTAGTTCGGACTATATAGCTGGTACGGCTTAATATAGTGTAACACGCGAAAGCATTTCGGATTTCAACCCGAACTCCCCCCACCACCTCTAGCGCATGCGCATAGCAACTTCCGTACGTCGGGAAATGTAATGCGCATGCGTCGGCGGTGGTGGAGAGACTTCGACTCGAAAACCGAAGTCGGCGCTTTCGACCTGGCCAGAAAATTGCAATTCTTCGAGTTATTCCACTCTACCATAGAAGAATTGATGTAAATATTACCGAGATTCATGAAGGGCATTGTAAAATCAACAGCCTGTTCACGATCATACGTAATAGTGAGATCGGCAATGGCAAGGTCAGCCCTTTGGTCCAAAAGCTCCTTGATCATTCCGTCCCACTCTTTAGTTTCCTTATTGTAAGACCCGTATTTCTTATCCGGCACAAGCCGAAATGTGTAGTTGAAGCCCAGTATCTTGGAGATCTCGTGGATAAGATCTATACTGTATCCTTCGTATTGTGCATTTCCTTGTAGTTTTTCGCTTGAGTCCTTCAGCATGCAATATGGAGCACTCTGGGCAGAGAGAGGATCATCATTTAGTATGAAATATCGGTATTTGTGCATAGGTTCTATCTAAACCAACACGCTGCAGAATTGAGATCACACCATCTGCAGGTGTTGCTTCCATAAGCAACCATACTACCTAATACACCTTGCTATTCCTAAAGGTTACGAGTCTCACCAGAATAGTTGTCACGACAAATGTCTTGTTCTGCAGACTCTCCACAATCTGAGTGTAAACATCACCAAAGGTACGCGTGAAGTTGACTCCTTCTGTGCTATTCCATGTTCCAATTTTCTTCAAACCTTCCTTGCTATTCAGCTCGATGATATCCAGCATGAAATCCGATCGAAAGCCTTGATGATCGAATTTGATGAGTCCGGTCAGACCCGTTATTTCCACCTGGAGGTTAGGTTTAGTGTTAGTGCGAATATTCTGCTTGAATTGGGTTGTATGGAATCAGCGGATGGGGAGCTATGATGTTGGGCTGGCAGTTTTGATTAGCATTGACGAAACTTACATTCTTCATGTAGTTAATCAAGGAATATCCGTGAGACCATGTGTCTGCAGAATCACATGACAGCTGTTTAATGTCAATTTGCTGTGAATCATCCAGAACGTGGAGGGCTTTGGCGAACAGATGGACAGCATCGTACATGAGGGCTACTTCAGTCTGAAATGAAGTTGATTTAGCTGTTTGATTTCAACGAACAATGTTCATGGAATGGGTTTGGAAGACCTACCTTCAGAGCAGTTATGTTATTCTGCAACCAATGGCGGAGAGGAATGCATGAAAAGAAGAATGAATGGTATCGATGGAGAATGTCTAAAAGTTAGTATGGGTATGGAGTTTTTCCCGATGCTTCCTGCTCTTGCTGCTGACCTTGCCCGGAGCTGAATCAGCTTGGAGATACGACCGGAATCCAATTCTGAAGTGAATTGCTTCGTTTCCGAGTTGATCCAACCCGGAAGCACGTTGCAAGCCAGCAGCAAGCTTGAATCATTCCTTGTTCGACCTGATTCAACTTGGAGACCGGGATCAGGTGCATTGTGAGATGAACCAAGCCGGTGGACCACTCGACCGGCCGTTAACCCGGAATCAAGTTAGTCGGTGGTTCCGTGAATCATCTTCATTATCAGATCTGACTTCATCGGATCGAATCGAATCGAATCGGTTCGGATCGAATCGGTTCGGATCGAATCGGTTCGGATCGAATCGGTTCGGATCGAATCGGTTCGGATCGAATCGGTTCGGATCGAATCGGTTCGGATCGAATCGGTTCGGATCGAATCGGTTCGGATCGAATCGGTTCGGATCGAATCGGTTCGGATCGAATCGGTTCGGATCGAATCGGATCAGATCGAATCGAATCGAATCGAATCGAATCGAATCGAATCGAATCGGATCGGATCGAATCGGATCGGATTCAATCTGACTTGGTTCAACTCGGAGGGAGGTGCTGCACCACTTCGCTGGTGCAGCATGGGGCTAATCCGCTTTCTTTTCAGGCTTTACACTGTTGGTCCTGCTCTTTCTGGTGTTCACTCTGTTTTCAATGACAACTTATAGGCAAAACTTTGAGGGAGAGCAAGAATCATACTTCCGCCGGAAGTGTCTGACTGCTTGTTGGGTTTTAGACCTTCACCAGTTGTAAGGTATAGGAGGCAATCAGAACCTCATTTCCTACTTCGAAAGCTTTGACTTACCTTATTAAGTCCTTGTCCTAATTGAAGATGACGACCGTATCTCTGTTCGCCGTAGATCCACTCTTGCACGGTATTCTGTATATCCGATCTTTCTGGATCCAGTAATCGGAAAGCAGTGATGTTCGTTCCCCCATATTTGAATTCTTCGAGGTCAACGCTGTGTAGGTCCTGGCATGAAACAACAAGTGTTCAAGGATCAACATTTGCGCTCGATATTGATCTTTTAGCCAGTTGAGATAAAGTACTTACTAATGACGTGATAAGATAACTATGATAGTCGCTCATCATTCCGATTTGTTGAGCTTGTTTTAAAACTTCATGAATCCTATCTGTGGAACAGTCGAGGACGATATGTGATTCTGCTGAATTTTTTATCTGCTTCAGTAGTGGCCTAGAATTATGAAAAAAAAATGGATCGGTTTGTCCCATGCGACGCTATATGCTAGTATGACATAATCTGTCCACATGTTCTTAGCAAAGAACCTACCATGACGTGATTTTCCAATTGGGATTACTTTGACTTGATCATGTCGAGATCTAGAGAAACATTTAGCTACTTACCGATAATCGTCACCCTCGGTTAGCTGTCGAACTGCGATAGGAAAATCGCTAGGCCCGTGAGCTTTTAAAAGCTCTTGTAGTCTGACTAAACCTTCGTTGTTCTCGTAGATTATAGTGAAGCTCTTCCAGCCCCAGGCTTTCACCAAATCCACGTAAGCCTGGAATTGAGGAAGTGCCATAATCTGTATTTTGCCATGAAAATCGAGCTGGAAAACTATGGAGTATGTATCGGTAAGGTGATGAAGCGATTTCATCAGGGCATTGAACACATGCACGGTTCGGATCGTTATTAGCATGCAATTGATCGGTAAGTGATCGGTAGTGAATTTGGGACAGTAGATTTGGCGATCGGCTAAGGATATAAGAGCGATCTAATACCGATCAACTAAGGATTAACAAACGATCCAATACCGATCAACTAGCAATGCCAAATCGTTCATCCCGGCACTTAAGAGCGATCGACTTGGGATTTAAGAGCAGTTAGCCGGTCATCCAAGATCGGTCGACAACCGATCCATATCAATCGATTAAGAGCCCGATAGTGAACCACTATGGATCCAGAAGCTATCGATTTCCCATCCGATCTCCATCAAGTGCCCAATACCGATCGACCATGGATCCAAAAGCCATTAGCTACCGATCCAATAAGTGATCGGTTAGGAATTTTAAAGGATTGAGTAAGGATCCAAGAGCGATTCACTACCGATCGAACCGAGGATCGGCAGCCAAGAAACAACTGCCGATCCACGATAGATCCAATAGCAACCTACTTACTAACATTTCAAGCACACAAACAAAGTTTGAAGGAACTTAACGTGTACCTTTGACAATATTGTGGGATGTGGGTACAGGTTGACGAGGCAACTCTCTCGTCTGACCCGATAATCCCAGCGCGTTTCTAAATGTGGAATTTCCATGGTATCACATATACTCTGGACGTGGGATGCGGTATGGGCGCTTTGTGGCCCGAAAATCGCTGCAACTCCGGTGTTCAGCAAGTAGCAAACTGAAACAATATTGGAGAACTGAAAAATCACGACGGACCGATTTCAATTCACAACATTGAGAGATCAACAAAATGTTGAAACAAATTTTTTGCACACAATTTTCGCTTTTGAATTTTTAACATTTTGAAATCGTTCGATTTTTTGAGGTTTCTCTATTTTTTTTTCTTTCGAATTGAGATTTTTTTAGTGTCAACATTGTTTGAAATTTTAAGAATGTAGAAAATTTTCCAAATGACCCAGGTCTTACCCCGTTTGGAAGCGTGGAAGCTATCTTGAGGTGATATCGTCTCATTCTGAGCACTCAGTCGCGATCGAGGCAAAATATCTCGATTGCCATTAATTTTCTCAACGGCATAACGGAAGGCAACAGCTTGCTTGTCGTCCATTGGATGAAAAAGACCGCCTAAAAGTTGCAGGACCAATTATGATATATAAAAAAAATAGTAAATCGTTTCCAAGATGAAAGAAAAAAGATTACCCTCCAGCATCCCCTACTCACCAATTCTGATGATCTCGGGAAGCGCGTGTGTATTCGTAACAGCGAGTAAGAGCAGGATCTTCCTAGCAGCGCACATTTTGCCGCTCAAAATGCTCAGAAGGGAAAGAAAAAAAAAATCACCCAAGTATGAACCAATTCCTCCGAACAATCCCACAATAACCAGTTTCCGTGGTCCAGCACGAAAATCTCTCTTCACGCGTTGGAGATGAGCTCTCACTTTCCGCGCAAAAATTCCGTTCCATCTTCAGCTCCGCCCGGGCGCAACATTTCCCATAATCGTTCACAAATATCTCACTTTATGATACTCCTTATGGGCTCCAGACATACTTAAGTCAATCAGAATTGATTAATACCTCCGCGACGATCAATCCGCCGATTTTGCCCAGGAATCGTCGACTGGACCACTCGTGACTGCTCTCGATTCGACGCAATAACTCGACACCACCCTCACTCAGCATCCCCCTCCCGCCACCCTCCGCGTCCCACCCCCTCTCCCAACCCTCATCCTCACTACTATATTGATCTTGGGAGGGAACCCGTTTTCTAGTTGCTCCTACTGCATTTTATTACGATGCTATGTGCTATACTGCAAATGGAGAACAATGCTTCTCGCACGATTGTTGTAGGTACCCTGGGAATCGGGGGGGTGTGGGCTAATGCAGTATTAATGTAGTTCCGCAGATCGTATTAGTCGAGATGGCTTTATAAGATCACGTTTTCGACATTTCGAGGGTACGAATATAACTACCGATCTCCTCTGTAGAAATTGGAATGGGTGATTATAAGTTTTTAACCGATTTTTCACATAAATCGGTATTCCATGAAACCGGTTTTTCAGCAGATCGGTATGTTTGGAGGCATTCCAACCCGTCCGGATCATTTTTAACCATGTATATATGTATCTCTCTCTGTATGTGTGTGTGTGTGTGTTGATCTGATTAGACTTTGATGAAGATCGGTTCGGCAGTTTTCCGTTATTAACAATCTCAGTTATTTACAACGCTCTGTTATGAAAGCTCTTAGCGATGGGAAGAAGTAGCTATAATGCATATTCTTCGCATTTTTCAAAATAGAAATTTCATGAAGCGTTACTTTTTTTCTAACCTTCATGAGTGAGAATTTACGGTGGTCGCAATGCCAGTGGTACCCAGTATCATCCCCTTCTTCTGGTTGTTGTCACGGCGTTTTATTGCGGTGCTGTACTGTAAACGGAGAACAATGCTTCTCGCATGATTGTTGTCGGTATCCTGGGAATCGGGGCTCGGGGCTAATGCAGTATTAATGTATAGCCGCAAATCGTATTAGTCGAGATGGCCGAGATGATCTATAAGATAACGTTTTGGGTATTTGGAGGGTATTGCTGCTAAAGTCCGCGGTGAGGAATTTGAATGAGTAATTACATTTTTTCAAACCGATTTTTCAAAATAATTTCTCAAACCGATTTTTCAACCCGATTTTTTAAGCCGATTTTTCAAACCGATTTTTCAATCTGATTTTCCAAACCGATTTTTCAAACCAATTTGCCAAACCGATTTTCCAACCCGATTTGTCAAACCGATTTTTCATAAAAATCGGCCTTTCATTAGAATGGATTTTGCAGATATTGTAGATTTTATCTACCTAAATGATGTTACTACCAACCATCCGATTACAAGGATGAGAGAGAGAGAGTTCTTTTCCAAATTACCGTCCCTTTATTTATTCTATTATATTACAAAATGGCTATTCATATGATCGATATCATCCTCAAATCGACCAGTTCCATCGTACGACGCACTCACTCAATCCTCTGATAATGGATGCTGCGAAGTGGTCCATTGAAGCTTCAAAGAGCATCGAGTGAAACCGAAACTCGAAAGCCCGTCGATGGTCCATTTGGGACGTCCGACCGATCGACAATCGACCCAGAAAATGTTGGAATACCACCGACGATCATTCGCACCATCGACTACGCCTCCAGACAAGGTTGAGTGAGTGCAGCGCTCGAAACTCCCTCGAGTGTCCATCAACCTAGTATCCAGTGATCCGCCAGGGAACTCCTTGCTCATTCATTATCTTCATGTGAAGTTGCGATAATGGAAGGCATGATATTGTATGGAGGTGTGCTTCGAGTACTAGCCCCACCCGTCGAGTGAGATGCCTTCCTGCACCGAACCGGCTTAACGCTTCCTTTGAACTTCATGATGAACTTGAGTTCCTCCTTCAGCTCGTCCTTGAACGGGACCTTCTCCTTCAGCGATGTGAATAAGACATCATATAACATCTCAAGGACGGATAGAACGAAGGATAGAGCGATGCCCACTACGAGGACCAGGAAGACACCACCAACGTTATCGAGAGTGAGTTCGGCGGGTTGGCCGGAACCTGTATCATCCTGCCGAATAAAATATTCATTAATTTCAGGGGGTTCAGGATGAGGACAATTGTCCTCTAGATGATCTCCAACACTACAGCTAAATTCAAGAGCCTAGAATCTAAACGTCAGCTGATAAAACTGCCGATACGTTTTGCTACACATGATACCTCAATAGCGCGACTAGATTTTACTCACAGTGCATTTCCCTCCACCTCGTTTCTCCTTCCACCATTTATCCTTGAGCTGCGTCAACAATCCGCTCTCTTGCATCTGCAGTACAGCTGTGTTCAGCTTATCACGATGGGGAAATCCTGCAATACCATATATAAATACAAGCAATTTTTTTCTCTTCCGTATATGTGAGGAAGCATTAGAGATCTGTGTGCTAGGTCACCTTTCCGCATGGCTATGCCATAACCTTTGGTGTCCAAGGGATCTCCAATCTGGCTGAGATTGCACTCGCGTTGGGAAATATAGGCGATGGAACTAGACTCCATGAGAAAAGCATAACCACCATCTTCCTTCAAAACGCGGGCGCTTCCTGCGTCGTTACTCTCCGGCATCACATCCTTAGCGTTGTCCTCCATGTATTGATACATCTTTGCATATGTCGAATGATTCGAACCCTTTGATCACAACAGACCAATATTATATTCTGATAATATACTAATAGCGTTTACCGATAGCTATGGCCAGTTTAAGCACCGACTAGTTGAGTCTGAACATGGATGGGTGCCCGTTGGCCCTACCTTCACAGGTATCTGAATACCCTGGCGAGAAAAAGTTGTTGAGATTTGGGAATGTGTACCTTGAAAAATTGAAATGTGGCTCCACCCTTTTTCGCTCCATACTTGATGGCGCCATTGAGATTTGCCAGATCTTCTGCAGATTTGATCGGTCTTACGCTAGTTTCGACGACAAGGAAAGCGGCGAGATTTGCCGTGTAGGAATTGGCGATGATTAGCGAGAAGAACCACCATGCGAGGGCTACCATTCTTGTTGATGTGCCGCTGTGGATAACGACGACATTTGAAGTGACATTGAACCATTTGAATTGACAAATAGAAAGAGAAAGCATGGATGCTTACATGGGCGCTATTTCCGAACCTTGCTGCATAATACTTCCAATGGTGAACCAGAGTGCATTTTTTAGGGTGAATTGGTTCTCCAATTCAGTTGGTTCCTCGATGCAGGGATACGGATTGTTCCATTCTGCTGGACATATCCTTCCGAGGAGATAGAGTACCACAGAAGTCAAGATATAAGCGCCTATGAGGTACAACCATACTTCACCGGCCAATGGAGATAGAAATGAGAACAAACTGGGCGGCGCCTTTCTTGGTTTTATGTAGAGGATGCTGATACCTGTGAAACGTCATCCGTTTTAATTTACAAGTTCAATCACCGAACGCCAATAAGCTTCTGAGAACATTTTGGGCTGTCATCAGGAATATTCTTATGATTCATATAGGAGGGGTAGGTGAGGCATATATATAGATATATCCTGGGTTACTTCCTTTGATTTTTAGTTGATGCAGCGACTGATTCGTTTTCGTAATTTGGGTAATGCATTTTCCATTTCCGTGTAACAGTATTGCAGCACCGCAATTTTATGAATTGAAATAAAATATATTCCGATACTCGCTTTGCTATAGAGTGTTAATTATTTTAATGTATTGAACGTTTGCCAAAATTTTGAAAATAAGATGATTTTATGACTCACCGAGATGCAGGAATGGCATGGTGAAGTCTACGACTTTTTCACGGGCAGCTGTGATTGTGAGATCAGTGATAGCTAAGTCTGCTTCCTGTAATGCGTGAAAGTTCCATGTGAGTTATGGAGAATAATTGTTTGAACAAAATTTTTTGTTTGTCCCGTCAAGATTGTCAATTTTTCGGAGCCCTTGGAATGTTTTAAATTGGAGTAAATATGGTTTATTGATTATTATAGGCGCCGCATCGTGCGCCACAGGTTGCATGTCGCGCGTCGGCCGCTTCATGTCGCGCGTCGCGCGTTGAATGTCGCGCCTTAGGCTTTCGGAGTCGTGCGTCGCACGTTGAAGGTCGCGCGTCAACTTTGCATGTCGCGCGCCAGCCGCTTCATGTCGTGCGTCAACGTTGCATGTCGCGCGTGAGGCGTTTCATGTCGCGCGTCACACCCGTCTAACTGTTATCCGTTTTAAATAATCATACTCGCGCTTTATTAGTACTTACACCACGCATTATTTTTCCCAACATTCCACTCCATCTTCCGTTAGCGTCCGGAACTCCAGTGTCTTTATCCACTTGCTCAACAAATGTGTAATTGAAGTGAAGTTGTTTACTGAGCTCGTGAATAATGTCTATAGCGAAACCTTCGTAGCGGTCATTTCCCGTTCTCATTGTTGCCGACTCTTTCAGCATGTTGTAAGGGTCCAACTAAAATTTCAAGGATGTCATAAAAGCACATCCTTCGGGATCTTGTAAGTGATAATTTTCCCGCGTTTTTTTGGCTCATAAATGTTAATTTTTTTAGTTTTTGTATTTTTTTCCGGGAAAGTTTGCTATAATATGGATGTTTCATTTATTATTCAAGCACTGATTTTACATCTCATATTTAAACGTAAAATCCTATGAGATTAACTAAAAACTCGGAATTTTACCAAAGATATGAGAACTGTGAATGTCCTGTTGGACAAATCCTCTTCACCTGCATTCAATTTGTCGTGCAATTCCGGTTTCCATTCAATTCCATTTGTACTGTTCCATGTACCAATGGAATACAGTCCCCTTTCATTCAACTTTACGATATCTATTTGGAAATCACTGCGAAAGCCACTGGTATGGAATTTTATGAGACCCGTCAGACCCTTCATTTCGATCTGAAAAAAATTGTGATTGTCAAGCATTTCCGGGTTTTAAATTTTCATGTAGGATTTGACAAAAAAATTGGAGGGAAATGAGAAAATAAAAGAACTCAAGTCTAAAGAACTAAATTCCAAAAATTTCAAAAATCTCAAAACTCTCAAAATTTGAAAAAATTTAAAAAATTTGAAAAATTTGAAAAATTTGAAAAATTTGAAAAATTTGAAAAAATTTGAAAAAAATTGAAAAATTTGAAAAATTTGAAAAAATTGAAAAATTTGAAACGTTTGAAAAATTTAAAAAAATTGAAAAATTTCATAAATTTTAAAAATTCCAAAAATTCCAAAAATTTCAAGAATTCCAAAAATTTGCAAAATCCACCTAACTAAAATGGATTTTCTAAAGATTTGTAAAAACGTACAGAACGCATGAAATTACTCAACGTGGTACCAGAATCCCAATTATCGACCCCATCGCATCTGAGTGCCCGAACGCGTCCGTCCGCTGCATCTTCAAACTGTTTGAAAGCTCTCGCGAATAATTGCACTGCGTCATAGACTAAAGCTGCGTGTAGTGGCATTTTGGACAGATGTTCAAGCCTTATTTCATACAGAACTTCGTTGAAGACTCGCTGGGACTCGCCATCGTCCGGGTCCACAAGACGGATACCCGTGACGTTTGCCCCCGAATATTGGAAGGGTTCCAAATCCAAAACTTGGAGATCCTGAATCATTAAAAAAAAAATTGTTTTTCCTCCCCAATTTTTTTCCCCTCCTAAATTTAAAAATTGCACAAGACCTGAACCTACCAGCGAGCTGACGAGTATTTTATGGTTGTCCGAAAATAATCCAACTTGTAATGACTGCGTGAGGACATCCTCAAGGATCTCGAACGAGCAATCAATCACAATATTCAACTCCCCCGAGTTCTTGATTTTTTTAAGAATTTGCCGGTAGTTAGGCCCGTCCTCCAAGTGGCGAAGAGTCACGGGGTATCCCTTAGAGTCCCACCTCTCCAACAATTTATTCATTCTAATCAGTCCCTCGGTGCTATCGTAAATTATCGTAAAAGACTTCCATTTGAATTCGGTGATGAGATCTGGAAATATCTGCAAAATTTTGACAGAGAATTCAACAGTGAGTATCTCGAAACGAGAGAAAGATAGCGGCATAGTTATACAGACCTTTTTTCTAGAGCAAAACGAGACCTACAAAATTGGTATCGAAGTCCATTTCGATATCTCGCTTAGTTTTCGAGATATCGAGCAAAAACTGAGGTATTACCTGTGATAGAGTGCTGGCATGTGGGTACAAGTTGACTGCCGTCATCCTGAGGGAATCAGCATCCCATCTTGTTATGATATTCGGTATATCCATTGTGTCACACATACTTTGAACGTGAGCCGACGTGCGCTTGTCATGGGGCCCGATGATAGCTGCGGTTGGGCGGTTCACCAGCTCGCACACTAAATTTCCGTGAAATTTGCCAAAAAATTAGGGAAACTTCGGAACCAAAAGAGGTTTCATAGCCCTCAATATTCATACCTGCTTGTGTAATTTCGAATGTATCATCGCTAAATGGCGGTGTGTCCGCAACAAAAAATGCATTTGGTAGTTCATCAGTTAAATTGCGGCGCATTCGATTGACATCGTCTATAGAAATGGCAAAAGCTTTTCTACTGAGATCGTCTTCGGCAAAAAGTCCTCCTGAAATTAATTCTTGATAATATCTTCTAAGTTTTCCAAAAAAAAATCCATTAAAAAACGTTATTTTTTGAGCGATATATTGCGGCCGCTGACGTCACAGGGGCGAACGTAGTTTCAAGGTCAACCGCGCCGGGCGCGAGCGACTGTTTCTGGGAGGGCGCGAAATTCAAATTGTCGGGTGGAATAGTACATGTAGATTATATTATTTTGGCTCGATCAAAACAATATGCCCCAGGCAAAAGGCTGGGTCCAGCACTGTGACGTCACGAGCGGGTTTGGGTCATTTTAAAATTGAAATTTTTGGAAACGAATTATCCATTAATAACACATTTTTTAAATTTGTTTTCTATGTAAATGCAGGTATTGGGATAATATTCTATGTAAGCAAAAAATTAATCAAGTTTTTCATAAAGCTTGAATTAAAATCTCCGCATTTTTTTTTATATCTGGCGATAGTTGTTACACAGCTATGGAATTATTGCTAAAATAATTTTAGAGACTCACCAATTTTGATCCTTTTTTGCGCTGCAAAAACCGCGGAAATGATTATAAATAATAATAGTTGAGTGAATCTCATGATCTCAGCTGATTTTTGGAATCATTCGGTTGCGTTGATTCACGCCGAATGCATGGAGACGCTAAGCGGCTGGCGGACGCGGCTCTCGATATATTTAGAAAAAGAAGTCACGTGAACATTTTCGCCCCATTTTCAGACCATTGACATAAATCCTGTACAGCTTGTGGTAATATATATAGATAGATAAATGATAAACAAATGGCACTGTGCTGCACAAGAAAACTTCTTGTTTTGTTGATGGATGCTCACCAATTGCTAGATTAAGTCATTTTGAAACAAAAAAATGCCAAATTTTTTTTTTCAATTTCGGCCAAATGAACATTGAGACCTCATGAGGAGGTCAACTGCAATTGTTCAAAATTAAATTTTGGGCTCCCCAGAGTTTCAGTTCCATGTATATCTATGTATATCAGTTATATATATCTGTGGATACGCTCCCCTCAGGCGAAAATTAAAACAATTTAGAACAGTAGGATTCATAATTTATTTGAAAAACATACAACAAATTTTAATTTTACAACCGCGTGCCATACACAACAACGAAAGGCACACAATTTTTACACATCATTTTTTCCCGTTATTATATTACATGAATTTACAAAATTAATGATTATTTATGGTACTTGATTTATAATCAGTGGTGCATATTGAATTGATGAATGTACAAAGCGGAGTTATAAAACGTGACAAAGTAATCACCATTCTCATCATTAATATGCTATAAAATCTTATTTAGAATGATTCAAGTAGGATGCTGCTTGATTCAAGTAGAATTGACTTTGATCCAAGTTAAATTTGAGTTGAGTCAAGTAACATTCGGCTTTGTTTGAAATAGGTATAGATTTTATTCCCGTGGGTTGTAATTTGAACCAATCCAGATTCAGCTTGATTCAAGTACGATTGAAATTGATTAATTTCAAGTAGGATTTAACACGAGTCAAGTGGCATTTGCCCTGATTCAAATGGGATCCTACTCGTTGCAATTAGAACCCAACTTGATTCAAGTAGGACTTGACTTGATTCAAGTAGGAATGGACTTTATTCAAGTAGTACTTGACTTGATTCAAGCAGGACGTGACTTGATTCAAGTAG
The DNA here is from genome assembly GCA_026005395.1 of Asobara japonica. NCBI lineage: Eukaryota > Metazoa > Arthropoda > Insecta > Hymenoptera > Braconidae > Asobara > Asobara japonica. The sequence goes on along the minus strand of BQMI01000352.1, from coordinate 2,700,418 downwards.
GACTGACTTGATTCAAGCAGGACTTGACTTGATTCAAGAATCACTTGACTTGATTCAAGAATCACTTGACTTGATTCAAGAATCACTTGACTTGATTCAAGTAGGGGTCGACTTGATTCAAGTAGGACTTGACTTGATTCAAGTAGGACTTGACTTGATTCAAGTAGGACTTGACTTGATTCAAGTAGGACTTGACTTGATTCAAGTCGGACTTGATTCAAGTAGTACTTCACGTGATTCAAGTAGGGTTTGACTCGATTCAAGTAGGATTCGACTTGACTCAAGTAGGAGTCTAAATTGAATTCAATGTTGAGTCAAATGGCTTTACGGAGAATTAAGTAGGTAGAATTTGTAGATTTGACTTTTCCCGGTACAAATAAAATCGGAGTTGGTTCAATTTGGTTTGATCTGCATCAATCAGTGTTATCTAAATTGATTCGAGTACAATTCAACTTGATTCAAGTATGTATAAAATATAGCAAACGTTTATTAATGTACAAATGGTTAAAATTTGGGGAATAATTTATGGGATTTGTTTCAATTCTGTACATTTTCATGATTATGGGATATCTCGTTTACGAGTGGTCCATTATTTCCAATTTACCAATTTTTTTTTTATTCCTTAAAGGGCAATAGTTATTTGAAAATTTTTAAATGTTTAATTACAACACGAGTTCATTCTTACATTTACAGTTTTAGCAATTGTTTTGGCAATTGTGCGATTATCTCGAGACCGAAAGATTTTATGTCAAACAGTGAAAAATCACTTTTTGCTTACGAAATTTTGGAGAAAAAAAATTACTCTGAATGAGGTAATTCAGAGTCCTTCATTATCGACATAATTAGGTATTCATAAAAATACCAAAATCCTCCAACATTACGAATTAATTATTCGTGAATTTACTATGCACTCAAATTGGCAATAAATGTCATTTTGGAAGAGCATGATCACATTATTTTGACATCAGCTCTACTACTTAAGGATGCAAGGAAAATTGAGTCCATAAATTTTGCACAGGCAACATTTCAAAAAAAAAATATTTAATTTTGTTTTTAATTTTACTAATCTTGGAAGTTTAACCGTTTTCATATTCCAAATATTGTTAATGATTTGTTCTTTTTCAAGCCAAAAATAAAAATTATCAAATAGGGTTCAACTTCATTTTAGTGGATTTAATAACTCTACGTTCAGTGGGATCCAATATCAAGTAGGACTCTACATAAAGTCTGACTCTACTTCAAGCCGGGCTCTACTTACAGTAGTACTCTACTTCAAGTAGTACTCTACTTCAAGTAGGACTCTACTTCAAGTCTGACTCTACTTAAAGTCTGGCTCTACTTCAAATAGGACCTTACTTCAAGTAGGACTCTACTTCGAGTAGGATGTAATTTCAAGTAGGCCTCTACTTCAAGTGGAACTCACTTTTTAATAAGATGCAACTTCAAGCAGTACTTGAATTAAATTTCAAACCCTAGTGGATTTGAGTATCACAGAGGTTAATAAATTAATCGTTACATCCCTGAGTAGAATGACCTAGTGATGCATTGCCATGATAATTGAGATACAAAGTACTAAAAATAGAATTGAATTTAGTTGGATACTAGTGGCCCTGCCACATCTGTCCTTAATTTCACTTTCTCGAGGATGACTTCTGATGCAGGAACTTGGACGCCGCCTTTTCAATCCATCACCCGCTTTTTGACAGGCCAATGAAGCATTTGGGTAAATTATCTCCTCGGGAATGACTGACAGTTTATAGCCATCTGTTCCAGGACAGTTTATGTAGACAACAACCAGAAGCATGTTGCTGAAATCTACTGGCTGTACCACATAGGGCCGCTCGCACCTGTAAATCATTTTTTCTTTCAGTTACTTCCAACTTGAAAGTGAAATTCTCTTTCGGCAATTAATTAATGATGATTGATTAAATTAATTAAATCAGAATTAATTGACGGGATATTTGGGCGGCAACTGTGATACTTCGATCGCCTATAAAGGTACATATAGTCGGGACGGTAGGAAGCTTCGGCTTTTCGACCGACCACTCCCGACCGCTGGCGCATGCGCATTGCCTTCTGCGCTAGAGGTGTGGGGGAGTGGGGGGTAGTCCGAATGGCGGCGCGCATGATGCATGTGAAGTTTTCGCGTACCCTTGAGAAGAGTCGAAGTCAATGTCGTACACTCGAGAAGAAGAGTTCCGTAAGAGGTAGAGATCGATCTCCTGGTCGCATGGAGTCGGTTTCGTCCGATTTATGATCACTCGGGGGTCGAAGAGCGGTGGCCTGCTACCCTCGCCGGCTTTGTCGTTGCCTTGCACGGAGTCCTCCGGTTCCTCCTCCTCGGCGAATACATAGTCCGAGTTCCAAAGGCCGAACTTTGCCCAAGTGTACACCGTCTGGAATCATAGGAAGGGGTTTTCGGTAGGAGTCATACTGTTTGAAACATTGGAAAGCTTCAGATCCTGTAGCTTTTAGCAGACTTGCAGAAGCTTTAAACTTGCAGAATCTTGAAGCATGGAGAACCTCAAGCCAAGGAACACTCACCTGAGCCAATAGCCAGGAAAGGCTCTTCTTGAAAGCAACCCACGGTGTAAGAAGGACACTCCCATCATTAGCAGTCTGGCGGTGCATGAAACAGACCGCCTGATAATCGAAAATGGTGATCTTCTCGTAAATCCCCTCGCTCACCATATTCATCAGAATTGGACCGCGGACTTCTCCGAAAAATTTCCCAGCGTCCGCCTCGTCCGATGATGCAAGGATGTATGCATTGTTATCGATTAGGTAACACGCGAGAGATGAGTCATTGCAATGGTGGTTGCAGTTCGGAGCTCCTTCACAATTGAACGTTGTGTTTTGGAAGAGATTCTGAAGAGCAGTTTGCTTGAATTGAAAGCCGACGACAGCTGCTGCAGCTTTGCCCTTGCCGTTACCACCTGGAAAGGATTCAATTGTTAACTTCACGATGGCACCATTTTCAAAGCCACATCTCAGAATCATTTTGGCCACATCATTTACCAGTGAATATGGCACGACTAGCTGTCACCAGGGTTGTATTATCAGCGATTTCATCCGACGGAATGGAGAAGACAAAACTATCGGGCTGCACGTAGTGTTGTTCAACGGCTCGTTTATACCACATTTCGTCGATGGCTCGGGAATAAATTCTGCTGAAATGCTCGTCCGGCATGTCCAGTGGATCATCCTGCATGAAGTCCTGCCATCGCGTGAGCCCGCTATGGGTGGCCATAAAAGCAAGCGCTAACTCGAAACGATGGTGTAATTCTTTCCTAGGAAAGAGAAAATAATCGAGTCAATTGGGACTGCTATTCATCAATGGTGGCGCTCGTGACGCTATGATAAGATGGTGAATTTCGGGTTTTTTAGGTTACTTTGAGCGGGCGCAAGAGCAGGAGGAATTGTATAGGATTCTCAGCGGATATCTATGGATACACGATGGAGAGGTAGCACCTTGTCTCCTGGAAGGTGCATAGAAATCCTTTCCAGTAGGACATATCGTGGAACAAAATCGGTAGAAAAAGGCCAACTTCTCCATGGTGTTTCTATAGGAAAGTCAGATATCCTACGCAGCTAGCCAAGCGGACTACACTTCCGGTCTGTACAGAGAAATGGCGTCAATTGCCTAATGAACGACTGATTTTGAGGAGCCAGTTGTTGGTTTTGCTGATCAGTGTTAGCGACACTGTCCACTTCCGGGTTACGATCTCCATTGATGGAGATTCGAATTTGCCGAATGAATTACGGCGATTCCTGACTTCAATTACGGTCCGGATTTGTTGGCTTAATCACAGCCGGCTCTGTGGCGGCCATCTTAGATTACAAGTTAGTGCATCTGTTTGAATAACAGATGGCGCCACCGGACTCAAGGTGCGTCCACAACGTCCGTTCCTAGGAACTTCACGACCAAAAACTGGCCCTGAATTGAACGCGGTGAAAAACCCGAGATCCGCCATGTTTTTAGTTGCGCACGGGCCCACCAGATCTTGCATTTTCTTTTGTAGCGCTTCAATAATCAGGTTTTAGGAGGTTAATTCGCTCAGAGCGCTCGTTAAAGTGTGAAGCCTCGCCACGATTCCTTGAATTTCAATAAGATCGATGTGATTTTCTGGAAAAACAAAATGGCCGCAACCGGAAGTGGTGCTGAAGACATGGAAACGCTTGGTCCTATAATCTACATTTTGTCGAATAATTTTTTAATTTAGTTGACAAGGAGAAAAGTATAACTCCTTGTAAAAAAAATGCAACAATTTTTTTTATGAACAGAAAAATAAATAAGTTAAAGAACTTTTGTGGAAAAACAAACAATTTGGCCCAAGCACATGTTTTTAGCACCCTTATGATGAACTTCTCTCATGATTGATTTGTAAAAGCCACTTTATCATAAACAAAATTAGGAAGGTGATAAATGTGAAAGAAAAATGAAAAAGGTATAAATTTTTTGTCTAAATAAGAAATTAATGTGCGATGTGAAGGCGTTACCTGGGCAGGCGATTCATCAGCCTAGCTAAAGGTCTGCATGGCGTCAAAGTGGTAAATATTAGTAATAAGGAGACAGGTGTGTATTTTACTAGTAAAAAAGAAATTGCACAGTGGGTGGTTAATGCAGTGCAATAATTCCGTATCCGAATGAATTATCGATTATTGTTATTTCTACGGTGACGTCTAATTTCTAATTTTGAGTGAGTGGAGCAGGCAAATCCATTATTTTGTGTGATTTTAACAATTAAAATTGTTTTTAGACCGAATTTTGAAGTTTTCCCGCCCTTTTTTTCTCACCCTTTCTCCTCGCGAGTCGTGTTGATGCTTGCGAACCATCCGGTTACCTTTGCATCATGCACGAGACTCTGGAATAATAGACGATCGCAGTAAAACGAGTCTTTTCCGGAGGATGAGCTTGCTGGAAGCAAACAGTAGTATTCATTGTACAATAACATAAACAAAAAATTGATACCAAAAGAGTTCAAAATTTTTGATACAGTGGTTCTTTCGAAACTCCCACCGCCAGCGAGCAGAGGGGAAAGCGTCCCCACTACCCGTGACGTTGGGCATAGCGCGTGAGGGGTAAGGCCGTTTCGCTTCACGCCGTCGCGCGTGGGCTCATGGGCCATGTAGTATAAACGTTTTGGAGAGGGGAGGGCTCGGTGAAGCGTGCACGGTTCCCCCTCGAGCCATTATATTATCTCTCTCTTTCTGTGGACACGCCTACTGCGAGCGTGGAAGGGGTACTCTGTAACTCTGCGTACGCGAAAATCTCAGCCCACGAACTGGGGAGTTTGGGAAGTGCAATGTATTTTCAAGGTTTAGAAAACTATTTAAATTTTTTACACTTGGACACTTTCCGAATGATTGAACGTTTCATAATTTTGGAGGTTTTTCATTTCATTTTTTAGTCTTTTATAGTTTTGTCAGTTTTTTAAAGTTTGAAATTTTTAGATGCTTCTGATATTTATAAAAATTGAAATATTCGTTGCAAAATTTATTTCTACTCACAATGAGATCCACTGCTTCCCGGATTAGTGACAGAAAACTCGGGTGGCTGGAATGGCAATTTTTTATCACTCCAAAACCAGCCAGGCAGACGGGTGCGCTCCAAAAAGTGCAAAAACAATTTTTCTGGGGATTCGAATCTGTGTTCGTCCTTATAATGATATCTGAAATTTTTTATCATTGTATGAAAAAATGGAGGGGATTCAATTATGCAAAATCTTCATGAGGAATGCCGTGAAAATATTTGAGAGGATCAATTAAAAAAAAACTAAAAATTGAGAATGCATTTTTTTTTTAATTCTATTTTCTAATCTCAAAAAAATTAGGATTTTTTCGTTTTATTTTTAAAATTGTGACAATGTTAGAGTTCCAAAAAATGTGAAATTCAAAAACAAAATTATAATTATTATATTTGGATTTTCTTCAATTTTTCCGAAATTTTCAATAGCATTCCCAAAATTTCTTCCATTTTTAAAATGGTTGGAGTAAAATTTACAAATCCCAATAGATGCTCATTGAAAATTGAGTAACCCTGAATTTTACCTAATCAATCAAAGTCAATTGGTCAATTAAACTCACTTGCAATAGGTCCAATCAGGATGTACCCGCCAATTACCGTCCGCAAAGTAGTCTGTCGTATTTTTACCTATCCCAGATGAATTCCATAATTATTCAAACGGGGTATGATAAAAAAAAATTAACAATTATTATCGATAAAATGTACCATTAACATGTGACCTGTGGATCTCCTCAGTAGCATGTACACGATAATTATCGTGTCCGTGTAGTGGTAAACTCACAACAACTGTGAAAGGAGTTTTATCGATTCCCGTAAAATCGTACTTGCGCTTGACACGACCGACTCTTTTCTGTAATCCAAAAATTTGGCCAAATTATTACCAATATTTATAAATTTTATCGAAAAAAAAATATGTAAAAAAGTAATTTAATCTCATAAATAAAAACGGGCAATAAACAAAAAGTAGAAAATTTTTGTTTTGCAATTTTTTGATTAATTAATAATTTTTTGATTGTAAAAATAACTCACCATATCATCATAATGATATTTCGTATTGAGTATCACGCTACCGTTGGCTTGATTAATAACTTGTTCTCGAAACTGTAATTAAAGACAATTAATTGAAGTATTGAGACTAATTAGCGCTACTTTATGTGTGTATTAATTGACTTCCGGAAAATATTACCCCAAGTAAGGCCTCATCAAATTCACGCGGACCTCCGAGATCGAGAAGTTCCACTTCTGACATGTCTACGGCGTTGTATGAGGGTTTTAGAATGCCCTGGAACTGATTTGTAGTTATTTAATTAATTATTGGTAGCACATTGTTGTTATTTTGCAATGGACAAGATGTGCTTGAAGGTAAAATGAAAACTGCGCATGCACAAAACCTACTGCGCATGTGCAATACTCACTGCGCATACGCAATACCTGCGCTGTAACGTAAATAATAAGTAAGAGAAGAAACAATTATTGCTTTTACTTACGACGGGTCTCAGGTCAGGGTGAATCAGAATGTAGCCGTTATTGGTGACGATGAAGGCGTAGCCATTCACACCCAACTGTAAAAAAGTATTACGCACAAAATAGTAACAAATATTCCAAAAGAAATTAAAAAAAAATATGTTGAAGAAACTTTCCCATCACGGAAGTGTGATGAACAAATTTGGGGTGAATCTGAACGGTGTAAAGACTTTTTTTTAATGTGAGAAAACGCGAGGTGGTGGCCACACCGGGTTCCGCCATCTTTGGCTGAACGGAGGGGGAAACAAAATGGCGGCGTCAATGCCTCACCTCAAGATTTTAAACGACTGGAAAAATTATTTAGGCTCTTCGGATGACTTTTAACCGGTCACATTATTTTTTCGCGAGGTGAAAGTTTTTAATGTGAAATTTCTTTTAGTGCGGCATAATAAAATGAGCTTGTAAAAAAATTCAAAATTATTAGAAAAAGTGGCAAATTTTTACCTTATATGGTAACATGAGTTTTTGAATTTCCTGAATGGGCACGTCCGTCCCAGCCACACCCAAAAGATCCGCGATCCTTGTCTGAAATAAACCCACATCGATTAATAAAAATTTCGACATTAAATCCTCAAAAATCGAACTATTAAGCATAGCTACCTCGACTTATCAGACTTTAACTAGAAATTACGAATAAATTCACTAAATAATATATCAGCTAGCATCAAAATAAAGACGTAAATAATACCATAGGATCTTTAATGATCATTACTTTTTACAAATTTTAAAAACTAGTCAACTACGTTATCAATTTCAACGTTATCAGACGCTATGGCCTAGTCGTTTTAGCTATTCGAATTACAAAATTCCAAATCAAACGGAATTCTGAAAACGTGGCTAATTTAAAAAATGTGACTAATTTTGAACAAACTCAAAAGTTTTTTTTTTGATTTTGTAAATAGATTTTTTTCAAATTTGAGAATTAAAAAAAAATCAAAAAAATTTAAACACTAACGATTTCAAAAATCCCAAAAGTTAAAAAAAATTCCGATCTGAAGAGTTAAAAAAAAAATCTAAAATTGAACAATTTGAAAGTAAGAACAAAGTTCAGAAAACAAAGTTAAGAAAAAAAATTGGTCAAATTTGAGGAAATTTTTAAAAATAGAAAAGTTGAAAAATTGACAAAATTTTACATTTTCAAAAATTATGAAAAAGGAAGAAAAAAAATCAAATGCAATCGATCAAATCTCGATGTCTATCGCGCATAGATACTACCATACATTTTTCCATAGTTCTATTTCCTGTTCAAACTTTTCTCAAGCGGATAAAAACCTGAAAAATTGGATAGCTTATTATTCTGCGAGCCATGGATCAACAAAATTATTATTTATCGCTTAGCACAACTGCAAAGCACAATTTAGCGAAGCATAAATCAATATCTTCATACATCGATGCAATGAAAAATTAAAAAAAAGTCTTTCGAGGTATAGAATGAAGATTGGATTATTTTTCAGATTTTTTTAAGTCCTTTTGGTAAGAAAGAAAATGTCAACGTTAGGTATCCTCTTGCGATGATGTCATAATTAACAAACAAGTCTAAAAAAGTCTAATTTTACGAAGTGTCCTTGCGTTGTTGTTAATTCGTCTAAATCATAAATAAATGTTCTCATTTATGATATACCATTCCTTTTTTTTCTCTCGATAATCCAGCGGGCAGGACCTCAAGTTTCTACTGTTGTCCCAAGGGAGTTGATTGGTTAATAGGAAATTTGCATATTCAATTTTTTTTAAGAAAATAAAAGAAAAAATCGATCCAATCTACAGGTCTCGGTTGGGATAATTTCGGAAGAAATTTTGTACCGATTTGTTACCGATCATCGGCAACTTACCGATCATTGGCAACTTACCGATCATCGACAACTTACCGATCATCGGCAACTTACCGATCATCGACAACTTACCGATCATCAATGATTTGCCGATCGAGAGACTGTTCCGACGATTGACAAAATATTCCATAGATTGGCAATCACTTTCGTCAAGGTTACGATCTATCGCGTACCCCCGCCCTCCGCCCCATAAGTACGGTCATAGTGATTTTTTCGCGTACATATGTCTAAGAGTTTCACAGACAATTATCGATATATTATCGATTGTCCATAAGTTACCGATTACTGATGAATCGCCTACCGATAAATTACCGATCTCTGGTAAAATATTGATTATCGGTAACTTATAGATCGTCGATAATTTACCAATCGCCGGCAAATAAAATACGATTTATGCAAGTTTCCTATTATGCTCCTTAAGAAACCGCAATCCTACCTAGTACGAACTATCAGTAATGAAGTGGCAGAATTTTTAAATGAGTTTCAATAAATGGAACCAAATTTTCTATAGCTTCACTATTTACATTAAGCTTTCTCTCGTGAATTACCAAATATTATTGACGATTATTTTGCAAAGCGTTTCTGGTGAAAAAAACATTGATTTTACAGTCATGATTTGTTTTTGTGTATCTAAGGTATGGCAAATCATTTTTAGAAGGATTTAATATTCTCTCATCCCATGGAGATTCCCCTATTCACAGATAAAATCATTTTCCGTACCACCTTGTACTTTTCCTCGTTCGGGAATTGGTATTAGCCCTGTTCCGAACTTGGAAAAGTAAAAGTCACTACGGAAAAATGTTGTCCAGGCTGCCATTGTGGGGATTTTTTGCTCGCGCCATTGCCTGCTCTCGGCTTCGCCTCGAGCGCAAACTTTGCGCGAGCAAAAATCCCCAAAATGACAGCCTGGAAATATACTATTGTCACATAAATTTTACCACTCTATTATTGATCTATGAATTCTCGACGCACAAATATTATTTTCAATTCAAGAAATCGTTTCTATTTCAAGTTTTACCAAAGAAAATTCTTTCAATACTTTTTCTTCAATCAACAAAAAAATATGGAAATTAAAAAAAAGTATAGAAGAATCCCGAAATTGTAAATATTTCAAATTGTAAAAGTTTTTAAAAAAAACAGTCAACGAGAAAAAAAGTTGACGATTTTGCTGAAAAAAAATGTCCAGAATTTTTTTTATGTACTAGAAAAAAAACTTTTCTCATTGAAAATATAAACAATATTGATGAATCGAGGATTAAACGTTCATCCCACGTTCCAATAACTAAAAAAAAAATAGCAGACGTAGACCTAATGGAAGAAATAATGAGGAAACTGAGAGGAAAAAAAAAATTAATTAAATCTATGAAAGTCAATAATTGAGAATGGGTGTCAAGGGAGCTCTATGCACTGTAAAAATCATATCTGCGTTAATAATCTCATTTGTTTGTTTGTTAACACCGAACCTCTCGTGTCTGGGATACCCAATAGGCCTCCTTGATCAGCACTTGCTCAGTTATGTTCTGTGGACAAAGGTCAACTTACAAGGATGTAACGGATATTTTTGTAAAAAAATTATGTTGGTTTTAACTTTTAGATGCCGCGAAAATTTCTTATACGTACACCCACCCATCCACCCACCCACTCACCCATCCACCCACCGACATATACACACACCCACCCACCCATCCACCCACCCACCCATCCATCCATCCACCCACCGACATATACACACACCCACCCACCCATCCACCCATCCACCCACCGACATATACACACACCCACCCACCCATCCACCCACCGACATATACACACACCCACCCATCCATCCATCCACCCACCGACATTTACACACACCCACCCACCCACCCACAGCCATCCCCCCCCACACACACACACACACACACACACACACAGGGCTACTCACTGACAACCACACCCAGAGGGACACACACACACGCACGACGATGCTAGATGCTATCGAAAGTTTTAAAAAAAGTCTAGGATATGAAGGTTCAGACTGCAATGCATTGCAACTGAATCTAATACGATGGAAGATGGAAAAAAATTATCACCATGTTTTTTAATACTGTCGATTGAAATTAAATTAATTTTTTTCTGGTAGGAAAACTGGAAAATTTGAGGCGTCCATTACATCCTTATAAGACAAATAAAGATGACAAATTGTTGAGACTTTCATCCTCTATCTGGCTTCATTTCAACCCCTACACAGTTCTCAGGGGCTCTATTTATCGGTTCATAATCAAAGTGGAAAATCGAAATGATTACGCAATATTTTTTACGATTTTTATAACCATCGATACTTTTTTTGTTCGTGTACCGCAACAAGCCATTAAAAATCAATATCTTCGGAATATTCTGTCGTTATCATTTAAAAAACTATCCGAATGTATTTTTTCATCATCAGAATTTAATTTTTTTATAGAAAGAATCCGAAAAGTGGGGATAATTGAGATTTTATGAGCTATTAAAAGAGATTTTTTTTGTGAATTTTCGGATAAAATTTTGTTTATTAAATTAAAAATTGCTTGCAGTTAAAACCGAGAAATTTCGTTTTTCCACTCCAATACTGAATTAAAAACTTGATAACTTACCGCATTTTCTCTTCTATCATACACCGGCATACTGACTGACGTCATCAATTGATACTCTTGTAGATCATAGTGATGAGCTGAATATTTTCTTGGTTTGTGAACAAGTTTTCTGTCTCTTTGATAATTGGACGTGTACAGTCGTCTATTGCGCCTGAATTCAAGTACCCGCTCTCTTTGCTCCTCGCACTCTTTTTGCTCCCAGAGCCAATCGGCCATTTTTGGATCTGTTATGTCGGCATAGACAGGGGTCCAGATTGTCGGATGATCGTGCTTACCCAGGACTAGGGGTCGGGCCATCACAGGAACATAATTCAGTACCTACATATATATATATGTATATATATAATCATCTATAGTACATATCGGCAGCTGGTAATGTGGGTAACGTTGCTCAAATTCTACAGTCGATAAAGTAGAGTTTTGCATTCTACCCAAGTAGATAAGGTAGATTTTGACATTTATTGATGCTGATAAAGCAGATTTTGTCATTGGACACAAGTCGGTAATGTAGATTTTGATATGACATTCAAGTCGATAAAGTAGATTTTTAATTTCAATCGATAACGTAGATTTTGAGCCTGTTACCTACAGCCAAAACCTATTTTGAACTCAAAAATACTTAGAGTAGCCTTGATACGGGAGGACCTGTATGTAGATCCTATTATTGGACCTAGCAAATACTAAAAATAAATATTACCTGTTCGCGGACCTCCGCAAACGTTGATAGATGCACATAATAGCCTCTATTAGCACACGCCATCCATTGGACTTCTCTGACATCAGTCACTTCACGTCCAATCAGATATGTGAAGACCCTAACTGGCATGTCAAATTTATCAGGCTCTTCCGAACTACCGCCCCAGTTATACTCCCTGAAGATGTCCTTGTAATTATACGGTACACCATCTGTGACCAGCATAATCGCCTGAATAATTAGACAAAAGTTAGTGAGAACCCATTTTTTCAGTTGGTACAACAGAACTTGATTTTACCCACTGTTGATAAAGCAGAATCCTATTTAATCTGCAAGTCGGTCAAGTAGAGCCCTATCATGCCCACAGTAGGTCATGCAGATCTCTAACTTGTCTACTGTCGGCAAAATTGAGCTCTACTTCCTCTACAGTCGGTAATGCAGAGTTCTATTCATTTTCAGATATTCTTAGAAAATTAAAACATTCGCTTTTTTTGTGGAAGATGACACCAAGGAGATAAATAACTTTTCATACCTGATTGCACATTGCCCCTCGCGTTTCATTTCTAAATCTCGCGAGCAATTGAAATGCATAGATCAGGACCATCTCGAAATCCGCAATTCGCTCTGTTGATAATTCACCTATCGCCTCCTTGAGCTCGCGAATGTTCCCCAAATTTGCTTGCACTAGAGTGTCATTGAAGCATGGAACCACTTCGCGTGTCTCGTTGGAAAATGTTATGATGTTGACGAAGTCATTGTTACCAAGTGTGTCCAAAATGTTATTCACCACGTGACGTGCGATTTCTTTGCGGACACCCGTCATGCTGCCTGATGTGTCCACTAGGATCAGAACGTCCTTGGGACTTGTGGCTGCCTGAAATGATCAAGATAATTAAAAAAAAAAATTGGAAGAATAAAAACAAAAAAATTCTAATTTTGAAAATTTTCGGAAGTTTCAAAAAAGTTTGGAATTTTTTTCAAATTTTTTATTCTTTCAAGGTTTTTGTCTTTTCAATTTTTTCATTTCTTCAAATTTCTCATTTTTTCAAATTTTTCATTTTTTCAAATTTTTTATTTTCTCTAATTTCTCATTTTTTCGAATTTTTCATTTTTTCAAATTTTTCATTTTTTTTTTAATTTTTCATTTTTTTATATAGCCCAAATCGTCTACGGGATATTTGAAGTTTTTTACATTTCATAATTTTTAAAGAATAGCTGAAGTATCCAGGTAAATGGTTCTTCAGGTAAAGATCCTAAGTACGGTCGTTAAAGCCCAGGTAGACATAATGACGGCCGCAGTTGTCGACGTTTTTTCCACATTTTTCAAACCCCCTCAAATACCTTCAACGGTGGACCTTTAAATTTATCAATTGTTTACTAAAAACAAAATTTACCAGCTTTTTGGTATCCAATTTTTCAATGATCAAAAGAGCCCAATTATTTTCAATCCGTCAAAAATTTGGCTGTTTTTAATTTGGTTGCGGTGCGGCCGTCTGGTTAATCCCCGAAAATCCCCCAAATCCTCAAAAATCGACGTCACTTGTCCCTTCCACCTCTCCACCTTTCAGAGCCCTGATGGCCTTGGCATTCCGCAAATGCCATCTACCTACACCTACAAATTCTAAGTCAGTGCAATTCCAGCTGTCTGCCTGGACACACCCTAGAGCTTATCAAGGCATTCATAAGCGACCAAAGACATAGTGACCGTAACTGAAGTGACAGAAGCCATTGAGCACGTGCGCGCGTCTTTCGCAATGTGGCGATTCCCGCTAATTCTGGCTCTGACTACCGCAGCGCCATTCGCGGTCGCGCGCGCTACATCGGACGCACAAGATGGCGGGCCGCACTACGAAATTTGTGGACGGAATATGACACAGCCACAGTCCAAATGGCGGTGTCACAAAATTCCCCTACCTACCGATAATTTACAAACGATTGTGCCGGATGATTTTGCCGATATCAACGTGACAACGATCCATATTCGGAGTTGGACGGAAGACTGCCGTGTTCCGTTGAAAATCAATGTCACCACCGAAGCTCTGAATGGTTTAGACTTTGTGGACATGTTGCACCTTGATTGTGTTGAAATTGCACTGGAAGATGATGACGAAAACTTGGAATCGGCAAAAAAATCGGCGATCTCGGGTGTACCCGATCACTTCTTTTCCTACTTTCCCAATCTTCTGCGACTAACGCTGCGTCAAATACCGATATCAAACTCATCAAACTTGAATTCTCTTGTTGGATACCTGGACAATCTGATTGCAATCACTCTGGACAAGAATAATCTGACGACGATCGAGGCCGATTCTTTCCGCGATTTTGCGAACTTGCAAGATCTCGTTATCGTGGAAAATGGACTTACCGATCTCAACGCGGATATGTTCAATGGGCTTGCAAGCCTGAAACACTTGCTCATTTTAAATAACAATATTACAGTGATACGTAATAATACTTTTGATAGTGTTAGTGACATTGATATTCTGTGGCTGAAGAAGAACAACATTGTGGAAATTGAAGCAGGTGCGTTGGACAATTTGCGGGAGCTCCGACAGCTTAGACTTGCGGAAAATCGGCTTACGACCTTGCCGATAATTACCTTTATCAATGATACAGATATTTTTTTGTGCGATATGTCGAATAATAATATTACAACTTTGCATAAGGAAAATGTGGTGGATTTTGAAGGTGTTGAGTGGTTTTTGCCGAAAAGCCAAATTCATTATATCGAGCCCGAGACATTTGACGATTGGGCTATTGAATTAGTTGTTAACGATTTTCATTATGTCGATATAGACGGACGCCAGGTAATTAGTCCGAAATTAATTTTAAGGCGCAATAGTAGTCGCCAACCGTTGCGTGTGCTATACCTGTAACTTGGCCATTTTTTTTGGGTGGAAAATTTTCTTTCCATGTAACGGGCGGATGGCGCTCGGTATTTAAATGCCGATCTTGCCGCCGATTTTTGAATACCGTCAATGGGGGATCAGCTGGCCATTCAATCTCCGCCATTCAATGTATTTGGAACTGTTTGGGACCGGTTTAACTCTGTGTGTGTGTGTGTGTGTGCGCAAATGGGTCTTGACCTAACTTAGATCTGATTACATTTTGACTAAAATCGGTTGCCTAATTTTTTTTAGTTTTTTCTTAAACAAAAATTTTTCAAAAATGGAATACTTGGATTGAGGGAAAAAATCAAAAAAAAAATTTGTATGCAAAATTTAATTTTTTTACGAACACTGTTGGGCGTCCCTAAATGTGCCTAAAACTGCTTGTTACCGAGATAGCTGCACACCAGATATTGTTAATTTCCCAAAAAAATTGTAACTCGATAACCCATTTTTTAAAAAATGAGAGAAATAAAAAGTGCTTTTAAAAATATTCGTATACACTTCCGTATTTGAGAGGTATGTATTTTTCTCAAGTAGAACAATAAGTAAAAATAAAGCAAGTTAAATTGACCCTAAATTTCATATATATACTACCTATATCCATTTAAAATTAAAAACCAGAATGTCCCAAAAACTGAACAAAAAAAAAACGATTTTTCAAGTATTTCTGTTTTCGTGCACATGCTTTCGATCCTAAAGGCATCGTGTCTAACGTGTATGTCGTATACAATGACATTAGAATGGACCGCGATCTTCTGCGCAGTTTCCAACGGCAGGTGCCCCAGTTCTCCGCAAGATTTAATCCTTTCATTGTGGATGTACCGTCTTGAATTCCCGAGCTCTTTCGTATCAAAAGAAGTAATTTTTTCCCAGAAGACTAACACAATCGTGCCCAAGAGGACACCCAGGTAGCTCCCTAGGATGCTATTATCATCCTATTATCCCCCTCCTCCTCCCCCTAACTAAGGATGCTATCAACCCCTTTGATCTAGCATCAATGATCCCTTCCACCTTAAAATCCTTCCACCAGAGAGCTGCATCAATGTCATCACCACATAGCATATCAACACCACATTCCTTCCTCTTCCAAATGGATTTATTCTCTAACTATGTAACAGACCTGAGACCATTAGCGTTTGAAACGTTGTATTATCATTAAATGGCAATAAATTGGAGTTCTACACGACCGGATATATGGCCAAACTTCATTGATGGAAATTACGAAACGGTCTGATTATTATATGAGACCATAATGTCATACTATACAGACCATGGTTTGTTGGTATACAATGAGACCTCGGGTATACCACTCCAAGCGTGGCCTTCAAACCCAGGTATGCTGTTTGTAAACACGATGTTATCTTCTATTATATGAGCACCATCGGATCCCGAATTCCTTTGAAACCAAACAAACAATGCTTACATGAATGATGCGTATAATGATGCTAAGAGGGATTCCCAGATCCAGGTAGATCGAAATCTGGAGCCTGCTGATTGTCCGCCAACCTTCTTTGATGCGGCAGACTTCCACCTCTACACCCTTCCATCACCAACCAGTATATAAACATCAAATTGATCAGTTCTAATCCAGTGCGATCTCAGCTGTCCGACTGGAACCACCAAGCAGCAAGTCCGCCACAAGTTACCAAGAGGCTCCCAGCAGATCTGAGAGGTTGTACAGACAACCAAAGCGAATTCGAACCGGAAGTCGACCTGCTCATCGCTGCCAAACAAATCATCGAGCACTTATGTCTTCCACAATGTGGGAATTTCTCACTTGGCTCTTGCTGGCTTCGTCCGTATCTGCTGTCATTGATGGTTCAGCAGAATGCGAAGATGGGCGGCCTTGCTACAGCATTTGCGGAGAGAACACGACATTGCCTGAGAATCTGCGACCGTCCAGTCGACAGTGCTACAAATTCATTTCAACTGCAGATCTATCGGTGATAGTTCCCAACATCTTGCAGGATATCAGGGTGACGGAAATGACCTTCCTATCGTGGACGACGAACTGCACTCATCCGGTCAAGATTCAGCTACTCCCAGAAGCTTTCCACGGTTTGGAGTCATTGACGAGCTTAAGCGTCAGCTGCGTGGAGCTGTCAATCAGAAACGATGATGCTGGAGATTTGGCGGGAGAGCAATCGACATCGGCGATACCGGGCATACCTGACCACCTCTTCTCCTATTTTCCCAACCTTCGAAGACTCAGTGTGGACAACATCGGAATAGCAACGTTGAATCTGAGCTCTCTTCATCGATACCTTCAACAGGTTACCACCATAAGTCTGTACTTCAACAACCTGACAGCAGTTGAAAGCCATTCCTTCGAGGCTTTCACCAATCTGAGAACGCTGGTCATCCACTGCAACCAACTAACCGAACTGGACCCTGGTATGTTCATTGGCCTGAGCAACCTGGAGCAATTGGATCTTGGACATAATGACATCAAAGTCCTGCGCAATGATACCTTCCAGCACTTACGCCGGTTAAAGGTGCTGAACATGAAGGACAATAGCATCGAGGAGATCCAGAAAGGCACGTTTGGGAACTTGGACGAGGTGGAGACCGTCATCTTGGCCAAAAATCGGCTGACCAAGTTCCTACCTATGAACTTCAGAGACCATAAGAAATTTTTGTATTTGAACTTGGAAGGGAACAACATAGAGACTGTCCATCGCAGCGATGTGATGAGCTTTGGGAGAATTGATTGGCATTTTACTGAGAGTGATCTTCGTTATGTAGAATCAGATGTCTTTGAGGGTTGGCATGCTGAGTTTGATGCTACGAAAATTGATTCAGTGGAGGGAATCGAACGAAATATCTCGATTCCTAAGGTGGTTTTGACGAATAGGAATGCTGGTTTGCCCAATGTTGCAGTGAGTATCTGAGGTGATCTGCTGGCCTGGAACTGCTGACATCTGGACATGCTGAGCTAGTTGATTGGGCTTTACGTTGTACATTGCATGCACGGAATTATATGCAAACATTGTGTTGAATGGTAGTATTATGGTTGCTCAGACGAAGACAATATAAGAGTCCTCAATTTTTGTGAAATGTTGATATTTGTCAGTAGTTTTTTTTATTGCTCTCCGAAATCCTGAACCGATTGACCATTCAGCAGAAGATTGACCGAAACGATTTCTGATTGATCGTTGAATCGATTTATCAACGATCGATTTGGGAAAGGTCGATAGTTGAAAGATCGAATAATAAAAAATACGAGGTGATATATCGATTGTTTGAAGATCGATTGCAGGTATCGATGTTCAAACTATCGATACTTGGGATAAGTAAATGTTCGAGAAAAAATCGAATTCTGAGAAGTCGAATTGTCAAGAAAATACTTTCGACAGAATCGATAGTTGAAAGATCGATGTTCACACTATCGATACTTTTCGATTATCGAATTTAGAGAAGCGTACATGCTCGAGAAAAAAAATAGTTTTTAGGAATCGAATTGTGGAAAGAAATATGTTCGAGAGAATCGATACTTGAAAAATCGATTTATCGAAAAAAATCGATTTATCGAAAAAAAATCGATTATCGAAAACAGCATGGAAAGGAAAACTCGATTAAAAAAAATCGATCTTCGTCGAACATCCTTTGGACTAAACTGCTGAGAAAAATCGGTATCGAAATTGTTGATTGCTTACCTCTATATACCACCCACGAGTTCGACAATCGAATAGATCGACTGGTTTGGGATTCCAAATTGTGGCGGGAAATTGTCGCATGAATCCTGTTGCACTGCCAAAATATTGCCAGGACAGTGATGGATCATGTTTATAATTGTTTATGAAGGTGTCGTCCAGTCGGGCCGACCATTTTATGGCTTTTATGACGTCCGGCGCGCGATCGTAGACGTTTGTTGGTACGTGCACTGATGACATCGACGTGTTGACGTCCCCGCCAAAGTGGACACTATAGTGCAACTCTTGTGATTGATTCTTGGCATTTGTATAGGTGTAGTTGACATCTAGTTGATCATCATCCAGCGCTACTGTCTCCGCTATGTCCATTATTCTCTGCAAAATTTTGGAAATTACGTTTTTTTTTACAAAAAAAAAAAAAAAAAAATTTTGGGAAACCGAATTTTGTTTCAGATTTTTTTTTTTCAATTTTCAATGCATTGAAGATTCACGATTTGTCCATCAATTTTGACATTTTGTAAAAATTTTGAAGTTTCCAAATTTTCGAAATTTTTTTATTTTTTATTTCGAAATTCTGAAAAAAATTTCGGCGGAATTTTGCAGTTTTGAACATTGCCTTACCCTGATTGCCGACATTTTCGACTCCATCATTGCTTTGATATCCTTAGCAATTTCATGTACAAGTGCATTACCATCTCTGGGTATGACTTCAGCCTGTTTGTAGGCCTCCTCGAATTTCTGTACATTTATCACGTATTTTCCAAGCTGAGACAGCTCGAAACCGAGTTTGTACGCCCATGTCTTGACGCTAAAAAAAATACAATATTATTTTTTACTAAAAAAAAAAAAATCCAAAATGACTTCGTCAAATTGTTACGTTTTTTAGATGCACCACAGTTGGCGGAAATATTTTTCCGCAACATCAAAAAAGCTCTAAACAAACCGCGAAATTTGACCTGTTTACATCACTAAAATTCCCAATTAAAATCATTTTAATTTGGCAGCAATTAATGTAAAAGTAAATTCCAAAAATTGCATGATTTGTGTACAAAAAAATTTCACCACAACATATTTAATGAAACTCGCGAGAAAAACATTGAAACTGTGTCACGTTAACTTACGTCTCGAACGACACAACGTCCCCCTGTCCCGGACTGGATAAAACTATAACAATTAATATCGCCAGTAGACATTCCCTCATCCCTTAGAAATGCAAAACTCAACCGAAAAACCAACTAAACAATTGGGACAATTGAAATCATGTATTAGTGGAGCGTTGAACGATTGAGCTCGACTGACGATTGGTTTTTATGGCGCGTCCGCCTTTTGGCCCCCTTTACTGCGGTATCGATCACACTCGGGGGCTTGCGCTCTATCCGCTATCTACCAAGGGTGGCCGATTTATTATTTCTGAGTTGCCCTCGTCAGCTGATGCCCACAAATTTTTTCCAGAATTTTTCCCACAAATTTTCCGGGTTTTTGGAAAATTGTCTGAAATTTTACAGATTTTTTTGGGGACTCTCTGAAAATGTTTGCACTTCCCCGAATTTTTCCGAAACTCATCATAATTTTTCCGAATTTTCCCACAACTTTCCCGAACTCTCTAAAATTTTTCCGTATTTTCTAGAATTTTCCTGAATTCTCTAAAAATTTTCCGCATTTTCCAACGGTTTTCCAAATTTTCTAGAGCTTCCCCTGAATTGTTTAAATTTTTCCGAAATTTTCCAGAAGCAAATTTTCCCAATTTTCCGAAATCCTAGAGCTCCCCATGACCCCATAAAATACAAATAAAATTCCATACATCACCCAAAATCTCCAATAAATTTCCAAAAAAAAGAAAATCTAAATACATAACATTCTCAAGCATTTTCGAGAATTTCCACAACTTGTTATAATTTTCCGAGGATTTGTGAGCAAAACATTTACTACCTTCAATCCTGTTTCAATTACATTTATTAATACAAGAAAAAAACCACCAAACATACACACATTTCATAATCACAAATACATAAAAATATGCCTAAAAACAAAAAAATACCCTACGCCTAACTTATAGAATCTAAACTAACAAATAGCACTCTAATAATGAGATCCTTTAATTACACACAAATTGTCCAAAAGTTCTAAACAAAATCATCACCATAAATTTTGCAATATTCTATAAATCACGTGACATAAAATGGAGATGAAAGAAGATCATTCAGATTGCCTAAAACTCGCAACAGTTCTCCAGCAAAAATCTAATCTAAAATCGTCCAAAACATCCACCGGTCCAGATCAGAAACCAACAGTATTGATAACAAACCCATCATTGATCAATTATCATCCCAGAAAACGGTCCAGTACAGCTTCATTGATCATGGACCAATGGACAGATCTCTTTCACTATACAGTACTCTGATGATACCACCTAAATCACATCAGCAGGGTTCGACTAGGGTTCGATCCTGGGTCAACAAGCACCTAGGACCTCCATCCTCTCCAACCCTATCATCGTCCTCAGCTTCCAGATCAGAATCCTTGAAAGGTACCGGGTTCCGCCTAACGCGCCTGACTCGGCAAAAGCCACTCAACTGCTCCAAACCCCTCCACAACCTTCTGCCACAAGCTAGTGATGTTGTTGCCAGTTAGGTCCAAAAATTCAGCTCCATGCTGCTCCGCATTGACCTCCGGAAAGCTCTCCTGATTGCTACCAAGATCGATCTTCGTGATCTCGCTCAAACTATCAGGAGAGCCATCTTCGACTTCCTTGATCTTGTTGCGCTCCAACCACGAGCCCTCACCTTGGCCAGCACTATCCAACGTAGTGTTACCTATAACCGTGATGTTATTATTCCCAAGGACCAAAATCCGGAGTTTCCCAAGACCATTGTGCATAGCAGCATCCAGATGGGTTGGTCCATTGTTAACGCTGACAAGTACTTCCAAGTTCGGGAAATTTCGGAAAGACTTGGCTTCCATCACCGCCAGACTGTTGTCCTCCAGCATCATAAAGGTCAGTTTCGGCAGGTGAGCATGTAGGAAATCCAGATTCGAGGAGCTTGGTATGCTGATGTGACACAGATTCAATTTCGTAAGACTGGGAAAATACGAAAAGAAATGGTCTGGTATTCCAGAAATCGCGGATTGCCTGTCCGAGGCAGCGTTAGCGAGGAGATCTGCAGAATGGACTTCGAAGGACAGCTCGACGCAGTTGAGGACCAAGGTTTCCAACGAGTCCAAACCCTCCAAAGCCTCCGGAGTGAGTTCAATCTTGATCGGACTTTCGCAAGTCGCTACCGGAGCTTGGAGCAAGATCGTTGTTACTCTGATATCGTTCAATGCCTTGGGCACCATCATCGATAATTTTCCTGGCAACCGAATTTTGTAACACTGCCAGCTCGATTGCTGCATGTCCGCAGGTAATGTCATGTTCCTTCCACAAATTTCGTAGCATGGGCGGTTATGTACACATGCCGACGGTGCTTCGAGCCTTGCAGACGTCGAGGTGACGATCAACAGGAAGGTGAGAAGCTTCAACATTGTGGATAGCTAGAACTTTACCTTCGTTGCTTCCTGATTGTCTTAATTCGACCAAGTTGTCACCAAATGATTCCTGTCACAATGAACTTTGCACTTATTAGAAACTCCCGGTATGTTCACTGTGTCTTTGAGATGCTATCACTGTTTCCGTTCGGTATTAGAGGTGCTGCAAGCTGATTCTAGTCAAAGCTGAAGTCGTACTGCTTTGAAATTGCTGATCGTGGTATTTAGATACTATCTGGTTACAACCACCATCAACAAGACCTACAGGAACCTTGGGTTTGGATAGTGCAGATCAGTGCTGCGTTTCGGAGGAAGGTAGTTCAATCCACCTTCGCTGTGTTCACTGTCTCCGCTTTGCTATGAGGATTTCAACCCGGCAGAGAGGTCTTGCTAGCTGATTGTACTGAGCATAAACACTGTTCGGATTCAAGATGTCCTTGCTGAGAAGGAAGACAATGAAGAATCAAGCTTTCAATTTGGCAGATGGATGGTATCCGTTTAACACTTTCGTTGGGCTCACTATGTCCTAGGTTTGCTATGACTACCTAATGGAGCAGAGGCATGCTGCTGCTGCTCGGAGTCACAGATGAAGTTGGACTCTTTGGGCACTTTGGCTCTAGCCACTATTCCTTCTGCTTGCGATGAAGGTCCGGGTTTGGCAGAGCGATGCTGCTGCAGATCTTAGAGTACTCCTTCACCACTTCTGCTGCTTTCACTGTGTCTTCTGTACACGATGAATGTCTTACGTTGGCAGAGACCTTCTGCTACCTCTGGTCAAGGTTAACGGTGTACTGATTCGAAATTTGGGGAGGTGGCCTTTATACCTTTCGGTGCTGGTTACTAATGCTCTCAGTTGGAAGGATTTGGTGGAGGAGGGAATGATACTCTGTCGAGGGCATCCAGATGTATCCTACGATTGAATAGACATAGGAAATACCCTGGCTTACGGTTGTTCGGGTTACTTCAGGTCAACTGAGTTGTTTATTCGATGGCAACGTGTGAGTCAGTCGGAGAACAATCGTTCTCGTCCATTTGAAGGAATTTTCGGGACGTCATGTAACGGTTCATGGGAAAAGGACGGATGGACAGCTTCTCTATTGGTATAACCGAGGTCAAGCACCGGCCCATTTAATGATTTCGGGGCCAAATGGATATGCCGCTCAGTGGACCAGGGCATAACCAACTTCAATTTTTATGTAATGCTATCACAATTCCTTTCCAGTGAAAAATCCGCTGGAAATTACGAAAATTGGGGAAATTTGATAATATTTGAGGCTGAAAATTTTTTGAATTTTTATTTTCGCGCCAAAAGTTGGGGAATTGAATTCCAAAAATTGAGAAATGAGTATTTATTTATTAATTATCGTAGTACATATATATTTTTTTAAATTGTATTTTGGCTTCCGGGGCTTCCGAAAATTTCTGGATTTCAGGTGATTTAGTGGCAGGTGCACACTCTACCTGAGAACACAATTTCGAAAAATTGGCACAAGTTTAAAACGAATTTTGATCGTTAATAATTTTGTTTGTGGGTGGTTGGGGAAAGTGGGGTATTATGGGACAGCGTGAATTATGGGACGTCGTGAATTATGGGACAACGTGAATTATGGGACAGCGCGGATTATGGGACAGCGTGGATTATGGGGCAGCGCGGATTATGGGACAGCGTGAATTATGGGACAGCGTGAATTATGGGACACCTGGCATAATGGGACATGGGACATTGTTGGACAGTCTCCACCTCATTTTTACGCGCACGTCCCATTATGCCCCGGAAAGTTTTTTTAAGCTGTCGTCTGTTAATATTCAATACCTGAACATCTGCTTGGGGTTCTATTGCCACACATGCCACACCAAGACGGGCAACCTGGAACTTTAATTTACATTAATTAAATGAAAGGGTAAAACCAAAAAAAAAAATTAATGTCGTAGCAATCTTAAAAATTAAAAAAACCCAAAAATCGGATGAAATTTAAAAAATCGGCAAACTTGCAAAAAAAATTTTTTTTAATTCTCAACATTTTTTGGGTTTGCACAAATTTCGGAAATTTTAAAAATTGCAAAAATGCGGAAAAATTTTGTTTTTTTTTTTGGTTTTGATATACTTACAAGCAGATGCGCCCAGGATCATACACATGACCACCAACAAGGCGAATAAAGTTCCAAAAAATTTCATGTCTTCGGAAAATTCTCAAGGGACAATCTAAAAGTTTATATAAAAAGATATAAAATTTTCCAATATAAAGAGAAATTTTATAAAGGATTTTGGAACTTGTCGAAAAACTGTACCGATCTATATCGATTTTTTTAGGGAATTATCTCAAATGGAAATAATTCATATGTATATATAGATATACGCATCCATGTGGATCATATATATCATGATGCAAATGTATGACGAAAGGTGTAACAACAACAAAATAATTACTGGAAAATCCGAGGTGAGCCATTTCAACGCGTAAAACACTGATGATGACGTTTTATTTAAAAAAATTATCTCGGAAATTTATAGTAAAGAAGGACAACTTGAATGACCAGATGGAAATCCCATCTTACTTAATTTTAGCATAAATTTTCATCATTCGCTTCACTTTACATTCCTCACAACGATTTTAAGGATCATTCGATTTTTCTACGTAGCTCTATTATCGTCAAGGGCTCACTTGATGTCATTACATGCTCCTACAATATTTTGATGCTGCGTGATAGAACGTCAACTTGAAACGCAGTTTAAAGTATCTTAACGTGGCTGCCGATTTCATCATTCTTAATTATTTCTTCCGATCACAAACTTCATGATGCTTCTTGGAATTTATGATAAAGTTTCGTGATTGTGGCTGTGGCTGTAGATGGGGATGTAGATGTGGCTGTGGATGTGGCTGTGAATGTAGGTGTGGTTATGGATGTGGCTGCGGATGTAGGTGTGGCTGTGGATGTGGATGTCGCTGGGGCTGCGAATGTGGCTGTGGATGTGAATGTGGCTGCGAATGTGGCTGTGGATGTAGGTGTGGTTTTGGCTGTGGATGGGGATGTAGATGTGGATGTGGCTGTGAATGCAGGTGTGGCTGTGGATGTGGCTGCGGATGTAGGTGTGGCTGTGGATGTGGATGTCGCTGGGGCTGCGAATGTGGCTGTGGCTGTGGATGTAGGTGTAGGTGTGGTTTTGGCTGTGGATGGGGATGTAGATGTGGATGTCGCTGTCAATGTAAGTGTGGCTGTGGATGTGGCTGCGGATGTAGGTGTGGCTGTGGATGTAGATGTGGATGTCGCTGTCAATGTAGGTGTGGCTGTGGATGTGGATGTCGCTGGGGCTGCGAATGTGGCTGGGGATGTGAATGTGGCTGCGAATGTGGCTGTGGATGTAGGTGTGGTTTTGGCTGTGGATGGGGATGTAGATGTGGATGTGGCTGTGAATGTAGGTGTGGCTGTGGATGTGGCTGCGGATGTAGGTGTGGCTGTGGATGTGGATGTCGCTGGGACTGCGAATATGGCTGTGGCTGCGAATGTGGCTGTGGATGTAGGTGTAGGTGTGGTTTTGGCTGTGGATGGGGACGTAGATGTGGATGTGGCTGTGAATGTAGGTGTGGCTGTGGATGTAGGTGTGGATGTGGATGTGGATGTCGCTGGGACTGCGAATGTGGCTGTGGATGTGGCTGCGAATGTGGCGGTGGATGTAGGTGTGGCTGTGGCTGTGTACAAATCCTCGTAATTGATTATAAATAAATAATTGATGACTGTAACTCACCTCAAATGGTTGGTTTCAAAATATTGAATGAGCTCTAGGGGGACACTTTTAATAGATAATACGTCCACGGAAAATCCACGCAATACCGTCGATGCCAAATCGTCGGGTTAAATAGAAATTTTATGTGTCAATTATATTGAATAAATTGGGTCAAGCTAACGCGAAATAAACGATGGAGCCTACGGCAATACTTTGTTTTCGTCCTGGCCACTGACAATTGCACAATTATCAGAGCGAAAATAATAATCGCATAGGGCTATGATGCCTATTTTACAAGCAATGAAAACATAGTAGACAGAAAAAGATGATTGAAAATTTATCATTTTATTTCGATGGAGAAAGGTTTGCGAATCACATCAAATTTCATAAATTTCTAATGCTTCCCCAGTATTGAAAAAAATTTTAGGATTTTTTTTTTCATCCTGTGGAGTTGGTAGAGGCCTGCTGCAACAGTTGGTAAAGTAGAAGTGTAGATAAATCCAGATTACACATTCTCTTCTACATTACCAACTGCAAATAATACTGTATAAATCTGTCATTGCTACTTTACCAATAGTTGACAAGGTAGAAATCCAATTTTTTATCGAAGGTTAGTAATGTCTAGCAGCTGTAGATTTCTGCTTTGCCGACTGTAGATTACACTATTATCATCTCCGGTAGATGGCGGTAATTTTCGGATTCAGCTCGATGGCGAACTCCATGAATTCCCAATTGATAAATATCTTATAAACTAAGAGAGATAATGAAATATTACTATTAATATTTTTTGTAGAGAATTTAATGGAGAACAAAAAATGTTCCCACCAAAATTTTGCTATTTTCATTAGTTTTGGAGTATTTAGCGAAGTTACAGAACGACAACTCGGTGAGATTGGACAGGTTACTGCCGATCGGTGGGAGGGGGCATTATGGGTCAGGGGGACATTATGGGACACCGTCCCGTCCCCATATATATATAGATATATATTTAAATGTGGGATTTAAAAATTTTAATAACCTTGACAATCGGCAAGCATTTAGACTCCAATGAAATTCCCTTATTGAAGATCAATTGAAAATAGAACTGATAATTTAAATGGCCCACTAGCAATCATGTCTTATCAATTATTTTTTGATTTTTTGCTATCAGTTTATCAAAAAAAATCATTCCCTAGGCGTTCTAACAAATAAAACGAGTGGTATATCTATATATACATTAGTAATCAAGCACGTGTTGCTAATTGATTTTCATGATAATTAAAATTAAATTTGTGTATCAGAAAATGTTTTTTGATACTCATAAGTCTGGTTATTACCACATTTTTTCATCTATTTAGAAATATCATTTTTTTTTTTAATAAATCAAACTTGAAATCAAAATTTTCAATTAATTTTTTTTTTAATTTCCAAAATTGTTAAATTGTAAACAAAATCGAATTTCTCGAAATGTTGAAAATGGAAAATAATCGCAAGTAATTGAAGAAAACACTATATCGAATGCATAAAAAAATGAGAAGTTATTCAATTTTTAATTTTCACTTATGTTTACGTAAGTTTTTTCCACCTTACAATATACTATTATTTATACAAAAATATTCTCCTGCAATCCAACGAAGATGAACAAATTTATGAATACCACAAAAAAGTAATAAACGATATCTAGGAAAATTAAGTCACAAATATTAAGCCAAAACTCAAAGTTGTTAACTAACATTTCATGGACATTCCATAGTAATCAAAAATCGATACTGACCTATTTGTTACAAATGGCCGCAATAAAATCTCGTTCAGAGACAAATTACCAACCGATTTAAAAAAATTGAATGGAAAAAATAAAATTCAAAAGAACATTACCATTTTTCAATTTCGAAAAATTCCCAGCTTCCTTTTAAATTACACAAAAACCGAGGTGAAATTACAAAAAAAAAAAATTCCAATTGATTGAGTAGTTTCGATAAAACTCCCACAACCACTGACCCACCCACTCGCCACTCACCCACTTACCACTCACCCACTTACCCACTCACCGCTCACCCACTCACAACCCACCCACTCACCGACTTACCCACCCATTCACCACCCACCCAACCACACAGTCCTACAAGGAGGAAGTTAACAATACAAATTCGCCGATCCCGAAAAAATCAACGGATATTCTCAAAAATCGTCACATTTTTTTTCTAATCCGACGAATTACCATAATTGGTGAGGCTCATAAGCGATTCAACGACTGATAACATCTAATCACTTAATTAGATATAATACCGATAAACGATCGAAATACGAAGAGAATTGAAAAATCCGTGGAGTCGTTAATGACCTTGCCGATTAAGTTGTAAATCGGCCTAGCCCAATGAAAAACCGCCGATCGTTGAATGTACGCGAGTGTCAAAAAGGTTCCATATATATAGATCATTTTAGCATGAGCTCAATTCTGTCCATGATCTCCAGCCATGAAGATCGGTGTGGTCGTTTCGATCGTCCTCCTCATCAACACAGTGAGGAGTGTTCCCAGCGATGGGACGACTCGTCTTCGCCTATTGATTCGGCAACTTCAGCAGAGTGACGTGGAGAGACCGCCAAAACCCAGGGAATACGAGACCTACCCGGGCCAAAGATTGAGCTACCACCATATATTGTCCTACAATTACCTCGAGCAGCTCTACACAGTTCTCCTATCCTCCGATTCAGAATTGGATCACCAATTGCTTTTCAATATGCTCCGAGATTTAATACCCAATACAAACAGCGCTCAAAATCGTCTCCTACGCGAGTGCATCAACGAGAACGTTAACGATTTGACCAACTCTAACGATCTATTACAATTGAGACGACTCTCGAGGACGCAATCAGCGGATCAACAGATCGCGAAACGATGCGCCGATTTCGTCAAATCAGCGCTCAGGTATATACAAAAAAAAGAATACAATTTACTAAAAAAATTTTAACCGATCACTTTTTTCCAGGTATTTCTTCTGGCGCCGCGACAATTTGGTGATCGGCCCAACCGATCGAACCCGAGATCGTGGTCAACTTTACGATTCAGAAATATTATTTCTTCTCGACACCGACGCCTATTTCGATTACATCGATTTCCGTCGCAATGTCGTTGCAATGATAAACGCGACTGCTGACGAGCGTGACGATCTACGTGACGATCTCTACCGATCACATCTCGCAACACTAGCGCGCTTGCCAAATCCGCGTCTATATAACCCTAGCGAATGGGAATTGGACACTGGCAGTGCTCGAGAATCAAGAATCGATGCACTATTCTTGCAGATCGAAGCGAACCACGATATCTTGCCCAGAGGACGAAGTCACAATCAGCGTGTAGGAAATCGGTATGTCGCGCGATATCCGGCGGAAGTGCCTGCAATTGATCACAACAGATTTTGTCAAGAGCAAATCCAGCTACTTCGTATCCAATTGCAGCAGAGACAGTACAGTCTGGAAGAATTTTTGGAGATCCACCGATTGATCGGTAGTCTCCTGAATGGCGACTTGACAAGATACGAATTTCTGTACCAATACTATTCCCATCTTCACCAAGAATTTCAACCGCACATATCGTACGACGATACCGTCCAGTCAATTTATAATGAACTGCAACAGTCAATGAATAATGTACCAGCAGTTGCCGTTATTATCAATGGAATCGGTAATACAATCGTCGATCGCGTTGTGAGAAGAAAAGCAAGTGAAAACTACCTGCAAAATATCTGCCGCCACTTGTATTACAAGTATCATAGCACTGATTTAGATATGAATAACAATGAGCAGCAGATGAGAGTATTAGGATTTGAGATCGAACGCGATAATCCAGAAGCAAATTCAACCGGTAATAAGCGCATCACGTTCTCCATTTTGAAACAGAAGATTCGGGAGATTTTGGTGAAATTAGCTGAGCCATTGTACCAGGAGGGCTACTACCGGTTTAAGAATTCCAGCAGTACCGATCGTCGCGACGATGATGATGATGACGATGGTTACTATGTCAACAAATATCGGCTGTATTACAGGGACGCACTGCAGAATTTCGTAATCACCCAAGATCTGGAAGTACTGAAAGCCGATCAACAGTATGAGCAGCCAAGCGGGTCGCGCTACACATACTACACGTACGACATCCACCGATCTCCATTGAACATAACGATCGACACTTACAAACGCTGCGAGAATTGTTATTCACCGAAGGTGCAGTATATTCTGACCGAAACGTGCGATGACAATTGGCCAACTGAGCAGCAGAAGAGTCAGGCATTCAGAGATTGGACCGATTTCTACGATAGCATGCATTTAGATACATTCGATTCCGTGAATTTTGACAGATTTCAGGATGGCTCCTATGCCGTAGGTGTCTCAACAACTGAAGATCTGCAATTTGACAGCATTACCAAGGCATTAACCAACCTGGACGCCAGCTTAATGCTGAAATCGGCAATGACCGGCAGATTCCTAAAATCCAATCATGACATAACCCTGCTCAGAAAAAGATCGGCCGATTCAAGACCCGTTAAAAACGGCGTATTCATCGTCGATCGTAATGGAATACCAACGGTTATATCTATAAAAGAAAAATCCAATGAAATATCATTCAATTATAATGTCAATGGAACTTGGATCCATGGTAACAATCACAAGTGGAAAGAAATTTTCAGGAATACTACGCTTTCTAAAGATGTCATCTCTCCAAGCACCAGTGGTGTACGATGTCATAATGGGTTGGTCAGCGAGAATTTGGTATCCTTGCAGAAGATTTTGGATGACACATGCTGGATCTCCAAGAGCCAGGGTTTCGCGGATTGGATTGTCATGTTGAAATATTTGGTAAATATGAAAAAAAAAAAATTATAAATTATCTGACAGTCTCCAGGGCGTGCAAGGTAGCAATTAGAGGGTTGATCTCTTGGAGATCGGTCTGCCACATGATATCGGTTTCCCAATATATATGTTACATATATACTCTACCTATACCATACAAGATATACATATATATGTATGTAGGTACGCATGTATATATATATGTATGCATGTATATATGTATGCATGTATATATGTATATATGTATATATGTATGTATATATGTATGTATGTATGTATATATGTATGTATGTATGTATATATGTATATATTGGGAAATTAAAAATTGTAAATGAATTGGAAAATTCGCATACCCAACATATATATATATACTAAACAAAATTTGTTTATATTTCAGAAACCAAGTAATTTGCAAAACTTCTTGGGTGTCGAGTTTCTTGATGGCTCCTATGCGGTGCCTTTCGACGCACCAACTTCACCAAAAAAAAATATGAAAGGTGAATGGATAATGAACACCTGGACACCAATGAAGTATCGATCGAATAAGCCAAAGGAGGATTTCGGGAATGGTCCTTATTACGGAATATATATTGTAGATCGTCTCGGCAAACCAACTCTTGCGATACTGCAAACAAACACACAATATTTGCACGTGGTGTATTATGAAAATCGACAGTGGAAATGGGTGCACTATAACGAATTGAACAGATTATTTTTTGCCAATGACACAAATTATGGCTTGAGCAAAGATTTAAACGCAAGGAGTGTATATCGCTGTTATGGAAAACCAGTTTCGATTATACATTGAGATTTTAATTTCAAAGTGGTAAGAGCGATTGGAGATTAAAAGATCACCGTTGGGAGAAGTGAGGATCTCCTTGTGATAAGTTTTTCATTCTATGTGATCAAATTTTTTTTGTAAAAATAAACTAATTTTTTTTTTAATTGTGCAAATAATTTATGGTCAATAATTGGCTCAGCTCAGTGTAACTGACAGTATCATTTTTAATAGTGGGATAAATAGTAGAACTTTGGTCAGTGGCAGTCTTGTCCCTCGTCCACACGCGTCAATTTCGTCCTCCAGGGGATGCTCCGTAAAACATTTTTCCAGTCGTCTTCTTGGCAAATCGTTCAATTTTTTTTTATAACATGCAGCATCGTCACGATCGTCCATGTACTCGGCTGGGCTAATTTCGATGGGCTCAGTTTCCAGTCTCGCCCAACAAGATGGGTACAGGGAATTTACCACCACCAGCAGCAGATTCGTTTGGGGTACCTGAAGAAGAATTTTGGGAACAAATTAAATTTTGTAATTTTCAATTTGAAAAAAAAATGGGATGGTAGAAATGAAAAGTATTAGAGGAAAAAAACTTACTCTTTGAGCATAAAATGGTCTCGAGCAAACACTGGAGATATTGCTAATGGGAGTCTGCGATGTCGTTTGGTCCATTTTGTAAAGAATTCTTTTTTGATCGCACTTGTGGTACTGCTTCACTTCTTCAGGTGGTGGAGGCTTCTCAGGAAGATCTTCATCTGAATGAACCCTTGCAAGCACCTAAAAATGTGCATGCCATTAAATCACGGAAATTATTACCATTTTCTACCTCAGAATTTTGAAATTTTTGGTATTTATTTCCGTCCAATTTTTTTTTAATCTCAAAAAATGATTGTTCCTATCAATTTTTCGGCCCTCCCCTCCACTTTTTTTAACATTTTATTTCTTCCCCAAATTTTGTCAATTCTTTTCAATTTTCGATTTTTCCAAAAATTTCTATAAAATTGTTCACTTTTTCCGAATTCTCCAAAAAAGTTTCGCAATTCATTTCCAAAAATTTCCAATTTATTTCGAATTTTCAATTTGCGAATAGGCAGAGTTAGTGATCTGCGCATGCGCACCTGTGGAAGATCGACGAACTGCGAGGCCATCCAAACGGTTTTAGCGATTCCCCAAAGAATCATGTTCCAGATGTGCCTGAAGGGGTTCAAAAGAGTAGATCCGCCTCCCTGAAGGCCAATATGATAGCAAACGGCCTGATAATCATAAATCTCCACGGTTTTATAGTATCTCTGATGAACCATAGACTGCAGAACCGGTCCTTCGACCACGCCAAAAAATTGTCCCGTATCGTTATGCGCTTCGGAAATGGCAACGTATCCATTTTGATCGATCAGATAGCAATCGAGGCCCTCCTGCTCGCAGTTGAAGTCAGGATTGCTGGTTTTCGATGTTATATCGAGAAAGCGCTGGAAAAAACGGGCCATCGGCATCTGGAAGCCTATGACCGCTGCTGCGGCAGTGCGACCGCCATCTCGCGGAAAGACCGCCATTGAGACCGTTACAACTGCGTTCTTTCCACCTTTGCCCGGGACTTTGAAACAAAACATTGGGAGAGAATTTCAAACTCATGGGATCTTCCACCTAACAGGGTGTCAACCTTTGGGAGATCCTAGTCGTGCTGATTGATACGAGCACCAATGTAATTTATTTATAAGGGCTTTGTTTACAAACACATCGTAGACCTCCGTCGCCGATTAGCACTTAGGTAGAGAGCATAAATAGAGCAACGTTAAAAAAAAAAAAAAAAAAAAAAAAAACTTATGGGAGAGTCAACTGCATTGGACTTCCCCCAAAAATCCTCTTACCTGTTATCGATATACTCTCAGGATCGATCTGATGTTGAAAGATGGCGCCCTTGTACCACGGTTCATTAACCGCTCTTCTGTGTAAATCCCCGAACTTCCTATTGAGCCCAGGTGGCTTGAGGCTTTCGTTGATGTACTGCCACCTGGTGAGGCCACTCTGCGTCGCCACAAATCGCAAAAAAAACCCCATAAGAATTCGCCAAATCCTCCAGCTCTTGATTCCTATGCTTGAAATCCTCATTGAAGCTCTGATTAGTCGCTTTAGCATCAAAGACCAGCAATTGCATGAGTTCTTCGTTGCAGTAATAATCATCATCCTCGAGTACTTTTTTCGTGCAATCCGGAGTTGCTTCTTCTTCGTAGCTTATGTTGTAAGCAGTGTACTGATCGGCCCATTTCCACCCGGGTTCACCCAGTCTCTCCAGGAAATACCGAACTTCATCAACGGAATTGTTGAACTCGTGGCCCTCGAGGTAGTGAAATCTACAGTAGACCCAGCCGGGATGAACCCGCCAACGATCACCGACGAAGAAATCCCGGATCTCGATGCCTGCCAAACGATTTTTCTCGATCTCGTTACCGACCTTGAGCAAAAAATAATTGGAGTGATGGGATGGAATGGAAGCAAACGGAATGAACCGGAGTGGACCGAGACGGAAAGGAATGGAGCATAACTAACCTTAATCCAGGTTTTGCCGTAATTTGGTATAGCAACCGCAATACCAAAGGGGGTGCCTGGTAACGGAGCAAAGTAGTAGTCTCTATGTTCCAGGGTGACCCGACGTTTATCATCGTAGTGCAGTTTGACGGGGATGTTCTTGAGACTGCCACGGGTATGGTTTACAAGAGAAGCGCGGAGCTGGAGAATTTCATCACCTGGGTCTCTGGAAAAATTTAGGAGAGATGTGAGGCTGTGGAAAATTAAATGGAGTTGAATGGGGGGGACCGGAACGGATCGGAATTGAACGGATCGGAATGGAACGGATCGGAATGGAACGGATCGGAATGGAACGGATCGGAATGGAACGGATCGGACTGGAACGGATCGGACTGGAACGGATCGGAATGGAACGGATCGGAATGGAACGGATCGGTATGAAATGGACCGGAATGGAAGGGACCGGAATGAAATGGAATGGAAGGGACTGGAATGAAATGGAATGGAAGCGACTGGTCGGAAGTGGAACGCGATGGAGTCAAATGGAGTGGGATTGAATAACCCCAGTGGGAAAATTGAATGGAACGAAAGGCACTAACATGAAAATAAAATAAATCAGGTCTAATTCAATTAACTGGGATGAAATGTGATGTCTGATGATGAACGGAAAAGAAATGGAATCTCACCTCGGACCCCGACCATCATTCAATATCTCGACCTCTGTAAGGTCCACACTATTATAATTCGTCTTCAGGATCTCACCACTCACTGGCCGCAAGTCTGGATGAAGTATCACGTATCCATTATTGGAGACAATGAATGCGTAGCCGTTGACCCCTAATTTATAAGGTAGGGTAAGCTTCTCAATGTCGTTAATAGGGACATCCGTACCAGCGACTCCCAGCAAATTAGCTCGTCTCGTCTCGTTATTCGCGTTACCTAGAGAATGGAAAATATTTTTAATACTTAAAGGGAAATTAAATACTAAGCTCACAATTGGAATTTTGTCAAATGGAAAAAGTAAGTTTTTTCAAAATCTTGAAAATGGGCTGTGGTAGAAATGGCAAATTGATAATTTCGTCATGGTGCCCCAATGGATCACCCTCGTTTTCTTTGAGTTCCAAAAAAAGAGAAATAAAGTTCAATTTTGTGGTCCAAAATCAACGGAAATATCTTCCTGGGAATCCAATTGAACAGTATCCATCAACGTGGGACGAAAATTCAATTTTAAAAAAATTTAGTTTGCCTCCCCATAAGGTCCCAAGGTTAAATTTGGCCAAAATCGAAAAAAATTAATTCCACTTTTTCGAGCCAAATTCGACGGAAATATCTTCTGGGGGTTCCTATTGGATAGTATCAACACTCACGGGGCCATGTTAACTTTGGCACATACTAGTTTTCGTCTGAAAATCTAGGAGTGGCAAACCGAAATTACACAACGGCATTCGTGTTCCCAACAGGGGCACATCGATTTTTATTATACTAGTTCTCTTTTCGATTTACCTTTTCTGTCAAATGCGGGAATGCTGACTGATGTGAGAAGTCGATATTCTTGTCTCGCGCTGGACTCAACATCGGCTGCCGCTCGTCTCACATCTTCGCCTTTTTTCATCTATCACACAAATCAATTTAGTACGTGGCATATTGAAATTTGGCAATGATCGGGGTAAAAGGGATACACACTTGACAAAAGCATATTTTTTTCAGAGAAAAAACCTGACATATAATGTTTCTTTTCCAAAAATTAACGATTGCAATTTCTTTTCCATTCTCTGAATGAACATATCATGAGAAAATTAATTTTTTCATTTCTTAAATTTATAATTGTTTGTCGAACGAATTAATTCGTTGTCAACGAAATGTAAAAGTCAATTTTTCGTCCAACATTTTTTTGTGAAAGGTCATTATTTTTATTTTTCTCAACCGAATTTTTACGAATCGTAAATTATCAGTACTTTTTTTCTCTTCCACTAAAAAAATTAAAAAAATATGTCCTAAATCCACCAAAATGCACTAAAAAGGGGACACAAATTTTCTCACGAGGGAACATGACAATCTAGCATCTAGGGTCCACCATCAAACCATCACTCACCTGTGGGATCAAAAAAAAAAACGCAAAATTGGGACAAGGCGTGGGCAAGTTCGGGCAATTTCCCAAATTTTGAAACTTCCGAAATCTTTAGAATTTTTCAAGTTCTGACAAATTTTGAAATTTTTGAAGATTTTGATGTTTTTTTCTTTTTTTCTCAAAAAATTCAAAAACCTAAACTTCTTTTAGATTCGAAAAAAAATCCAGAATTTCGAGGAAAAAAAATCGTAAAAATTTTCAATAATTTGATTCCCAAAAAAAAAAAATTGAACCACCCATGGCCAACAGGAACAGGCAATTTTTTTTGCATTGTCTCACAACATTAGACCTTTTTTATGTAGATGCCATCGTCGTTAATTGTGACGCCCTGTTGCATAGCCTCAATGTGCTTCTCGAGTCGTGCTTTTTGCTCCGGATGGTCCATTACGAGCCATAACCATGTGGCAAGTGCTGGATTCTAATGGCATTTCATCACTTATGTATTCACTTCATTTTACGATCATGAGAGAAACTGGCGTTAATCGGCCAATTAAACGTCATAATTCTCGTAATTTTTTGTCCTCCGATTATATCACATATTACATATAGAGTACGCTTTGAATTTTATGAAGTACAAAAAATAAAAAAAAACAATCATAAATTAGCTGAAAAAAATTGAATTTCCTCGATTTTTGTTCTGCGCATGCGCATAGCTCATTCCACTCACGGAGCTGCGCGCAGGTCTTACCCCCACTCCGCGGGTGCATAAAAAATCTAACGCAACTGGAAGTAAATCCTTGTTATCTTCGACGGCCGAGCAAAAAAGGTCCCACTTTGTCAGATCAACAAGATATTACGCTTTAGTAATCAATCATATAATTGCATAATAATGAACGACTATGTTCCCTGGCTTACCACTTCGCAACCGATTTCTCGTTTCTGACCGGATCGGACAACTGAATTTGACATTTTCCCACAAGGGGAAGGATACAGAAATGATCCTACGTGCTCAACTCCATATCGACAAAGTGGGCCCTTTTCATGTCGCCGACCATAAATGGTTTAAAAATTTCTCGTTTCTGATTGAATTTAACATTTTCCCAGATTGGGAAGGATACAGGAATGAGCCAAAATGCATATCGACAAAGTGGGCCCTTTTCATGTCGCCGACCATAAATGGTTTAAAAATTTCTCGGTTCTGATTGAATTTAACATTTTCCCAGAATGGGAAGCATACAGGAATGAGCCTAAATGCATATCGACAAAGTGGGCCCTTTTCATGTCGCCGACCATAAATGGTTTAAAAATTTCTCGTTTCTGATTGAATTTGACATTTTCCCAGAATGGGAAGGATACAGGAATGAGCCTAAATGCATATCGACAAAGTGGGCCCTTTTCATGTCGCCGACCATAAATGGTTTAAAAATTTCTTGTTTCTGATTGAATTTGACATTTTCCCAGAATGGGAAGGATACAGGAATGAGCCAAAATGCATATCGACAAAGTGGGCCCTTTTCATGTCGCCGACCATAAATGGTTTAAAAATTTCTCGCTTCTGATTGAATTTGACATTTTCCCAGAATGGGAAGGATACAGGAATGAGCCAAAATGCATATCGACAAAGTGGGCCCTTTTCATGTCGCCGACCATAAATGGTTTAAAAATTTCTTGTTTCTGATTGAATTTGACATTTTCCCAGAATG
Organism: Asobara japonica; assembly: GCA_026005395.1. NCBI lineage: Eukaryota > Metazoa > Arthropoda > Insecta > Hymenoptera > Braconidae > Asobara > Asobara japonica. Next base: position 2,662,543 of record BQMI01000352.1, on the reverse strand, counting down.
GGAAGCATACAGGAATGAGCCTAAATGCATATCGACAAAGTGGGCCCTTTTCATGTCACAGGCCATAAATGGTTTAAAAAATCGGAAAAAATTGAAGGTAGCTTACCGAAACATCAGCATATGCATGTGTCCAGACAATTGGATGCTCTTTGCCCTGCAAGACCAAAGGTCTTGCCACCACGGGAATGTACTTCAACACTTGCTCCTGGGCCTCCTCTTGTGTATGTACGTGTGTGTAGTAACCGCGGTTCTCACACGCCATTAATTGAATCTCTCGCACCATTGTAACCTCTTGACCCAATAAATACGTAAAGACACGCACGGGTATTCTCGTGCCGTTCTCCTGTCTGTTCCAAGCGTCAAAGACCTATTTTTTTTTAAACAGGATTAACCATTGCGTTAGGGGTCAATGGATTAAAGTGACGGGGGAAAATTGAATTAGTGAATTTAACCCAGCAATCCTATGGGTCTCAATGACTTCAATTTTGTATGAATATTTAAAAAAAAAGATTTTTATGACAAAATTTCAAATTTTGAAAATTGGAAAATTTTGAGTTTTATGAAACATTTTCAAATTTTGAAAATTGGAAAATTTTATTTTTATGAAAAATTTTGAAATTGTGAGACTTAAAAATTTTGAAAATTTTAAATTTTTTGAGAATTTTCAAATTTTGATTTTTTTTTTAATTTTCAAATTTTGAATTTTTGAAAATTTTGAGTTTTTTTTTTTTTTATCAAAGCAATTTGAAAATGCAAAATATTTTCAGTCTCTCGAATTTTTTTAATATCTACAACCTGCCTTACCTCGGAGATATTGGAAGCCACGCCATCTGTGACCAGCATGATAAGTTGATTGCACGGTGTAGTAGGGCCGCATCCGCGACTATCGCGGTAGCTCTTGAGGAGCGTAAAAGCGCGGGTAAAGGCATCTGTGAGGTTCGCAACCTCTTCGGGATCGAGGGTACCCGACGCCGACTTGAATGTCTCAATGTTCTCCGGCGTTGCCTGGATGAGCTTGTCCTTGAAGCATGGAACTAGGTCCTCCGTGATGTTGGTGTACTCCAGGATCGTCACGAAATCATTATTGGACAACGTATCCAGGATGGAAGCGACCACTGCTTTTGCTGTTGGGTTAAAAAAATTTTACCATAAATTTTAGTTTCGGCACTCACTTTTGAGCATTTGAAAATTTAGTCCATGTTCCAAGAGGAGCGCATTCCCCCACTCCGAGTGAAATTTTGAGGGTATTTGAGCCTACGTGACTTTTCGCAACACCTTACCACTTAGTACAGCCCTAAACACAATTCCCGAAGGATTGCATTTGTAACGTGGCAAAAGGCACCACTCAACTCATAGATTTTTCAGTCATACTTTGATAGATTCGTGAGTGAAAAGTGATAGTTTTTTTTTCAATAATTCAGCGGAAAATTCCTGATTATTCCCTTCAGGAGCCGCAATTTCAGGTAAATTTGTCACAATTATTGTAACACAAATATTCATAACAATTTGGAACACATCGTAAGACAAATGTGTTTGTGAATGTAGAAGCAGCAGAACGAGAGAAACATACACACATAAATACACGCGCACTTTTCCTAACTTCCGGGGTCGAACAATCATTGCCGAGGGCCGTTTTTTATTTCGCGGATAAATCGAAGGATCATGATTCGTACAATCAGGATTTATATCTTCAAATTGATATATCATATATCATATATCGTATATCATATATCGTATATCATATATCGTATATCATATATCGTATATCATATATCGTATATCATATATCGTATATCATATATCGTATATCATATATCGTATATCATATATCGTATATCATATATCGTATATCATATATCGTATATCATATATCGTATATCATATATCGTATATCATATATCGTATATCATATATCGTATATCATATATCGTATATCATATATCGTATATCATATATCGTATATCATATATCGTATATCATATATCGTATATCATATATCGTCTATCATATATCGTATATCATATATCGTATATCATATATCGTATACCATATATCATATATCATATATCATATACCATATATCATATATCATATACCATATATCATATACTAATTTTTAAATAAAGTGCGGATTGAGAAAGACAGCGCAGTGCTCTTGCCGGATCTCGTTTTATTTGAATTTCGCGCCACAAATAGGGGATACGACCGGTAACGGGATAACTGATTCAGGTGATCAAAAAAAATTGCCTATTTTACAATGGAAGTTGGATCATCATGCAGGCAAAGACTCAAGGACCTCACCTATGGTATACCCCATGCCCTCCATACTGCCACTAGCGTCAACCAGAATGACCATGTCCTTGCTGCAAGTGGCAGCCTCGATGAACCAACTTCTGATCCTACAGTCATACAGATCAGCTGCAGCCTCGCCATCAGCAGCCAACTCAGTTCTATACTGCATGGCGGGGTATGACCGAAACATTCCCGTCATCGAACCGAAGTACTGCCAATATAATGCTGGATCTGATCGGTAATTTTGGGTGAAAACCTCATCGAGACTCTCGGACCAGTTGATAGCGTGTGCAACAGGAGGTGACAAATCGTAGACATTTGTTGGTATGTGCACCGCAGAATAGCTCGTGTTAACTGGGATATTGTAGAAATGAGAATCTGGGTTTAGTGACATATCCCTGTAAAAAAAATACGTCATTGACTTTATCAAGTAAATGATAAGAGTCTTAAAAATATAAAAGATTCTGGAAAAGACATTCTGTGGTATCTTCTCATAAAGCTGCGCATTTTCGAGATAATCGACGAGATATGAGCGCGGTTAATGCGCGAAGATGAGTTAGTTGAGGACGCCACCTGTAGATGGTGCTGTCGTTCTGCATATTTTCCGGTATTACCGGCTGCGTATCATTGTCCCCATCAGTAATCCAACTGTACTTGCCGGAGACATATGTAAGACTGGATTTTATGACATCAGAATTGCGTTCACTGTCGTCATAATGCAGTGCTTCCTCTTCGGCGCGCAGAAGGATACAGCGTACAGCATCCATTTTTCTCCGTAACATTCGACCTACGCTCTCGCTGATAATGTCGATGAGCTCCTCGCCGGATTTCTCCTCCACTCGGGCATTGAGTTCTCTGTATTTCTGGAAAAATTATTGATGCGTTAATAGTTGCAGTATTAGTCTCGGGAAAATTTTGTTACTGAAAATCGGTTGGAAAATTGAGGTACTTGAGCGAAACTTTTTTAATGCTCCAACTAAGTCTTCCAGTTTATATCCAGAGATTGGAGGAAATTTAGTTTTCAATCTTCGTTGCTTCAGTGGAGAACATGAATCATACAACAGTTGCGCGCGCCACCGGATGTAAACCGCGCCGTCTATGGAAATCCGCGGGAATCTCTGGCGGCGTCGGGCGCAACTACTTTTTGCCTGATATCTCCGAAACTAAGAATATTAACGAATGTTTGTATAGAGCTTTTTTGTACCTCTCAGGGTGCACTATAAAAAACATTCTCATGAAAATTGAGCTAGCTCCTTCACATTTCGACATATGATCCCAAAACGAAGTGTGAAGAATTCAGAAGAACGCTCCTGCGGGAAGATGGCACCGGTGGAACATTTGCGGAAAAATCGAATAGCGAAATGTTTATGAGAGCTATAGAGGTTCGCGTGGAGTGGGGGGAGCCTCTAATCCGCCATTTCACAAAATTTTTTCAAGGACGCCGAGGCATGCAAACTATATATATATATATATAGAGCGGTTCTTATATTGTGTGAAGTGACTGGTGGAATGCGTCAGTCGTTACCCGAGCATCTGTCATTCCCATTTCGTGGCCACCAGGTGTCTAGTAGAGATGGGAAGTCAGAAAATGACCATACAATTTCTACAAATTGCTATGGTTATGACTCGTACACGGTTCAGCAAAATTGGAAATTTAGTATGGAAATTGGAGTGTCTCACGGCTACTTTCAGCTGACTAACTCTTCAGTTAGTTGAGATTTATTAACTGCACATTATGTTGTACAAAAGAATACATGACCGGCCGGTCAATTAGCAATTGAGACAGAAAATTACATCTTCCACAGCAGAAGAAACTAAGAACTGTAAATGGTCGATAAGATCCAGTAAGAAAATAATAGAAATGCAGAAAAAATAATAGAAAGTAACAGAGTCAAAAAACTTAGCATACCAGGCACCCGATAGGAGCCATGGTAGAACAGCCAGAAGTAACTGAAATTAAGAAATGATCAGAGCGGATTAGTCTCCGCTCAATAGGAAAGAACGAAGCGCTAATTTGAGAGACAGGAGAGATGGAAGATTACGGATGATTGAAGGAAGGGAATTCCAGAAGTACGATTCTGAGATATGAAAAAAGCGTCGCAATGTCTCCGGTTTGGGGAATTTATGGAGAAACAAATTGCAATGTTAGAGAGGATCAGAACAGATGATTCCGCTGGGGCGGAATTTTGAGGAGAACTTTGTGACCCAACTATCGATGGATAGGACGTACATGTTCATTCGAGCGCCGTTGTGTGTGTGTGTTTGGTGCGAAGCGCTGCGACTTTCAATTTAGCAATAATCATTGACCAGCTCAGCGAAAAACTGATATAACCAATTTTATCGCTTAAAAGCTGACGCGGAAATCAGATTCTTTTACGCGAAGCGGATTCTCGATATTGGAATCAGTGGAACATTGGGAAGGAAGACGGAAGGCGACCAACGGCGGGTTAATGACCTAACAATAACACGATCTCAGGGGAAAGTTTCTGCAATGAAAAATGGTCCATTAAAAAAATTGTGACAAGTTCCACAATTGCAATAATTTTGAATTTTTCGGGTACTGTAAAAATGGGGGAAAAATTTTAATTTGTAGGTTTTAAAATTGCAACATTTTTGAATTTGCACAATTTTTTGGGAAAATTTGAAATTTTTGGGATTGTCAAAATTTTTAGATTTTTTTGTTACAATTTGTATTTTATGGGCGTGATCCATTAAGACCTTAGGCGTTATATATAGTGACTTTAAATTGGTATAGTGAAAAAAAAAAATTTGAAATTTTTTTGGATTTTGAAAATTTGAAATTTTTGATAATCTGGAGAAATAATCAAATGAATGGAAAATCGGTGGTAACTTACCGCTCTTAATTCCTCGGGTTTCGCTATTCCCAGAGCGAGGTCCCATAGTTCACTGCCCAAATTGTGGGCCCAGCGATCGACACTAAAAAAAAAAATCGAGTTATCCGGCTGAAGATATATATTTGAGAAAATGGCACTATGGCCCATATTTAATTGGTCACTAATTTATGTGCTAAGCTAGAACATTTTCCTCTTTAGGTTTATCACCGGAAACTCATTATCTTAAGAACAATTTTCTTTCCGTGTTAGAGAAAACAATGAGGGTTTGGAAAAATAAACACGCTAGTTGAAAAAAATTTCTATATTTTTTTTTTAATTCAAACCAGAATCGAAAATTTCAAAAAAAAAAAAAATTTTATTAAAAATCGAAAGAATTTCAAGTTTCAAAAATGTCAAAAATTCGAAAGAAGATGAGGAATAATTTGGGAATGCGCAGAAATGTCAAATTTTTGAAAATTCAAATAAAAAAAAATTGGCGGGTTTTTTTTTTAAATCCAAAAAATTGAAAATTTTAATGGTTTTATGGAACTGTTTTTTTGACGTATGATATCGGTCGTTATCATACGTCATGTACACGTTTAGTTCCTTATTCAGCAACTTACATTTGTGCATCGCGAGCCAGGCAAACACCGGCTATAATTAACAATAGACACGTGCTTAGTCGACCCAGCAACATTTCCACTAATTATTCAGGGAAACGTCCCCTCGATTTTGTTCAAAAATTGCACTTCTGCATGCACAAGTTATTGGAGAATTTTATTCCAAGGTGGCATTATCGGTTTTAACGAACTAATATGCCGAACCGCCGCAACTATTTGCCCCGATGATCTGATTATTTTTGGTCCAACGAAAACTAGTTCGAAACCGAGACGCTGGAGCGTCTGTGCACAGTTGGAGCGTTATATTTATACAATTTTCTAACTCACGTGTGCATGCCCCAAAAATCAGTTCGAATTTTCTTTTCATTTTTTTTAATTTTCAAAGCCTCGAAAATTTCTGGAATTAATTTTTTTTTAATCTTTGAACTTTTTTAAAAGTTTGAAATTTTTGAAAATTTTAAAAATTTTGAAATTTTTGAAATTTTTGAAATTTTTGGAATTTTTGAAATTTTTGAAATTTTTGAAATTTTTGAAATTTTTGAAATTTTTGAAATTTTTGAAATTTTTGTAATTTTTGAAATTTTTGAAATTTTTGAAATTTTTGTAATTTTTGAAATTTTTGAAATTTTTGAAATTTTTGAAATTTTTGAAATTTTTGAAATTTTTGGAATTTTTGAAATTTTGGAAATTTTTGAAATTTTTGCAATTTTTGCAATTTTTGTCATTTTTGAAGATTTGGAAATTTTTGACATTTTTGAAATTTTTGAAATTTTTAAAATTTTTGAAATTTTTGAAATTTTTGAAATTTTTGAAATTTTTGAAATTTTTGAAATTTTTGAAATTTTTGAAATTTTTGAAATTTTTGAAATTTTTGAAATTAAAAAAAATTTTGAATTCTTTGAAATATCTTGTTCTGTTTAAAGTTTGTTATTTTCTTTTTCATTTTTTTTCTGCAAATTTCTGACACTTTGGAAGATTTTGTGTGTGTGTGTGCGTTTCTAGACATGTTTCTAGTTTATGTTACATCACCGCAAATTTAATAAACACATTAATTCAAATTGACATCCGCATGCCCTATATATATACATCTCATTTAATATAACTATCCGAAGACCCTCAGAAGGTCGAAACCAACGATTTCGCGTAATCACAATCGTCGTCAGACCACCTCCCCCACCCACTCCCACCTGCAGTCATCAACCTAATGACGTGTAAACTCATTATGCACTTCCCATAGGTCGCGCGCAAACCCGTAAATTCAGCAACTCACAGACATTAATGGGTGAAAAAAAAATTCGAAAAAGAATGAAAAAGACCATTGCAAAAAAATCAAAACGAAAATAAAAATTTCAGAAGAAAAGGACTATACAAAAAGATCAGGCCCAAACTATTCATATCCGAACAATTCCTTAAAAATATTATATAGATATATATATCGCATATTGCATAATAATATTCAAAAATAACTCTTCATTTTTCCCAATTTCAAAGTCACTAAAATATTCAAAAATTTCGTTTTTCTAAAATTTCGAAAATCCCCCCAAAAAAAACATTTTTATTTTTTTTTGTTCAAGTCATGCCGCCGCGATGTCTATCGTCCTATACAGTGCTCTCCACGAGGGATGGATCACGAAGAAGAGTGAGTCGTGCGAGCCATCAGACGACCCAAGTCAATAAAATCTCACCGGCCCACGTAGTAGCTGCAAATGGGGGTAATATGGATTGTTATTGATTTTTCAAAGGCCGTAAGCTCGTAGAAAATTTTTAGCACGCTCTGGGTGATACAACGGGGCCGGCAGTCGCCCAGTGTCAGTCCAGCGAGCTACCGATGCCACCTCAGAGTGTTGATTCCTACGAGTACAGTCCCGAATTATTAGCAATTGTTGATAATGGGACTAGCACAAAAGTCACATTCAGACCATCATTTCGCTGTGCGTGAATATAGTGAAAATAATTGCAATATTTCATTACGACTGTTGGATTATCGGGCGGCAAGGTTTGAAAATGCCACGAAAAAATTTGGCAATATTCTGTTCTATATATAGAACCGTTCTAGGAGACGGTTTTAAAAAAAATAGTGAATTAGGAAATTTGAGAAGAAAACATTAGTGAAGTTGACAGTTTGACTTGGCCCGAGATGTTTGGCTTTTTTAGCAAGGTCGTTCCATTCGTTAAGGAAATTCGAAATTTTACTTCGCCACATTTTCTCAGGGAAGCTAAGGTTGCTGCCTAGGTTTGCAAAAACTTGTGGAAATTTTGTATCAGCGGAATCATCTGTTCTGATCCTCTCTAACATTGCAATTTGTTTCTCCATAAATTCCCCAAAACGGAGACATTGCGACGCACTTTTCATATCTCAGAATCGTACTTCTGGAATTCCCTTCCTTCAATCATCCGTAATCTTCCATCTCTCCTGTCTTTCAAATTAGCGCTTCGTTTTTTCCTATTGAGCGGGGACTAATCCGCTCTGATCATTTCTTAATTTCAGTTACTTCTGGCTGTTCTACCATGGCTCCTATCGGGTGCCTGGTATGCTAAGTTTTTTGACTCTGTTACTTTCTATTATTTTTTCTGCATTTCTATTATTTTCTTACTGGATCTTATCGACCATTTACAGTTCTTAGTTTCTTCTGCTGTGGAAGATGTAATTTTCTGTCTCAATTGCTAATTGACGGGCTGGTCATGTATTCTTTTGTACAACATAATGTGCAGTTAATAAATCTCAAGTAAGGGAGGGACGAGTAGATGTGGAGGAAGTCAGTGATAACATCCAATATTCGCGGGTTGAGGAATTGTTTATTGCTGAATGTTTTGAATATGTTGAAAATAGTGAATTCCCAGGAATTTTCGAAACACTGGAGGTTTGGAATTTTTTGAAAAAGTGCAAATTTGGCTGAAAAAGACAGGACAATTCCCCGAAGGAAATTTCCCAAAATTTGCACTTCCGCTACATTTGTAATTTCTCCAAAAAATTTGATGACAATAATTATCAATAGTAATTTTCATGGGAGCCGACACTTGGATTAATTGACCGGAGTGACCCTCACGAACCTAGTACTCGCGCATTGAGCATAGATCGCACCCCACAATTGTCAATCAGTCAATACTCATTTTCCTCATAGTGTAATACGGAAATCGCAATTATGCAAACTATCATTTCCGATAATTTCCGTAACAATAGCATTTTCCTCAACTCTCAACAAATTACTTCCATTTTTTTTAACTTGTAATTTTTTTTTTCATTCGTCTAAAAATTTTCTCTATTTTTTTTTCTTTTTTATTTATTTTTTTCTATTTAAAGAGATTTTTGAGTGATTAATTAAAAAAAATAAAATTTAAAGAGAAACAAAAAACTAAAATTTCGAATTGCGAAAAATTTCTATTTTCAATTTTTTTTTTTTTAAGATTTTGGGGGTTGATAAAATATATCAAAATTGACATCTTGAATTAATGGACAATTTCAGATCCGCGAGAATTAAAAAACAAATATGAGAAATATTTATTCCTTTTTTTTTTGTTTTTAAGTTTTGAAGGTGTCAAATATTTCCATTTTTTGGTTAAAAAATGGAAAAAAAATCTCTAAAAATTGCAAAATTGAAAAAAAAAAAATCAAAAAATTGTAAAATTAAAAGAAAAAATTGATAGAATTCAAAATTTTCTGAATAAATAAAAATGACAAATTTGTAGAATTAAAATGTCCGAGAATTAAATTTTCCAAATTTTCTGCTGCAATAATGACTGCTTCATACAGAGTTATGATTATGAAGGCCACTTGGGTTAATTAACTAAAGTGCCGATCGCTAGAATTATTGATCATTTTTTTAATTGTCACGCCTCCATTGAAATTGAAGAAAAATTACAAAAGTGTGAAAAATGAAATCGTTAATGTTAAAAAAATTTTCAAGAATGTCAAAAAAAAAAAATTTTATCAACTCCAAAAAATTGATTTTTTCAGGATTCCAAAACTTGGAATTTCAAAAACGAAAATTTTTTGAAAAATAAAATCGACGAAAATGTAAAAAAAAAAAGGAGAATATGAAATTACAACATATATTTTTCCTAGACATATTTACAATTATTTAGTCTGCGAAGTGTGACGTAGATACGTGTTTAGAGGAGACCGAAGATCTGACATTTCATTCTGAGAAAAAAATCGCTAACGTCATCGACGCGTTATCAATATGCAAATTCCACAAATGGCAAAACTTTAGGTCCCATCAATATATTCAAAATGCCAAAAGCCTCAAAACAGCAAAAATTTCCAAAACCCCAAAATTTCCAAATATTGAAAAACCAAAAAAAAAAAATAATTTTTTGGTCAAATAAAAAAAAAAAAAAATCCCAAAATTTTCAAAACATTCAGAAAAATTTATTCCCCTAACTCAGCACCTCAAATTCCATTCTGTAATTCACGTGAGATAAAATTAATTCTCTCCCAAAATTACGTCACAGGCGCACGTGTTCACGTGGTGTCACGTGACCCACATTTCCCCCTCCACAATCCCAAGAGCTAGTGTCTAACCTCTCAGAATTGAATGCAATTAATTTGCAATCTCGTAAAAACAATAATAAATATAAATCCTAGGCGGGAAAAACTACTCCAATCCCCCGATTGACTAATCTATTCCTTTTTTTCGCCGGCAAATAGTGACTCTGGGAATCACCCAGGGCTCGAAAAAAGTAACCAATAAACTGTCACCAAAAATCCAAAAAGTCCACCGCGCCCTTTTTCGCCCTAAAAAATAAAAATATTAAAATTAAAAGCCACTTCAACTTCCGCTAAAAAATGTGTCCTCAAAAAAGACCAATAAAAACTTCAACAAATATAGTAATACAATACATGGAGCTATCAAACATGTGAACAACCTCATCAAATTTCAAAATAAAAATAGAAAATTAATGACCAATAATTAAACTGACGATCAATGAACTCACGACGTGTGCAAATGTGTAAATTTTCCAACAGAAAGCCGAACAATTCTAGGTTATTTCTTCGGTTACGCGCGAGTGTTTGAAGGGGCGTGCGCGCGCACATTTGCGCGGGAAAAAATTGAATGGGCGCATGAGGCAATGACGCTTTGTCAATATTGACGATATTTTGTAATAGCGTCTATTGATATAAATATGGTGACGTCTAAAGATGCGGGTACAGTAGTGATTCGACAATTGTTGGTGATTTGTATTCAGATCCTTTCGTGTAAGATTTTACTCATTGCTTTATTTCTTCCAAAACACCAATCAGAAAATAAGAAAAAAATTTCATTCACTGATTCTTTTTTTTTATTTACACATTCACTGATTCTAATTACCGTTTCGATGATTCCGAAGAATTGTCATATATATATAAATATAGTGTTACTTCAAATCTCAAATTGTGATTCAGGGCGCGAAGCTTGTACCATAAAAAGGCGGGAAAGAAATTACGGATAGTTTGAGATGTTTTCCGCTTTTGGCGGGAAATTCAAAGTGTTCGAAAAAGGCGGGAAACGCCATTTTTAAATTTGCGGAATCTATAAAATCGTTCATCTAAATTTCATTGATGAAATAAGGAGGCTCCAAGAAGGGAGTCCAGACGCATCGAGGGTCATTGCTCTCCCCGTGCTCAAATCATTCGCCCTATAAAAATAAATAAAAATCGGAAATTATGTTGTCACTATGACGACTCATTTAAAATTCCTCGTTTTTTTTAAAACGATTTCTTGTTAATTGTTTTTATCATTACATGGACTTAGCGCGAATCGAGAAGACGTGAGAGACGTTAAAGGTTGACGTGAAATCGGCAAGATTTTCCTTCTCGATCTTCCCGGTTGGATCGGCGTAATTTCCCGAAAATCGTACTATAGATCGGTAGATCAGTGCATGAAAAATGCCCGGCGACCATCGAAGCTCTCAAATTATGACAGTCCAACTCACCGCTGAGAGTGAAACGCTGGCATAGACAGTTCGGCCTTGGTAGTAAACGCACGATTATCCGATTTTATCCTTCCACCGCACGTCAATTATTACCTCGATAATCAAATTCGCCATTTTCCTGAGATGAAGATCGAGGTTCTTCTCGAATGGGGTAATGTAAAAATCATCAAAAAAAATGTGGCAATAAAGGAAAATCGGTAGTAAAGTCGCTATAAATGCGAGATCGGCATACATAAGTCGCATCTAAATGGAAAGTTTCGCGTTATTTTTTTTTATGCCAACCATCCCAGCGAAATCGATTGCGCAACACGGAAATCGGTTAATACATACATTTTATTTTTGCGTTTTTTTTTTTTTTTTTTTCGTTGTGTATTATGGGAATTTGAAATGTGGCATTGACGGGCCCACGAGGTTCCTGGTAAATCAGACGATCGTTATCGGGAAATGATAAACGGCGATAAGCGATCTCGGGTGACAATGTTTCAGGGATATTACGGAATTTGAGAGTGGGAGATTGTTTTTTAAAGGGCCTCTTGAGATATGTGAGACTTGAAACGAAATATGTGACTGAAAAATCGGTTGAATTTTATTTGGGAAATTTTATTCTCCTTCAATAATAATAATACCAATGAATAGTAATAATATTCTATGCATATTGTTATTATTAAATAGAGATCGACGGGAAATTTTGAAAATTATTTGAAAAAATATATATATATATATATATATAAATTTTAAAACAAAAAAATTCTGAATTTTTCTTCAGGAATTATTAATAAATTAAAAATGTTCAGAATGTTAACAATAATTTTTTTTTTCAGGCCGACGTGCGATGGTGAACAATTTATTATGTCGCAAGCTTTTGCGAATTTGGCATCAAAAATCTCAGGAGACACCATCTCATGGGCGAGCTTTTTCTGAGCCCTGCTCTCAGCCTCACATTGCACGGTGGTACTTGGTTTATCGTTGGCTGATAGCACTATGCTGGATATCTATAATTGTTTGCTCTTTTTTTGAGCTGGGGAGCTTTAATCCCATTGGCAAGTCACATCTTTGGCCCATTTATCTCACAAATTGGGATCTCACTTTGGGAACGACTCAGGCCCTCCTCGGATTGCACTTGGTCTCAAAACGATGGAACTTGCAGAAATCTGCGGATTTCGACGTTACTACTCTAAAGTGTGGTATCGTCGAAAAAATATACTGGTGAGTTCAAAATTGATTGCTATCAGTGCAAGATTTTTATTTCTATTTTTTATTTTCTATTTCTATTTCTTTACGTTTTTTGTATATCGTAAAATGACTAAAACTTGTTTATAGGTGCCTGTACACGATCACCTCATCCCTGGCAATTGGCGTGACTGGAATCTACTGGACCAAGGTCTATGATCCAAGGATTCACCCAGTGGACCCCTTGAATATAATGCTCCATGTTTGCAATAGTCTTCTAATGCTAATAGATCTCTGCGTCACCAGCATCCCTCTCAAATTTCGTCATTGCTGGTGGTCCATTTCTGCAACCATCTTCTACTTATTATTCACAGGTGAGATTATGCTGAAAAAAAATTATTTCGTGATGAATTTATGCAATCGATGTATCCACCCACCACCCACCCACCAACCTTCCACCCACTACCCACTTACGTTCCACCCACCACCCACCTCACACCCACCTCCTATCTCCCACCACCCACCCACCCACCTACCTCCCACCACCCACCCACCTACCTCCCACCACCCACCCACCTACCTCCCACCACCCACCCACATACCTCCCACCACCCACCCAACTACCTCCCACCAACCTCCCACCACCCACCCACCCACCTACCTCCCACCACCCATCCACCTACCTACCACCAACCACCCACCCACCCAACTACTTCCCGCACACACACACACACACACACATTTTCCGTATCACGAAAAAAGATATAATATCTCATATTCTATGCCCTTTTGGAACTATAATAGTTTATTAACAGATGTTATAATTTGTTCACAGTTGTCTACTACTCAGCTGGGGGCGTGGATAAAAAAGGTCACCGATACATCTATGCAGCCCTTGACTGGTCCAAACCTGAAAAAACTTCACTTATCTGCCTAGGCGGTTTAATATTCTTACTTTTCGCTCACTGCCTCTTGTGCTATATCGCCAGACTCAGGGATAAGATTTACAATACGAGCTCGCGATATTTGGACAATACGACGCCCAATGAAGAGCAGCTTAAAGTTAAGCCCTCAGAAATTGTTTAGGAAAATTTAGAGCCATTGCTCTTTCAAAATTAAGCAAAAAATAGCCGTTTTTTATTGTTTTTTTTTGTGTTTATTTTTGGAATTTGATAAATTTGGAAAAGTTCTGGAGACTTAGTCAATTTTTCATGGTCTTTGATTTTTTTCTTGATTTGTGAATTTAGTGAAAAACTTTGCAATTTTCATTTTCAAAATTTTTGATATCTTTGAAATTTTTAAAACTGATTTTTTCTCATTGAAAATTTGAAATGTTAATGACAAAAATTTTAAGGTTTCTTAGTAAATTTGAACTTTCGAAATTTATCAATATTTCAAAATTGGGAAAATTTAATTTGCTTTTAAATTTCCATTTTCCAAAATTATTAAAATTTCCAAAAACTTTTGCATTGCCTCAATTTTGTTGGAAGACAGATGTTCAATTTTGGCAATTTGTCGAATTGTACATGGGTCGAGATGGGATTGTGCAAATTTTGAGGAAAGAGGACTGAACAAATTTCCAATAATTTTTGGAATTGTAAAAGTAGAGTGATCGAGCTAGTATTCAAGCTGACATGTCCACAGTAAAAAAATTCTGTCGGAATTATTTTGCAAATATTTCGAAAACTACTGGGTCCATGAAAAAACGTAAGGTAACTTTTTTCTAGAGAATTTAATTGACAACAAAAAACTTAGTGGACATTTTTTTTTAAATCCCACAGTTTTCGAGATTTTCCAAAAATAACGAAATAATTTTTCCGGAAAATCGTTTTATCATTCTGGGCTAGTGATAAATGTTTTTCTAACGAAAAGTTAAAAAGTAGGGTAAAATATTTATTTACGAATAATCGGAGCGACAGATGAACAAAAAATCGAGGTTTTTTGGTATACCAGAGGCGAGAATTTTTAGGTATTAGGAAGGCATAGATTTTTTATGTTTAATTATTACCAAATGGCCGGATATATATATATATATATACATATATAGGTGTAGAGGTATATAATATAATTTTACATTCCCTCCATAGTCATGCTCAAATGTTTAACTTGAATGATAACAAGTAGTAAGAGGAGATAATTCGAGCAATGGAGATTTGAAAATGAAAACGAAAAATATCAGTCAAATTTTGAATTTTTTGAAATTTTTTTCGTTCCAAATTCAAAAATAATTTTTCTTTATTGAAAAAAAAAATTGTTGAGAATTTTAAAAATTAATTGAAAGTTTCAAATTTTCCAAGTTTTTAAAATTCTTACTTTCGGAAAAATTTCGCGAAATTTTTCCGACCTAGAATATTTCTTCAACAATTTTCTAAGTGGTGTTTTTCAAAAAATCTCAAAATTCCTAATTTTTTGGAAATTTCTAAAAGTGGTCAAATTTATTTAAATCTGCAAAATTTAGAAATTTCTGAAGATAAAAGATTTTTTTTCGGAAATTTCCAAAACTCCGGATACAATTTTTTAGAATACTGTCATAAAAAAGTTGGCTCAATATTAAAAAAAAAACTTTTTTATAAAACAAAAAATTCGACAACAATCGTAGTTACCTCCATTTCCGACTTTTCCGACCTCTTCGATCCGACGGTCGATCGTTCAATTTAATTAGCGTTCATTAATCCATCAAAGTCATCTGTCATCGATCGTATGAATGATTGAATAAATGTTATAGGTATCACTTACCGTAGAAGTATTCACAAAATTATTTTCCAACGTGCGGAAAATAATCGTCACCCTATAATAGTAATTTTCACAATTATAAAAAATGCAGTTCCATCTGTAAATTAGATTATGTAATATGAATGAATAATTCATTTGGGCCAATTCCATCCCAAATCTTGCATTCCCTTTTTTTCTTAAAATTAAATAATCTTCGAGTTGAAATAAAAATTTTCCAAAAAAAAAACATTTAAAATTTCTTAACAACATTTTCTTAATTATCAATTTTTCCATTTGTTTGCTCAGAATTTTTTTTTTTTCATAGTTATAATTTTTCCCTTCACTCAAATCTCTCTCCCCTCCCCCCCCCCCCCCCCCCCGCCCCCCAAAAAAATAAAATGCGAAAAATCCAAAAATATCAACGTTTTATTAATAAAAAATAATCATTCAAAGTAAAAAAAAGCCACATTAAAAGGTCCGCATTAAAACATTCTTAACCTATCCACAGATTACGTCGAGCTACACTGCAATTAACCAATAAATCATCACAGACACATTCACACACCGCCCCCCTCAAAAACCTCCCCCAAATCATCGCCACCTCCCCCCATGTCCTCATAAAACATCTCTTGAAACTCTTCGGTCAAGAGTAGTTCTTCCCCAAGATGAGCGCCCCCTAGAACAACATCCGAGGGCCCCACTGGGCCCGCCTGACCCCTCTTCATTTTCCAAACATCTTCACAGGTCAAGCCAGTTCTGGCAGCCCCCTGCGCCCTTCCCCTCTTCCTTCCCTCCCTCCCTCGATTTTCACATTTTTCAAAAAAGTTTTCCCCAAACATTGAATGGTCAGTTCCCCCATTTTCCAGGATTTCTTCACTATTTTTTGAGTAATTTTCACCATTTTCTAGAATTTTTCCAGAATTTTGAGAAAATTTTCCAAAATTTTGGGAATTTTTGCCGCCATTTTGGGAATTTCTCTCGCCATTTTGAGGTTGGTTTCCGCCATTTTGTATTTTTTTTCCACCACTTTGCGATTTTTTTCCAATTTTCGAATTTTTCCCGCCATTTTTTGGGGGCGCTCCGCCATTTTGTTGTGCTTGAATCTCGGAGTTCTGAGCTAGTTCTTCGCATATTATTTTGACGCTTTCAGCCTCCTCTTTCTGGAACTTGTCAAATGAACTTTTTTGATTTTCTACGCTCCCATTGTTTTCCCGATTTTGGTGCTTTTTTATGTGCACGTAGAGGGAGCTTTTGGCGGAGAAACGAGTGTCACACATGTAGCACTCGAAGAGCCGGCCCTCCTTGTGGGTCAAGCGGTGCTCTTTCAAGTGTTCAGAACGCATGAATGCTTTTGAACAACTGGGAAAGTCGCAGAGGAACTTGCGCTCGTTGGTGTGCTTTTTCTCGTGACGCTTGAGCTTGCTCGAGGAGGAGAAGGCCCAGTCGCAGCCGGGAAATGCGCAGGCGTAGGGCTTCGATCTGTAATTAATTTGCAAATTTCAATTTTTGCATTTTATCCAATTTTTTTTTACATTTTGCAAAAGTTTTCAACTCCTATTTTTCGCAATTTTCTTTTCTTACAATTTGTCAAATTTTCCTTTTTTTTTGTCAATTTTTTTTTTACATTTTGCAAAAAAATTTCAAGTATTTTTTTCAATTTTTTTTTCTTCTTTACAATTTGTCGAGTTTTTGATTATTCAATTTTTTTTCAATTTTTCAACTTCTTTTTTGAAATTTTTCATACTTTATTAAATTTTTATTTTTATTTTTTTTTTTAACAAAATTTTTTCAAGTTTCTCAATTGTTCTAAATTTTTTAAATCGTTCAAACAATTTACTCATTTCTTTTTCAAAAATGTTACAGACAAAATGTAAGTGCATACATACCCGGTGTGAGACCTAATATGTGCCTTAAGTCGACAAGGTTTATCGAAGACCTTTCCACACCCAATCCACGCGCACTTGATGTCCACATCCTTATAGCTGTGACACCTCAAGTGTGAAGTGAGGGCATTGGACGAGTAGTAACGTTTGCCACAGGGTGGATGAGGACAAACGTATGGCGCGTGTGACTGATCATGAGTTTTCATATGCAACTCTAGAGCGCGCTTCGTTTGAAACCGATCGTTACAATCCGGCACTGTGCAGGAAATTGCCGAAGGTCGAGAGTGCAATTTCTCATGTGTCCAGAGATTGTAAATTGTTGTAAATCGACGGTTACAATCCGCCACTGGACATACGTAATCCTTGCGCTTGAGGTGGGTCTCCTTATGACGCTTGAGCTTGAAATCCGAATGGAAGGCCCACGTGCAGGATGGAAAGTCACACTGGAACAGAAAAAGAAGTGAGACCTCATCGGACACCTGGTAGATGTGAAACATGCAAACACTAATTTTGATCTAAATTGATGCAAAATTTTTGACGATTCCTCGAGAATTATTGGATGTTTTCAAATACTCAGTTCTTCCAAATGTTTGAAAAGCTTTTTCAAAATTTTACAAAACTTTCCGAAATTAAAAAAAAAAATTTCAAATTTTCCAAACTTGCCAAAAAATTTCCAATTTTTTTCAAAATCGTTCGCACGTTTTCTCAAAATTGTTGCAAATTCTTTGAAAATTTTTCCACAGTTTTTCAAAATTTTTAGAATTTTTCTCCACTTTTTCCAATTTTTTTCAAATTTTGTCAAATTTTCGAGAAATTGTCCCAAAAATCTTGCAATGCTAAAAAATTTTCCAATTCTCTTCAAATTTTTTTGAAACACTGCAGCGTATCTTGATATGTACATACAACTTGTGCGCATCGTCTTTGCGTCGATGGCAGAGAGGTTGCGATGGGTAAACATCGGACTATATCTATATATATTCATCCCGAAAATTGCCTATCCCGACCGCAAATTTCTCTCATCAAAAACCTTTTCCATTTCGGTTCGCTTGAGACTTTCCCAAGCTCGAGCAGATCGGGCGGGAGCCATGAGACTCGCACTTCAGAACATTTGGACTCACCTTAAATGGCCTCACGCCATAATGCGCCAGTAGATGTCCCTTCAATGCATATAGTCGACTGAACTCTCTTTTGCAATCCTCTTTAGGACACACCCAAGTCTTCCCCGTTTCCGTTGCCGTAAGTGCCATGGAGATTAGACTTTCTTCCGTGAAACCCAGCTCTTCTAGAGCATTTGTAATAATTCCCTCGTGACTAGTCCCCCCACCCTCTCGTCCCTCCCCCTTTCCCCAACCTTCGATTTTGGGAATTTCGGGAAAATATCCTGTTGCCTCCATGAGTTCCGATGTCTTTCCTTGGTAAATTTGTTCCTCTTTTCCCGTATTGATGACAATTTGTGTCATGTTTGACATCTGGAATGGTAATCAGTGCATTTTGCTTTGTATTAATGTCCTAAGAAGGCAAATTGAAACTGAAGGTATTACCCACCTTGTCCGTGGATATAGCCACAACAGCCATGATGCCCTCCTTGCTCTCCCCCTTCTGTAAGCTTGCTTCGATCTCCCCCAGCTTCCTCTTCCCTGGCGCCACACTCTCATCGATCTCCTCAAGTTCCTCAAATTCCTCCACCACCTCCATCTCATGGCCCCCAGAAATTTCCTCCAAAGACTCCTCATCTCCCACATCCCCCTCTTCAAAATTCCCGCCATTTTCACCAAAATTCAAATCCCCGCCATCCTCACAATTCAAATTGCCGTCGTTATCTCCGAAATTCAAATCGCCATTTTCCTCAGAACTCAAGTTTACACCGCTATCCCCAAAATTCAAATCTTCGCCGTCTTCATCAGAATGTAGGTTGTCATCATTTTCGTCAAATGGAGAATCTCCCCCACTTTCTTTAGTGTTTAAATTGATGTTATTTTCATCAAAATTATCTCTGTCTTCGTGAAATGTCAAATTGTCTTGTACAGGGCTTAAGTTGTCGGTGTTTTCTTCGCAATGAAAGTGGCCGCCATCTTGCGCCGAGTTCCCGCCATTTTGGGGGGAATTTGAATTGCCGCCATTTTGGACGGGATTTAAATGGCCGCCATTTTCGGTGGAAATGTCGAGTTTGCGGGCTTTTTGAGCGTCTTCGGGTTTTCTTGAGTCGGAAAAGTCTAGGTGAGTGCTTGTTGATGGGAGAATTTCACCCGCAACCATCATGTCTGTTGAGGTTAAGGTGTCGAGGTTGTCGAGGGGAAATTCGGGGAGGATGAAACCGTCTTTGCATACTTCTAGGTACTTTTCGCTGTGAAGCTCGTGGAATTGGTCGTAGGGGGGGTCGTAGGGGAGGAAGGCGGAGGAGAGGGCGAGCTCGGGGTAGCGGTCGACTACTGCGTCCGACTTTAGGTCGTCCGGCAGCGGCGAAGGCCCCGGACGGGTTTTTAGCCATTTTTCAATGTCTTCCACGGTCTTTGAGGCGGGCCCACGCGCAGAACGCGAAGTCTCCTTATGCTTCGTTGAGGGCTGAAATCAAAGGCGAAATTTGTTCGTTTTATTTCGCAGTGATGGACATTTCGAGGAAATTCTTCTTGGAGTCATCTGAACTTTTGGAATTTTTGGAATTGCAAAATTTCGGATAATTTTGAAGTGTGACACAAGAAATTTTTTAACAAAAATTTGGGAGTATTTTTGAGTGCGAATAAAATTGCCAAAATTTTGTTTGGCTTTTTCATTATTTCCCAGGTTCAAAACCATTCCCAGATTTTTCTCGTTTTAACTTGACAGGATTTCTTACAATGATCAAATTTGCAAAATTTTTGGCACTTTCAAATTGCAAAACTTTTAAAGTTGACGTGAAATTTTGTTTACAATTTTTTTCTCTTTTTATTGTTTATAAAATTTTAAAAAAATCACAATTTTTGATAACCTTAAACTTGAAATTTACTATTTCAACTTTGAAAAATATTTTTCAAATTTTTTTTTTTTTAAAGATTTTTCAATTTTTTTTTTTTTTTTTTAAGATTTTTTAATTTGAAAATTTTCAATTTGTGGATTTTTTTAACGATTTTCCAATGTCAAAAAATGATGAAATTTTTTTTCTGAATTTTTGAAATTTCTACTACATTTAATGAATGAATATTTACATAACATCCGGTCCAAGCATATCTGTTGTCCGCGGCCCAGATATTTGTTGTTGCTTGCACACTTTGTTGTTGTTGACAATCAGAAATTCCAAGTGCCTCATGGGTTCCTGTGTACCAACCCTCGGGGTTATGGTGTTTAGGAATCTTCAAAGTCCGAGGCGTAAATGTGCGTCTGCCAATAATTTCACTGTCACTAGACATTTGGACACCTTTTCCAAACTTTAATTTCCCCAATCAATCACCAAAATCACTACATCGTAATCAATCGTAATGACAAAGCCGCCATTTGAGTGTTTTTTAAGTGACGTTCATAACCTATTTCATCCTTTTTAGGCGCTTTCGCAAACCTTCGGGCGCCACGTGCTCCATATTTGAAGATTGAAATTGGCGGGAAAATTTCAAACTGCGCAGACTTGAAATGTAAAGAAACTTTAGAATTCTGTTTTTTTTTCAGTATTTCAAATATTTTTCTTATTTACTTCTTTTTTCTTACCAAGTTTTCAAAGTTTTCAAGTTTCAATTTTTCAAGTTTCAATTTTTCAAGTTTCAATTTTTCAAGTCTCAAGTTTTCAAGTTTTCAAGTTTCAATTTTTCAAGTTTCAATTTTTCAAGTCTCAAGTTTTCAAGTTTCAAGTTTTCAAATTTCAAGTTTTCAAGTTTCAAGTTTTCAAGTTTTCAAGTTTTATTTTAGAAATAAAATCGTAAATTATCTTGAAAAATTCTTTTAGTAACGAACGAATTCCTATTAATTTTTCCTCTAAAAAAATGGGGATTTAAATAAAAGATTTGCCAGATTTGTATTAAACTTTTTATTCTACTGAAAAATATGATTATATTTACATTACATAATCATGTCATGGTAACATTCGTGAGATGCGAAACATGAAAATATGTGGGAAAATTATCTAGATTCTAGAAAAAAAAAAAAGTAGGATTTACAAATCCACAGGCCCAATTATTTTCATTAATTATGGGTCTCAGGAGATGGGCGAGATTCTTCGGGAAGGAAATACTTATCTATTTTACGACAGAGGACCGATTCGTCTCGGCTTCGTCCACTACGTATATCGCACAGTAGTTGCCTACGACATTTGACGTCGCATGTGGGTCGAACGGGTGAATTTTTGTAGTAATATCTGAAACAAAACGTAATTTATAATTTTTTTTTCTTTCAGATTTTTTTTTTTTTTTTTTTTTTTTTTTTCCAAAAAATCTTGCATGTCTCTTACTTGTAATACTGATTGAATGTATCAGGATCCTCAATCATCCTATCCAAAAGTGCATCCCATTCTTTTGGAGCAAGTGATTTCATACCGAAATCTCTTCGAGCGCTGTACAATTTTTTCCAAGTTGGAAAACCACGAACATTGGCTTTTTGCAGATTCATCGACCAAGTTTCATGATCGATTACTTGTCCGGTCGAGTTTACGTCACCGTCGACGTAATATATTCTGTACCTGTAGAACAAACAAAACATATGTTAAATCACATATATGAAGGATTCTTCGTGAATTCAGCCACGTGCTCCCATCATATTTTCGAAAGTAATGGTCGAAAAATTTTCGGAAAAATTCTGAAAAAATTTCAGGAGGTTCTTATACTCAAAAATCTGTCTCACGATTTTTTTCAGATTTTTCGACAAGTTCGGGACGGATATATAACGTTTCGTCAAAAATCGAGGTTTTGTACTCAAAATTTGTTGCTTTTCTCAATTTTCCAACAAAAAATATTTTCGATTTTTTGCGCCATTTTTCTTTAAAAAAAAATGATAAAAGTGCACCAAACTCTGACGTTCACTTCTTCTGAAATTTCCACGTGCTCAAAAAATATCAACTGAAATTTGAAAATATTTTTTTGCCGATCAACGAACAGCTCTGATGGATTTCAAAAATTAATTTAAAAAATGCTGGATTCACATACCCAGGATTGAGACCACCGTATGGTGTTACTGATGGTGCTACGTAGGCAACGCTGACGGGCCGAGTGAGATTCAGGGTGTCGTAGAATACTTCAAATTCGTCGAAGTGGGTGTGGCCAAAGAACTGGGCAACTATTGTTGACTCATATCTGGATAATCAAAAAAAAATTGTCAGCTTACGATTTTTTTTAAGCTAAAATTTTAGACAGCTTCGGAATTCTTCAAATGTTCCAAAATTTGCAAACGATTTTTTTTTTAATATCTGAAATTTCCAAATTTTCGTACAAAATTTTTTGAGTATTCCAAATTTTTTTTGTTTTTTTAAACACATTTTTATTTTTTTTTTTATTTTTTTTCGACACGTTATTTTTTTGTCGTTTTTTTTAACACATCTTTTTTATTTTTTTTTCTTCAACAGGGATGTTTTTTTTTTTTTTTGTAAGTCGTTATATTCATTGCATTGTTACTGGTAAGCATCCACATCTGAAAACCCCAAAACCCTCATGACAGAATTCCACCAGATCACCTGTTAATGATCCTGTAATAGTTTGCCGACCAAATCTTGAGGCATTCAGAAGATCCGGGTGGTATGTGTCCAATGACGTGCACCTTTTCCCTCCTATTCTCCGCGCCTTGCAGCTCATCAATGAGCCACTGCAGCTCATTGCTCGGATCAGTACTATTGATCAACAGCCAGAAGTTTTTGTCATTGCAATAATTAGTATTGACAGAGATGATTCGGAAGCCGGGTCTCACGAGCACCGAATAGAAACCACCGCGTTTCACAGTGTTGGATGTTTCAGCTGGCAGCCACCTCTTCCACTGCTCGTGCAGCTCCTCGTATAACCAGGAAACTGTAAACTCTGAAGGTGCTGATTTAGATGGAAAACTATTGACTGGTGCACTTTCGTGATTTCCCAGAGCTGGGAAAATTGTGACATTTGGAAAAGCCTTCATCATGTCCTCCATGGTGGCTCGAAGGATTGCCAGATTGCCCTCCCGAGTTTGGTTCCAGATGTCGTGAGGGGGCAGGTCACCTGTCCACAGAATATAATCGAGGTCCTAGAAAAAAAAGAGCAAGAAGAAAAATCTTGTAAGCCTCCAGCAAAAGACGCGCCAAAAACTTTTGAGTTGTCCGATTTTTTTTTTGGTAATTCAGACTTACGGGATGGATGGTCCGTATGTGCTTGTACATGTGATCTATAGTGATCTTCGGTGTATCGCAATTTCTGTAATCCCCCCATTTACCCGCAGCATCCGAAGCCGTCGAAGGTGGTCCATTGATGGATCGGCAGCAAAGTGGATTGCCGCAATTGGCATTGGAACCTGCATGATAGTAGGGATCATAATGAAGATCTGACAGCTGTAGAACCTTCAATTTCTTTCCCTCTTTTTTGGAAATTGAACCGACAACAGGTGGCTTTGGAATTGGTGGAAACTTCACTGTCCATTCGTGAAGCGGATTTGGCACGTATTCGCAATCACCACTCATGACAAAGCTGCAGGCGTTCTTCGCGCCCATATCCGTATTTTTCAGGATATAGTAAATTTGAGGCTGCATTGAAAAAGTTGTAAGATTAATTAAAGGGCCAGAATAAAATTACATTGTCAACCAACGCTCATGTTTTAAGAAGTACAAGCCCGAATGCGCTTCGCGCGCTGAATTACAATTTGATATTTGAAGTAACAATGTATTTTCCGAAGCTGAAGATACTGTTAATCATTGGCTCCGAAAAAATGAGAGCTTTCAATTTTCCAATTTGGTGCAAGCATCTTCTGTTTTTTCTGTAATTATCGCGTACATATAAAATTTGTCAGCACTGGACAGAATATGTAAAACACTCGAAACTTAATAAATCAACAGAACGCCAAAAAATATTCTGTGTATATGATTTTCAATAACTACATAAGCTATGACAACTCTAACAATTGTCATACTTTTGAAAACTAAACCCGAATCGATATCCCAAATATCGATGTTTATCGATGCAAAGGCGATTGGCAACCAACTTGACGATGTTATCTGACTAATCTGATCAAGCAATAGATGAATGACGATTGAAAAATAAATCATGCCACGATCTTCGAGATATTTCGACTCTAACGATGTTCATTTATGTGCATGCGCTTGCTTGAATGGGATACCACAGAGAAATTTGCAGATGCTACTGATCACAAGTTTGTACAAGAGATATGTAAATACCTGAAAGACTGTAAACAAATGTAAGTCGTTCTATACGCTATCCATTTAGATCGACATTAAGCAGTTTGTAAACGACAGTGTAAATAACCCTATATAAGGATTCCATCAGTTGAAATCCATAAAAAAAAACTCATCAAAATTCGCTATAAGGATGTTCATTTATGTCTATGCAATCTTTTGAATATATTGCGGGACAAGCGTTGGCATTTTTCACTGTCTAGGCTGGTAAAATCGCCTACCAAAAATTCCTGAATTATTCCCCTGCAAACGTTGCTGCTAAGACGTTGTTCGCAGCCGGTTTGAATAGAGTTTCCGATCGTTTTCATGGCACCGCTGTCACTCCACAAACCTGATTTTACAACGGTAATCAGAGCTTGAGCACCCCATATGCCCGCATTACAAACGACACAATTAACATTGTCGAATATGGATTGACGAGCTCTGTACGAGGGCCCATTGAAGCTTCTTAATTCATCGGAGTCGACCGTTAAAACCACACTCGTATAGTTCACCTGGAAGATTTTTCAGTTAGTTTGAGCTCGAGTGCGGGACAATTTAGGAAAAGTCGATTTTTTTTTAGATATAGGAAACTTACTGTATGGATTTCACCTATGACCCCAGGCAAGTCAGCGTTCTTGAGGGTACTTCCGGTTTCTCCAACTTGAGGCTCTTTCGCATTTTGCGGAATTGCAATGCCTGGTAAAACAAGGAATTGAGTCAGCAAATTGACTTATTTTAGAGTATCTGTTGTAGAGTATAGTACAGAGCATTTTTTTTTTTTTTTTTTTTTTTTCCATAAAACGGAATAAATTGGAAAAAACATTGAAAAAAAAAAAATTGAAAGAAAACTTTTAAAAAAGATTTTGAAAAAAAATTTTGAAATGTGAAAAAAAATTTGAAAAAAAAAATTGAAAAAAATTTTTGAGAAAAAACGTTTTGAAAAAAGAATTTGAAAAAAAAAATATATAAATTATTTGCAAAAAAAAAAGGTGAAAGGGAATTTTTGTTAGGTCGACTTGGCCAAACAAAATTCTCTATTGGGTGATGGAAAAATATGTCTAAAAGTGTATCGAGGACTATGTTTATAGATATGCTTTAATGGGTTTTACATTACCTGAAGTCTTCGATAAAATCATGGAAGACAGGAGCAAGAGGCACGTTGAAAGCGTCCATGGTTTGTAAACCATGGTGTCTTGGATTCCTGCAACTACAGGATTCTCTGCAATAAATAAATATATCAACGCATGACATTCGTTGAAATATGTTGGAATTCGTTTATTAAAATTCACCTTAAAATGTGAATTACACAAAACCTAAAAACTAACAAATTTCGTAACTTTAAACATTGATATGAACAATTATAATTTGTTACCATTTAAACCACTGAATTAGCTTGTCACTGAAGGGACGTATACAATTTTCACTAATTGAAAATTTTATTAAATTTCTCGGGCCTCCTTCATGGCCGTTATGCGAGAACTGTCGAGGGATGCCTTGTGTTTACATTTGTATAGGTTTGTAATGTCAGAATGCTTTATCTTATCCATTGTTTGGGCTGTCTCCAGCCATTCATCGAAATGGGTTATGCGCTTGCGTAGGAAACATGTAAGTGATATACAAGCTGCGCGCGCCGCACTTCGCGCGGGAACCATTCGATATTCAAATCTTGAAGAGATTTAAACTATCCAACCTCATTTTTTTTAATCCTCAGCAAACGCGCATAATGTGTACATGAATTTATAAAATTTCGGAAATTTGAAATTTTTTGCAAATATTAAACAAAAAAAAAAATATATGAAACGTTGAATGAAAATCGGCGAAATTTTTTGAGAATGAAAATTGCAAAAATTGCAGAAAATTTTGCAAAATTTTTAAAACTGAATTTCCCGCCAAAATATCGCTGGACTCAAACACAGGAAGTATGCATAAAATTGATAAACCATATAGGAAAAATCAAAGCGCTCGAAACTGGAATGTTCAAAAATGGCGCGAAATTTTTTGAAATTTAGGCTAGCTATATCAATATAACAATTTCAGATATTTTCTCGCAAAATACCGAGTCCCTTAGCGCCTGAAGGGCGCGAAAAACTCGGACCTCCCGCGAGCGCTCATTGTGCAAGCCACGTGACTTTCAAATTCTTCCTCCCTTTGGTCCGGCCATCTTTTGCGGTTAGTTTCCGAGTAGTAAACATAACTAACAAGAACCTCCCAATCCCAATTAAAAACTCCCAATCTTTATCTATTGGAATTCAAACGACAAAATAACGTGAAGAATATTGTCTCACAAATTCTTATCAGGCTTCGCGGGTCAAGGATACTTAGAAGCCTCAAATAGGTTCAAAATAAGACGTCAACGCTGTTTTACTGGTATGTGAGAAAACCGCTACATAACATTCACAAAGTACTGGACTTCTATAAAAAAATATCGACCATTTCTCATTGTTTTTAACGGCAGAGAACTATATGAATCTATCACAAAGTTTCAACACAGAAAACAACAATATTATGCCGACGCGATGACGTCACTCCATCGACGCACGCTATTACTGAAATCGGCAGACTGTCACACGCACATATAACAATTGCACGCGCCTATGTTCACACAAACATATTACACAAATTTGAAACTTCAAAAACATATATACACTATGTTTTTCACTATAAAATTGAATTTGACCAGGTGAAATATATATATATATATATTATAGCGTCGCGCACAGTGGGCGCTTGGTCAATTGCGCGTCCATTTTTTAATGGCGCTACAATATCTGTCAACAAAATGATCATCGTCTTCCGACTTCGACGAAAATTTTGAGAATAAAAAAACAAAAATTAAAAAAAAAATTGAAACACCATTTTTAGGTCCATACTATATTTTCCGGAATTATTTTTGTGACATTTACCTCCATCTGCATTTTGTCGAAACGAAATTTATGTGTAATTTTCTACTGGTAGAAGACAGCTCCTATTTTTTTTATTTTATGAATTTTGAGCTAGTTACTAAAACGTATTATATATAGCTATAGCTACTTACGGAGGTGGACCTGGAGCGCTTAATCGACACGATTAATGGACGACCACGCATCAACGAAAAATGGTGATGCTTATATTAGAACTTTGTAACAATCGACAGAAATCCCCACTCTGCTACTCAGCAATTAACGTGATAGCATTTCGCGGAAGCTCACTGAGTGGTTCGAGTAAACCTTAAGCCATTTTTGTGCAATTTCACAAGTTTTTTTTTGTTCTGTACCATCAATTTCAAGAATCTCCAAAATTTTCAGATTTGCATACAATTTTGAAAATATTTTTTTTATGCGTCGACTTTAAAAAATCGAATTTCAAATTCGGAATGCTTAAAAATAATCTCTGGAACTAACAATGAAACTGAGTTTTTTTTTATTATAATTGTAAAGATCTACTGTAATTATTGTACATCAATTTTTCTCATCAATCATGCATATGCCGCTGTTGCGTCAATTCGTCGATCGGTTTCACTTTCTTGAACATGTACTCCCATTTACAACGATCATGGGACTCAAATGCATCTACAAGTCTTGCACATAAAAATTCTCGGTCTCGACTGCGACCGCTGAGTAAATCGCACAGTAACCGCTTCTTGCATTTTAGGTCGCACTTTGGTCGAGCTGGGGAGCCCTTATAGTAATATCTGAAAAATGACTTTAATTAATTTTTTGTTTCATTTTTATCTGACTCCTTTCTCTCTGTCCCCCCTCCCGAAAATGTTGAACCATTAAAAGTTCAGCTTCAAAACAGACCACCATTTGATTTTGTTCTCTCCGGACTCCCTAAGTGTCCGGATTTCCCCTCGCCGCCTGCTCCCCCTCCGGAGATCTTCCCCCACTCCTGAACAGTCGTTTGTCCTTGTCTTGGGTGTTATGCGCAGAAAGCTGCGCAGTAGCCCAAGTAGAACCTACCCTCTCTAGCCAAACGATCTATTGCTGATAAATGCCGATAATTGCCCCAAAAGTAATCAACGAAGTAAACTCCCAACAGAATTTCAATATGTAATAATAAGACTTTCCAGACACTCACCTGTAATACTGATTAAAAGTGGCGGGATCATCCGCCATTTTGAAAATAAGGGCATCCCAGTTTTGCGGATGAAGCGACTCCATTTCATAGTTTCTCAAAGCGCTGTACAATTTGCTCCATGTGGGATTTTGATTAGGATTACGATTAGCCACATTAAGGTCCATAATCCATGTTTCATGATCAACGACCATCCTCGTGGGCTCAGCGCCTTCATCATCGATATAGTAAATTCTGTACCCAGGATTCATGGCGTCATATGGGGTGACAGATGGCGCGACATACGCCACGCTTATCGCGCGCTTCATATCTTCAAGATCATAGAACACTTCGAACTCATCCCAATGAGTGTGTCCAAAAAATTGAGCAGCAACTGTAGATTCAAACCTATCGCAAATATATTTATTGACGCGTTAATATGAAAATCCCCAGCTTGGAAATTCCCAACTTGGAAAATCCCAACTTGCTTATGCTGAGATAAAAATTGTTATTGCAACAAAACAGCGGACTTGAACGTTTCAATTATCAGTTCTTTTTTTTAATTATATTTTGTTTGTGTACATGTTTCTCTACAATTTGTGCAGATACCATTTACGTGCCATCACGTAGCGAAAACCAGACTGCACCCAACAACAACGCAAATGTGTTCATATAATATCTAAGTGTCTAGTTTTAATTCCGTTTTTGTATTGTTTGTTTATTCGGAAATACCATGTTCTTGCAGCCTAAATAAGAAATGTAATTTGTTCAAATTGGCCTAATAAACATCTTTGAAAAAAAAACCTATACAGTGCACTTTCGTTAGGTCGCCCGCTTTGGGGGTCTAGATACCACAAACGGCGAACTAACGGTTCCCCCTCCATGCGCTGAACGGGCGGTGGCATGTGAAAGAGACCAACTGAGCAAGAATGCTGCAGGCAACCCCCCCCCCCCCCCCACGCGGAATCCCCACCACCCGAGATCACGAGAGTAGTGGGGGAAGCGCTCGCCTCAGTGCGATGCCACACGGTGGACTAGAGTTGTCGCGCTAGCGGAAGTGCACTGTACCTCGTAATCCTACCTGTTGATGATCTTATAGTAATTTGCAGACCAGATTTTGAGACAATCAGACGATCCTGGTGGAATGTGTCCAATTATATGGACCTTGTCGCCAGCTATTTCCGCTTGTAGAAGCTGGTCAATCAGCCACTTAAGATGATCGCTTGGATCTATGCTCTCCAGCATCAGCCAAACATTGAAGTTGCTGCAGAAGTTTGTGTTAATCGATATAATCCTTAAGCCATCTCTAGCTTGCATCATGTAGAAAGCTCCGCGTTTCACCGTTTTGGGAATGTCTTTTCCCAGCCAATGCTTCCAATGGTCATGCAGCTCATTGTACAACCAGGAAACACTGAATTTACTCTCAGCAGAAAGCGGCGGGTAGACGTTGACTGGCGCGTTTTCATGATTCCCCAGAACTGGGTAGATCATCTGATGCCGGAAAGCCCTTTTTATTTCGTCCACTGTGTGATTAATCGCTAGGGAGTTCTCTTCGCGACTTTGATTCCAGATGTTGTGAGGAGGTATGTCACCTGTCCAAATGATGTAGGCAATGTCCTAGAACCAGAGTAATCCTATGATAAGTAAACGAGATGTATTTTTGCAGGAAGGAACCTTCTGCAAGATAGGTCCGAGGTGTTTCGGACCTAGTTTACTTGGACACCTTCAGCATCGGACTTCAGGGCATCAGCAGGAACTGATGTGCAAACACCGAATGTCAAGTCATTGAGAGCTTTGGTGGAGATGTATTGAGGAAGCTTTACGCAATGGGACTATTGGGACTCTGCAACGGTCGGTGATGCAAACTTACCGGATGTCTTCTACGAATATCCTTGAACATGTGCTCGAGAGTTCTTTTAGGCATATCGCACTTTCTGTAGTCGCCCCATTTGCCTGCTGCATCTTCCGGCGAGCTGGCTGGTCCATTCGTCGATCTGCAGCAGAGTGGCTCGCCACATTCGGCGTTGGAACCTTCCTGGTATAACGGATCGAAGTGTGTGTCAGCTAGCTGAAGGATCTTGAAGGTTTTTCCATTTTTTGGAAGAAGCGCTCTGCGCGGCCTCGGCTTCGGACCGGCTGGCAACTGAACATCCCACTTCTCTTCTGGACTTGGCTCGTCGTGACATAGGTCGCCTAACAACCAAGCGCACACTTCGCTCGTTTCCATCTTCGTGTGCTTCAGAACGTGGAACAGTACTGGCTGGAATTGAAGGTGTATTTTGATGGCATTGAACTTTGTTCGCAGCTCAACAATTTGAGAAGGTTGAGGTTCTTGAAATTTGGAAAAACCTGAGGTTGACTTACCGTAAAGGTTCTCCCGGCACCTTCGCACACATTATCACTCAATTTTATTTTACAGAATCGCACGAGGATCTCCCGGACACCTTCGGAGGACGATATTTTGAGAGCTCCTTCTACTAAGGTTATCGCGGCTTTGCAGAGGGCGCACCAGCCACCATCGAACACGTCGGACAAGTCGTAGGCACGTTTGGAGCGTCTCAGGTGGGCCGTCGATGTTGCGTTGAAAAGATTATTTAGTTCATCCGATAGGGCAGAGTAAGTGGTCTGATGGAGAAAATAGGTTAAAAATAGGTTTCGCAAAAATCAAGCTCACACACACACATATTTTCCTGAAGATGGTTTAGGAACACACATTACCATGTTTTGAAATGGAAAGTTTTAGGAATCTATACCGTGTGTTTAGTGAGTAAATGGGCAATGTGAAATAAGGAGGCGCATTTAGCAAAACATTTGGATGTGAGAGAGGGTCAGGAGTGCTGTGATAAGGCGATTTATTGCAGTAGCCTAAGAAAACTTTGTACTGTTGGGGAAAGGGGAAGGGAGCAATATGTAAAGGTCCGAGAGGGTATACATTATGGAACGAAAGAGAAATCTGTACCGATTTTTCAACGCCATCTTTGGTAACTTCAACAGCAATCACTGAACAAAATGGCGGGTAACGCCATCTTATGCAAGCAATACTTACGTTATTCGTTGCGCTATCAATATTCGATGCGTTAACTGACTGGGCATCGATAAATGCAAATTTTTGCTGGTTGACGAGAACCCGTAGCCATGTACCAGCCACCATGTGCTCTTCATCCTCGACTTCCCATTTTGCTGGTTTTTCCTCATCTCGTATAACGCCGCCTGATACATTTTAAATCCTATGGTAAAAAGCAGAGACGAAAGGAACTGTCGATATATATCGAAATTATCGAAAAGCGTAAGACCGAAACTGACGCGACGCTAGTCAGTGCGGCCGAAAGAGGAAATGCGCGTGCGCAGCACGCGCCACCGGACTAGCATGTTAAAAAAAAATTCATGCGATGAGAATCTTCTCTTTTTTTCTATTTTTAGTGTAATAATTGGTACCACTCCGTTGTGTTGATGGGAAATATATTCTTCGGCTTGAGGAGAATTGTCGCGAGGTTAGCGCGCAGCCGAATGCGCGCGCCATCTATGAAAACCCTGCGGCATCAAGCGAAAACATTTTTGGCAAATACCTTCCCAACTAACAATACTACCAAAAATTCATATAAACCTTTTTTGTAGGTCTTACTGCGCCCTATAAAAAACGTTCTCATGAAAATTGGCCTATCCCCTTCCCATTTCGATATACGATCGCAAAACAAAATTTCAGTAACTGGATCAGTGCGCTCAAAGCTGTAATGCTTTCATAATT
Source organism: Asobara japonica (assembly GCA_026005395.1). NCBI lineage: Eukaryota > Metazoa > Arthropoda > Insecta > Hymenoptera > Braconidae > Asobara > Asobara japonica. The sequence continues at coordinate 2,630,039 of BQMI01000352.1, read as the reverse complement.
CCGCCAATTGAATTATCCACAATTTTGGGTACACTGTATAACAATTGTCATTGGATCGTTTAATGGATGAAGCGTAAAATTCCGTACCGGAAGTACTTCCTGGTATTATTGTTAGGCAAAATAGAAAACATAGCACTAGTTGATTTAATTTTGAATTACTCTTCATTGCAAATGCGAATATCTTTTGCTATTCCAATGATTTCAATCGAGAAATAAAATGCATTATTAGGAAATAAATATAAAAAAATTTGGGGTCAATTTTATTGATTTCTGAAACTTGAGTTTTATGGGTGAATCGTGATGCGCGTGGATTGTAAAAAGTGCGGAAATTATGAGAAAGCTTCCGCGTTTTGGAGACAAACTTGAAAAAATTATGTGATAAACTCCCAGTCTGTAAAAATTTTTTTTATTTTTCTTAGAAACATTATGACTACAGATGAGGCGGGACATTTTGTAAAAATGATGGAAATGATGATGAGTGACCCACAATTGGAATACAGTAAAAATTAAGTAACCACTGTTTCTAGGAAAATTATCACAATTTATCATTGACACGTGCACATGTTACGTGCAGTATCAACCGAGGAAAAAAAAGTTGTTCCAATTGAAAAGACTTTGTCCGTCAATGCGCTCTATCAAACTTTGGCAGAAAATGTCTCTGTCCCTACTCCGGCCATTTCGCAAATCGCAAAGTAGTCGCTTGCGGCAAGTGACGTCACAGGCTGGCCTTACCGGCGAATCCTTATGGTAGTGTCTGTAAAACACCAAATTACGTAAACAATTTTTTTTTCAACATTAAAAATTTTTGCGCGGAAGATATTACTGTGTGTGTGTGTGTAAACTCATAATTTTCCCTGAAAAAATATGTACAGGTTGATGTAATGTGGGCGTGACCTTCTACGGTTCTAACCTAACGGATGCGCGCGCACGTGGCGCACCATGAACACTTAACGGAAAAAAATAATCTAATCTGACTCCCCTGGAATTATCGCAATTATGATTATGATTATTCTTACTTGTAGTAAAGTTCAAATATGGAGGGATCCTCCACCATTTTATCGATCAGCAAGTTCCAATCGTGCGGCAGCAGTGACTCCATCTGATAGGCGTCGCGCGCACTATACAGCTTTTCCCAATTGGGGGAATCCCCGCGATTCGCCTCTTCCAAGTTCATGACCCAGGTTTCATGATCAACGACGTGTCTTGTTGATTCGTCCGAATCGTCGACGTAGTATATCCTGTACCCAGGATTCAAATCCTCATATGGCGATACTGATGGTCCGATATATGCAATACTGACGGGACGCGTGAGGTATTCAGTATCGTAGAATAACTCAAATTCGTCGAAGTGAGTGTGACCAAAGAATTGAGCGGCTATTGTTGATTCATATCTGTTTGAACAATGAGATTTTTTTTCAACTGTAGAGAATTTAGTACATGAATATACACGAACGGTGCTGTATGTGTATATAATAATAACTCGACAATAATTGAAGCTAATAATCATCCACCGGCGAGTTATCGACGGTTGCTGACTTACCGATCATCACCAGGTTATCGATGATCGGTAATTCATCACCGATTAATACCTCATCGACGATCGACAGATCAGCGATCATCGATAGATTATCGACGATCGGTACTGAACTGTCGGATTGGAAATGTAATTCGTTGAATCACCTGTTAATGATCCTGTAATAGTTGGCCGACCAAATTTTCAGACAATCAGAGATGCCCGGTGGTATGTGTCCAATGATGTGCACCTTTTCGTTCCTATTCTCCGCACCTTGCAGCTCATCAATGAGCCACTGAAGCTCATTAACCGGATCGGTACTATTGATCAATAACCAGAAGTTTTTGTCATTACAGTAATTAGTGTTGACCGAGATGATGCGGAAGCCAGGTTGGACGAGCACCGAATAGAAACCACCGCGTCTCACAGTGTTGGAGGTGTCAGATGGCAGCCACTGTTTCCACTGATCTACAAGTTCGTTGTACAGCCAGGAAACACTGTACTTCTCTGGAGCAGCAGTCCATGCGAAGCTGTTGACTGGAGCACTCTCATGATTCCCAAGGGCTGGGAAGATTGAAGCATTGGGGAAAGCTTCCATCATTTGGGCTACAGTGTCTCGGAGGATTCGCAGGTTCTCTCCTCGTGTTTGATTCCACGAATCGTGGGGTGGAAGATCCCCCGTCCAGATGATGTAATCGATGTCCTAGAATACAGGCCTAGATTTGAGTACTTGGAGATTGGGAAGTTTGATTTGAAACACTACTAAGAATGTTATGTGATTTTTCTTTGCAGGGACGGCTGCGGCAAGCAGTCTACTACGGGGAAAACACTCGGACATGGATTTGCATCCAGCAAAGGAAGATACTTTCAAAAGAGATTTGTCCATCAACTTGAAGCGAAGCATTGAACCATCCTTTTTTTATTGTCGCATCAATTACTTAGGTTTGGTACATGCCTCTTACATAGTTAGAGGATAAATCCATTTGGAATAGGAAGGAACTACTTAGGTTCTTAGCGATGTGCACCATACACTGCACCGCATTCGCATGATAAGACACAGAAAACCACAATAAACGTACGTCGGTGCAGGTGGCTGTTCCATGAGCAGCCTCCCGCTCATCAGACAATCTGAAAAAATTCTCACCCTGTCGGGGATTTGAACTTAGGAACCCAAGCCTAGCATCCTTGACCAGGATCGAAGGCATGAGAACAATACTAACAATTGAGGAACTGTCAAACGCTGACCATTAGTCGTGAGGAAAAGAATCGCTAAGATGAACACCATAGCTGTCTACAAAATACTCACACTATGCATTCCCTGAATATGTCTAAGCATGTGATCGATGGTTCTTTTTGGTGTGTCACATTTCCTGTAGTCGCCCCATTTGCCTGCTCCCTTCGCCGGATTAGCAGGTATTCCGTGGACAGATCGACAACAAAGTGGATCGCCACAATCGGCATTTGAACCTTCCAGGTAGTGGGGATCATAATGCGTATCCGAAATGTGGAGGACTTTGAGGGTTTTGCCACCTTTTGGAACAACTGTAGGCTTGACAATTGGTTTTTCGACGTCCGGCAGGGACACCTCCCAATAATGCCGAGGATGCTCAACGTAGTAGCATTGATCGCCCATCACCATACTGCAGATTTCCTCTGGTGTCATGTTTGCACGTCTTAAAATGTAAAGCAGCTCAGGCTGAAACAGCGAAAGGGCAAATTGTTGTTTATGAGATTCCTTGTAAAAATTGCGAGAAAGGTTACAGTGGAGAAAGGCAAACACCAGAAAAGCTTTCTACGAGCTTGTAGCGGAGATATATATTTTATGATTGGGTTTCTAAGCAGAGTTTTGCCTGCGCGAGTGTCAAGAATATTGATAATGATGATCCATATTGTGTAAATAAAAAATGGAGATGCTTCGTATAGAACCGGAAGCAGTGGGAGGCGGGCGCGGAACACCTTGCTGCTGGGCATTGAGGGAGACATCGGAAACGATCGATCTTTTTTGGATGATCCAATCTGCGTAGAAGCTGTAGAGCAGGCATGGTGGTCTCGAGAAGACCAGCAGCGCTAAGGACTAATGGTTAGAAACATTGTATTACTCACGGCAAATAATTTATTGACACCGTCACAAACACCCTCGCTCAATTGAAGCATGCACACTGGCTTTATGGTTCCCATGATAGCTTCATCTGATAATCCAGCGTTTATGTGATGCTGCAGTAGATTAACGCCGAGTTTGCAGGCGACGCAGGAGATGCCGGAACTTGTGATCGTCCTTCGGACTCGATGGATCGAGTTCATCGTTAGATTTCCCATAGGTGCGATACGATCTCTCAGAACAGATGCTAGTTTTCAATGACCACATGTAAATTAATTAATACATATACATCTACAAATTTGGCGTGACGTCACATCTGCGCCCCCCCCCCCATCGTCACAAACCGTCACGAAATTGAGACCCCCCTCCCAACCGTGTAACGTTATGTGCGAATGGCCCCTCAAGAAGTGGAGATGGTTCGAATCTTGAGAACGAGATTACAAATTTTGTTCGTTCACTATTAACAATTAAACTATTAATCAATTAGGAAGTGTCCTTTACGTGTCCTTAAGGCCCGCAAGGTCTATGGGGACCTATAGGGACGCAAGGTCGACTTTTTATAAAACGAGTCCGGTGGCGCGTGCTGCGCATGCGCACTTCCTTTTTCCGCCACACTGACTGGTGTCGCGTCGGTTGCGGTCTTACGGTTTTCGATAATTTCGATATATATCGATAGTTTCTTCCGTCTCTCCTTATTACTATAGGATTGATTTCGGGCAGAGAGTGATTGATACTTGACTAATTGAAAATAGTATTGATAGAAAAATCATTTTCACAATTTTTAAAATTTTGGAAATTTTTTTTTCTGGAATTTCAGATTTTTTGCCGATTTTTAGAATGAAAAAAAAAATCAAATTTTTTGAAAATGGTATTTCGATTTCTCGAGAATCGACTTACTTGAAGCATCCTGAAGAATCAGGCCGAAGAATATGAGTAATAGCCGACGAATCGGTATTGCTTCATACTTCCAAGCTTTGTGCACCATTTTACCTAAATTTGCGATAATCAATCAAGGCCACTTCATAAATATAGATGATGTAGAGGTAATTAGTGCCGAGTTGCGCTTTACAGCTCGGAAATATTTGGAGTCATCCCCACTCCTCCGATTGTTTCACGGCAGCGCCATCACTATCCGCTCGTTACATAAAATTTTATCTGTGATTTGTGATGATGCTCACGGGAGTTCAATGCGTGGCTCTTCGGATTTACCTCAGTGAACTGCGGACTGTAATAAAAATCGGTATCTGAAGATGAAAAAAAAAAGTTTAAGTGTATTTGTTATTTAACCAAATTGAGGAAACGTTTATTGAAAAAAAAAAGTTTGTCGCATCGAAAATTATAAAATTGTGATTTTGAAAATTTTTCAAAATTTCAAAAAATCAAAAATTTGAAAATAATTTTTTTTTTTTCAACAGTTTCTGCGGCCGACAAACAAACACACAGATCTCATCAGACAGGTCGGGAAAATTTTACGGACCCCAAAAAATTAATTTCCATTCCAACTCTAACTTTAACTTTTTTTTTTTAATGAAATTCAAATCTCGTTTTGCTAGATAAATGAAAAAGAAAAAATAGAATTTTTGCTGTAAGAAAAATTGGAAAACCTTCGTCAATTTTTGTTGATAAATCGTTACAAAATTATGATAAAAAATTGGATTATTTTTGTTCACGTAGAAAAGGGGAATCCGTCAAATTGTCACCTTGACTTGATGAATAAGTTTCGCGGAGAATCGTCACTGAAGAGAAAGCAGAAACACTCACGAAATTTTCCGAGCGTCAACCGATGGTGGCCCGCCGAGTTAAGAAACACGTATGAGTTCAAATTGTCGGGGAAAAACTGAAAGTGCCGAGTCGGTCGGCCCTCACTACAATGACAATGCCAGGCGCTTGGGATGGGAGGTATTTTATTTGACGTGACGATAGCCTCTAACGCTGCCCTGCTCCGCTCGAGCGAATCTGATAATTTGACATACTTATAGCGCAAGCTTCCAGAGTGCGACAGCTTTAACAACTGGCCAAGTAATGTTAGATAATGTTTATCGAAAATTATCTACTCACAGAATTTTCAACATCTTATTTTTCCGCTGAAACCCTATCCAGAAAAAAAATTGCCGACAATGCATCCGAAGTTCTGCTCCTGAATTGTCCAGCCAATTCCGTTATAATGCGTAGGCTGTCTAACTCGAACTGTCTTAAGCCACACAGGCCCGAATGCGCGCTTCGCGCGCTGAATTACAATTTGATATTTGAAGTAACAATAGATTTTCCGAAGCTGAAGATACTGTTAATCATTGACTCCGAAAAAATGAGAGCTTTCAATTTTCCAATTTGGTGCAAGCATCTTCTGTTTTTTCTGTAATTATCGCGTACATATAAAATTTGTCAGCACTGGCCAGAATATGTAAAACACTCGAAACTTAATAAATCAACAGAACGCCAAAAAATATTCTGTGTATATGATTTTCAATAACTACATAAGCTATGACAACTCGAACAATTGTCATACTTTTGAAAACTAAACCCGAATCGATATCCCAAATATCGATGTTTATCGATGCAAAGGCGATTGGCAACCAACTTGACGATGTTATCTGACTAATCTGATCAAGCAATAGATGAATGACGATTGAAAAATAAATCATGCCACGATCTTCGAGATATTTCGACTCTAACGATGTTCATTTATGTGCATGCGCTTTCTTGAATGGGATACCACAGAGAAATTTGCAGATGCTACTGATCACAAGTTTGTACAAGAGATATGTAAATACCTGAAAGACTGTAAACAAATATAAGTCGTTCTACACGCTATCCATTTGGATCGACATTAAGCAGTTTGTAAACGACAGTGTGAATAACCCTATATAAGGATTCGATCACTCGAAATCAATAAAAATTCGCTAATTTAGAGCGTCAGGTGTCGTCAATTTGGCGGCAAATTCTCGATACTATCGGCCAGTTCTTGATTAGTGAGCGCCATATTTAATTTTGACGTTAAGGCTTCTGATTGGTCGAAAATTTAATTTCGGCCAATCACAACGTTTAATTTTAACTTTGATAGAGAACTGGCCCTATATCTTCGAATAGATATTTGATTTTGCGAGTGAAAATCAATGTAGCGAAGGTTCGCTCCTCACCCAGAGATCTAAGTTCGCATAGCTCCGTGGGATGAGTTTTTTTAACCTCACTTCATGCTCTATAATATTGAACTGTACTACTATTACATGTCGTAGATATGAGACAGATCAAAAAGATATTTAGGTGCAACTTTTCAAATGGGACATCCTGTATATGCAGGACATATAAGTGCTACACGTGTTTCGCGTTTCCCGCCAAAAATTTGAATTTCGGTCGGTACATTGCAATAACTATAGGACAATTTTATCGACTCTTTTCTTAGGCTCCCCACGTTATCGACTATATATATATATATCCGCTTTCCCAAAAATATATGACTATATATATACAGTATAAATATATATATATATATTAAGAATAATTTACAAGCACCCGAGAAAACAGTATAAATATATATATATATAGTCGATAAAGTGGGAGCCTGAGAAAAGAATCGATAAAATTGTACTCGATATTGCAATATATATATATATACGGGTTCTACCGACAACCGATAACTGAGGGGACATATAGATGTCGCTTCAGTTGCAAAAAATAGTGACATACGCCCTTCTGGCGCTCAGCTATTTCCATTGTGGAAAGTGAGTGTCCAAAAAGATTCGTTCGAAATTCCCGGGAACGTCAAACAATGTGGAGGTAATTTTTTATTTAATAATTTTTTTTTCTTCTTACAGAAAAGTGAAGCGGTCGATGGGAGACATTGCGCCATGCACGCTTATGGTGACTCATGGGAGAGTTCTTATAATGGTGATATGAGAAATTCCAGAAATAACACCGGCGTTTGTTTATTCATGCTCTTCACTTGGGTGTTTTTATATGCGGTTTATGATAAGTGCCTTCATGTAAGTTTTAATAATTTTGAAATTTATTTATTTATTTATTTTGATGGAATTTTATAAAATTATTATTATCAATTTTATTTATCATTTTTACTATATATATATATATATATATATATTTTTTTTTTTTTTTCATTTTTCATTTTTGGAAATTTCATTTTTCGAAATTTCATTTTTGGAAATTGATAGACCGTAAAATTGTTGTAATTTTTTTTTCAATTGAAAAAAAAGTTTTGAAACAATTTTGAATTTTCTTTACACCTATTGAATTTTGTAGGAAATTCCAAGTTGTTAAAAAAAAAAAAAAAAAAAAAAAAATGAGAACTTTCAATTTCTATAGGATTTTCTTCAGCGCGCGAATTTTCGAATAATTTATAAGCATTAGAGAAAATTTTCAGAATTTATAATAGAAATATTATATTTTTGTTCCAGCTCCTTCTTCGTCGTATGCACTATCCACTCCTAAAAAGACGCAAAATAATCGACGCCTTATGGTGCACTGGTTTCACCTTAATTAGTGCATTTTGCCTGAAATTTTTTGTACCTAGATCTATAGATAGTGCCTGTATATTCCAGAAGCCACGATATCTGGAGCTGGGCATAATTTTCCATAAGAGTTTTTATCTGCATCGTGCAGGGGTGGAAATTGTCAATTATGGGGGTTGCTTAAGGGGGTGCACCACCCTAATCTTCTGCTTGATCCTGCACAGTTGTTCCCAACTCAAGTGAGCGTTTTCTGAATAAAAAGCAAACTTATCCTTGCCATATATTTTTTTTCTCGTTTCACTATGACCTGAAGAATTCAAATTCAATGCCTTAAAGTCACAGCCAAATAAAAGTAAAAAAATTCAGAAAAGAATATGTAATTTTGTACGGGAAATCCATCACCCAGTCGGTTCTTGCGGCCATAAAATTGGGGGAATCCCCGAAGTATACGAAATTAATTACACCCAAAAATTTTTGCTTTAGGTGGTTTGACATTGTCGTCAATTTGCTAATCTTCAAAGCGACCTCCATGGCCATTATCAACGTTTGCAGAATTTTATCAACAGCGAAAACAACGAATAAACTCGTTGTTAAAACAGGCTTAGGAATTTATTTTGTAAATTTGTAAGTAAGCTTTACGATCTTATTGTGCTAATCCAAAAATTTTAATTTTTTTCTACGTAATGGACAAATTTGGAATATTTTTTATATTTATATTTGTCGAGATATATTCTTGAAAAAACAAATTTTTTATCTCGAAAATTTGAAAAAATTTCGGTTAGATTAAACTCACTCGACGAATCAATCAATGATTCCCTCATTTTCTTTCCAGGATTTACGTTCACAGTCTAGTCGTACCTGACTTCACGCTTTGGAATGCAAAAGGGCTCAAAAATGATGTCATCACTTTAACATTCATGTGGCTGTGGCTATTCATGGAGTTCCTGAATGAAGTAAAAAAAAAAAGATAATTGATTGATCAATTCAAGAAATTTAATTCCCAATTTTTCCCATGCAAACAACTCTTCATTCTTGATTTTTTCGGCTCAAAAAAAATATTGTTTTTGCAGAGATAATTCTGAGTCATGGAATCCAAATATATAGTACTATAAAAAATATTTTTTTTATGAAAGTGGTTGGTAGGCGAAAAACAGAAAAACCAATTTTTTTCAGATGTGACCTCCCATTTGACAACTTCTCCGCCCCCCCCCCTCCGCCCACCTACTCAACATAGGGCGCCTGCTGATGCTTGCGCAGTCCAATGCGCAGTAGCGTCAAGCGGTGAACGCGCTCGCGTGGTGGGGGCTCAGAGAAGGGGAAGGACTTGCCAAATGAGAGTTCGTCCCTTGGCAGAAAAAAAAATTAATTGCCCAATGGGAAGTTGCCACAAGAGAGTTCCCACTGTATTATAAAGTGTATGAACAATTTAAAAATTTGCGAAAATTATGAAAAAATCAGGTTCATTTTTTTTTTTTTTTTTTTTTGAAAATAATTTCCAAAAAAGTCTTGAAATATGGAAAATTGTTGATATCAGAATTTTGCCTTATCAAAAATTCCTCGATTTTTTTTTGACAGTGGTCGAATTTTCGGAAAATCAATATTGTTTTTTTGTAGGAAGGTGTTTGTATATGTTCATAAAATAATTATATATATATATATATATTTTTTTTTTTTCAAGATTAAAAATATCAGATTGGGCTATTTAAACTTGGATGAATGGATGCAGTCCTATTTGTTCACTCCACCAACCCCTGAATCACTGGAATTACGTGAAATTTGTAGAAAGTTAAGGGAGTCTAGCAACAAAATACCTGAGAATTTTGAGAGTAAAAAAAGTGCACAACTTTGGCAAACGTTAAATTGTGAGTATTATTTTAACAATTGGAGACATTGAATAATTATGAATATTTGATTCTATCAAGGGAAAAGAATTATAAAAGTGTAAATAAAAAAAAATAAACATTTAAAAATTGAAAAAAAATATTCTTTTTTTTTTTAATTTTCAAAATGTTTTCTGTTCCAGGCGCAATGATAATGAAAAAAAAGGTGAAAAGACTGCGAGCGATGAAGGAAAATCTCGCACCATCCGCTTCATCATGACAAAAATATGAGAAATATTAAATTTCGTAACAAAATTAAAAAAAAAAATTCAAACTGCCATTTAAATATTTTCGAATCTCAATGACCATAACTAGTGCACCCCATGCCTTAAACACGTCCGAATTTTATAACTTATATCATTAATTCAAACGAGTAATTAATTATTAAAATGTGTTTCTTACGATGATAATAAAAAAATGAGGAAACTTATAAAGTTGAATCGTTGATCGTTGAGAAAAAAATTTTGAGGCGTTACCGAAAAAACGTTCACGAAAATTGAAAAAAAATCCCGAAAATTGGAAATAAAAAAAAACATTTTAGTTACAAAAATTAGAGAAATCTTCAGTTTCAAAATTTACTAAAATTTAAAAAATGGATGTTAAAAAAAAATAAAAAAAAATTGTCAAAATAAAAAAAGGGATTCTAAAAAAAATCAAAATTTGACAAAAAAAAAAACGAATTCTAAAAAAAAAAAAAAAAATTCGGCAAAATAAAAAAAAGAAGAAATTGAAATGAAAGTTTGAATTTGGGAAAAATTCAGAAAGTTCCTAAAATATCCCAAGTATATTCATGGAATTTTAATCACTATAAATACTGCAGCGAAAGCCTTGAGGGTTCATATGTTGAGCCTCTGTGTCATAAATGAATGCAGTAAAATTAATTAATTACTCAGACATTACCAAATAGGGGATCACACCTGTAAACAGCTTAGAGGGATTACGCGGTCGATATTTTAATTCGTAATGCTAATGCTGATACAAACAATTTCGAAAATGTCGAAAAACAATTTTACTAAATTTTGGAGCTAGAACAATTTTCCAACAATTTTCCCAATTTTAAAAATTCTCCAAATTTTCCGATGCCCAAACCTCTCGAAAACATAATTGTTTTTTCCATTTTCGCAATCGTCAAAATTTTCAAAATAAAAAAAAAAATAAGTTCAGTTAAGTTTTAGTTTAGGGAAAAAAACGGGAGACGAACTTCCGGTTTCGAATTGCCTTCTCCCTCTACATATGACATAAGACCTATCAGTTTTGGAACATCCTGTACATACTGTCATCAAACCTATCAGTTTTGGAACACCCTGTACATATCGACATAAAACCTGCCAGTTTTGGAACACCCTGTACATACTGACAAAATCTACCCGTTTTGGAACACCCTGTACATAACGACATAAAACCTATCCGTTTTGGGACACCCTCTACATACCGACATAAACCCGTCAGTTTTGGAACACCCTGTACAGACTGTCATCAAACATATCAGTTTTGGAACATCCTGTACATATCGACATAAAACCTGCCAGTTTTGGAACACCCTGTACACACTGTCATCAAACATATCAGTTTTGGAACAACCTGTACATATAGGCATAAACCCTGCCAGTTTTGGAACGTCCTGTACATACTGACACAAAATGTGCCCGTTTTGGAACACCCTGTACATAACGACATAAAACCTGTCCGTTTTGGGACACCCTCTACATACCGACATAAACCCGTCAGTTTTGGGACAACCTGTACATATTGACTTCATAGGAATTGCTTGGATGAGGGAATGCAATTTTCATTCGTAATATCAACGCTATTACAAAAATCAAGTTTATTCATTCAATTTGTAGATATACACCTGTTTATGTAGAAAGTTCTCATTGTTCACGTTTACACCATATCTTCCCTCGCTCCCTTTCATTACTCAATAATAATTTTTTTCCATATTTTTTAATAACCATTCAACCAAAAAGTTCTAATTGTCATTTTTGTAGTCCATCATTTTCCGATTGATTAATCAATTAATTTGCAAAATGTATAATAATTAGTGATGTATCACCAATAATTTGCAATTAATGTTTAATCAACTTGAATTGCATTTTATAACATAATTAGTAATGACTAATTAACCATGAAATTTCGTAATTACTTGCTCAATTGTTTATATTGTTTTAGGTTTTCTTTTTTGTTTTCATTTCCCACCGGTTTTGGTATTGTTAACCAACTTCAGCAGTTTTCACTTAAACTTCGAACATTTAATCATTTTTTATTATTTTTATCGTATTCGTGCTATAGACGTTATTATGAAAATTATTTTGTTTATTTAAGTTTTACGCTCTTCGTTGAATGATTTTTTTGTGTTCCGGGAATGCCAATTTATGGCTTTTGCTGGAAGCGGATTGCAAGCGATAATTGTTTCCTTTATTTTCTTATTGCGTTATTGCGAAAATTAGAGGGGGGACTTGGAATGAGGAAGAACATGCAGATGACGGTTTGTTTTTCGCGGATATCGCGCAATCCCGGGGAGATAGGGGAATCTTTGTGAAAGATTTTTTGTGCAGAATTTCAAGAGCTACAAAAAACATTTTCATAAAAATTTCGATGTCTCTGATAGATTGCGAGATAATCACGAAAAACCGATGTGTCGTGAGTGTAATATGAAATTGCGGTGTTTCGGGCCGATTACTCGTCTGTAATTGTTCTTTTAATTTTTATCGAGCTATTTTTATCGGATGCTCATTAATGATCACTCGGATATGTTGGGGACACGCAGGCGATGAAAATAGAATAGACACGTGAATTATTTTTTCCTTTTGCTTTTCATTTTTTTTTTTTCGTCATAATTAAATTATCAATAATCGATATACATAATTGCGCAACAGTTACGCATTTATTTACTTATTCATCACTCCTATTTCGAGCATTGGACAATGATTATTTTCGTTATTATCTCGGATCTGTATCACCGGTTTTTACTATCAATTCATGATTTCGAATTCTGCAACAAAATTGTGTGAATGTGGATGACTTTTGTTTGTTTGGGAATAACTCGGAAACTATTGGCTCTACCCAAAAACATGAAAAAGAATTTTTTGTAGAGAATTTTATTCTCTACAAATTTATATGAAGATTTTTTTTTGTATATCCAATATTTACGGAGATATCGGCCGATTTGTCCGAGATGATAACGAAATTTATTTCTTTCTCATCTTCTTTTTTATTATAAATTCGCGTGGTAAAAATAACAAGAGCGTTATTTTTTGGCTATTAAAATAATTCGCAGTTAATGCCGCCTAGTGGAAGGTAATAATGCTTGCTTACTCGTAATACCATTAATTTTTTCTTCTTACAATAAATTTTTTTCCCCTTATTTTTAATTTTTTTTTTTCCTTCATTTGGAGTTTTTTTTAAACTATCACTGTGCTGTTTTTTTTTCTTCTTCTTTTAAACATTTAAATTGCCGTTAGTTTAGCGCTCGTTCAGGTCCTAACAGAACTGAACGTCTTAAGGGGTTGTTTATGGTTATTTTTCTCCTTATTTTTTTTTTTTTTAATTGGTTAAAAAAATGTAATCACTTACAGTTGTAATGAACTACAAACGGTCATTTGTAAAATCAATTGTACAAAATTACGTAGGCGGTAAATGATAATTCCTTACCATTTTGGTTAGTCAGTTAGATCTATCGACAAAAATACTGGTCTACAAATGTTTCGTTTTTTTCTTTTTTCTTTTTTTTTTTCTTGATTTTTTTTTTGCTAATCACGAGTAGTTTTATTTGGTAGAACACAAGGGGAGGGGAGAATGATTTGGGGAAAAAATTGCGTGAGAGAATTTTGGGAAGCAATTTTGAGAATTTTTTAAAAATTAAAAATTTTCAAAAATTTCAATTTTAGAAAAGTTGAAAATTGTCAAAAATTTGAAAAATTTTCCGGTTCTAAAAATTGAAAGAACAAAACAATATATAGGATTTTGAAAATTTTAAACACTTGAAAAATTTTTTAATTCAAAAACTTGATGATAAAACTTTTTGATAAAATTGAAAACAAAAATCGAATTATAAACAAAATGCTAAAAATTGGAGAGTTCGAAAAAAAAAATTGTAGATTTTGGAAAATTTGACAAATTCATGGAGCAAAATTCTCCCATGCTTTACCTTCTCCCCAGTACACCTTCCTAATTATATAATTAATTTCTTTTGCATCAGGGAAGACGGTAAAAATTATTGAAAAACCTAAAATCACACTACCATATTTAAACACTGAATAATCTCGCACTCGTAAATTTTAATTAATTTTCATCATTAGGTAGTTCACTTCGTTAGAATCTATTCATATAATATATATTTATAATATTTATAACCACTTTATTAACAGTGGTAATGGAACAAATGGTTTTTAATCTGCGAATAATTACTTCTTATTACAAACATATACGGTATGAGCAATAAAATCATTTATTTTCATCATCTATCTGAATTTTTTCTTCCTCCATTAAGGTTTAAATGACAGGACCTATGGTCAATTGTTTACCACAATTTAATTTGTCATTTCTTGGCATTGAATTCATAACAGGCATGAAAAACTATCTGAAATTCGGGGAATTTTCTTTTTTCAAAATGGCGGACTCCCACCTCGCGTTTTTAGACAATTAAAAAAAATATTTATCTTGTTCAGATTACGTTCAATTTATTGTATCGAATTCTTCGAATGGGAACGTTTGTGGCACAATTATTTTTTTGTCCTTTTTTTTGAAAAATTGAGGAGATTTCATCGATATTCAGATTTCCCGCCAAATTGTTCCACTTTTTCAAGATGGCGGAAGCCGACGCTACGCTCCACTTCGCGTTTTTCAACTTAAAAAAAATATATTAATTCATTCCAGATCGAACTCAGTTTGCTGCATCACACTTCGGTGATGGGAATCTTTTTGTTACAATAATTTTTTTAAATTCATTAGATAACTAAGGACGAAAATTCAAGGAGCGAACATTAGCCGATCTTCAGATTTTTTTTCTGCCTTGAATTCTTGAAAAATTGTTGGCTATTCCTGGTACAGTGTTCATATCAGTTATGAATAATAGTTATTATTGTTAGTATCATATTAAAATCTTTTGGAGGAAGCCAAAATTCAGTCCAATATATTTTTTACTCATCTGCTTCAATAATTCGATGCAGATATTTAGAATTTTATGTTGTGACCTTCGCCCTTCGTTAATTACTTAATTAGCATTTTTTTTATTAATTTCTTTTTTAGTTTCTTTTCTTTGTGAAAATATGGCCCCTTTATTACAGGCTCGATGTAGTTGCTTCTTTTTTTTTCTTTTATTTAATTTCATTAAAACATTTTATTGAGATACGGAAAATTGTCTTCGTGAGTCTGCGAATGTTAAACGGCAAGAAGTCGATTTCAGTTTTTGTTTATTTTACCGATAAGTCCGAAACAGGTGGGGTTATGAAAAAATACCATAGAACATAATTTCAAGATTTAGAAATTTTCGACAAAAAAAGTTCTGTGATGTTTTCTCGTAGCACCACGTATTCACGAAAAAAATCACATTTACCAAGACGTAACAAGCTACGAATTGACCAATTTAGGGTTCATGGATTTTCATAGCTCATTTAATAATAAATCCAAACAAAAATTATTGTATGAAAACCTTCACATCCCAGGAATGTGATGTAAAAAATTGAGGTCGAATGGAGAGGATAATCAAATTTTTTCGATTGCTCGAAACTGTGAGGTGGCGGTCGCGTATGAGTGCCGCCATTTTGAGATCAATTGCATCAAACAAAATGGCGGAAAATTTGCAAGCGACATGGCTCTCATTTGCTATGACTTTCAGTTTAATAAAAAAAAAAGGAAAATTTTTTTACGGTCCTCAGGTCCATCTCAATTATTTTCGTTTTCATAATAATTTTTTCGGCATTTAACGAGCGATGAAAATTGACGAAAAATTTTCCGCTTTTCATGTTTTTTAGTGTCTTCCTCTTTTTTTATTAATGATAAAAATCGACTTACCATCTACCAAACGACAAATGAAGAAAAAAATTATGAAATCAGAAAATTGTTAAATAAATTTTTTTCCCTTCGTTATTTCACGTCTTGGGGGGAGTTTATTCTCCTCAGTTATTCGATCGACACTCGAGGAAAAATGGTGAATATTTATGAGGATCCCTCGGTTTTCCCTCGGCAATTAATCCATGTTTATGCACGAGGCATTGATAAGGTCGTCCCAATTTATCCTGGTGAGGGAACGTACGCTGGGGTTATCCATATGCTGGCTTTGAGGGACAAATCTTCATTGTAAATGGGCAATTTCAGTTTTTTTGCGGTTTTAATAAAAGTTGATGGGAAAATTTAGAAAAACCATTTTTTTTAACCATTTTCCCTAATTCCGTATTTTCCTTAAACCTTTGACTCCAGAAGAAAATGTCAACGAACGTATTTCTCTGAAATATTCCCCTCCTATATGCATTGTTCTCTGAAATCTCGCATTTCTAAGATCACTAGGTTATGTCAAGAACATGCAGGTCTAACCTCAAACCACATGCCCGCCGCCCCGGGTAAAAATGGCTCCCACTCGAAAACTATGGGGTTTACAACAAAACACCATAAAACAACTTTTGTAGATCATGAAATTCCCCACAAAAAATGCTTATAAACATTTCCTCTAGAGTCAGCCGTTTGCGAGATAATCCACGATTTCTAACCCCCCGACAAAACCACCCTTCTTTCTGACAACGAAATTTTCGTGACTAACAGTTCTAGCTTCGGATAAACAAACAAACAACAACAACAACAACTATATTCTGACTTATGTAAACATAAATAAGTGACTCTCAACGTCGTAGACTCAAAAAGACATCAGTCTCTCGTATTGTTGATGGAATTGCAAAGGGATTTGGGTAATTGGTATTTACTGGGTTAGCTGGATTTGCATTTTTTACTAATAAATAAATTTTTTCGAGTCTCATAATACCGAGCGTTACTCATAGGGTCGTAACGATGTGCGGTTTGGCAGTGGTTGAGGCAATCTCCGAGAGTCTCACGTCGATTGGAATACGATCGTCGTAGAGGGTTGGAGCTTGAAGAATGATACCAGCTGTACCTACTACAACCGCCAATGTGAAGATCCACAGGAATAGGCGATCCAGCACCATGGCCACGTATTTCCAATCTTCCTTTACCTGAGATCAATCAGAGGAGCATTTAAGTTGGCTACGCCAAGTGGCCGGTTATGCCCCAACTTTGATCCATATGGGGGTGAGGGGGGGGGGGGGGGCGAGGGGAAGGGGAGGGGGTTGATGGGGTGGGGGGGGGGGAAGGGGAGGGTTTGAGGGGCAGGAGGTCAAGAGAAGGGAAGGGGGGTTGAGGGGAAGGGGAGGGGGATTGAGCGGCAGGGGGGGGGGGGTGAAGGTGCAGAGGGGGGTTTTGAAGGGATAAGTGGAATAATTTGCAACTGAGACACTTACCCTAGTTGAATCCTCCTCTCGCTTCGTATGATCCGCTATGAACCTGATGGCTTCAATAGCCTTGTAGAGCTCGGGGCAGTGGTGCCAGTTATTGAGGCTTTTGCAGAGGGCGTCCACACTGTCCTCAGTCGGCAATTGAGGCGCTGGCGTCGGCGCTGGTCCTGGCGAGCCGTGAATTCGACAGGCGCTGCCTAGATTCACTGCTTCCAGCTCGCTGGACAAAAAAACGAACCCACTATTTTGCAGAGTTTTTTAAAAATTGAAATTTTTGAAGGTTTTGAAATGTTTGAAATTTTTGAAATTTCTGAAATTTTTGAAATTTTTGAAATTTTTTGAAATTTTTGAAATTTTTGAAATTTTTGAAATTTTTGAAATTTTTTGAAATTTTTGAAATTTCTGAAATTTTTGAAATTTTTGAAATTTTTGAAATTTTTAAAATTTTTGAAGTTTTTGAAATTTCTGAAATTTTTGAAATTTTTAAGATTTGTCCAAAATTTTTCTATTTTTATTCAAGTTTTTATTTTGTTGTTCCACATTTTTTCTATTTTTTTGCAAATCTTGATTTGTTTTTTTTTCCAAAATTTCAAATTTCTTTTATTTTTGACAGAATTTAATTTCGACTCACTGTAGATTCAATTCATCCCGGGAATCGACACTTGGAAATAGCACGGAGGACTCGACGAGCTCCGATGCGGAAGCTTCGACGAATATGGATGGATCTCTGACCTCCAGGCCATTACAAGTTCTCACCATAACTCTTTGACTTGCATGGTGTCCATCCAAACTTCGTCTATCAATGTTGTACTGCGGCCTGCGCATTACTAGTAGTCTTGGCAAAACGTGAATAAAAACACGACGGACCCACGGGGCCATTACGTGGGTCTGTGGTGACCGGAAATGGACGTTGAGAACGACTACGGTGACACATATGCTGAAAAACGTCCAAGAAAAAAATATCAAATATACTAGTCATCTGCATTTATTTAATTTTGTTGCAGCATGCCAAATTATAAATTGATAGTAAAAACCGGTGATACAGATCCGAGATAATAATGAAAATAATCATTGTCCAATGCTCGAACTAGGAGTGGTGAATAAGTAAATAAATGCGTAACTGTTGCGCAATTATGTATATCGATTATTGATAATTTAATTATGACGAAAAAAAAAAAATGAAAAGCAAAAGGAAAAAATAATTCACGTGTCTATTCTATTTTCATCGCCTGCGTGTCCCCAACATATCCGAGTGATCATTAATGAGCATCCGATAAAAATAGCTCGGTAAAAATTAAAAGAACAATTACAGACGAGTAATCGGCCCGAAACACCGCAATTTCATATTACACTCACGACACATCGGTTTTTCGTGATTATCTCGCAATCTATCAGAGACATCGAAATTTTTATGAAAATGTTTTTTGTAGCTCTTGAAATTCTGCACAAAAAATCTTTCACAAAGATTCCCCTATCTCCCCGGGATTGCGCGATATCCGCGAAAAACAAACCGTCATCTGCATGTTCTTCCTCATTCCAAGTCCCCCCTCTAATTTTCGCAATAACACAATAAGAAAATAAAGGAAAAAATTATCGCTTGCAATCCGCTTCCAGCAAAAGCCATAAATTGGCATTCAAATTGGATAGCAAATGATTGAAGTTTGAGGAAAATGCTAACGAAAACTACTGAAGCTGGAAACCGCTGAAGAAATTGCGAAAATGGAGATGTTCAAGCAATCGAGCACGAGTGTGGGTTTCCTTATCTCCCTGAGATATCCGCGGAAAACCGTCATCTCCATTTCTATTCTCATCCATCCCACAATCTTTCTCCTTCAATATCTCCATACCTGAATGTGTCCAAGATCATGGTGAAGAGGACGAATTTTCCGAGCAGGGGAACCACTAATGATGTGGGTGGAATGATCTCGGCGAGGAGGAGGAAGAACACAGTCAGTGACAGGAGAATGGAGATCGATAGGCTGACCTGAAATTCAGGAAATGGAAAATACGCGAAATCAGTGCTTCGGAATTCCCGATTCGAGGACGCCCAGAGATTTTTTTTCTTTTCCATTTTTCAGACTAGAAACTGTGATATTCAAAAAAAAGATTTTTTTCGTGCGATTTGAAACTTTTAGGAATTTTGAAAAAATAAATTTTGTTTTTTTTTTATTGTTGTCAAAATTTTGATTTTTTTTGCAAATTTTGGAAATGTTGGAAATTTTGGAAATTGAGAAAAAAAAGTTTTATTTTGCAACATTTTTTAATTTCTATATTTTTGAAAATTTGGACATTGAATTTGAGATACAGAAAGGAAAAATTGCTGGAAATTGTGTTGCACATTTATGCGAATTTTAACATTTGTTTCTCACCTTTTCACCACTGTCACTCGGCAAGTAGAATACGAGAACAGTCAAAAATGATATTCCCATGCACGGTATTATGAGATTTACTGTGTAAAACAGGGTTTTTCTTCTCATCGTTATGTTGAATGTGATGTCGAGGTAAGGCTCATCACAGCACGTGTAATACTTTTCATTTCTGTGGAAAAATAATGAACTAATTAGTTTTCATGGAAAATAATTACAAAAAAAAAAAATCTCCTAGTTATAAATGCGTTCATGTTTCTCCAAGCTCAATATTCACTGGCTCGGTGAGGGCCGCGCCGCCAGTATATTTGAAAAAAAAATTAAATAAATAAATGAAAAGAAAATTAATATAATTTTTGTTTTACCGGAAATTTTGAACCTCCAGTGGGTGAGAAGTAATCGTAAAAAATTCAAAATATTTCGTCTGTGTATTTTGGACGTTATATATGGCGACTTCCACCACCTCCGATTTTCCAACATTTTTCACGCTCAATTGGTACGTGTTCCAACGATAATTTTTTTAAAAATAATTTCCCCACGTTTGAACATAGGCATTTGATTTTTTTCACATTTTTGACAGCTTCCAGTTTCTTGTAAACTAGAAAAATGGAAATGAGATGTCGCTCCGCGCACTAAGCCCCTCCCTCGGAGCGCCAAAAAATCCTGATTCGACAATTTGTAATTAAAATGATTGCTTACCTCACTGCTGGCACTTCGAGAATGTCCCATTCAACTGACGTATAAAATTCTGATAGATCAACACCGACATCCACCACATTGCTTCCCTTCACCTCATCAATATGTCTGAGATCCACCTATTGCACAGGAAAAAAATTAATTTCATCAATTGCCCTATCAGAAACCACCCTGTCATTCCCAATAAATTTTTTAAAATGGACTAAAACTCCAGAAAATTTGGCCGAAAACCTTTCAAATGGCTATCAAACATTCCCGCCAAAATTTCCGAGATTTGAACTGAGATTTCACATCCCAAGGTCACAGGGAACGCTCAAGTGGGGAACCACTGGTGGAGGGTGGGGGGGGGGGGGAGTACGCTCTGATTGGTCCACTTACAAGTTAGCCCCTCCCCCTCGGCCCCCTTCACCAGACACAACAACCTTCATTCTTCGGAATGCCAACATTTCGACTTCTGTGTTTACGTTCCAATGTGAAAATGAGTGGGTAGAGTGGGGGGGGGGGGGGGCCTAGCGCTCGAGCGTTCGAAAAAGAAGACAGGGGAGTCGCGCAACTAGTGACCTTCTACTGCAACCGGACAGCGGGGGCGGGGAAATAAAAGTGGAGGGGGAATCTTTAACTTCGGACTTCAGGCTCTGTCGCGCCCCCAGGTCAGAGTGTGCAGTTATGGACGCCGTATGTAAAATTATGTATAATATATAATGCAATGTATGAGATGGAATAGAAGGTATATTATGTCGTGGTTATAACCAAAGTTTTCATCATTATTGCTCAATCTGACAACTTCTAGTCGTCCAAGATGAACCATATACATGCAGGTATGCATACATATATATATGTTGGGAGCGGTAGAACTTTCTAAGGGACATAATTCGGGTTAAAGTCGGGATGATGACAGAAAGTTGTCTCTTCGTGAAAGTATTCTGATCCACGGGATTCCGCCCTTGACGTATTCTTGGTACTACGAAATTGGAATATTTTCGTTATTACGTGGATGGTAGGCGGACTTGCGGGTTCTATCGGATGTCGAAGGAATTTTCATGTAAGATGGAGAATCCTCGGGTCCGTATCGATTTCGAAATTGGATTGTGATTGGGACATTGGCGGGACTGCTCACTTCTGGTATTACGACTCTTGGTGGGGGAAGTTATAAATTTTTTTTTTCCAATTATTTTATTTGTATTTTTTTTCCAAATTTCTTAGTTGGACAATTTTTAACCCAAGACTCTGAGCATCATATTCCGTTAGAATTTCATTTATTCATGCCTTGTCACTTACTTGGAAGCCATCGTAGGTCCATGAGCCAAATTTCATGACACACGTTTGCTCGTCGAATGGAAAATACTCGACGTCTATTTCACAGGAGGACTTGTAGATCGCTGGTGGTTTCCAATCGACCTTACCCGTGTAATTTAGGGTAGCTTTCGTCGCAAGTGTCACTTCAAAATTGCCATCAGCACTAGAATTTTATAAAACATGGGGTGAATTTTTTTCCAAACAACACTGATCTACATCTGGAAAATTTTAGGGAAATTCGAGGAAGGCTGAGAAAATTTTTTTAATTAAACAAAACTGCGGTTTGTCAGTTATGTCACGCGCAATTTTCAATATAGAAAGGTTTCCTGGGGTTCATTGATGAATGGCATAACGAGAATTGTTGTTATCTCGTTTATGAATTATTGAACGCACTTGTTATACAAAACTATATCGGGTCTCCAAATATGATCGGACGGTACGTGCAGTATCTGGACACCGCCATATTCCTCTGGATCCCACTTGAGCTTGTAGTCAAACCACGACTGTAACAAAAAAATAATAAATTACCGCGATTGAATTGCAAATTGACAGTGAAAAGTTCTGAACCCACGGATACAAATTTTTGATTGACTTGAACTTTTGATCACCGGTCACCGATCATCAGCCACCGATCGTCAGCCATCGATCGCCAGTTACCGATCGTCAGCCACTGATCGACAGCTACCGATCGTCAACCGCCGATCGACAGCTACCGATCGTCAGCCACCGATCGACAGCTACCGATCGTCAGACACCGATCATTAGCTACCGGTCACCAGCTACCGATTATCAACCACCGATCATCACCCACCAATTATCAGTCACCGATCATCAGCTACCGATCATTAGCTACCGATCACCAGCTACCGATTATCAGCCACTGATCATGACCCACCAATTATCAGTCACCGATCATCAGTCACTGATCATCAGCCACCGATCGCCAGCGACCGATCATCAGCCACCGATCACCGGCTAGCGATCATCAGCCATCAATCATCAGCCACCGATCATCAGCCACCGATCACCAGCCACCGATCATCAGCCACCGATCATCAGCCACCGATCATCAGCTACCAAACGGCTCAAGCGCGACACATTAAGAGGCAAATAATAATAATATTGGGCGCAAAATAGTAAAAATTTCCGGAACCTAACATTTCGAGTTAGAAAAGGAATCACTGATGCCTCTACTGGGCCCCGTAAAATCTGCCTAATTATTGAAAAATTCAAGTGTCACTGACATTAATGTCTGAGCAGTACTTTTCCGTTCGCTCCTTCGTGCATAAATAAACATCGATAATGTATTCGTCGGGCAATTGGCGCTAGGCACCTTTTACCCTGTCCAAACTGCCGAATATTTGATGTTATCCCATTTCTGAACCCTCCAAGTGGCCTCCATTAATGCATTAAAGTTCTCACACAAATGAACAAACATTGGGCTAATTAAATTATTCCATGAGTGTCCCCATAACCCACCCAACTTCATCCTCAAACATTTTCCCCGTAATTAAAACTTTAATTAATCGATTTCACGGTTTATTTTGGCCAAGTCTTTTTTCACTTCTCCAGTGAATTTTGTTTTTCTTTCATTTGATAATTTCTAATTATTTAAAATCATTTGAAAAATTAAAAATTAAAATTGGCTCTGTCCCATTATGCCCCCCCCCGGATCGGTATATTGCTGTTGGATCTTGGTCAAGTGATAAAAAAAATTAAATCAGATTTTTTTTTTGCACAGAATTCGAAAAAAAACTTTTTTTTAATTTTATTGACAGAAGAAGAAGAAGAAATTCATTTGTGCCGAAGGGATGTACGTCAGCCGAGGAAAAGTGGGTTGCACGCACCGATGGCCCCACTCTCATTCACTTTTATTCACTCGCCCACCTCTCAAATGGATGTTTAAATTTTCTATCATTTTCATCTAGATATTTGCTTGTTTTTTCAGTATTGTTTTGTTTTTTCTTTCGTTTCTCCGGTAGGTAAATTGAAATTAAATTGCTATCAATTGGAGTGCAATTACTGGCCTTGTGCCGCTATTGAAAATATAGAAAAAATTTGAGAATATAAAAAAAAAAAAAAAATTCTCACCAAAATTCCAAATTATTAAATTGGAAAAAAAAAGAAATTATTGATAACGTTGGCTCACCTGTTCCACCCACAAGTTCGTCGTCATTATCTGATTCTTCAGATTCTGCAATGAAAAAAAAGAAAAAAAAAAATGAATATTTGTTGTAAGAAATTCTATTTTTTTTTAATTATTTTTTTTTTCAATTATTTTTTTTTAATTGCATTTTTTAAAATATTTGTTTTGCAATCAATTTTTTTTTTCATCGCATTTTTTGAATTATTTTTTTTCAATACTTTTTCTTTAATTAATTTTCTTTTGATCATTTTTTTCCATTTTTTTTTCCATTTTTTTTTAATCAGGTTTTTTTAATCAATTTTTTTTAATCAATTTTTTTTAATCAATGTTTTTTTAATCAATTTTTTTAAATCAATGTTTTTTAATCAATTTTTTTTAATCAATTTTTTTTAATCAGTTTTTTTTCATCAATGTTTTTTAATCAATTTTTTTTAATCAATTTTTTTAAATCAATTTTTTTAATCAATTTTTTTTAATCAATTTTTTTAAATCAATTTTTTTTAATCAATTTTTTTAAATCAATTTTTTTAAATCATTTTTTTTAATCAATTTTTTTTGATCAATTTTTTTTAATCAATTTTTTTAATCAATTTTTTTTAATCAATTTTTTTTAATCAATTTTTTTTTAATCAATTTTTTTTAATCCATTTTTTTTTTAATCAATTTTTATTTTTAATAAATTGAGGTGATACTTACCACGTCTATTAGCTGGGAGAGCTTGAGCTTGATTTTAACCTGAAGTGCGTCCGTAACGTTGACGACTGGGCGCACAAGTTTGTTGTAATTTGATAGTAGGTCATCGTAGAGACGTTTCGCGTCCGGATTTCCGGAGCATCCTTCGGAAATGAGAAAAGGCACATGAGTCAACAGAATTGAGATTTTCTAATCGTTGTCAATTTTTATAAATATTGCAATTTTGTAAAACTTTTTGAAAATTAAATTCTCTACAAAAAAAAATTAGGTGTTTGCTAAAATGGCTCATTAAACCCATAATCACACAATAACAACAAATCCCTTTTTTTTTTGTCGTTAAAAAAAAAAAAGGTAATTCCAACGGATTGCAAACCGTGAAAAACAATTTTGAATTAACGGATCATTAGCCGAGAGTGGTGAGCTCTCTTAACGAATCGTGAACAAGAGAATAGGGTTTATGTGTACAGTGGTAGTGCCCAGGGGAGTACATTCTCGTTAAGCTCATCCCAGTGGCGAAGTGCCTAAGGGGAATTATTGACGCTCGATTTTCCTGCAACCGGGGAGCAATTACGATTGAATTAGCCACTCAATTAGTGCGCGGGCATTCCCCGAAAAAAATCGACTTACCAAATTTTAACAATCATATTTCTTCAATTTTTTTTTGTGATTTTTTCCCCTTTTTTTTCGACCACAAATTTGTTTTTTTGTTTCACCACTGCACTAGCGGAATATGATTTTCGATTGGTTATCAGGCTCTACTCGGAAAACTTCTGAAGATAGAACGAAAAGTCTGCAATAAAAATTGTTCCTCTCTTAAAAACACACATTTTATGTGTTATGACTTTTTTTCTTAAGTCCCATAATTTAGGACATATGGGACGCTCTCAAAGTTGGGTCGCCTCGCGCGCTGTTACACTCATATCCCGGTTATTGACAATTCGCTTCTATCTCGAGAGCGAGTCATTGGAGAGAAATTTGGTAATAACCTTTTTTGTGGGGAATAAAATTCTCTACAAAAAGTTTCATATAACATTTTTCCTAAAAACCCCTCAGTAAGGTGCTAATTCATTTTTTACGGACGCCTTGGAGAAAAAGCTCAGGTAAAAATCGAGTGTTTTTTTTCATGTTGATCCCACTAATTTTGCACTAACAAAATTATTCGTGAAAACATTCCAATTTTTTTTTTCAAAAACAATTTTTCCCATTTTTTTTTCTTTTCTTTTTTTGAATCAGAATTGCACATCAATTTTCATTTTTTTTTCTCAGCTTTATTCACCGGTCTGATTAAAAGTACACAATTTCTGGGTGAATGGAGTCCGGGTGATAAATCCCACTCCAACATTTGTCACGGCATGATAGGATATATGAGTTCACCGGACGCAGGCCCAATTAATTCGTCCTCGATTTGGGTATCGTGGAAATTTATCCCGATAATTGAATACACCGCTGGATATTCGGTACACCCCCTCCCCCTTGCCCCCACCCCCGACCCCCACCCACTATTTTGCCCGCAGTATGATGGGTTTTGATGGTTTTTCCGGGGATTTCCGCCGTGAATTAGTATTGACTCAGGCAATTGGATTGTTCGACTGCGTGATCCTGATCAATAAATGTAAAATGTGATGTTTTTCCTACTTTGTCAATTTTTGCAGCCTCCCAAATTTTCCAGATTTTTTTTATCCTTGAACGGACCTCCCCCTCACCCCCCCCCCCCCCCAATTTCTTGAAGTATACTATTTTTGGATTTTCCATTTTCAAAAATTGTTTGAATATATTTTGAGAATTGTTTTTGAATATATTCTCAGTTTGCATGATTTTTTACTGACCTGATATGAGAACCAACACTATCCACATGATCCCCACCAGGCTCTTCATCATGTCATTGTGACGTCACGTTCGACTCATGTCCGCTTGGGTTCACCCGGGGCGCTGCAAAAAGTCAAAGATGTCGCAAGTATTAGACATAATCATACAAATGCTGCAACATCATTTTTGTTGTATGTTCTAATACAATATGCCATATATTCTACTCTAAAAAATACAGAGTGTGCCAAAACCGCGGACTTTATTTTTGTGAGTGAAAAGAGGGCAAAGTTCCAAGTCGAAAGTTCGTTTTCAACTTTTCTGTCTGACACACCCCCATGAAGTTATCGAAGTTGAAAGTTTGCAGTTGCTGCATTGGCCAGCAGATTGGGCCAGTGCTTTCAGTTCCGAGAGCGGTTCCAAGTGAACCGAGAGTTCCAGACTTGTGCCAGGTGGAACTTTAGTTCCGGAAGCCGTTTGGAAGCTTAGTTCCGAGAATGGTTCCAAGTGGAACAATAGTTACAGAGTTGTTCCAGGTGGAACTTTAGTTCCGAAAGCCGTTCGGAAGCTCAGTTCCGAGAACAATTCCAAGTGGAGCAACAGTTCCAGAGTTATTCGAGGTGGAACTTTAGTTCCGAAAGCAGTTCCAGTTGAGAGTTCAATTCCGAGAACGCTTCCAAGTGACCCAATAGTTCCAGAGTTGTTCCGGGTGGAACTTCAGTTCCGGAAGCCGTTCCAGTTGAGAGTTAAATTCCGAGAACGGTTCCAAGTGAGCCAACAGTTTCAGAAGTTGTTCCAGGTGGAACTTCAGTTCTGGCAGCCGTTCCAGTTGAGAGTTAAATTCCGAGAACGGTTCCAACTGAGCCCACAGTTCCAGAGTTGTTCCAGGTGGAACTTCAGTCCCGGAAGCCATTCTACTTGAAAATCCCATTCCGGGAACGGTTCCAAGAATCGCTCGAGTTGGAAGCACAGTAGTCAGATCTATTCCACATGAACATTAAGATCTAAGACCTGATATAACCACACCTCCAATTACGAAAGCGGTTCCAGAGGGATCTACAGTTCCAGGAAATGTTCCAAGTTAGAGTAAACAGGAACAGTTCTTGGAACTGCCAGCACTGCCCAGCTCCATCTGTTCCACTTCAAACGTCAATAACTTCTTGGGGTGGCGTGAGACAGAAAAGTTACAAAGGAACTTTCGACTTGCAATTCCACCCTCTTTCCACCCCCAAAAACAAAATCCAAAAGATTTTCTTCCAGAAGATATTCTTCCTGATGATCACATCCCCCTCGACCCGCCAGGGAACCCTCATGTTCCAAGAGTCTCTTCAACCATTGCCTAGAGAGAGCTTAGATATAGTAAAGACAAGTATAACAACTGGATAATTCGGAGAGTTATTCCTGTTGTAGCGGAAAAATCGCGTCGGTATTAAAGGGAACCGTCAATAGGAATACGATACGATCAATCATTCCGCCTACGCTGCTGCTCATCACCGAAGGAATATCGACGCTTGAGCCAATACCCGAATCATTCGACATTTGGCCGATGGTACCATCTAGTGAGAGAGCAGCTCGGAGGTGAACAAAAAAGGGTTGAGGAGCTGGGGATAGACTATGATGGAGGTGAGGCCGCGATATGAGTGCCAATATCCATAACGAATATGGCCGTTTCTGTTTTTAGCACACCTATCCACCAACTCTCAGGCCAGCTTCTTTGTTCCACCGACATTGTAAGCACCACGACCACTCGACCTTTGCTCACTCCTTCTCACAGACAGACGAGGTTTTTCAATTTACATCAGCGGTTATTAAAGGGAGGGGCTTGAGAGGGGTCGAAGTGCCTGGTCCTCCTCCAATGTTACATCAATACAGCTGGATACATCCTTTGCAAGGGTCTTCCACTGGAATTCTTCGTTAATTTGAGGTACTGCTGTTCAAGAAAAAAAAGTCCTCATGATGTAGAGGGGGAGAGGTCCGCGGATCTTGGACAAGGGAGGGGGAAGATGCAGAAGGGGAAGTTATTTGCCAATTAAAGCCATTTTGATACATTCGGACCGATGAACTTTCTGCAGGGTTTCGCGATCACTTTTTCTACCACCCCCCACCCACCCACCCACCCACCCCTTTTGTCTATCATCTATAAAAGTCACTATGGAGGCATTCAAGCGACGGAAGGAGGGACTGGGTGCCTGTGAAGGTGCAAAGTTCGACGTTCCAAAGAAGGGATCACGGGAATAGTTAAAACTTTGTTATTTATTCAGAGTGCATTCCAGGAAGTACGTTGAGGGGGCTGCACCAAGTTAACGAAAATACCGTGTTCTTGGCTTCCGGAGCTTTTTTTTTTTTATTCCTTTTTTTACCCCCTCCGTTGCTCATCGCTGAAAGGATTTTAGTGACCTTTTAGAAGATAATTTGGGACGGTGGAATTATTTAGGGAGCAACTTTCCAACTTGCTAAGTATTTTTTAGCATTGAGACGGGCGCTCTTGCGGGTAGAATATTCATTTGTTGTTGGGGGGGGGGGGGGAGACGGGGGGGGGGGGGGGGGAGTTGGGTATGATCGGATAGGGAACATTGGGGAAAGTTTTTGGAGCGGGAATTTCAGAAGTGGAGGAGCAAGTGCACCATCATGCCCGCCGCCCCATCATACCCCGCTCTCCCCAGTTTATCACTTCTCCCATGAGAACGGTTGGAGATAGAAAAAAAAGTGTTTAACAAAAGTTGTTCCTTATACAAACATACACATTTTATGTTATGTGACATTTTCACGTAAGTCTTCAACTTTAGGAGATATCGCGGGTTGAAGTTGGGGGCGTCAGATCAAATTATTTACTGAATATCAATTATATTTCTGTATTTTTTTCTTTTAGTTTTTCTAATTATTTTTTGTCAAAGAAATTTTTACATTGGCAATCTGAAATGCCAGTCATCATGAATTATTTTTATTGCCGAGGAAATATAATCAGTTCGAACAATGGGGAAAAGATGGGGGAATTTTTTCTTGTCCGCTACTCACGGTATTCTTCCATTTTCCTCCCTTCCCCCCTCGTCTCTTTTTTTCCTGGTATCAAATTGAATTTTTCACGTTCGTCCACTAGACATTTAATTTGATGGCATGCCATAGAAAAGCCTGTGACGTGTCTCGGGACCAGTTTATCGAGTGTGCTCGTTGTGCGGACCTCGGGAAATGGTCGTTGAAATGTACCGTTGAGGAAAAAAAATGGTTGGGGGGGTGGGGGAGGGGGTGGGGGGGGGGATGGCGCGATTCCACAGGGGGAAGAGCGCAACGGTGAATTTTATCGTCGACGATGACTGGCAGGCACTTGATGGAGAGTGCGGGCCCGACGTAATGATGATTTAATCGCCGTCAACCATTCCTCATGGAGGCGGAGTAATCTTCAAACCGTTAGGGATTGCGCATTGAGAAAAAAATTGTTGATTTTTTTTATCTTCTTACGTCAATTTTGTTCTCCAAATATCCAAGAAATTTCCAAACATTCTGAATTTTTCAAAGCGAAGTGTTGGGAGGGAGACGGACTGAAGATGATGGAGATGATGAGCAGATTGTCCGCCGTTATCATCGACGCACATCGTAACCGGAGCAGTTGAGAGAAAAATTGTATAAAGCTTTTTTGTCGGGAATATAATTCTCTACAAAAAAGTACTGATAACGTTTTTTGATAAAACCACTTGTTAACGAGATAATCAACTTTTTGCTGCGAGGAAATTTTTCGCTGGACCAGGGAACACAGGGAGATGCTGCGTGTATGGTCCATGCCACTCTTAAATCTGGATAGAGTCATCTTAACACAATTGTGAGCTCTATGTGTACTCAGCTAAACGCACCCTTACCTATAACCCACATTTTCCCCTGGCAATTCGCGAGATATAATGGAGCTCAGTGGAAGATTGACAGTCCGAGATGCTGCATCATCCATAAAATTCAGAAACTTGAGTATCACGAGCAACTTCAGCCCTCACGGAGTGAGCCTTAATGCTGGAAACTAGGAGGATAGGGCAGTTAGTTTCAATGGTAGACAAAAGTTTATGCACAGTTTCACCATTGGTGTGAGTTTTGCGAGTTGAAATAGAAATGCGTCAGTAACGCGGTACGTGCCTGTTTCTGGACCAGTTATGGCGGGAGATTTATGAATTTAATAATGCCCAGTGTTGGGCATCGTGACTGGATACAATGAAAATCATGAATATCCATGCCTTTTCGTAACATACATTTGTACATTTTAACACAATGAGTTCTGTAATGGGAGGGGGGGGGGGGGAGGTTTTTGGAGATGCTCTTCAAAAAAACATCTGATGACCATGTTGATTTCTGTGGAGATTGTGGTGCACACACAGGAACACACAGGAACACACACGGACACACAGCAACACACAGCCACACATAGACACACAGCCACACACAAACACACACACATGTCTCTTCAGAGTTTTGGTGGGCTGTATGCAAATTTTATGTACTGTGATAAATAAGAAATTTGCAATAATTCGAAATTTTGACGTTCTTTAGAATGAAGATTTCTAGTACGGAAAAAATCCGGAAAAAATAGACAATTGGTTTTAAAAATTGTGGAGGCAGATGAAAAAATTTCGGTTTTTTGCAGAATGCAGATTTTAATAAGATTGCGGATTTCAATCGGGAAAATTGTATAAATATCTAACATTTATTATTGATTCACTTTGGTGTTTTTGGGGCAGCAAAATGAGGCACTCATCGACCGAGTGTTATTAAACCACTGGAACATCTATTTTTGGGTATCATCAAACTGATGAAGGAAAACTTGGTTGATAATGTCAAGATTTCATTGTTGTGGAGGTCAATGCGGGACGTGTCGGCTTGAGGGTTTCACACTTTCTGTATTGTGTTTATTTTTCGATTTTGCGGAAATACTGGAACAGTAAAAAAATCTATGGAATAAAAAATTAATTGCATAAAATTGTGTGTGTGAATAATTTTTCATTCGACCAAAACGAATCGGTCTGGGTACTTTTCCAATTGAGGTACTCAAAGACCTTTAAGGCAGAGAATCATTTATTGTACGTTCAGGCTAAAGGACCCAGAGGAGAATGCTTCTGATGTTCCTGATCCTGCCCATCCTGATCCTGATCGCGATCACCCTGATCCTGATCATCCTGATTCTGTTCAGCCTGATCCTGATCACCCTGATCCTGGCCACCCTGATCCTGATCACCCTGATCCTGATCACCCTGATCCTGATCATCCTGATCCTGTTCAGCCTGATCCTGATCACCCTGATACTGATCACCCTGATCCTGATCAGCCTGATCCTGATCCTGGTCACCCTGATCCTAGTCACCCTGATCCTGTTCACCCTGATCCTGTTCACCCTGATCCTGTTCACCCTGATCCTGTTCACCCTGATCCTGATCACCCTGATCCTGATCACCCTAATCCTGACCACCCTGATCCTGATCACCCTAATCCTGACCACCCTGATCCTGATCACCCTAATCCTGACCAGCCTGGCCCTAATCAATCTGATCCTGATCGCCCTGGTCCTGATCAACCTGATCCTCATCACCCTGATCCTGATCACCCCGATCCTGATCATCCTGATTCTGAGCGTGATAACCCTGATCCTGATCCTGATCATCCTGACCCTGATCATTCTGATCCTGATGATCCTAATCCTGAGGTGGTACATTTTCGTGTATCTAACACTAGGTCCATACTCATACGACAAGGACACCACCTCACAAGTTCATAGTTTTTTTTTTTTTCAATACCAGAGAATAAGGCTGGAACTGCTCCAGATCTACCGGGAAATCAAGAAGTAGTTCGAGCCCACGAGTAAGAAATTGAAAATAGGGTAGTTTGAGGTTTACAGCTCTGTTGAGCTCCCCACCTTCAATTGGCACAGAGGGATTACATAAATTATGGGCAAAGTGAACGGATACCTCATGGACCCGTAAAGAGTTCCAATTTATCACGGACGTGAGATAAATCTCGCGTCAAATAATTTTTTTTCTACCACCGCCAATCCGCTTTTTCATGGAAAAAATATTCTAATTTTTGGTGAATTCAGGTGGAATTGAAATTCTTAGCGAATACGGAACATCAAATTCATCAATTTGCGAGACGTCTCATCTTTCCTATAGCTCCTACGCGAGAGCTGATGGACGTGAGTCGACGAGGCATGCCAAATTTCCCACGAAATTCTTCCCCTACCCTTCTCTATGATCAAGCTCTTATATCCAATCAGCGTATCCGGAAATTGATATTTGTATTCCAAAATCAAAATTTCGAATACTTCAACAATATCAAAATTTTCAAGAATTTTGGGGATTTTGAAAATTTATAGATGGCTGCAGATCTATATCAGCCAGACAATCTGAAAAATCTCATCACCCACCCACCCACCCACCACCCCCCATCACCCAAAACCACCCACCCACCACCCACCACCCACGACCACCCACCACCCACGACCACCCACCACCCACGACCACCCACCACCCACGACCACCCACCACCCACGACCACCTACCACCCACCACCCACGACCACCCACGACCACCCACGACCACCCACCACCCACGACCACCCACCACCCACGACCACCCACCACCCACGACCACCCACCTCCCACCTCCCACCTCCCACCACCCACCACCCACCACCCACCATCCACCACCCACCACCCACCACCCACCGACCAGACTTGATCATCGCACTCTGATGTCTCTATGTGCTGGAAGACTAAGCGCTTATCTTTCCAGGTTTACCCTAAAGTACCACCCAAAATTAATTTCATCACACCAATCACAGTTTGGTAATTTCATGAGATTGGTTAATAACATTGGAAAATTCCACATCAACCCTGTTTGATCAGTAGCTGGTGGTGGTTACAGGCAGGCTTATATGCAGCTAAGAGGAAGCTGGAGGAGTGCGGTGAAGATGGAGATCCTTCCAGCCATTCTTCACTTTCTGCCAAAGATTCCTCGGATTGATCGGAAAAACCTACTATCTAAAATTGCCCGCTCCAAATAAACAAGTTATATGCCATGAATGGAGATGGGAATTTGGAGACAGCTGTGGATGATTTGGTCCATTGGGAGAACAGTGGGGCAAAATGGGACAGGCGGTCCAGTGGTACCAGTGCTCGGACTGGGACCTGGGGCAGAATGGGTGCTCATTTGGAAGCACTCCGGTCGCTTTGCAGTGATGACCCATTTTGCCCCATATGCCCATGCTTTGATTTCCGGAACGATGAAAGTTTGAAATTCAATGATATGTTTTCAATATATCCAACATTCAGAATCTCCAACATTCAGAGTGGATTCTGCTCAACTCTGTGAGGAAATTGATCTCACGAATGTCGCGATTTCATGGAAAATTGTACATCCATGAAAATGGAGAATACGTATGGGCGAAGGGGCAACAATATGAAAGATATATTAAGGAGAGACGAATCGGGGAAGTCCCGGAATTTATGGTACGTATTCCTAGTGACGCAATAACTCTCGCGCAAACGCATATATCGATTCTATGGGGTTAGACGTGACACATGAGCTCAATTGAGTTATGAATAATTTATTGTTGCAATGGATATTGGTGGTTGAATAAGACGCAAAGGATATTGAATTAATGGCGGGAATTGAGAATGTTTGGGAAAATTTGTTCAAAATTTTTATCATTTTTTTTCTGTCAATTTTTGAAATTTTTGCAATTTTCGAAATTTTGCTATTTTCTCACATTGCCAAATTATTAGATTGTTTCGTTTGTCGAATTTTGAAATTGTGCCATTTGATTTGGTAATCCAATTTTGTGTTTTTTCGATTTTTGTATTTTTTTTGTGGACGCGTTTTATGTTTGTGATTTTTTCTTTTATTTTTTGAGAATTTTATGAATTTTTTCGATTTTTACAATTTTCCAATAATTTTTTTTTTCGACATTTTTGGAAATTCATAATTTTTTTAATAAAATGGAAACATCTGTGGGATCGATTTCCTTGCATTGTTAATAGCCCAGATCTTTGAACTCGCGACTGACTGACGTAGGTGCATTCCCGATGTATTGCCTTATGCATTATTCAGAAGCTGTACTCTCGGTGTCTACTTTACACCCCTTGACAAATCTACTTTTTTTCATCATCTCAACGCACGGTAAATGTTTATGATGCACTTTCAGGGTGTCACTTTTACTTCGGAAGAGAGAAAAAAAAATCAATCACTCACAAGATACAGCTAATGTGATGTCATGAAATATTCCATGGGGAAATTTTGTGATGTTTGAGAATTTTCCAAAAAAATTTGCAAACAATTTTCGAAGAAATTTTCCAAAAAAATTTCCAAAAAATTTTCCAAAAAATTTTTCAAAAAATTTTCCAAAAAATTTTCCAAAAAATTTTTCAAAAAATTTTCCAAAAAATTTTCCAAAAAATTTTCCAAAAAATTTTCCAAAAAATTTTCCAAAAAATTTTCCAAAAAATTTTCCAAAAAATTTTTCAAAAAAATTTCAAAAATTTTCGGAATTTTCAAAAATGACAAAACTCCGCAAAAAAATTTTTACGTCCCCAAAAGCCAAGTTTTATTTCTTTTTCTCAATTTTAGGGGTTGAAAAAAAATTGTTTGCACGTTGACCTATATAGTGCAATTATGGCAACTCGAGATATAATTTTCACTCGGTTTTTTTCCAAGTTTATCGCGACTACCACTCCTATTACTCCCGGCTCTGGGCTATGTGCGGTAGTTAAAAAAAAAGGGGAAGACGAACTGAGTAAGCACTGGAATACGCAATGCTTTTATCCGGCCAAGGTGGGTGGCCAAGTGGGTGGAGAAGGTTACGGAGTAATCGGAAATCGCGTAAAAAGCTTTTTACGATGCGGCCGACCCACGGGTATAAGAGAGCAATGGAAAAAAAACACATTGAGATGGAGTAAAGGTGGTACGCGCTATCTACTAGTTGACGTTACACCGCTGGGTAATCGATATCCCATTTAATTGGTCGTATCTGATGGGAAAATCAGGAGATTCCCTCGTAAATTGACTTTTTTCCCCATGGTACGTTTTTTTATTCTTTAAAATCGAAATTTTTCAACATTTTGAATTTTTTTGAAATTTCTTGGAATTTTTCGAAATTTTTTGAAATTTTTACACTTTCCCAAATTTTTGAGGTTTTTGCTATTTTTGAACTTTTTTGAAAATTTTTGAAAAATTTTGAAATTTTTTGAAAAATTTTGAAATTTTTTTAAAAAATTTTGAAATTTTTTGAATTTTTTGAAATTTTTTGAAATCTTTTGAAATTTTTGCAATTTTTAAAAAATCTTATAAATTCTTGGAAGTTCGAAATTTTTGCATTTTTGAAAAATGTTTGTTACATTTGCTGTTTCCTGTCGGAACCAAGAAGCGTTTTTTGTATTTCCATTTCACCCTAGGCGGGAAATCCAGCCATCTATTCCGATTGATGGATACCCCATCCACTCTTTTCACGTGAGATTGAATAACACCTCTTTATTCCAGAACCCGGGCTTCGCGTATTGTGAATAAACCTCTTGGAAAATAGGGTGAAACGTGGGAAATTCCCTTGAGTTCGAAACTGTGGCAAATTCTTCATTTCCCCTCTTCAAAACTTTTTTTTTTCAATTTTCACTTTAAAAAAATATCCAAATTTTAAAAATTTTAAAAACTTCCATAATTTCCGTATTTCCTCAAAAATCTTAACTTTTCCCTTTTTGGACTCTGAGTTTCTGAGAGGGTTCCAAATTTTTGAAAAATTTTCATTTTTCAAAATTTGCAATTTTTCAAAATTAGAATTTTTCCCAAAATTTTCCAAATTCCTTAAATTTACGAAATTCGTTCAAGGTTTTGACCCAATATGAAGAGAGTGACTATGGTACATAGGGGGAGGACTCCATATATACAGATATACATATATAGAGTTGCAGGGGGATACAAGGGTGAGAAGTGAAGAGGGTGAGGTCCCCGAGATATCGAACTACGCCCCCGCACGACCTACTTAATCGTCCCTCCTCGTCTCTGTCTCTCGTTACGAACTTTTCTCCGTTTCATCCCGATATTTTGTCACTTCATTTCTACCTCTGCTACTGAAAGAGCCACTCAATTGTTCAATTTCCGACTTTAGTGAACAACTAGCATTCGTATGAGCTCGTTTTCAGAATTGCCAAAAAAATTTAGGATTTATGAGTGTAACCAATTTTGGAAATTCGATCAATGTCGAAAATTTTGAAAATTTTGAAAATTTTGAAAATTTTGAAAATTTTGAAACTTTTGAAAATTTTGAAAGTTTTGAAAATTTTGCAAATGTTTTAAAATGTTGAAAATTCGGGAAAATTTTGAAAATTTTGAAAATTTTGAAAATTTTGCAAATGTTTTAAAATGTTAAAAATTCGGAAAATTTTGAAAATTTTGAAAATTTTGAAAATTTTGAAAATTTTGAAAATTTTGAAAATTTTGAAAATTTTGAAAATTTTGAAAATTTTGAAAATTTTGAAAATTTTGAAAATTTTGAAAATTTTGAAAATTTGGAAAATTTGGAAAATCTGGAAAATTTGGAAAATTTTGGAAACTTTGGGAAAATTTAGAGAATTTGGAAAATCTGGGAAATTCAGAAAATTTTCGAAAAAAATATATAGACACCCAGAGTTTGTTCAAAATGTATGTAATGAATATGTAACGTAGAAAATACGAGCAAAAATTGCGAATTTGTTTTTATTTTTTTGGAGGACATAAGAAAAATCTGCAATATTCCTTTTTTCATTCTGTGAATGGCTGATGAAAAAAACTGTTATTATGCTCATGTTTCCCCGTGTTCCATTCTTCTTTAACGAAAAAAAAAAAATCTTTTGTTGTCCCGTGAATCGTACGGAATGACAATTTATTTAACCATTACGGTATTTCTAGTTTCTCCAGTGGCAGTGAAGAGACAACTATACATTCTTTATCCCTGCCCCCATGTAGTATATGTATATATAGGTATATAACGGCCAGTTGCGACGCGAGAGCTCCCGCGGGCCACCCCACCCCCCTACTTTCCACCCCCTCTGACATGCCGCATTCTCAGCCGAGTGCAGGGGCACGGCCAGGTAAATATTTAGCCGCACTGTCTCTACGTCCCCTAGGACACTCAAATGCGGATTCTTTGCGAAAGGCTTCCCTAGATTTTTTGAATTTTTCAAGATTGGAAAAATGTGAACAATTTGCGATATTTCGGGACATATAGAAAATTTTGAAAATTTTGAAAATTTTGGAAATTTTAGAAATTTTGAAAATTTTGAAAATTTTGGAAATTTTGAAAATTTTGGAAATTTTGAAAATCTTGGAAATTTTGAAAATTTTGGAAATTTTGAAACTTTTGGAAATTGTGAAAATTTTGGAAATTTTGAAAATTTTGGAAATTTTGGAAATTTTGGAAATTTTGGAAATTTTGGAAATTTTGGAAATTTTGGAAATTTTGAAAATTTTGAAAATTTTGGAAATTTTGGGAATTTTGGGAGTTTTGGAAATTTTGAAAATTTTGGAAATTTTGGAAATTTTGGAAATTTTGGAAATTTTGAAAGTTTTGGAAATTTTGAAATTTTGGAAATTTTAAAAATTTTGGAAATTTTGAAAATTTTGAAAATTTTGAAAATTTTGAAAATTTTGAAAATATTTGGAAATATGGGCAATTCGGGAAATTTTGGGAATTAAAGAAATGTTGAAAATTTCGGAAATTTCGGAAATTTTGAAAATTTTGAAAATTTTGAAACTGAAAAAAATCAAAATCGACCTCGCGTACGGTCAGGTAAATATTTATCCGCACTCTCTTCATCCCTTGGTATTCTCCAGAGGGGATTCCCCGTAAAAATACTGAAATTTGAAGACTTAAAAAAGAATGCGATTTTCCAAAAAAATTAAATTTAATTGCGAAAAAATTGCCGCCTGGTGGAAAATTGATATTCCTCAGAATTGAAATCAATGGAGCGAATTAAAGCTTTCAATTGAAAACTCGAAGACTGAATACTCGAAGGATGGAGTGGATTACCGAATGTTTTGGACTTGAATATCCTGAACACGTAGAGGCTTGAATTCGGTCATTAATGAAGCCCTCCGAAGTAACTTCAATTACCATTCGAGTGAGTAACGCCAGAAAATTTACAATTCGCGTCAGGTCTTCACTCTCTCTTAATTCTTCGCTATGGAATTTTTTTCATATTCGGAAACGAATTTTTCTCCTTTCGCTGCAATTCCAAAATTTTCACGAGCGATAAAAAAAAATTTAATTGAAAAAAAGCTTTTCAATTTCCATTTTATTTTTAGGTGGAGTCTTCCCCCCCCCCCCCCCCCCCCCCACCGCCACCCACCCCAATCTCCCGCATATAAGGGGTAAAACGTAGAGATTACACTGATACGCCCTGAATTTTGGATAATAAAAAAATCATAAGCGAGGGACCAAGTGGATGAGAGGAATTCCCGAGAGAATTTTCCAATGTATCCCGAGGATATAAGGGAAGCATAAAAAGCGAGACGATAACGTATCAACTCGGAAAATAGTGGAAATTTTTCACTCACTATATATGCCCTACATCCCCAAAACTCTTCGCAACCGTTCGATGTTTCCAGCTTTCAATCCGCGGATTAGCCTCCGTGAACCCCCAACAAGTGCCCCCCAGCAAGTGATTTCAGGAAGTGCACGTCTATGGCCTCATTTTTCAAATGTCCTACATAGAGGTGAAAGATTACATCCAAAAATTTAATATGTACAAAATTTTTAAATTTTGCAAGATTTAAAAATTTAAAAATTTCAAAATTTTTATATTTCAAAATTTCAGAATTTCCCAATTTTAGAGTTTAAGAATTTCAGAATTTCAAAATTTCAAAATTTCAAAATTTCAAAATTTCAAAATTTCAAAATTTCAAAATTTCAAAATTTCAAAATTTCAAAATTTCAAAATTTCAAAATTTCAAAATTTCAAAATTTCAAAATTTCAAAATTTCAAAATTTCAAAATTTCAAAATTTCAAAATTTCAAAATTTCAAAATTTCAAAATTTCAGAATTTCAGAATTTCAAAATTTCAAAATTTCAAAATTTCAAAATTTCAAAATTTCAGAATTTTAAAATTTCAAAACTCCAAGACCCATAAGTTTGAAAATATCAAAAATTCGGAATTAAAAAATTCCATTGAGATTTGGGAGGGGCGGGGGGGGGGGGGGGGTGGGCTTCACATAATGGAGCATATGCTCAAATTGGGACGTGGCATATAATGGTATACTAACCGCTCCATTCTGCACTCATGTCCCATTATACCCCCGTTTCATTATGCTCCCGCGTCGCATTATACCCGACCCTCCGCTAATTTCGATGAAATTTAGCAAAGCCGACTTTTTGAAATTTCAAAACTCCAATCTTTTTCAATAGTCGAAAAACCATAAACCAATTTTCTGAAAATTTGTAAAAAATTAACCAAACACCAAAAATTCTAATTTTCAAAATTTTTAAAATTCCAAAAATTTCGAAAAAAAAATTCAAAGAACTATTAAAAAACTTTTTTAGTTTAGTTTTTCCCAATGTTTCCGTCTTTTCAATCCCCTCAAAATTTCCAAATAATTCAGGTTTCCATTAATTGTATTTTTACTTCATTTTTAAATTTGCGCGGGAAATTTTATTTTCAATTTCATTTAAATTTCATTGGAACTTGGTCAAAGTACGATCAAGATTCAACGTATTAAATAAAAAAATCCAACGTTTAAAATACCAATTTTCCCCGGAAAAGTCGTCCGGAAAATCCTTCCTGGGAAAAGAAAAACAAAATTTCCCACTCAAATATCGTTCTTTGGGGTGTCGTCAGACAGTTATAAATTAGCAAACAAATCTGAGTTTCTCATTATACCACTGACCGCTAACTGCAATACTCAAGTTTTTCTGTACATGCACTTGTACTTCTGAGAGATAAAACTGGAGGAGAAGAAAAAAAGAAACTGAAAAAAATGAGGGGGGGAAAAAAATTGAAGAAAATGTTCAAGAGGGCTCCCACGAGTCTCTGAGCTGTACAAACGGGCAAAACTAGGAAAAACTTTCGTTTGTCACGCCGGAAAACTCAACACCTGAGCCAAACAAAAACTTTGTCCCTCTGTTCTTCTATCCCAGTTTCCACTTGATATATGGGCACATATTTATTTTCATTCACCCCCGACTTTGGGGGTGATATGTCACAAAATATTAACAAGCCAAAAATTCTCAATACTGGCGGGAATTTCAAAATTCAAATTTTCTTCTCTTAAATCAAAAGTTTCGGAAATTGCAAAAAATTGGAAATTGAAAAAAAAAAAAAAATGAAATTTTTTGAAAATTGTCAAAACTTTGAAAAATTGAAAAAATTTTAAGCGTGAAAAAAATTTGGAATGTTAGAAATGTTGAGCATTAAAAGCCACCATCTCGAGAATCCGGAAATGAAGGAAAACCCGACTAATAAAAACGACTTTGTCGCAATAAGTAATTACGTAAAAGTAACAAGTAGGGGGTAAAATGCCAGCGGATGACAGGACTTGCAGCCGTTTATTTTCATTTTTTATTTCGTTTCAGCTGAAGTGGAAGTATCCTCGGGCGGTATGAAGAGTGGAGGAAGATGCGCATAACCTCCAGCCACCGCAAGAGGCAAAACTCCACCCCCATATCTCACTCACCCCCCCCCCTCCCACCCACCCACTCCCACGTATCCCCGAGGCAATGTAGAAAATAGTAAAATACAATGACGAATATAGTCCTTCGGACACTGTAAATAGCCGGTGTTTTCCAAATTTTCATAATTTATTTAATTTTGAAATTACGCGAGTTATGTTAATTATGTAATTTATTTAATAATTTTTTTTTTCTGTGAGTTCCGAAATTTTTGCAACATAACATAAACATTGACCTTCGGCAAGTCGGGCATAAAATCACTTCGATTGGTAGATAAAACGTTCAAATTTTGGGTTTTGGTGGGTGGGTGGGGGGGGGGGGGGCGGTGGGGCAGAACGGGTCACGGGGTGCAGTGAAACGCGGTGTGCAATGGAAGACGGGGCATGTGGTGCAACGCGATACATGATACAATGTTACATGGGGCATAATGGGACACGGGGCAAAATGGGTGGTGGGGCAAAACGGGATACGGGGCAAAATGAGACGTGAGTGCAGACCCGATTGGGGAGTGTATCGTGATGCTCCACGTCACTGTCAGACAGCATGGCCCATTTTGCCCCCGGTCCCATTATGCCCCACTCTCCCCATCTATGAATTACATGGTACACACCGCGGTGGCCGATTGTAGGACGCTGACACCGCGATACAAATGAGGTGTTCGGCGTCTTCAAAAGGAGACTCAGTGGGATAAGAACGGAGGAAAAAAAAATCGAAACCGATCGCTTTACCTCGGGGCAATCGCCGTATCAATACCGATCAAACATTCTATGGCAGAGCGAGTATAGGTCGACTGTGAATAATCGAGTGGAGTTTCGCAATTTTTGGGGTTTTTTTTTTTCCTTTTGGGTGATAAGGGTGTGGAGGTGATAAAGGGGCTACGGCAGGCCGGGGAAAATCGCGGGATTCGCAGTGGATAAATGGGGGTGTGCTGGAAAATCGAGGGGAGAAAATAGTAACGAGATGTTTTCTCGGATCTCGAGGAGTTATCAGAATTTTTTTTTTGTACCATTTTCGAAGCCGGATATTTTGCAATTTTTTTTAAAAATATTCTCAATTGGAAGTTTTTGGAATTTTGATAAAAACAAAATTGAGAGAAAATTTTTTTGACATTTTTGGAAAATTTTAGATTCACATTTTTTTCAAATTTTTCCGGGAAAAGTCATTGAGGCAACCCTTTAGGGGCCATTTTTTTAAAAACATTTTTTGGTTTTTATGCACAAGATATATCGGGCAAATTGTTCCAAAAACATATACGCAATTTTATGACGTCATAGGATCGGTG
The DNA here is from genome assembly GCA_026005395.1 of Asobara japonica. Lineage (NCBI taxonomy): Eukaryota > Metazoa > Arthropoda > Insecta > Hymenoptera > Braconidae > Asobara > Asobara japonica. The sequence continues at coordinate 2,587,687 of BQMI01000352.1, read as the reverse complement.
CCGGACAGTCTTCTATGCGTTCGTAAAGTTTTATCATTCCCATACGCCTTTACCTCGCGAAAAAAGTCGCGGTTTACGGGATAACAGTTACGTTTACTCGTCCCCCCCCTCCCCCTCCCCCCCCCCCCCCCCCCCACCCCTCTCCCCCCTTTCCAAATGTACCATCCAATATGAAAGCCATTTCACGTTGTGGTTTATGTGTAAAACGATATCGTTATTGCGAATCGAACGAGGAAATTTGTCGATAAATTCCAGTTGCAATTATTCAGAGCTATCGATGTCTTCATGTTACTCGTATCATTCAATCTCTTCGAATTGTTTTGAGGAAGAGAATTTTTTGCAATATTGAACAGTTTTCCCGATTTTTTTTCTTTTGCATTTTCGAAATATCTTAAATGTTTTTTTTTTTCTTAAATATTAAGAGCGCCATTTTCAAATGCGTCGATTGAAAAAAAATTGGGAGTTGCGCTTCTAAATTTTGTGTATTAAAAAAAAATAAAAAATGAAAATTTGGGACTTTTTTAGAGAAGAAAAAAAATTAAATGTCTCACAATTTTCCGGATTTTTCTCCTTTTTTTTTCGAGGGCTGCGATAATGCCGGAGGATTAAAATTTGGGATTAAATGTCGGGTTTCGTGGTTAAATTTAAGAGAAATGGCTGACCCATTCATCACTGATCCCCATTAATCCCAAGTTTGCAACTACCCGAGTCATTAAAAATTCCGTCGACCGAGAATAAACCGCTTATGACGCTCTCCATCATTGGTGAGCCGCGATAACCATTGAGCCAACTCGCACAATCTTTTTACTGATTCAGAAACGCCCAATTTGGCGGGAAACTGCAATTGCCGGAATCAGAGCTATTACGTTAATTTTCATGTACCGCAACTCTTGATTATCATACAGGGGGAAAAATCCCCAATTTGGGTGTACTAGGAAACCCTATTGGGGATGTACATATCCCCGAATTGAGGATGCACATATACCCAATTTGGGAATGGTCATATCCCCAATTTGAGAATGGTCATATCCCCAATTTGGGGATGGTCATATCCCCGACTTGGGGATAGTCATATCTCCAATGTGGGGATATTCATATCCCCAATGTGGGGATGTTCATATCCCCAATTTGGAAATGGGCATATCCCCAATTTGGGGATGGTCATATCCCCGACTTGGGGATAGCCATATCCCCAATATGGGGATATTCATATCCCCAATGTGGGGATGTTCATATCCCCAATTTGGAAATGGTCATATCCCCAATTTGGGGATGGTCATATCCCCCATTTGAGAATGGTCATATCCCCCATTTGAGAATGGTCATATCCCCAATTTGGGGATGGTCATATCCCCGACTTGGGGATAGTTATATCCCCAATGTGGGGATATTCATATCCCCAATGTGGGGATGTTCATATCCCCAATTTGGGAATGGTCATATCCCCAATTTGAGAATGGTCATATCCCCAATTTGGGGATGGTCATATCCCCGACTTGGGGATAGTCATATCCCCAATGTGGGGATATTCATATCCCCAATGTGGGGATGTTCATATCCCCAATTTGGGAATGGTCATATCCCCAATTTGAGAATGGTCATATCCCCAATTTGGGAATGTTCATATCCCCAATGTGGGGATATTCATATCCCCAATGTGGGGATGTTCATATCCCCAATTTGGGAATGGTCATATCCCCAATTTGAGAATGGTCATATCCCCAATTTGGGGATGGTCATATCCCCGACTTGGGGATAGTCATATCCCCAATGTGGGGATATTCATATCCCCAATGTGGGGATGTTCATATCCCCAATTTGGGAATGGTCATATCCCCAATTTGAGAATGGTCATATCCCCAATTTGGGAATGTTCATATCCCCAATGTGGGGATATTCATATCCCCAATGTGGGGATGTTCATATCGCCAATTTGGGGATGGTCATATCCCCGACTTGGAGATAGTCATATCCCCAATGTGGGGATATTCATATCCCCAATGTGGGGATGTTCATATCCCCAATGTGGGGATGTTCATATCCCCAATTTGAGAATGGTCATATCCCCAATTTGGGGATAGCCATATCCCCAATGTGGGCATGGCATTATCCCCAATGTGGACATGGTCAGATCCCTAATTTGGGGATGGTCAGATCTCCAATTTGGTGACAGTCATATCCCCAATTCGGGGATGCACATATATTGCAGCGCATCAGTAATGAGAACCTATTTTGAACTTATATATTTGGAACCTTCTTTCCCTTATGAGTATCATGGTTGTGAAGAACTGAAGAGCGTTTGAGAGTTAATCTTCGTTAATTATGTATTTATCTCGGAAATGATTAATTATACGTGGAAACATCAAAGCAGTTTTTTTAGAGGAAAAAATTCTCAACAAAAAGTGTCTTCTGATGTTTTTTACTAGAGTCGGTAATTACGGAGGTAATCCGATGTTCAGGAATTTTATTTTGCAACAGACTATGATTATTTTTTTGCAGAGTTAACAAGTTGAGGATATATTTAGGAATATTTGTCAATTTATTTATTATATTATACATTTATTTATTATTCAAGTATGAAGTTCTTTGGATTTTTTAATTTTGCAATTTTTGTCTGTGCAATTTTTGAAAGTTCAAAAAAAAAATATGACAGATTCATAAAAATGACTTTTTCGCAAAATTTTTCATAACCCCCCAAAAAAAAAGACAAAAAAAAACTGCCGTTCCAATTTTCCAGGATTGCCAAAATTTTTGTGTGAATTTAAATATTCCCTTTCTTGAACAGCAGAATTTTTTTGACACAAAAAGTTGGAAAAACAGAGTGAGTATAACGCCGCATAAATTTCCCGTTTAATTCGCGAGTCGGCCATTTTTTTTTTCGCGGCATAATTCAAAGACAAATATGAAGAGGCATTTGTAAACAATGAGAGAAATCCAGCGGCTAAAAATTGTTAAAAAAAAAATGTAAAATATTCGTGGGGATACTGCCGTTTGTTACTGGGAGAGAATATTTTAGAGGGAATATTTTACAAGGAATTTTGACGAATTGCCAGATTTGAAAGTTAAATCACGGCCCAATGGGAACATCCAACTATATATCATCGCTCTGACAATAATGCTTTTACCATGATCTGTCGGATAAAAATTACTGGGATGGCAAAAAATCAGAAAAAAACGCCGACTAAAGTTACGGAATTTATTACAAAAAATTCCAAAATTTTGGAAAATTTTTTCAAGTCCTTCCAATTTTTTTTCCAATTTCTTTCAAATTTTGACTTTGAAATTTTTAGCAGAACGTTTCTAAATTTTTTTTTTGTTTTAGTTAAATAGTCAGAACACGAACAAAATGTCAAACCCAAGTGACCCCCCCCCCCCCCCCCCCCCCCCCAATACACATTTTATGCCAAATGACTTAACCTCTATCTCCCAAAATTGAAAAATTAAGAGCTGCTGAAGCTGGAGAAATTAAAAAAAAACTATCATCCGACTTTATACGTGCACTATATCTATATTGTTTATCGCATTGCCAAGATAATCCTGCGATTCGGTGTTTATTAATTAAATAAAGGCACTGTTTGACCCCTGAAAATATGCGGCTTGGCGACCATTGGATTATGAGAAATGAATGCCTAATTCCGACCGTACCACTCAAACGGACTTGATAATCGACTTTGGATCTCGATCCACAAAACGGAATTCACTGAGCTATGCGAGTAACTCCACACATCGCTATACCTCGGATAATATTCCCGTTTGGTCAATATAGTTCCGAAATTCTACCACAAATTGGTAATCGATACTCGCGCAAATATTCCAGAAATCGTTTCCAAAATTCTGAAATTCTTGGTAGACTGGGAATTAAATCCTGGGCACTATGGCTATTCGAATTTCCCAATGTTCGACTTACTGAAACATGGAGAACAATACACGGTGGAGCTTATTTTTTGAGTGTGAAAAGAGGGTGAGGGGTGGATTTTGTAGAGGCAAATTCTCCTCCAAGGTGTTCAGACGACGCTTTCCCATTAAATTACGAGAACGAGATACAAGAACTGTTCCACTTTGAGTGACACTTCCGAGAATTTGCCAGTTGGAGGTATAATTCGCCAATTTGAAATCGGACTTTCATCTGGAATAGTACTCGGCATTGCATCCTCATCGGGAACAGCGTTATAACCTGTGCATCGACGTAGAATTTTTGCTAAACTAGTGCGTCCTCCTGGAACAGTTCTGGAAGTTGTACCACCACCAGGAACAGCTTCCGTGATTGTACAACCACCGAAAGCATCTCTCGGAACTGGACCTCCATCTGAAGCACTTGTTGGAACTGGGCCTCCACCCAAAGCACTTCTCGGAACTGGACATTAACTTAAAGCAGTTCTCGGAACTGGATTCCCACGTGGTACGCTTCTTGGAACTGGGCCTCCACCCAAAGCACTTCTCGGAACTGGACATTAACTTGAAGCAGTTCTCGGAACTGAATTCCCACGTGGTACGTTTCTTGGAACTGGACCTCCACCTGAATTACTTCTCGGAACTGGACCTCCACCTGAAGCACTTCTCGGAACTGGACCTCCTCCTGGAACATCTCCCGGAACTGGACCTCCAACTGAAGTTCTTCTCGGAACTGGACCTCCACCTGAAGCACTTCTCGGAACTGAACCTCCTCCTGGAACATCTCCCGGAACTGGACCTCCACCTGAAGTACTTCTCGGAACTGGAGCTCCACCTGAAGCACTTCTCGGAACTGAACCTCCTCCTGGAACATCTCCCGGAACTGGACCTCCAACTGAAGTTCTTCTCGGAACTGGACCTCCACCTGAAGCACTTCTCGGAACTGGACCTCCTCCTGGAACATCTCCCGGAACTGGACCTCCAACTGAAGTACTTCTCGGAACTGGACCTCCACCTGAAGCACTTCTCGGAATTGGATCTCCTCCTGGAACATCTCCCGGAACTGGACCTCCACCTAAAGCACATCTTGGAACTGAACCGCCCCTTGGAACCATCGTCGCAGTTGGCCAAGTATGAACGTAATTGATAACTCCCAGAATTGCAGAACTTGCAGAGAGTTGAGAAGCCGGTTTTTATTTCAAATTTCGCCGTCTCTCTCTGGTCGCAATACTGAAGATCACAGTTTTGAGTCACTTTCTAGTGAAAAAATGTGACGTTTTGGCTGAGAATCGCGTGAATTGAAACATACTTAACTTTGAATATTGTGAAGAAAAGAAACTAAAAAAGGATCGTCTTTCAAATTCCAGAAATTACATGAGAGTAAAAATCGCAGAAATTAAATTTTGAGCAGCAAAAAAACTTCAGCGTTACCCTTCATTCTCTTCAATAAATGATTTAAAAGTTAGTAACATCAAAGAATCAAAGTTTCGCGTGCACTCGCTAGAATTCAATTAAAAATCTCGACTCACCGCAGAAATTCAATTAATCCATTAGAAAAAGTCCAAAATGACTAGCAACGAATAAAAGTCTAATGAAAATGTCAATCGTGGGGAGGAAAATTGTAGGGACATTTTCACGTGTCCACTGGAGCTTCTAATGACTAATTTATAATTACCTAATTAAACAATTATGTAAGTAAGGACTAAATTTCATTTTTAAGTTAATGGCTTTGAGAGTTGAGAGAAACCGACAATTGATGCCTGAAGCAATGTTCCTGAAGTTTCCCAAGTTATAAGAATCGTCAAGTTGGGGATGTTCCAGGAACATGTTCCACGGTTCCAACTGTGCCATTGTGCCGTCAAAAAATTGGAACATTAATTTTAGATTGGAACATTGGTCCTCAGAATAGCATCAGAGCAATCGCTGACGAGTCTTGCGATAGTTAGACTGACAGGAGTGGAGTTTAATCACAGATCATCTCCTGACTTCATCATCTGCTAAGTGGATCAGTAATGACCCCACTGAAGACAATTTGTCTGTCTCACTGGTGTAATCTTAATATCTCAACATGAAACTCTACTCAAGATCGAGGAAACGACTGTTCGCCATCTGGCGGCAGGCCGCCGCCTGCGCGACCCAGTCCCTCAACTTGTTCATAACTATCATTCCCAACTTGTTCTCATAATCCCCCCTCCCCCGGGTCAATCTCACATTTCCCAAATTTTTACAATTTTTTCAAATATCAGAATGTTCCCGCTGGAAATCGGTAGGAACGAATTAGTGCACTCACCTTCAGACGTGTTCCACGTATATCTCAGGAGCAAGCAGAGCTGGACAGAACTCCATGAAGAACTTTTTGTAGCTCTAATCATGCTCTACAAAAAAGTTTGTATCGAGATAATCTCAGTTCCCATAGGTTCTGAGATATTCACCGAAAACCGCGGCCACTTGGAATCCCCAGGGAAGGCGTTAGGCGAGATAAGTTCGGTTTTCTATGAAAATCTCGGAGCCTACGGAACTTGGAACAATCTTCATAGGAACTTTTTTGTAGAGCTCGATTGTCTCTACAAAAAGTTCTTCATGGAATTTTGTCCAGCTCTGCTTGCTTCTGAGATATGCGTGGAACACTCCTGGAGGTAAGTGCACCGGATCGTTCCTATCGACTTTCAGCGGGAACATTTTGATATTTGGAAAAATTGTACAAATTGGGACATGTGAGATTGGCCCGGGGGAGGGGGGATTATGAGAACAAGTTGGGAGGGATAGTTATGAACAAGTTGAGGGACTGGGTCGCGCGGGCGGCTGCCTGCCGCCAGATGGCGAACAGTCGTTTCCTCGATCTTGAGTAGAGTTTCATGTTGAGATATTAAGATTGCACCAGTGAGACAGGCTAATTGTCTTCAGTGGGGTCATTACTGATCCACTTAGCAGATGATGAAATCAGGAGATGATCTGTGATTAAACTCCACTCCTGTCAGTCTAACTATCGCAAGACTTGTCAGCGATTGCTCTGATGCTATTCTGAAGATCAACTACCTTTTTTTTATAACTTGATAATTTCGTCCCAGTTTGTAACTGTTGGATTTTGTGAAACGTATTTACGGTCAAAATGCAACTACCTCTATATTGGCTCATCACCTGCCCGCCCGGAAGGGACGATTCAATTGCTTTATAGTTCTTTCCAGAAAGTGTAGAAAAAGTGGGAAAATACTTTCAATAAGTTTTTCCCAAATGAGGATCTCGAGCCTTATGGCAAATAGAGGGTGGAGGTAATGACGCATGCGGTGGGGACTATATTTGAGTCCCAGGTATACAAAATAATCACCAATAGTTGAGGTGTGAAACGGTTAGTCTTGTACAAATCTCTGTACTGAGCACACGTACCTTCTGATTAAGTAGAGTCAAGTATTTTGAATAAATAGTTGAGTTGCTTTTATATATTCTTGTTTCCTTTTTATTTAACCTCATAATCCAATAGTAACCATTTAAAATTAACGTCCCAATTTTATGAGTGGGCAGTGGGACAATTACGACCATGGATCATGTTCCCGGAACGTCTGAACTTGAAAATATTTTCTCCCAGTTTCGACAATTGAGAATTGAGGAGTCGGTAAAAAATTAGACACTTTGCCTGGGAAATGGTCGATGGTTCAGTTGAGTTCCGTGGACAAACATGTGTTTTAGTTTATTATGAAGTTTATTGAGATTTTTGAAATTTTAGGAAGTTGTTTTGTAATTGACTAATGTTTAATAATATGAGACTAAAATCAGGAGAATGTTAAAAGAAAAGGAAAAAAAAACGCTCCCGGGTGGGCTCGAACCACCAACCTTTCGGTTAACAGCCGAACGCGCTAGCCAATTGCGCCACGGAAGCGTATGAGCGAGAGCACCATATATCGTATATAACCTACACGTCGTACATACGAGTACTTCATGTATGGGTGATGTGCGTCCGGGTGAAATTGAATGCTCAGATTTTTGGAAAATTGTAGTTTCCTTTTCAAAATTTTCCAATTTTCCAAAATGTTCCAGTTTCCATAATTTTCCAAAATTGTCTTCGAAAATTTTCCAATTTTCAAAGATTTTCCCATTTTTCAAGATTTTTCCAATTTTTCAAGATTTTCCAATTTTCGACAATTTTTCCCATTTTCCAAGATTTTTTTCATTTTCCAAGATTTTCCTCTAAAAAAAAAAATTTTCCTAAACTTTTTGAATTCTCCAAAATTTTCCAATTTTCCAAGATTTTCCAAAATGACTGCCAAGTTTTCACAACTTTCATGGGATTTCCAGGGAGACGTTAAAAACTATTCCCACAATTTTTACTGACAAAAAAGTGGACAAATTAAAAATTCGTGCAGAGCAATCCCAAGAATTTTCTCGACGAAGAAACTTTCCAGCTCGCAACATAAATCGCGGTGAAAACGTCGTTTTTCGGAGGACGAAAGAGGAAAAACAAATTTTTCAACTGTGCCATTTTGTTCTTCCCAACTTTTGTATATAGCGTTTTGATTATAAAAGTTTATCAAAAAAATCTGAAATTTATTGACTACATTTGCACATCGAGGATAGTTTGAGTTAATGAAAATGGAAAATATATTTCAGAATTTTCCAAAATTTTCCCGAATTTTCCGAAATTTTCCAGTAATTTTTCTAGTTTTATTTTTTAAAATTTGTTTAGAAAATTTGTTTAGAAAATTTGGTTGGAAAATTTGTTTAGAAAATTTGTTTAGAAAATTGGTTTAGAAAATTTGTTCAGAAAATTTGTTTAGAAAATTTGTTCAGAAAATTTGTTTAGAAAATTTGTTTAGAAAATTTGTTTAGAAAATTTGTTTATAAAATTGGGAAGCAAGTTGATACTTTCCGAGAATGTCGTGGAGTTTTCCGTAATTTTCCAAAATTTTCCGGAGTTTTCCCGAGTTTTCCGAAATTGTACCGAATTTTCCTCGTTTGTAAAAAGTTGGTTTCGAAAAATTTGTTCACAAAATTCTAAGCAAGTTGATAATTTTCCAGAATTTTCCGCAGTTTTCCGGAGTTTCCCCAACTTTTCCGATGTTTCTACAATTCCCACAATTTTTCGTGGCAAAATGGTTGAAGATATTGATATCTGCCGGACTTTGTGTGTTGGAAAAATCTTTTCGATCCAATTTCCCGGATTTTTTTTAGATGACACTTTCCCGACTCTGGTGCGCATTTTCACTCTTTCGAAAGCTCGGGGGGGGGGGGGGGGGATCGAGAGCTGGGGGAGACAAAGAGGCTATTGGGAGGGCTTGTGTTGGAAAACAGCTAGTTTTACGGTAAAACTTGAATTGAACGATGGCATGGAGTTTCGGTTTTCAACTTCATCACGTGAAAATGAGTTTTCCCACGTGAAAACTGCACCCCACGGCCGGGTTAAGGCGGATCGATCAACATACGTGCAACGATTCTATTCTCTACCGTACACTTTTGTTTAACATCATGTTTCCCTGGTTTTCCCCCAGGAAAAATCGGTACAAACACACAAAATGGATAAAATGCAAAACTTTTTTTTTCTTAATTTTCCATTTTTTTTTTAATTTGAAAATTTTTGATTCAAATTTTTTTTTCAAATTTTGCATAGTTTCTACATCTCAGAGCCGGAATCGTGGGGATATTAGAAAGCGCGAAAATCTGGAAAATTTTGGAAAGTTGAGTAAATTTTGAAAGCGGAAAATTCGAAGAGATTTCGATTTTTCGATTTTTTTCAACTAAAAAAAAATAGATTTTCCTGAATGGTGGAAAGCAAGTCGACCGTATGCCCCATCTAGACGAGAACCAATCTTCAATACCCGTGTTTCACCCCCCGCCGCCACCCCCTCCACCCACCCCCCTTTTTTGCGAGATTTCGTGCCCCCCCCCCGTGCTTCTAGAGAAGTGAAGCGCATCGTGCCCAGATCACTGGAGCAAAACGACGTACGCGAATAGACACGTGTGTTTTTGCATTTGTTTTTCGGGAAAAATGGGGAAATCTCAAGTCAAGAAGATCTTGTCACGGCGAATTATTTCCAATGAAAGGAACAAAATACAGATTCTTTTATATGAACAAATGGAAGGTCGGGTGAAAAACTCGGGATTTTTGTGTGGCCTTAGAAATGTCGGAGAACTGGGAAAATTTAGAAAAGTTTTGGAATGTTTTGAAGACCTTTAAAAAATTCGACACATTTTGTAAATTTAGAAAATTTTAAAAAATTGGAAAGGTTGGAAAAACTTGGGAAAATTTGGAAAAATTTGGAAAATTTGAAAATTTGGAAAATTCGGAAAATTTGGAAAATTTGAAAATTTGGAAAATTCGGAAAATTTGGAAAATTCGGAAAATTCGGAAAATTTGGAAAATTTGGAAAATTTGGAAGATTTGCAAGATTTAAAAAATTTGGGTTCTATCAATTTTAAAAATTCAACCTAGTAGGATTTTCACAAATTCCGAGAGTCCTAGAATTAAAAAAAAAATTGACATTCCAAAAATTTCCAATTCTGTTCCTGCAAAATTTTACGAGCGGTGGATGTGAAAATTGAAGTTTCCCCAGTAGATTGAAGTGTCGATATTAAAACAGGATTCCTCATTCAAGAGCACCATGGGCCAGGTGTTACCGACCCCTTTATATCTCGCACCAGAAAAGATTGATCTCGCGTCGCCCTTTCCGAACTGTGACGCGTCATCAATCAGATGAACATGATAACTTAATTTTTCCCGATATATGGAAATCACAATTCCACTCCATTTATTCAATTTTTTTCAAAATTCCTGGTTCTCCCAAATTGAAACTTATTTAATTTTGACCATTTTTCGAATATCAGAAATTTGTTCAATTTTTTTTTTTCAAATTTCTTCTTAAAATCCTTCTTCTAATTTTTTTGAGAATAGTAAGAAATGGGTAAACCATGTGAGAAAATTTCCAAATTTTAGGATTCCTAAAATTAGCAAAATAAAAATAAAAAAAATTAAACTATTGGAAATTTCGTTACAATTTCCGTTCGACATAATTCCGATTCAATAAGTCGCAATGTTCCCGAGTGCATCAGCCATCGCTCAATACTCCACTTGACCCCGCAAGTTTATCTCAAACCTACCGACGAATTAATGTGGACATGGGGTCGATAGACCCCCCATTGGCGTGAGCAAAATGTCTGCCCGAAGATTAGTCTGTACAGTAGGGCCCAGGTTGCGTGTTGCCAATGGGCCAATTTCTGTACACAGTATTCTGAGAAAGTTGGGGAGTGAAAATTTCAGTCATGCCAGAGTGCTAGATCGACACTCACGATATAAACAAGGTATATGTTCATGTAGAGCGTCACGGTGGGTTATATGACGGCAAGGAGGGCTGGGGGCGGGGGGGGGGGGGGGTAGAGATGTCTGACGTATCAATTATGAAGCGGAAGTTGCAGGGTTGAATTTTTTTTGCCCATTTTTTTAAAGAGTCTGACGTCCAGAAGGTCCAATGAGCGCCAGGAAGGTCTATTGAGGCTCCAAGAACACCAATGAGGTTCCAGGAACACCAATGACGTTCCAGGAAGACCAATGACGTTCCAGGAACACCAATGACGTTCCAGGAACACCAATGAGGTTCCAGGAACACCAATGACGTTCCAGGAACACCAATGACGTTCCAGGAACACCAGTGAGGTTCCAGGAACACCAATGATGTTCCAGGAACACCAATGAGGTTCCAGGAACACCTATAAAGGTTCCAGGAATACCATAAAGGTTCCAGGAACACCATAAAGGTTCCAGGAATACCATAAAGGTTCCAGGAACACCATAAACGTTCCACGACCACGAGTAAAGTTCCAGGCACCCCAATGAGGCTCCAGGAACACCAATGAAGTTCCAGGAACAGTATAAAGGTTCCAGGCACACTAATAAGGCTCCATGAACAGCATACAAGTTCCAGGAACACCATAAACGTTCCAGGAACACCAATAAGGTTCCAGGCACCCCAATAAGGCTCCAGGAACACCAATGAGGTTCCAGGAACACCATACACGTTCCAGGAACACTAATAAGGTTCCAGGAACACCATGAAGTTTCAAGGCAGACCTTTAAAGTTCCAAGAACACCAATAAAGTTCCAAGAATAGCAATAAGGTTCCAGGAACACCAATGAGGTTCCAGGAACACCAATAAGGCTCCAGGGATACCAGTGGTATCCACAAACACCTATGAGGATCCAGGAACACCGGTCAGGATCTAGGAACAGCAATGAAAGTCCAGGAACCCCAATCAGGCATCTGGAGGAACCCTCATCAGGATTTTACAGCATCGCCACATGACAATACAAACAGAAACACGGTTCATTACACTGTTGGTAGGTCCTTAGTGAGCCCTCATTCAGAATGTGCGTGAGCCGGATCATTGGCACTCAACCCTAAGTCCTATTTGTATCAGCGAAACATGAAGCACTGTTTTCTCAACGCAAACATTCGGTTTCATTCGGTTTGCGTTGGAATATCCGGGTAAGTACCTAATGGGCTAGGGTGCGGTGAAGCGGTAGAAATAGACTGGACGGAATATGGGTAAAACTCGGTCTTTCATGGTAACGGCCTAGTGAATTCGCCTCGAAGGAGCCACGTGATTTACTCTATTTGGAACAAACACACAAGGAATGGTATAGTGACCACAGAGACCGCACAGGAAGCATCACACCTGTGTATAATTTAACGAAAATGTGTGTGTAGCTCGTGAAAGCTCAATGCTGCCGGCTTTTAGCTCAAGTATTTGAACACACATCAGCCGAGCTGTGAGTGGTGAATATCAAGATATTTCAGGCGGTGGTTGAGATAGGGTAGATCATCTTCTTTTATAGGTAACTTTTCGCATCGATTCAGCCCTTGGAAGCAAAATTTGATATAAGCTCCCCCACTCACCTACAAACAACGACCCACCCACCCACCCACCCACCTACCCACCCACCCACCCACCTACCCACCCACCCACCTACCCACCCACCCACCTACCCACCTACCCACCCACCCGCCTACCCACCCACCCACCTACCCACCTACCCACCCACCCACCTACCCACCCACCTACCTACCCACCCACCCACCTACCCACCCATCCACCCACCCATCCACCAACGACCACCCATCCACCAATAACCACTCAGCCACCAACAACCACCCAGCCACCAACAACCACCTACCCACCCACCACCCACCCGCCCACCAACAACCACCTACCCACCCACCCATCCTTCCACCCGCCCACCCAAGTGCATCTCGACATACAGAGGCACACACACGTGTTCAGAGATCGTCGAACGACACAATTCCACACGCGGTAGAGTATCGGCCAAGCAAAAGTTTAGACTCACACCACCTTATTTCCATAAATATGGGGTAAAATGGGTCATAGTTTTCTAAGGATAAATGAGGGAATCGATTAGGGTAGAGAGCTCCATTAAAAGATAGTAAAGATCTACAAAGTTTTTGAGGTTAAGAAAATAACATCCTGAATTGAATGTCTGGCGTTCCTTTGGCTTTGATATCTTGAAAGTTGTGCTTTTCACGATATTCACGTCTTGATGGGAATGATCGTCAAGGAAAAACGATACGGGTGCTTCGGCATCCGGTTGTTATCGTCGTCCAAAACGGATGCGGGAAGTTCCGGAAGTCTCCGCCCACTTTCCAAAAACGATAACGTAGAGAATTTCTGAGATAGATATGATTTGAGGGGGGAGGGGGGGGGGGGAGGCCCATTGGTGGAGGCACGAGGTGTAAAGTTCACACCGGACTTGAGACGTCATCTGTGGTAAGGGTAAGTTTATCTACGTGTCATTCTCGTATGCTTCGGTGGTTACAGCCACAAATTTGGAATATATACATATCGATGAGGAAAATGGAGGGGATTTGAGGGGCTTCTGCATACGATAAATGTGAATATATCTTGGGATGGGTGGGAGTGAGCGGGGGGGGGGGGGGGGAATCGATAGTCATGAGAATACGGAAGTTCGGGGGAAATCCGAGGCTTTTATTGAAAGCTCCAATCTTTGAGGTTCAAATTCTTGGAGTTATGACAATTCGGGATACTTTTCAAGTTTTGAACATTTTTTGTTTTCGGAAAATTTGGGAAAGTTTGACCTTTTACGTTTTTGCGCAAGTTTTTTTTTTGTTTATAAATTGAGCCAATATTCATAAAAATTTTGATATTTTGACCTCAGGACAATCTCTCATTTTTTTTTGTGTCATTGAAATTTTGTTTACAGATATGTCAAATTGGGAAATTTGAAACATTTGAAAATTTGGACATTGGAAATTTGGAAAAATTTGGAAAATTCGGAAAATATGAAAATTTGAAAATATTCCCCGAAATTCACGAAAACAACTCGTGTAAAAAAAATCGTCTTATCCCACCCACCCCGCGAAATAATGGATTTTCATTCCCGAAAAACTCCACTCTGGACCTGACCCACCCGCCTCCCCCCCCCCCAAAAGTAGCGAACATTACTTCATATATCACATGACGTGCATGCTAAATTGCACATCAGAGACTGCAGGAAAACCGTATTCCGGTGTTCCCAGTGGGTGAGTAATCTAAAGTTGCCGGGGAAAGAAAAAGGTAGAAAAAATGGGGGGGGGGGAAGCTTTAAGTGAACTGGTGAATCGGTAGCCGAGGGGGGAAGGCTCCTTTATCAAAGCTTTACTTTTTTTTAAAAACAGCTTAGCTTCTCTCTTTAGTCCGGAAAATTAATCACGCGACTCGGAGGACTCGTCAAACCTCCCACTCCCCCTTTTTCTCGCAAAAAAATGGAGTATATTGTCAACTGATTGGACTAAGTAGCAAGTTGTTAATAAAAAGATCAAAAAAATGGCAAGCGTTCAATTCAGGGATAATTTACTTCTCCATTTCTCATTCTTCGTACAAGTGTTCGATAATGTCTGGGTTTGTGTGTCTGTGGCTGAGTGTGAGTAAATAGGTGGGTGGGTGTAGGTGGGCGGGTGGGAAGATGCAAGTGGATGGGTGTGGGTGGGTGAGAAGATGTAAGAGGATGGGTGTGGGTGGGAGGGTGTGGGTTGGTGGGTGGGTGGGTGGTGGGTGGGTGGTTGGGTGAGTGGGTGGGAGGGTGTGGGTGGGTGAGTGGTTGGGAGGGTGTGGGTGGGTGAGTGGGTGGGAGGGTGTGGGTGGGTGGGTGGGAGAGTATGGGTAGATGGGTAGGTGGGAGGGTAAGGGTGGGTGGGTGGTAGGGTACGGGTGGGTGGTAGGGTAAGGGTGGGCGGGTGGGTGGCAGGGCATGAGTGGATGGGTGGGTTGTCACACAATCTTGTACAGGATCGTGTAATCAACTTTTCAAGATTCCGTTTTTTTTCTACACAATTTTTATTCATCATTTTTTTTTTTTCGCTTTTTCCGAGTGACATTTCTCGACAATTTTTCGTGGAATTTTATATTTCTGAAAGAGCTCCTGCAATGTGAAAAAATCCACGCCGTGTATCTTTCTTTTCTTTTATTCATTTATACGGGCAACTTCTTTTCTACCTACATTCCATGTTTTTTTTTGGTCGTGAGCGTGACTTGCTAGCGTAACCAAAAAACGGGGAAAAAGGCGGGAAAGTGAGGAAGAACTCTGGAATAACAAAAAAATAAGGAAAAATCAAAGTGGCACGATGACGTGAGATTATGGGGTATACAAAATGCAATTCTTGTAATTTTCTGGACTTTCTTGTCTTTCCTTTAATTTCCTGTAATTTCCTTTAAGCGCTCCGAATTATTGACTTTTTGAATTTTTGGTTAAAATTTGTTTCTTTTCCCTGCATTTGCTAGTTTGCAAAATTTTGCGTTTTTTCACTTGGAAAGATATTCACTATTTTTTTTTAAACTCCCTGGGTTTGGAAAATAAACTGAAAAAAGTTCCACAATGGTACCATTTTCAAAATATTTAAATTCCGCTTTTTCGAACTACATGATCCGTAAAACGATTTTTTCCCTCATTTTAAATGAGAAAGTATGAGACTGTCGCAACCGGAAACGGAAAAAAAAATTAACGAACTTCCCGATACGCGACCAGTACATTCCACATATATATATACATATATGTATATCTCCACATATGAAAAAACTCGGCTCGAGTTTCTTGACGGAAAAACTTTCCGCATTTTTTATTCATCCATGTTACTCTGTTCGCCATTCGTTTCATTTTGCCTCGGGTGACATTGTTCGAGAAATAGTTTAACCAGTTTTTGACTTTCTTCAATTTTCCGGAAAGATAATGGGAGTAAAATGCAATAAGAAACGATATGGTTCTTGGTAAAATGTCAGCGGCTGTGTGTTTGCGCACATACACACCCACCCACCCACCCATTCGACCACACATCCACCAAAACACCCACCCGCCCACCCACCCACCCAACCACACAGCCAGCCACCCACCCAAACACCCACCCATCCACCCGACCACCCACCCACCCACCCACCCAACCACCCACCCAACCACACACCCACCCAACCACCCACCGAACCACACAGCCACCCACCCACCCAAACACCCACCCAACCACACACCCACCCACTACCCACTCAACCAACCACCCACCTACCCAACCAAAAAAACATTCCGTGTATTCGTTGCTTTTGGTCTTGGATGACATTGTATAACGTGTCCTTCATTTTTTTGTTTTTTTTTCGCATAAAACGTTGGGCTTACGGGATCTGTCGACCCCTCCCTCCCCCCCACCCCCTCCCTGGACCGAGACTAGTCGTGACACAAGCGCTGAGGATGGAGTCACTGGTGAAATACATAATGAAATAAAAGTGAAGAGAAGTAAGGGAGTAATAAGGGGAGACGGAAACACGTGCGTGCACAACCTCTCGTGTCCATGTACATTGCATTCTTTCCCTCCCTTTCTTTTTCTTTCATCCATTTCTTTGCGTGAGCTCGCGTTTCCCTCTGCTATATACAGCGTTCAATTATTCGGGGACAATGGGAGAATTTTTGGAGAGATTTATTTGGGGCAAAATCATTTCGAAATGTAATTTTCTTTTTTTTTTTACGGAATTTATTCATGTAAATTAAAATGGCGGGAATTTCAAATTCGTTTAAACATTTGAAAAAAAATCGGAGATTTTCGAGGGTAGAAACCATCTTTTTTTTCAGAATTTTCTGGAGGGGGGGGGGGGGGGTGGCAGGGGAGGGTGGCTCTAACACAGAATCTCTGTTAATAAAACATAATTAATTGCTGAAAAAAATTCCCGGAAAATAATAATGACAATTGTGATTCCAATGTGACAGTTTTTTCTCGTTACAGTAAATAAATTCAGACGTCAACAATTAATTCCAATTATTTTCAGAAACAATGTGTCATTAAAAAATTGTCATAATCGGTGAAAATATTCCACCCTTAATAATCATTATGCCCTCGCGCGTACCATAAAAATCTGTTCAGCGTGAACGTACGTGTACGAATAAACAGAGAAAAAATAATATTAAACCTCATCAACACGTAAATCCCACGAGAATGGAATCTAATGCACCCCATGCGATGAACAAATATTATAAATAATGGGGTATGAGAAGACAATGTTGCACTGCAGTCCAGGAATTGCAAAAAAATTTAGAAATTTTCAAAATTCTGGAAATTTTGAAAATTTTGAAAAGTGAAAATTTTGAAAATTTTGAAGATTTTGGAAATTTTGAAGATTTTGAAAATTTTGAAGATTTTGAAAATTTTGGAAATTTTAAAAATTTTGAAAATTTTGAAAATTTTGAAAGTTTTGAAAATTTTGAAAATTTTGAAAATTTTGAAAATTTTGAAAATTTTGAAAATTTTGAAAATTTTGAAAATTTTGAAAATTTTGAAAATTTTGAAAATTTTGAAAATTTTGAAAATTTTGAAAATTTTAAAAATTTTGAAAATTTTGAAAATTTTGAAAATTTTAAAAATGCTGAAAATTTTGAAAAGTTTGAAAGTTTGAAAATTCTGAAAATTTTGAGTTTACAAATTCAAAAATTGCAAGACTGGAAAAATTTGAAGAACATCGAAACTGACCAATTTCGCAAAATTAAATAAACCCGGCAAGGGTGGGGGGTGGTGGGCGGGGGGATCATAAAATCCAACCTCATTAACGCGTGTATCCCGCGAGAATGGAATTTAGTGGGGCCCCGTGTGGAGTGCGAATGCCATAAATAATGGCACATCGAATGGTCGTATGTATGGAGGAGGCTTTGTAATCCACCTCCAACCCAAGAGAAATGAAAATCTATGGCTAGATGCAACCCCATTCCGCCCTTTGTGCTCTCCTTCCTCTATACACCCCGGCCCCACCCCGATCCCCCACCCACCCCTTATCCCTCTCAGTCAAGTCGTTACCATAGATACCGAGGCCATTAAATTTTTCGATTCTTTTTTCGAAATTTTAAAAATTTTTGAATTTTTGAAATTTTGAAATTTTGAAATTTTGAAATTTTGAAATTTTGAAATTTTGAAATTTTGAAATTTTGAAATTTTGAAATTTTGAAATTTTGAAATTTTTGAATTTTTGAAACTTTGAAATTTTGGGAATTTTAGACTTTTTGAAATTTTTGAAATTTTTCAAAATGAGGAAAAAATCGTCTACGTCAATAAAAATTTCCAACCTCAAGATTTGCCCCTAAAAAAATTTCCTCCCAGCCTCCTCGTTGAAATGGACCAAAATAATGTCTCCGGGATGTGCCCATTAGCTTCACTAAGAAGACCCGTTATTTATTTAAATTGCGTCTGTAAATTTGTCCTTTCAATGTTTCAAAACAAAAATATTGAGCTCAAAGGAAAGCCTTGATAAATGGAGGATCTCTCGATTTTCTCAGAGGAGAAAATAAGGAATACGAAAATCCAAGAGATAGGAAGACTAATGACCATCTGGAGAATCTATCTGGGTCTTTGAAAATGTTTCCTGAGGTTGCTCAAGATAACTTCAAGGCACTTCCTACTTATCCACAACTACTTCACTACTTATATCGATTAAAAAAAAAAAACATTAGTGGGGTAAATCGGGGTGACCTATTGAGGCTGCGAAGAAAATTTCCATTTTTTATTTACACACACACACACACACACACACCCACCCACACCCACCCACCCACACCCACCCACCCACACCCACCCACCCACACCCCCCCCCACACACACAGACACACACACACACACACACACACACAGAACGAGACGCCCGACTGCAATCGCTCATGCATGAGGTTGAACCCCCGATACCTCCTTAATTATCCAAATCAGCTCGTTGAACATAACACAAAGAACTTCTCAAAAAAATATCCATCAATGAATAAGGGGCCTTCGAAAATTTCCACTTTCAAATGCCCCAAAATCACCCCGATCCGGAATTTTTCATGTGGCGCCATCAGTCGACCAAAGGAACATCTGCTTGCAGACGAACGATTAGCCACGTAATTGTGCACCTGAGCTGTGGAATAATTATGCAAAGGTACAGTTAGAACGGTTTGAGAGCCGGCCAACCTCTATGTAGCGCTCGAATTCCCAACGGACGAACGTACACATAGAAATCTTCATTTGGAATCGTGTCACACGATTCGTGCATATATAGATCTATATATAGGGGTTTGAACATATTTAAATCCCCCATTTCGGGAAGCTATTGCAGTCTCCGAATTTGATAATCGTATTTTCGTTAATCTCTGACGCGTACTACACGAACTTGAGATTGGTGTGTGTCGGTCGGTTGGGCGGCTGGGTGGGTGGGTTGGTTGGGTGGGTGGGTGGGTTGGTTGGGTGGGTGGGTTGATTGGTTGGGTGGGTGGGTTGATTGGTTGGGTGGGTGGGTTGGTGGGTTGGGTGTGTGGGTGGGTGGGTTGGTTGGGTGGGTTGGTTGGGTGGGTGGGTGGGTTGGTTGGGTGGGTGGGTGGGTGGGTTGGTCAGGTGGGCGGGGGGGGGGTAGGTGGGTTGGTCGGGTCGGTGGGTGGGTGTGCTTGGGCGAACAGGTGAAGGGGTGCGCTTGAATGATTTCGAAACTTCGATAAACATAAAAAATGCAAAAATTCGGACAATTTGAATGTGG
Organism: Asobara japonica; assembly: GCA_026005395.1. Classification (NCBI taxonomy): domain Eukaryota; kingdom Metazoa; phylum Arthropoda; class Insecta; order Hymenoptera; family Braconidae; genus Asobara; species Asobara japonica. Next base: position 2,567,779 of record BQMI01000352.1, on the reverse strand, counting down.
CAGTAAAAAATAAATATTTGGATTTACAAAATTAGGTGTCCTTAGTGTTGATGATTTTTTTTCCTGATTTGTTTGCTTTATTTTCATCAGTGAACTGCTCTTTTTAACATGTTCTCATGTCGATCGACTGACACACGAAACAACGGGGGAAATTGAAACGATTATGTGGAAATTGCTTTTCCGTGTTGTGGCTTTGTCGGATAGATCTCGAGGATGGAAAAGTGAAGTTGAGAAAGGGCGGAATAAAGGGGATGAAAAAAATAGTCGAGTTGTATTTTTTTTTTTTCATTTTGTTTTTTGTGCGAGACGAAAAGGTTTCTAGATCGTAGGAGCAAAACCATTATTTACGACCTCCTGATCTCTTCGCATTTAAAAAAATCTGAGACTAATTTTGAGTTTCAAAGTTTTGGGGAAAATATAATTTCCGATTTTTTCAGATATAAATTGTAATTGTTCAAAAAATTCAAAGTTCTCGAATTGAAAAAAAAAATATATGTTAGAAATTCGAAAAATTGCCGGATGTTTTTTTACGATCTTCGAGAAAGTTTCGAACATGCTAATTTTTTTAATTCCATTGTATTAATTATTCCTTCGGAGCGAAACTATTGATAGGTGTATGGATAATTAAATCCGAGCGATAATCGGACATTAATTTCCCAGAAATGAATGAAAGAGATCAATCAATTTGCTCAATATAATTGATGTTGATGTACAATCGAATCCCAATCCGACATTCTAAGTGCAATTGTATACATCTAGCCACAGGGGTGCATTTACCCATTGATTCAATGAAGTGGAAACGATTGAATCGCGAAATAATCAAATGCGTCTGTTATACGGACGAATCGTGAATAATTATGCGAAGGTCCAATTCAAAATGTTCTGTGGATTTAATTGGATTAATTTGTAGAGCACGATTTTTTTTTTCCAAAATTTTCAGTTTCCAAAGTTTTCATTTTCAAAATTTTATTTTGAAAAATGACAAAATTTCCGAAAATTGCTTTTTGGATTAATGCAAACATACACACACACACGCCCACCCATCCACACGGCCACTCACTCACCCATCCACACACATCCACCCACCCACTCGCTCCCCCACCGCCCACCCACCCACCGACCCACCACCCACCGACCCACCACCCACCGACCCACCACCCACCACCCACCGACCCACCACCCACCAACCACCGACCCACCACCCACCACCCACCGACCCACCCACTACCCACCGACCCACCCACCACCCACCGACCCACCCACCGACCCACCCACCGACCCACCCAACCAACCCACCACCCACCCACTTACCCATCCACCCCCACACACACACACACACACACGCATCTGTTTGAAAATAGTCTAACGAAATTAGACATTCCTTGGAACCTGAAGATCCGTCGCAGAATCAAACTTTTCAAATTCGGGGACAAATCAGTGACTTCCCCCTGTCGTTAGTTAAAAAAATGTCCGAATTGCGTAAAATACGGTAGAACAAATGTGGACAGTATATACGTGTCTATAAAGCAGAAGGTGGAATAAACGAGGGTGAGGAAAATTTCTCCAGCAAATTGCTTCCCTCTTGAATCCCGTTGCAATCCCCCGACGCGCGAACCCTCGATACGGCTTTTCTGTGTCATCTGTATGCTATCCCGCTATTGGAAGATCGAGTGTTTTTATCCCAGGGGCATATAAGACAGACACTTTTATGCTCGGTTCCGTGTTCGTCAAAGAAAAAAAAAAACGTGTCGATTTATCTCGAGTTTATTATCTACATTTCAGGATTTTTATGGGTTTGTAGGAGACATCATAAACTTCGCGTCATCTATTTATATATTTATTTATATAGTTATTCATTGCATTATCCAGACACAAGGCTCATTACAGGATTAAAGTGCAAAAAAATGAAGGTTAGGGATCACCAATGAAGGTCAATTATGACCAATGAAGGTCAACGATGACCAATGAAGGTCAATTATGGCCAATGAAGGTCAACAATGACCAATGGTGGTCAATAATGACCAATGAGGGTTAACAATGACCAATGAAGGTCAATAATGACCAATAGAGGTCAACAATGACCAACGAAGGTCAACAATGACCAATGAAGGTCAACAATGACCAATGAAGGTTAACACTGAGCAATGAAAGTCAACAATGACCAATGGAGGTCAACAATGACCAATGAAGCTCAACAATGACCAATGAGGGTTAACAATGACCAATGAAGGTCAACAATAACCAATGAAGGTCGACACTGACCAATGAAGGCCAACACTGACCAATGAAAGTCAACAATGACCAATGAAGGTCAATAATGACCAATGAAGCTCAAGAATGACCAATGAAGGTCAACAATGACCAATGAAGGTTAATACTGACCAATGAAGCTCAACAATGACCAATGAAGGTCAACAATGACCAATGAAGGCCAAAAATGACCCAATGAAGGTCACCCAGACTCAAAATCGCGTCATAAATTCAGGAAAAAAATTGACACACTTTCCTTTTCCTGAAAATAACAAAAGCAGAAAACAAAAAAATAACTAGACGCAAGTACGGTTCTAGCACACGTAAGAGAAATATTTTTCACGCAAAATGGTGATAGTATCACCTGAAATAGTGCCCTTAATCGATCGCCAGGGGCTATCTCGAGGCGACGAAACTTGGCCACGTTTTAAAAAGTCGAACGTGACAGTGGAAATAAGTTGGACCCTAGGTCCAGCATTTTCGGACGAGTTCAGCGTCTTATATAAAAGTACACTATAGCCCCCTAGGCAATTTCGATGCATTACAAACTCAGCAAAACTCGCGGACACAACTTTTGCCCCAACTGCAAATGTTTATTGAACAATTTTCTGGTTTTAATGACTCACCTAACGTGGGACGTACTTGTTGGATTGGTCGCACCACACTCGAGTGCACGTCTGAAAAACAACAATTGCTTCAGATAATTATTCTTGGAAATAGTGCATTTTTTTTTTTGTTGAACGCAATTTTTTTTCACTGGCTTTGTGTGTGTGTGTGTGTACTTTTCCAAAGAACTCACACGAATATAGACACAAAGACAGTGAGTAATTCAACTCTAATAATAACATGTCAACGGCAAAACCCAAAATTTAATTAATTCCGAGAAATGATAACAAGTCAAAGGCAAAAGCAGCAAGAAACAAGAGCAAATTGTGGTTTATGTGTAACAAGCATTTCGCATGAGTTGAACGTATTTCGTATGATTGCAGATGCTACCAGCATCTGCTCTATATCTTTAACATCTCTCCACCTAGCCACCCACCCACCCCCATGGACCATTGATGCAATTAATTTCACGCAGAGTGCTGGGCCAACGTTTCCACACCCAATGGCGGAAAGTTTCCTTTCTCAATGTTCACTCTTCCCTCAGAGTTTGCGAATCGAAAGTTCAGGGTGGTGTGCTACCTTTGCTTGGGTGGGAGGCCGGGGGGGTGGGGGGCGGGGGGGGGGGGGGTCGCGAGGGGAATTAGCAGAGTGCGCAGTCAGCAAATACTGTTTCCTAACAAATTGTTATTACGGGGCTCAGATCTTTTTTGAAATTTGGGAAATCTTTTTGGAACATTGACGTTGAGAAAGCGTTTTGGCGCAGTGGATGAAGGTTGTGAGATTTATTGATGCAATGAAATAATGAACCTTTCAGACCTAAAGCCCCGAAGTTCATGTGGAACATCTGAAATTTACAATCCAACCACCTTTCGCACTTATGAGCTTGGGGGAGAGTGGGACAAAATGGATAGGTCCCTACACACACACACACACAAGCACGATTGGAGTATTGAAGGGCGGTGCGTTCCGCATGTGACGTGCGCTGAGAGCAAATGAAATCTCGGAAGTCAAGAACCGTGTTATCACACATACACCATCAAATGTATATCGATTTACCATGAAATGCGGAAGGACTGATAAAAATTTACAGGCCTATCCACCCCCCCCCCCACCCCACCCACCCCCCTTCGTAGATGTCGAATTTGATGTTATCGTAAAAGAAATGGGATGAAAAAAATGGGAAAAAATGTGAGGGCCGCGGCGCAAAAATAGTTGTGGCATTTTTTAACGTGAAAACACTGATGCTCGTACCATTATTTTCAATTCTGATACAGAGAGACAATATTGAAAATTCTTGGGAAAAGTCGGAAAATTTGTGAAATTTGGAAAATTGGGAATTAGCGGATTTTGAGAAAGTCGGAAAATTTTGGGAATTTTTCAAAGTGAATTTTTAAATTTGGAAAAACCTGAAAAGTTTGGAACATTTGGAAAATTTGAAATTCATAAAAATTAGAAAAATAATCAGTGGAATATTAAAAAAAAATTAACGATTCGGGATTTCGATACTAGTCAAAATATTCAAAAAAAACATCGAGTCCATCGATGCGCATAACGTGGAAAGAGTTTCGGCAGTTTTTTTTTTAATATGAAAATAGTGATAGCCATCCAATCGTTTTCAATTTAAATTCACCTGACATTCGTAAAATCTACAAATGGAATTTTTTTCAAGCTCGAATATCGAAAATATCTGCGATTGACAGAACCCTATTGCTCTTGCAATTTTTTTTTTTTTTTGGAACACTGTTTCCCTTACCATCAGTCATTGCAAACGACATAGTTCCGATGAATTTCAACAGTTTCAATAAATTACAACATTGACAAAACTCCAGTATTTCCAAAATTTTCTAAATTTTCTGAATTTTCTAAACTTTCAAAATTTTCAAAATTTTCAAAATTTTCAAAATTTTCAAAATTTTCAAAATTTTCAAAATTTTCAAAATTTTCAAATTTTCAAAATTTTCAAAATTTTCAAAATTTTCAAAATTTTCAAATGTTTCAAAATTGTCATAATTTTCAAAATTTTCAGAACTTTTAAAATTTTCCAAAATTTCCAAAAATTTCCAAAAATCTCCAAAATTTCCAAAATTTTCAAATTTTTCAAAATTTTCAAAATTTTCAAAATTTTCAAAATTTTCAAAATTTCCAAAATTTTTAAAATTTTCAAATTTTTCAAAATTTTCCAAACTTTCAAAATTTTCAAAATTTTCAAAATTTCCAAAATTTTCAAAATTTTCAAAATTTTCAAAATTTCCAAAATTTCCAAAATTTTCAAAATTCAAAAATTGTGATGTTTCCTGAAATTCCTATAAACCTTCAAACACGTGAATAATACAACCAATTATATTCCGTATTTCCTTGCGCCTCACGTCCCAATCGCAATCAGTCACTGAATGTCATTCAGCTAGTCGTTTACCAGGCAAACGACATAGTCCCCGATACATTTAGTGACAAAGCGTAACACGCTGTTGTGTCCTGTTTCCGTGTTACCTTACACTGTGACAAAGAGCTTTCGCACATGGCCGAGTAAACACACTACAATTGAAGTATCGACAGTAGATATAGTGGGGGTAATCGTTTCGTATTCTAATTGCATTTCGTGTTAATTGACAAACAATTATTACCACCGGTAATTAACAACGAGCTGATTGTTATTTTTGCGTTTCAATTTTAATGAGAAACTTGCCTGAGGGTTTATTAAACTTTCAATTAATTTTCCAATTGCGATAACTACACTGGCACGTGATAGTGATATGGCATGACGTCATATCAAATTCACCAATGTGTTCATTCATAGCAAAAAAATTGTTCCTAACAAATTAAGTCAAGGAATCCATAATCCCGAGTAGGGCTCTTACGCCTAAAATGTCCTATCACTCGAAAAAAATCTGATATGTATGCGGTCATCAGACATCTATGATGGTCAATATGGAACAATCAGGGGCACTATGGATCCATCAAGGTCAGCATAGATTAATCAGGGTCAATAGAGACCTATCAGGGTCAACAGAGACCTATCAGAGTTAAAATGGGCTGATCAACGTGAGCTGATATGGTTGGTATCTAGGCTTAAAGGTACCTTCAAGTGGATATGGATCCATCAAGGACAATATGGACCCATCGAAGTCAATGTGTACACATCAAGGTCAATGTGTACACATTAGGGTCAACATGTATCCATCAGGGCCAATATGGCCCCGGCAGGGTCAATATCGGCCCAGGAGGTCAGTATAAACCCGGTAGGGTCAGTATAAACCCGGTAGGGTCGGGTATGAACCCGGTAGGGTCCATATAGATCCAGTAGGATCAGTATGGACCTGTCAGGGTCAATATAAACCCGGCAGGGTCAATATAACCCCGACAGGGTCAATGTAACCCCGAAGGGCTATCGTGGACCCGGCAGGCTCAGTATTGATCCGGTAGGGACAGTATGGACCTGCCAGGGTCAATATGGACCCAGCCGGGTCAATATGAACCCGGCAAGGTTAATATAACCCTGGTAGGGTCAATATAACCCCGGCAGGGTCAGTATGGACCCGGTAGGGTCCATATAGACCCAGTAGGATCAGTATGGACCTGTCAGGGTCAATATAAATCCGGCAGGGTCAATATGACCCCGACAGGGTCAATATAACCCCGACAGGGTCAATATAACCCCGAAGGGCTATCGTGGACCTGGCAGGCTCAGTATTGATCCGGTAGGGTCAGTATGGACCTGCCAGGGTCAGTATGGGCCCAGCCGGGTCAATATGAACCCGGCAAGGTTAATATAACCCTGGTAGGGTCAATATAACCCCGGCAGGGTCAGTATGGACCCGGTAGGGTCCATATAGACCCAGTAGGATCAGTATGGACCCGTCAGGGTCACTATAAATCCGGCAGGGTCAATATGACCCCGACAGGGTCAATATAACCCCGACAGGGTCAATGTAACCCCGAAGGGCTATCGTGGACCCGGCAGGCTCAGTATTGATCCGGTAGGGTCAGTATGGACCTGCCAGGGTCATTATGGGCCCAGCCGGGTCAATATGAACCCGGCAAGGTTAATATAATCCTGGTAGGGTCAATATAACCCCGGCAGGGTCAGTACGGATCCCACAGGGTCAATATCGACCCATCACACCCACTGTTGACCCGGCAAGGTCACCTGACAGGGTCAATATAGACCCATCAAGGTCAATCTGAACACTGGCAAATCCATGATAGGCCTACAAGGGTGACGAGTCACGAGCGTCGGAAACACGTCGTAAGGGCCAATAAGGACCTAGAAGGGTGAAAAGGTTTCTTCACGAAGAAGGTCATGTACATTGCATGCGGATGAGTCTAGGTCAAAATGAGGGTCAAATTAGGTCAAAAGCAGTCATTCTATCCGAAAAAAATATGAATTAAAATAATAAATTAAGTCCTCATATATTTTCATATCGCTCTTCTCAAAACATTCCTTTAAAATACAGTCTTAACGATTTCAGAGCCCCAACGGCGTATGAATAAAATATCAATTCCCATTTTTTCTTCCCTTTTCTTATCATTTTTCATCCCAGCTGTGTTCTACGAACCCTGTATCACGAAATTTAGAAATCGTGAGGGAATTTAAAGTCTCACTAAATGCATATAACATATCCCGAGGTGATTTTTTTTTGTACTCACTTCTCAACCACTTGGAAACTTTTTTTCGTCGTTTGTTTAAGACTGATTATGTGCCTGGCTTTATTATTACTTAAATATTCATGGGATTGCGAGAGACTTTCCAACTGCGGAAGTCCAGAATTCCGGAGAAATGATTAAGAGTGGAAATTTTTCATGTACAATTTCACTAAGAAAATTTTAAAATTAAATCAAATGGAAATTGTTGAATCGTCATATTTTAGCAAAAAAAAAAATTCTTTAAATTTCTCTTATACTTTACTTTTTTTCTGAGTACTGAAAATTTTCAAAAACAATTAAAATGGCTCAAGTTCTCGATTATCTGAGTTCCTGTGTTTATCTGCAATTTTTCAGAGTGTCAAAAAATTTGAGATTCCCAAAATTTCCATTTCGAAAATTTTGGAAATTTTTTTGGAAATTTTTAAAGCATTGCGACGTTGTCAAAAAATTTTTGAAAGAGTCAAAACATTTCAAACAATTGCAAATCCAAAAAATTGGAATTTTCAAAATTTCGAAGTCCAAGTTTGCAAAAAGAAAACTTTTAAAATTGCTCAAAATTTTGTCATAAAAAATGTAGATCGCGAAACAGAGAATCCTGAAAAAAATGACGAGAAACAGAAGTACAGAATCCGGGAGCCCCCACCCCAATCCATAATCCCCCACCCGCTAATTTCCTCATTTCCCCTAAATTTCCGGTCGACTCCCCCCCCCCCTCGCGCCGCCCCACCCACCCAAAATACTCGGGAAATTCCCATGCGCTCAGCATCTGAATAATTTATCCATTGGGTTGAGGTTACAGAGTTTGTCGCAAGGGTGAAAAAGACAAAAGTGGTCTAAAATGGAAAAATATAAGGAAGAAATGGGCTCTTTGCCCATTATGCATCTTCAAAATTTTTCTTCCCCCATTTTTTATTTTTTGGACCCCTCCAAATTTCTACAAAATTAAAAAAAATCTCTCATTGTCAAAACTTCCTCATTTTCCAATTCCGTTAAATTATCCAAACATTTTTCTCAAAGAAAACTCAGTAATTAATCTTAATAAAAAAAAAGTAATTCCTCAAATCTTTGAAATTGCCCAATTATTTAATGAATTTATGAATTCCAGATTTTGATCTACAATTTGGTAAAAAAAAAACTACCGTAAATTTTTGGATCTATCTCACCCAACCCTGAATTTACAAAAAAATAGTGAAGCATTCTGTTTCTTTGCCCAGAACAGGGTTAACTGATTTTTGTCTTGTAAAGAGGTGCACCGGAAGTGACACCGGAAATGGCAAGACGAATTCTAACACGCCGAAACTTCTCAATTGACTCAATGGTCCTTCAGCCTCTGAGGGCCAAGGTGTGTATAATACACTTTGTGTAGGTCGGTGACTAGGCATAACGACGCTATCCTCGTCACGAGGTCCAAGAATCGCATCCCCGTGCAGGGCATCCCCTCTTGGTACAGTGGAGTGGAGGTCTCCAGGCTCTACCTGGACCAATCAAGGTTTCCCATGGTTTTCCTTCAATTGCTGAATGAACCAAGCAAGTAATCTCCATTGACCATTGCTCTCATTGCTTCAACCTGCTTTACAATGCTGCTTAACAACTTTAAATTGCTGTATAACTGCTGCACGATGTGGGAAAAAGTCGGTTTCCATTGAGACATTTAAGGGTGGAAGAGAAAATTGAAACAGACAAATCTTTTTTAATCATCTTCCAGAATTTTCAAAATTGGCGAAAATTTTTTCCGAATCATCAAAATTTTTGGGAAGAAAAGATATGGAGAGATCAGATGGAGAAAGGAAAAATATGAGGGCCAAATGGGATGTTTGTCTGTTATGTATCCAGAGTGGCCATTCCTCCGGTGTCTAAAGCGCCCGACGGCCCCCGGCCAATGCCGGAATCCCCTTGGCCGAGCGACCCATTTGCTAACTTTCATATCCATCCCCCACCCCCTCCTCCTCCCCCCCCCCCCGCCCCACCCATCGTAGACTGCAGGGGTGGCATCGCCTCCCTCTAGTTCACCGAGAGCATCTCTCAACCGTAACTCCAGCCGCAGCTATGTGTCCCCCAGATGCTGTCACCAAATTGGTGTCACTGGGGCTCTAGTCGGGCTGTCCCCACTACCACCCACTTTACCAACAGACTGTTCTTCTGCATATGAGTATTAAAGGGGGATAACAGCAAATAACTTTTTTTAAGCCATTGAAAATTCTGGTAATTTTGAAAAAAAAAAACATTGGAAATATTTTTTTGGGGCACCAAATTTTTTTTCAAAATTCTGCAATTGATAGCTATAGGTCTTGAAACATAATGGCACAGTGAAAAAATTTTCAATGACCAATTTTTGTTTTTAACTCTTTACAGATTTTTGAATTTTTGACGGTTCTGAAATTTTGGAAGTTTTTTTTTTCGAAATTAAAATTTCGCCAATTTTTGGAATTGTCCCCAAAAACGTGAAATTTTTAAAAGTCACCAGGGCTGACTTTAAATCCTCGGCCATTGCAATTTACCCATTTTTTCTGGTACAGTAAAGCCGGAGTAAAACAAAATCTGATCGTAAACAACTGGAGAAAACACTATAAAAAAATGAAGCCCCTTTTGTCACATTATATGCTGTCTCCATTTTTTTTTCTTTATTTCCCCAATAATTTTTTTTTATCACATTTTCTTCTATTTTTTTACGAGACTCCAGGGCACTTTGATAATTTTTTTTTCTCCCATTTTTCTTTTCCCGTCCTCATGTTTTGTGGCGTTTGAATGATTCATTAGATTCAATAAAAGTCAAATGCTACGAGTTTATACTTCGCTTTTTATTTAATGCCAATTCAGTTCCGGCCATTTTTTTGCTCCATCTCACTAAACTTTATCAATTTAAAATTAAAAGAGCAGTTGGTACCATTTTAGGTTGTAATGGTACCATTAAGTTCCGCGGAAATAAAGAGGAAAAAAAAATTGAGGTGGTCGAAAAACTGAGAGATTGTATTGGATGAGTACTGCATAATAGTACAACTATTAATTTTTGCTTACTCCAATTTTTGAAGACTTGAATAAATTCGGTCGAAAGTTTTTCAGTGGAATTGGTCAACGTATGATCAGACGCGCCCTAAAAACTTGCGATAATTATTATATGAACATGGTATCGGCAACAATGGTTAATATGGTTAATATGGACCATAGTAAGGGGCCATAACTATATTCTGGTGCATATGGGGCAAACCATAACTATGTTATGGTGAATAAAATAGCGGAACCTCCGGAGGATGAAAGACCATCCTTGTTCAGTGGACAAAAATCGGTTCCCTTGGGGGACTCACATTTCGGATGTCAGTGTACTTGCCTAACTTTCGTCACAAACGACTCGCCTGAGGATATTTCATCGGCAGATCCGAGACCCTACTACCAATACTAGCATAGTGACTTAAACTATGCATCTCCATGTAACCTTCAGAACCAGATCCGGCGTATTCAAGGCAATCACACCATGAGTGATCAGACAGCGACCCTAACCCATCAAGCGAGTTCAACCCAATCTTTCTCCCCCCACCCCCACCCCCCACCCACCCACGTCTCACCTGAGCGTGATCGCGTGCATAAACGATAACTGAGAGTTTATACCATACGGTCGATTCTCCCAGTTCACCTCTGCATTGTACTTCCGAAAGCGGCAATATGATAGTGAAGGTGCGGAAGGGGGTGGGGGGGGGCGGGTTACTTGTATTGCCCCTCGGTTAATGCCACCAGTGCTGGATAGATGAAAGGCGAGCGAGTTGTGGCGTATATTGCAGTTGTGCCGGAATGGTTAAGCAGGAGTAGCTGGTGAGAAAATCCAGTGGACTATGTGTGAGTGGGTGGGTGGGAGGGAGGGGGGGGGGGTAGAATTGCGGTTTGTAGGAATGAAACTGAAGACAATGGTCACAGTATCCAACTGCGCTGCTGAGTTCCGTCAGAACAATTATGTGCAGGAAATTTAAATTGGGGGGGGGGCAGAACGGGGAGGCGGGGGGGGGGGGGGGGGGTTGGGTCCGGATAAAATTTATCTGTGCAGGATTTTACGAGTGATGGAGGAAACTTTTAGAAATAATGAAGGTAATTGGGTGGCGCAAGTCGAAGTCATTCTGATGTTCTATTTATTTAACTCTAGCAATCAGTTGTGATAACATATACGGGATGTTGCACGGGATTTGTGGGAATTGACAGCCGTCAATTTAAGAGGGAGGGTCCGTTGGATGATGCGCCTCGAATGTTTTGGTTTTGGAGATCTGTGCTCGGGTATTTACACCGGATACCTTCACAACAAACTTCATGAAAAGTTTCTTAATTCCTTGGAAAGATCGCGGCGACTTTTAGGTGGGTTGCAGTTGAATAGTCGCTTGATTGGTCTCTCAAGAGAAACCGAGATCGTATAAGGGAATTCGCGGGCGGATTGTCGCGTATGGAAGCAGGGAATGGACAAACTAATACACACATCTGAAGCCGCAAATGTGTGTGTGTCTGTGTGCCGAATTTTGTGGATAAGAAATTTCTTGGGTTTCCGGCAACAACGACGATTTTTGGAATTATCTCCTAAACTAACCGATTTAGAGAAAAATCACGGAACAGATTTTCGATCGGGAATCGAATTCTGTACAAAAAATGTGGTATAATGTTTTTCTGTAAAACCAGTTGTTAATGAGCTTTTTTTTAAGGAAATTTTGCACAGAAATATATATTTTTTTTTTATACAGAATCATTTATCAGCCCCAACTTTCACCGAGACCTCGTCAAAAGTACGCTAGACTGACCGATATAGTTAACTCATCTTATTTTCCTTCTCACTCTAGGTCGTAGCTTTTTCCACGCTAACTCTATCTCTCCTCCTTTTTTCTATAAAGTTGTCTTGGTTAGTAGAATGGTCGGATGAAGTCCTACTTCATATTTCATAGAAGATGGAACGGAGAGGACACTTTTCTTACCCGGACTTTATGGAAAAACAATGGCGCTATTGTTGGACATTTATTTTCTCTGGCGGGCGTAGCACGAGGGGTGAGGGATGGACATCATTTTTAAATTGAATCGATAAATTTCAGAATTGTGAAATTTTGAAATTTATGAGCTCTTCGTAGGGTTTGAAAATTTTTTTTGGGAGCTTTGCATTTTGGAAACAATTGTGAATTTGCAGAAATGGAGTTGAAAGGTTGAAATTGTATTTGAGGTTCAGAAAATTTCTAAAATTCTGGGAATTTCTTAAATTTTCCAAAATTTCCAAAATTTCTAAAATCTCCAAAAATCTCCAAAAATCTCTAAAATTTCGAAAATTTTCCAAATTTTTCAAAATTTCCAAAATTTCCAAAATTTCCAAAATTTCCAAAATTTCCAAAATTCCCAAAATTTCCAAAAATTTACAAAACTTTTAGTGTTCAAAATTTTCAAAATTTTAAAGAATTTTAACCATTTTCAAAATTTTCAAAATTTTCAAAATTTTCAAAATTTTCAAAAGTTTCAAAATTTTCAAAATTTTCAAAATTTTCAAAATTTTCAAAATTTCCCAAAATTTCCAAAAGTTCCAAACATTTCAGGAATTCCAAAAATTTAAAAAAACATCGAATTTTCTAAAAAACTTCAAAAATTCTAAAAATTTCCCAAATTCCAAAAGCTTTTAAACTTTTCCAAAATTCCAAAAATTTGGGTAATGCGCCTGCAGGAAAATGCCAAATACGGAAGCTGGTGTCGCCCTCAACGTTTCACACACTCGTCCAGCATAGAAAAAAAATCATATTTTCTGTCGTTGTTGACGAGAAGATTGTGTGTCAGAAGTCTCAGAAGGGCGATTAAATGCCGATAGGGGAGGTAGCTTTTAAAGCTAGAGTTAAAAGTTGGCGCGTCTCCGAGGTTAAGCTCTAGTACGTGACCTCGGGCATTCTCGTTTCGTGATTTACTTTCTTTCTGGGTAATCACAGTATGCCATCCCTATGTTGCAATTTTTACCGGGCGGGGAGTGAGAGAGGGGAAGCGGGGGGGGGGGGCGGGAAGGGTAGTCCGCGGTTTCGCAAATTTTCAGAGACCAAGGTTCAGAAATCGGCGGTTGTCTCACTAAGGACTGGATCTAGACAACTGTTATAAAAGACATTTCAAGTTTTCTGCGAAGCCGATTTATTTTAATAATAATAATAATAATAATAATAATAGCTGTTGTATTAAAATTAGCATTAAAAAATATTTAAATAAGAACTTAATTTTAAAATTATTTGAAAAAAAAAATTATTTAATTATTAAGAAATAAAAAGCGGAAAAAATAAACATGTCTCCCAAGTTTCTAAAATGTAAAAATGTTTTAAATTGGAATTTAAAAAATTATAAGTGTATGAAAAAAAAATCCTTAACGCTACAAGCCACCCCTGCAGATTGTTCTTCCCTCAAGAGCCTAATTTCACCCATAATTAACCCCCGATAAAACATAGCCACGAGTGCCTCCTAATTACCCCTTCTGCATCTTGTCCCCCATGAGCTCCATTCAGTAAACCCACCGTCCCAAAAACTCATCCAACAAATTCATAATTACTCACCCAGGGACAGACTATGTAAGGAGCCACCCGAGTTCCCTGCGTCTCGACTATAGTTATCAATTATAACCTCAAACGCTTTAAACGTTTTCCAAAGCTCAACTGGCTTCGAGGAATTTTAGAACCCAAAAACAAGCGGGTCGAGTGTGTGCGTGCCATCCTGCAGAACCCAAAAGAACTTTTCAATTTGTAATTCTTGTCTGTAGTGGTTTTTACCCGAGGTTTTTCAAGACCAGGTGGAGCGTTCCCGCGCAGTGCGCGCGCCGCTGCGCGCGCATCGACTCAACCGCTTACGTGCAGTCCGGTAATTCTACCTGCGGTTACGCCTTAATTATGCTAGTTGAGAAAAAATATTATAGGACATAAAATGTAGGGTTTTAAGTGAAGAACATTTTTCTCTTTATACAATTTTTCCTATCTGGAGTCGTTCTGGAGATACGGCGTTATAGATATTCCAAGTTTTGTACAACAGCAGAAATAACGTATGTGCACACATACACACATCTTGAAATTTGCTTGGACTCGTTATAAATTTGTTCTCATTTTAATATTTTTCGCAATTTTCTCAATGTTTTCAAAATTTGGTAATTTTGGTGAAAAAATATTTCATGTATAATTTTCTTTTGCATTCAGAAATATACGGAAATCTAAATTCCCTCTGACAATTTTAGCAGCCGTCATTATTTTTTCATGTATGGTTTATATTTTTTGCACTGAGGAAATCCTTTTTCAAAATTGCAATTTTGTTTTTATTTCACAAAACGTTTCAACAGGAATTATAATAAGTTCGGGCCCTTTGACTCCCAAAAAGAGTTTGTCGGATGTGAAATTCGTCAAAAACGAAATTTACGAAAAAAAAAGTATTTTGTCGTCTATTCTCAGAAAACTTCTCCGAAAGCTCAGAAATTCAAAAGTCAAGACTTTCTGAGAAGTAAAATATATGTAAAGAAAAGTTTCCTTGAAGAAAATGATTATTTTCCAAATGGAATTGGTGAAAAAAATTGGGAAACACAAATTTAGAGCGCGTGACCAACAGGACACAGTTTTCTCTGAGAAAGCTCGAAAAAGCTCGGACGAGGGTTAGAAATTTTCTCCACAAATTCATAATTACTCACCCAGTGACAGACTACGTAACGAGCCACCCCCAAGTACCCAGTGTTTTGCGTGCAGTTGTGGATTATAACCTTAAATTCCACGTTCGCTCCAAATTCGCTCCAAAACTCGCTCCAAAAATTTCCCCATGCCCCCCACTCCCGCCCTTCAAAATCACTAAAAATCCCTCTCAAAAATCAGCAAAACTCAAAAACTCTCAAAAATCCCCCAAACTTAAAAAATCCAAGTGTTTAGAAAACCAAAAAAGCGAAAATTCTGAAGAAAAAAACGCGCTCTCACAAAACCACTCCGAAAACTCAGAAACGCAAAAAGTCAAATATATCGCGGAAAAAAAAAATTTTTTTGAGCAAAAAAAATTGGGCAAATCGCGACCCCGTGACCCCGAAAGGGGTAAACACAATATTTGTTTTTGGTTCACTGAGAAAGGGTGGAACTGTTTTGTTTTTTTAAAAAAAAACCTTGTTTGGAGGAACTTGTTTGGTCCGCGACTTGGGAGTCGCGATCTTTCGCGGATTTTAGGCGATAAGGGAGGAATGTCGCGAATTAGAGTGAGGGGTGCTGAACGGCCGAGTTGCAACTCTCGACTCTGATAAGGGCGCCACCGCCACCGCCCTCACTATACGCTCCTACACAGGGATGAAATTGAGGTGAGAGCGCAAATGCGAGCGCAGTCACGTGCCCGTTAATCGCGCAAACGCGAAACTTTCCGCGTGGTGGGATGTTAAACTATCGTGAGGGTTGGGAAAGAATTGGGGATTTCGGAGATGATCTAGACATGTGCAGTGGTGATATTTGGGGGATTCCCAAATTTGGAAAGGGCGGAAAATTTGAAAAATGGAGACATTTGGAGATTTCGGCCTTTTTAAGCATTTGGACAAATTTGAAAAAATTTAGAAAACTTTAAGAATTTGAAAAATTTGAAATTTTTGAAAATTTCATTGAATTTTAAAAAATTCGAAATCTGCGAAATTGAACGAAATTCGGGAATGTCCAAACTTTGGAAAAAAACGATTGCATACACTTAAAATCTGTACAAAATTTGTTCAATTCTCAATTTGTAAATTCCGCACTTTTCCAAAATTCCGTCAATTCAAAATGGGGACATTTTCTGGATTGATAATGAGATCCTTGTCCCAATTGAAAAGGGGACATTGTCCCAGATGAGAATAGGGGCACTGTCCCAATTGAGAATGGGGAGCACTGTCGAAATTGCGAATGGGGACACTGTCCCAATTGAGAATTGGAACACTGGCCCAATGGAGAATTGGGACACTGTCCCAATTGAGAATGGGGAGCACTGTCGAAATTGCGAATGGGAACAATGCCCCAATTGAGAATGGGGACACTGTCCCAATTGTAAATTGGGACACTGTCCCAACTGAGAATGAAGACATTGACCCAACTGAGAATGAGGACATTGCCCCAAATGAGAATGGGGACACTGTCCCAAATGACAATGGGACCACTGTCCCAACTGAAAGTGGAGACACTGTCCCAACTAAAAATGGGGACATGTTCCCAACTTAAAAAAGTGAACATTCCCTCAATTGAAAAACGGGATATTGTCGCAACTGAATATAGCAACACCGTCCCAATGGAAAATTGGGACATCCTCCTAATTGAACATAAAAATATTAGCACCAAACGGAGATTGGACGGCGGACCCACCCGAAAACTCTGGAAAATTATGCACTCCAGAAATATTTGTTTGTGTGTATGTGTGTGTGTGTGTGTGTGTGTTCATCCGGATGTATTGTGATAACGCTTCGGGATAGATAAAAAAAATCTTGAATAAATATCGTTCCTTATGAAAGAATAGTTTTTTTTTTTTGGTAATTTAACGGGTCAAAAAAAATCTCATGAACTTCTCGAACCGAAGAAACACAAAACAAATCTCATTAGCTTATCGAACCGCAAAAACAAGCTCAATTTTTCAAAGAAAATCCTCCCATTTTCATGCTCTCTTGCATTTTTCATGAATGTTAATCCAATTTTCAGTGTCACAATTTGTAAGCCCCTAAAAATACCCAGCATATATATACCCGTATACATACCCGTATACATACCCGTATACATATATATATATATATATATATGTATACGGGTATAAACACCTTCTGTCATCTTGAGATACCTCGAAGCCCCCGGAGAGGCACGACCAACAATTTGTTCTCATAATATCGCAAGATCCAATGAACCAAGAGAAAAAATATCTCCGAGGGATTGGAAAATTTTCCACGCCTCACTGATGCATTCTGCATTTTCTCGATGCTATCGGTTATTGCATATGAGTAGGCTCAAATTTTCGAAAGTTTCAGACAGAAATTGAATTCAGCAATTTTAAGATTATTTTTTTTTCAGTTCAAACGATCGCAAAAATTGATTGGAAAAAAATGATGATTCTAAGATTTTTTAAAGTTAGTAAGAAATAGATACCAAAGATAGGGTTTAATTGCGCAATTAGCAGCAAAAATCCAACAAAAGTCGAATAACAAGATTTATAGGGGCCAACAGTAGTTGACGGTATATAGACGTGAGCCGGAGGAATCGTGGGCCAGCAATTTATCGACGAGTGGAACCGATAAACGATAGTCGGCACATGACTGGAATTCACAATTTTCACCCTTTACCCATCCCCCCCACGCTCACAGCATCTCCTCCATATGAAGCGACCCTATACACTGGAGCAAAACCCGCGGCTATCAACGGGGTCGGAAAAAACAACTTTGACGTTGGTCAACATTTTGGGAATTTCCAAAATTGCCAATTTTGGCAAATTTGGAAAAGTTGGGAAAATTTGAAAACTTCGCAAAATTTCAAAAATTTTGCAAAATTTGGCAACTTTCGAAAAAAATTGGAAAATTTCAAAACATTTGGAATACCCGAAAAATTTTGAAAAAATTATGAGATCAAAAAATTTCCAAAATTTTATGAGAACGTGAAAATGTGAATTTTGAAGAACTTGGAAACACATCGAATTTTTGGTGATGATAAATATTAAAGAAATTTTGATTGAAATGTTTTTGAAGAATTGTTTTTTTTTCTTTCATGGAAGAAGAAAATCGGAGAATTTGAAAAAGTTAAAAAAACGGCGAATTCCAAAAACCACACACGTTGGCTACATGTAAAGCGTCCGTATGTACCGAAGAACCCGAGGCTACGAGCGGGGTCATCGTTCACAACGAATAAGTTTTCGCCCCTGGGGCAGAATGGGTGCGACACAATTTCGGATGAATATTGCGGGCGGTAAAAAAAGGTGAAAAAAAATTTATCAAGGGAAAAGCGACCACAATATGCGCGGTTCGGCAATAGCCAAGTCAAAAACTTGACCAAAAAACCAAAGAATCAAATTAAAAAAAAAATAATTATAAGAATTAACGAAAAATAAATTCCAAAACTCAAAATTGCTTAAATGTTCAGAATGTTTACTCATAAAAAATAAAGACAAATGTCAAAGATGACTCCATAAAACCCGCGAAAAATTGAAGTCTACAGCCTCCACAATCTTCCGCGAGTTAATTTCCTCATATATGTCAAAATTATCGGCAAAGTAAACGTTAAATTGCATGCATGTATTCATTACTCTAGGGCTAGGTCAAAGAGCGTTTGAAGAATCATCATGCTAACGGCGTTCATTATTATTTCAATGATTATAAATATGGATATTACGGAAATTGATGGCGTCGTAACGAGGCAATTTAAATTGAGGGCGGAATATACTATCAAAATTCCATTCAACTCTTTCGTTGCGTGAGAAAACGGCAAATCGCTTGTTTGATGACAATCTTTTTTATTTTTTATTTATTATATACGTCAAAATAATATTAACCGTGGATTTGAACAGAACGGTCTGTTTGACACACAACATTTTAACCGAATCAAACTATAAGATGTTCTCCAAAAACTCCATAGGTAGCGATATTGTTAATCGCAATTTCAGTGTATTTTTCGGTGGGTGGGTGAATATGGATGAGTGGGTGGGTGAATATGTATGGATGGGTGGGTGGGTGAATTTGGAAGGGAGGGTGGGTGAGTGAATCTGGATGGGCGGGTGGGTGTGTGAAGATGGATGAGTAGGTGAATATAGATGAGTGGGTGGGTGAATATGAATAAGTGGGTGGTTGGGTGAATATGGATGAGTGGGTGGGTGAATATGTATGGATGGGTGGGTGGGCGAATATGGATGAGTGGGTGGGTGAATATGGATGAGTGGGTGGATGAATATGTATGGATGGGTGGGTGGGCGAATTTGGATGGGCGGGTGGGTGTATGAAGATGGATGAGTAGGTGAATATAGATGAGTGGGTGGGTGAATATGAATAAGTGGGTGGGTGGGTGAATATGCATGAGTGGGTGGGTGAATATGGATGAGTGGGTGGTGGGTGAATATGGATGAGTGGGTGGGTGGGGGAATATGGATGGGTGGGTGGTTGAATATGAATGGCGGGTGGGTGTCCGAAGATGGATAAGTGGGTGGGTGGGTGGCTAGGTGAATATGACTGGGTGGGTGGATGAGTAGGTGAATATGGACGAGTGGGTGGGTGGGTGAATATGGATGAGTGGGTGGGTGGGTGAATATGGATGGGTGGGATGGGCGAGTGTGGATGGGTGGGTGGTTGGCTTATGTGGGTGAACGAATAGCTGTGGGTGCGTGAGTGAATGGATTGTCAAGAACTTCAACAATTGCAATACTCCTGAAATTTGCAAAATATTGAAAAGCTGAAGAAGACTCTCAAATCTTAAAAATCTGTTCCATTTCCAAACTTGCCAAAATTCTGATTTTCATTTTTTTCAAGCGAAATACAGAACGAGTAGTGAAATATGGTATCACCAAGCAACAATGGATCAAACAAGTAGTTTTCGCACGCCCCCACTTAGTTGCATCGTTGAAAACCATATGGTTTAGCCCCAGAAATTGTTGAACAAGTTATGCCAGTTGATTAAAGGGTGGAAAAAAAAATTAAATAAACTCAACAATGGAGAAGTCCAATTACTCGGCAAACTGCCGGAACAGCCCGTGTGCCATAATCAAAAGTTTTAGTAATACTAGCCTGTGTACATCGGCACGTAAGTGCTTTTTATCAGCATTGGAGACTTGTGTTGATGCGCTGGCCATTTATCATCATACGCTAATTAATTATCACCGTGACGACGATATTAATGACCCCATGTAAGTGAACCTTCAAAAAATTCAATAATACAGCAAAGTACGAAAAATCGAAAATTGAAAAATCTCAGAACTTTACAGTGACAAAAATGCAAAATGTTCAGAATTTCCGTAAATTTCAAACCTCGCAAAAAATTTAGATTATATATATATATATATATTTTCTGTGCAATTCCGAACTTTTGCAAGCCTTCAAAATTCGAATTTTGCTTTTTAGCTCTAAGGATGAGCCGAAGACATCAAAAAATACTCAAATACAATCGGATAATGTTGAAATGCTCCGTAAACTGGGGAGAGACAGGTGAGAAAGAGTTTAAAGATACGTAAAGTAAGTGCCAATATCATCTTGGCCAGATGGGCCTGTGTGTGTATGCACGCACGCACATGTGAGAGTGGCTGGGTCGGTGGGTGGGTGGGAGAGAGGGTGAGTGGGTGGGTGGGGGGGTGGCTTGGTGGGCGGGTGGGTGGGTGGGTGGGTGAGAGGGTGAGTGGATGGGTGGGTGGGTGAGAGGGTGGGTGGATAAGAAGGGGGGTGGGTGGGGAAGAGGGTGGATGGGTGGGTGGGTATGGGTACAATTCCAGAATTTTCAAACAACTTAAATTTTTTAAAATTTTACAACTCTCAAAAAAAAATAAAAAAACAAACTGGTGAAAATGCTTCGGAAACTCTAAACCAACGCGTGAAGTTTTGATGCGCATTAAGACACTAATCCCTCCAGGTATCTCTTCGTCTAAAAAAAAAGTTTTTTTCAGCAAGTATGTGAGAGAACTTTTGGAGGACGTAAAAAGTGAAATGAGGGAGCGAGGCACTCACACCGCATTAATCAAGTTGATCGAGGAGACTGGTGCTAGAGAGTTGGAGGCGAATAACGTTATCGTGAAGTATGTCGAGGCGCAGAAGATTGTTGAAGACTTGAGGAAGAGCCTTGAAGAGGAAATGATGGGAAACAAGAATGAGATGGAGGCCCTAGGGCGTCAGTTGACGGATTTGAGGGTGAATGTTGTTCAAACATTTCCGACTTTCCCAAAAAAAAAAGAGGAATTGTTTCCAAAATTCTAAAATCGATTTTTTTCAAATTTTTCAAAAATTTCGAAATTTTTCAGATTTATAAATTGGAAAACTTGTCAAGATTTCAAAAAATTAAACTTCAAAAAAAAAATACTACTCCGATTTTTTTTTTCAAATTTTGCAATTGAAAAATTTCGAAATTTTGAAGAATCAAAAAATTTCATCAACGTCAACAATTAATAATATTTCAATGGACTAAATATACATTTGCTCAACGTCCTGTTACTAATCTCGTCAATTTTTTTCCCGATAAAAACGCCAGGAAGAGAGGCAGAAAATCGAATTGAAAATAGAACGTGAAACTGGATACACGAGTGCCTGGGAACAAGCCCAATGTGAGGAGAGTACCCAGCGCTGTAACATCACCCTGGAGCGTCTCAGAACATCCCTGGAAGACACCTTAATCCGCAAGAAAAACGAGTCTAGAGTTGCACGTGAAATCGAGGCCTTTCTCAAGCAAAACATTGCTGTACGTCAAAGTACTAAAGACTGATTGATCCCAAAATTGATTATTTTGTGTTGCTTTTTTTTCAATGCAATTTAAGACATAGCCCAACCCCTCCCATTCAGACAATTTCAGCCAACGCGCATAATACAGCAGTGGACTCCCCATAGCTCTTCCGGCTCCAGCGAGCGGAGGGGAACGCATCCCCACTACCCGTGACGCTGGGAATAGCGCTTAAGGGTTACCCCACACGTATGCCTCTCTCCTTCCGTCGCCACGCCCACTGCGGGCGTGGAGGGGGTAATCCATAACTCCGCGTACAGGGAAACGTCAGCCCACGAACTGGCGGGTCCCTGCAGACCGAGGGGCTACTCGCTCCCGTAGTCCTGGTGTCACTCCGCGGTGAAGTCAATCGGAAGTCACACTGAAGTCAATCGAAATCAGTGAAGTCAGGTGAATTGGACTTGTCGAAGTCGTTCAAAGTCAATTAAGTTAAATTAAAACAATAAAAATTCAATCGATAAACATTGATTATTAGAGAGGAGTGGGGTGAAATGGACCATTTACGGTGGTGGCCTCAATGATTTGATTTTTTTTTAAGTCTTTGATTTCGAAATTATGAAATCAATCGGAGTTATTTGAAGTCATGAAGTCACTCGATTTGATGCCCGAAGTCATTGAATCCAGTGATTTATCGTAGTCATTGAAGTCAGAGCCGAAGTCGACTTCATTTTGAAGTCATGGTGTCACTCAAAAGAGGAGTGAATAGCCCCTCGCTGCAGACCTCAATTTTTTAAATTTAATTTGCAAATCTGATCGGTTAAATTAGTTGCAATCCTCCGAATTGTGGGTCGTCTCTTGTCGTGCTTACCATTTTTAGGGAAAGATCTGCCTTCCAAAATTTACTTATTTTTTCTTTCTATCTGCAGTTCAACGTTCATGCTTCAGATACTTGGGAAGAGCGGTTCAATCGTGAAAAGGAAATGTACATTGAGAGGAATAATCGTTTACGAGAGGACATTGAGAATCGCAGGTGGGCTCTTCAGCAGCACGAGGCAAAGGTGTGTATTTACACGCTTGGGGCTTGTGCTTTTGACGTTGACTAAACGATTCTGATATTCTTCCCACAGTTGAAATCGATTGGAGATGCCTGAGGGCACCCAACGCCACTTTGCCATTGTCATTCTGAGGAAAAGGTCTTGAAATAGGGACTTTACAATTTTTCAAAATTTTGCAAAATTTCACAAATTTAATTTTCATGATTTTCATATTTTTCTTGATGATCTTTTTTGCGGAATTTACGGAATTTCAGATTCAATTTTTAATGTTGCTAACGTCTGGCTTATTGTAAAACAATGGGAAATTCGCTCGTTTCGTGTTTGCTCTTAATTCTAGAAAAATTAGTTCTTAATTAAATTCGCCGGCGGGGGATTCCCCCGCGGTGAAATAATCCCCTACTCTGCAGAATGAAAAGAAGAATTGTGAGGTAATCAAAGGATCTCCAACAAGCAACTGTACTCCCCCCCCCCCCCCCCCCCCCCCCCCCCCCCCACAAACCCCCCTATCATCTTTTTTGACAGCTTTCACTTAATTAGTTTCCCTCATGAAATTCCCATTATCTTCGCCATTCAATTTTTTTCGCGATTTTTTTTTCCTAAATTTGAATTTTGAGTATTTTTTTGACTTCACGATTTTTGGAATTATTTCTTGGTCTCAATACTTTCCTCTTTTTCTAATTTGTTTATTCAAAAAAATTTCTTTTCACTGATTCCATTTTTTTTGTTCGCGATTTCAACCGTCCGCCCCCCCCACCCCCTTCAACCACCCACCCACCATCAGCTTTTTTGATGGATCTCATATAATTGAGTTTTCATCCCCGAAGTTCCCATTACGTTTTCCATCAGTTATCCGTTCCTTTTTTTTAGTTTCGCGAGAGACAGGCATTTATTGACCAATATCTGGCGGAGAAGGAGGCTTATAGGGTCCAGAGACAACTTGAAGACCATAAAAAACATTCGGCCATCGCAATGCAGGCATGGTGGAGGGGAGTTATGGTGAGGAGAAAATTGGGACCCTATCGACCCGATGAAAAAAAAAAGAAAAAGCCAGGAAAAGGAAAAAAATAGCAACTTGAGGATTGACCCATAGCGGCCACACTGGGGTATCTCTGTACCCCACGCTGAGAAACCTTGTGCAAAATGTATCGATGCTTTGGAACTTCTAACCGATTTTTTCATATTTGTTCAAGAGTTTTTCAACACTTCAAGTGATCTTCAAAAATTCAACAAAAATAACTTTTATCGGGAAAAAAGAAATTTTTCGCCTCATTTGTTTTATTCTCATCATCAGTGAGCCTAAATAAACAATATTGTTAATGGATCAATGACTAAAGCAGAAATGTCATCGAAAGGGAGTGCTCGTCCCAGAATAATACCAATGCCGATAAATATTCAGTGCCATCCCCGGGAAAATTACATCCACTGGGTAATGGAAAATTAATGGAAATTGGTCCAATCGAACTCTATGAACTAACTTTCTCTGTGTACATTTCGCCAGTCATAGAAACGAATGATAATTCAACGATTCATTATTAATATTTCCCTTGACTTAATATGCAAAACAACGTTTATGATTAATTAGTTGGTGGCCCATAATTTCCATAATTTCCTTGAGTAAAATACGAAATTTATATGATTAAGTAAAAAGAAAATTTCCCAATTTTTTTTTCAATTTCGAATTTCTTCATTTTTCCAAATTCCCGAATTTGTCATTTTTTTTAATTTCCAAAATTTTCAAATCTTGGGATTCCCCGATTAGAACAAAAAACAAATTCCCAAAATATTGAAAACCCAAAAAAAGGGGCTAAAAAAATTTAACAAAACATTTTTTAAAAATCGATCAATGAACAAAGCCTTTAGAATGATTGTTTATTAACCAAGTGCCTCGACCGAGATTTTCTCTCCCCGAAGTCCCTTTGCGCGCCAAAAACACGGAAATTACCACGTCACGTGCCCCCTCAACAAACACCGTTGTAAAACCCCGAAATCACTCCTCTGTGGCTTCCACTGAGTCCATTGTTTATGTTTCCTCCAAGTTTGAGCTGGTAACGACTTCGGAATAGTAACTCCGAAAAGTCACGAATTTTGTGTTGTTTTGCGCACATCTG
The DNA here is from genome assembly GCA_026005395.1 of Asobara japonica. Lineage (NCBI taxonomy): Eukaryota > Metazoa > Arthropoda > Insecta > Hymenoptera > Braconidae > Asobara > Asobara japonica. The sequence continues at coordinate 2,542,795 of BQMI01000352.1, read as the reverse complement.
AGCGCTGCACGCGGGCGGAAATGCATGTTTGTGACACGCTGTGCTGGACGGGCTCAAAGCCACGTTTCCCGCCGGGCGCATGCGCGGAGCCCTCGCACATTGTATCAAAAAATATTTTCTCTCACATTGTGTGCAAAGTGGCATTTTACGCACGTGCCACGAACGCCAAAATCCGCTCCACGAGCGCCAAATTCCGCTCCACGAGCGCCAAATTCTGCTCCACGAACTTTGTAATGAGACATAATTTTCCGGTTTGGATCTCGGAATCCGCCATTTTGGAGGCGCGAAGGCGGGAGGCTCTTGACGTGTAATTGCCCTCCCCCACGTGCTTGCCATCCTCGGCTTCGCCTCGAATGGCAACCTAGCACGTGGAATCACCTCGATCACTTTTCCACGCCTAAGTTTCCTTTTAAGTTTCCCGCCAAAATATCACACAGAGTATACAATATAGACTCCCTTACCTCTCAATTTTGTAAATTATTTTTTTCGATTTCCGCCATTCCTTGAACTTCCCACATGTCTTCACGCTCACATATTCTTAAATTTTCGATAGTATCAAAAACCTAAATGTTGCAAAACTGATCTCCATCTCACCATTTTCCAAATTTGCATTTGTTGTGTCTATTGGACTTTCCACGAAGTTTCAAATTTCCACGAAATTTCTGATACTTGCACAAATTAAACTTTCGCAGCACTTTTTATACAATTTCGAATGTTTTTGGATAAATTCTGATATTTTGAGAAGCGACGAGGGCTCAAAAAAATTGGACCGTTGACAAGCGTTGCCGGGGTCCCTCTGGAGTTAAAAAAAGCGCGGGAAACCCAACCTAACCCGTTTAGCGCGAAACTTCCAAATCGCCGCACGCGCGTCGCCACCTCTCAGCCCCCCCTCCCCACAAAACCGTAAAAAATCCGTCAACTTCTGTAAAGTGCAGAAATAGCCTGAAAATTCCAAAAACTTCATGAATTTAGCGGAAAAGTTACGGAAAAAAAATTGCAAAATTGCAAATTTCCCGCGCAAAATCTGTAACAAGTGTTTGAATGGCGCGCATCGGTCGCCATTTTTTATTCCGCAACTTGAGAAAATTCGTGAGCATTTGTAACGCCCAAAACCCCCATTAACCTACCATAAAGCCCGTTAAAAGCCTTCACAACATTTGGATTAATTAATTTTCCCAAATTATGTGACTTTGGTAAGTACACGTGCAATATTTACCTCCCAAATTACATTCAAATTACGTCAATTCGACAGAATATTGGAGCGCCTATTGCACAGTACTTCCGTTCAATGAACAGGAACAGGAAGTTCATGTCTAGAACAGACGGCAAAATAAAAACATCCTGTTCGATTGAATACTTCGAAACAATAGATTTTAATTGTCATAGACCATTGGAGCGCTTGATTTTTTTAATGGTTCCATCGAAATTTTTGACATTTAAATTTCCTTAAGGTTAAGTTTTCTTGCGGACGAAAATTGAATTTTTATTTTCGTGCTTGGTCATTGCAAAGTTTTGAAAAATTGCAAATTTTTGAATTGACACTTTTGCCAATGCCAAAATTGTTTTTATTTATACATTTCAAAACAAGAATTTTTTTTTTTTTTTTTTTTTTTTTTTTTTTTTTTTTTTTCTTTAATTGTTTCCCCTCAAATTTTGAAAAAGACACAAATATAAAGAAAAAATTGGCGAGTAAAATTTTAGAAATCTCAAATTAATTTTCTTTTGTTAGAATTTTTTAAAAATATACGTATATTTAATTCCAGGTTTTGATCCGTGAAATTACACGAAAATGCAGGCGGAACTTTGTACAGGAGATATTGAAGGATTAACGACAGAAAATTTAATTCCTGTGAGTTCAGCGTTCTTCTCCAAACTGTACTTCAGTGGTTTTTAATGTTGAATTCATCGACTACGAGTGGGAAAACCCAGAAGAAATGTTCAACTAAAAATTCCGAAGACATTGATAAATATTTTCCATTCATTTTTTTTAGACGAAATTTTTCAATTGGAAAATATTTTTAAAAATTTCTTGTATTCTAAACTTTTCCAGAATGTGCAATATTTTTTTCTCACTTTGTCTGGAACTCAAAAAAAAATTTTCACGATCTCTAAATTTTGTGGGAAAAATGTTTCTGAAACTACTCACAAAGTTTCACCTTCTTTATAATTTGTGAGGTAGTCATTACCATTGAAGATATTTATCGAAAAATTATTCACACATTTGTAAAAAGTTTTCTATAAGTGTAAGGACAATGTTGGACAATTTTCCAGAAATTAATTAATGAGAGTCGGACCATCGATTTAATCAACATTAATCGCGCACCTATATTTTGTTTCTCATCTTGACAAATACCTGTATTCTAAATTTTATCTCTAAATTATTGTTTTCTGATAATTACAATGAAATTGGGCTCAATGTGTGCATCAAAAATTTTTCCCTACACTTCAAAAGTGTTGAATCCAAAATGAACGAAAAAAACATTTTCAGATTTTTAAAAATTCCAACCAGTTTCAACATATGCGAGGAATTTTTAAAAATTTAATATTTTGAAATATTTTTGATATGTCATATTTAGTGAAAACTGCAAAAATTGAAAATTAGCAAAACTCCAGAACTTTCCAAATTCAAAAAATTTTGAAAGCCCAAAACCAATTTGAAAACGCAAAAAATTGATTTTTTTTGCTGCAAATAAAATACCACATTCAAAATTAATCGAATATTATTTAACATAATGAGCCCAATTGACATTGAAATTGTTAAAACCCCAAAAATTAAAATTGGCAAGACACTTTGGCGTAGGTGGAATTCCTATTTCGTGATGTGAATGATTCACAACGATCGCGTTCACAGGATGCCCTATCCATTGTTGAACTAGGAAAACAATTATTGGTTAACGCTAAAAATGGTGACACTGGAAATGTTAGAGAGCTCATGTGCAAGGGTGCACCCTTCACGACTGATTGGGTAAGAAAAAACCTTTTAATGTCTCCACAAGTTTCCAAAATATTGAAAAGCCCCAATGTGAAAAAAGAAAAAAAAATCCAGTTCAATATCCAAACTTGAATGCTTCAAAAATCTCGAAATATTTTACCTCCATTTTTTTTTATTTGGAGAATTTTTTGAAAATGATTTTAAGCTGGGAACCAGTGCTCTACACCTCGCAGCGCAGAATAACCACGTGGGTACAGCGGAGGTTCTACTCCGCGCGGGTATTTCGCGAGATGCGAGGACCAAAGTTGATAGGACACCCCTCCACATGGCTGCTTACGAAGGCCACCACGATATGGCAGTTCTACTTCTATCCTACGGCGCCGATGTCGACAGTCGAGATATGGTAAGATAAAAAATGGAAAAAAATTAAAATGTGAAACCGTATAAAAAAAAACAGGAAAAAAGGGAAAGTTTCTTGAGTTTTCGAAACCAAAATTTCCAACCAAAATTTTACCCACAAAAATCCAAGGAAATAAAAATTTCATTATTAAATTATTTTTCAGTTGAAAATGACACCTCTCCATTGGGCAGTGGAGCGTGAGCACGAAGAAGTAATGCACGTGCTTTTGGAGCACGGGGCTGATGCAAACGCCATAAGTAAATTTGACAAAACCCCCATAAGCCTTGCACTGGAGCACGACAGACTGGACCTCGTGGACGTTCTCCAGCAAGAGCGAGAAATTTTGAGTATTAAGGTATAACATCAGAGAATGACATCGACTTGAAATTTGGAGATGCCCATTGCTAATTTATTCAATGGAGTGTTAGATCTTGTTATAGCTTTGCATCTACAATAGTTACGAAATCTCTGACATTTCATAGATCCTAGATTTTTTTTTCAATGGGCTAATCTCCATATTATAAAATGAAAATTTCTATTGCCTTGAAGTCGTAAAATAGTATAAAATTTTGAATTTTAAAAAATTTCAAAACTTCAAAATTGCGTATATTAATCTAAGGCCCAACAGCAGAGACAGGCGAACACAGCTGAGATTGAGGAGGCAACTCACAGTCTTATGCAACTCCAAGAGGCAGAGCGCAAAAAAGAGGAGCAACAACAACAATTTGAACTCGAGCAATTGCAGCAGATTAAAAAAGCACAGGGTGAACCACACGTTTTTTTTTCAATCTAGTTAGCTCAATTAAAAAAAAAAAAAAAAAAATCAAATATTTTGACGATTTAACAAAAAAACTTCACAATTTAAAAAATGCTAAATAACCACTCTAATATCCAAAATTCCAAAAAATAAAAAATTGCGAATATTTCGGACGTTTTGACAATCTAGAAAATGTAAAGAAAATACAAAACAAAATCAAGAATTTCGAATATTGCAAAAATCAAAAATTCCAAAAAATTAAACATGTGAAAAAAATGAAAATAGAAGAGCTCCATGATAATTTAAGGCTTCCAAACATTTTCAGCGCAACCCGTGAAAAAAGAAAATGTGATCTACCAGCCAATCCCCGTGCGTTCGAAGGGTGGTAGTGACGATGAACTGGATAAGGAAGCAGAATTGGCAGATAGAATAAGTAGCATTGAAAATAGTACGTTTAAGAAACGGAAAGAAATGGGTGGATTCAGTGGATTGGAGCAGCCCCTGCGTTTTCTCGAAGCCCACGGCATCACAATGATCTCCATGGACAATGATGCAAGCATCGTAGAGAATGCCATGGAAAGTGGCAGAACTGTTGTATTAACGGGTAATTTTTATTTTTACCCATATCAAAAACTAACCCAATTTTTTTTTATGCTAACTAATTTTTTTCCCAAATTTTTGACATTCTACATATGTTGAAAAAAAATTCTAATCTAAAAAATTGAAATTTTTTTGAACATTTTGAATGTTTAGAAAATTCCAAAAAAATTATAAAATTTCAAAGGTGTTTATTTCAATTGCTTATTTTTCTGTCCATATCTAGAAGCCGGAAAATTAGCTCTAAACTTAACGAGAAACCCTGCAATGAGTGGGAAGCGTCTCCAAGATGTGCAAATTGGTGGTTCCACATTTAAAGCTCGGCGAAAAGTCATTGCCATAAGAGCCGATCAAATAATCAACAAAAGTCAGCCAGCATTCACCACAAAAGGACCAAACATTCTCAAACGAAATACAAGTGATAATAAACCTGCAAAAATATTTTTAACCACGATTCCTAATACTACGGGCAATGTTGTTAGCTCGAAAATTATAAGTCCAGCTAAACCTCAACTTCAGGTAAATATATAGTATTCGAAAATAGTTTCATTATTTATAAGAAAAAAGTAGAGATACAATTTTTCCAACATTTTAACGTTCTGTTTTTTTTTATTTATGAGACTCGAACTTTTTGACGTCTTTCAAAATTTTTAACAAATATAGAAAAACGAAAAAAGTTTTTTTTAGAAAATTTGAAGGAAATTGTAACAAATTCCAAGAAATTTTTAAAACATGACATTGAAAGAAAAATGTAAAAAATTCCAGTATAGGAAAAAATCCACAAATTTGTTGGAAAAAAATACTTCGATAATTAACCTCTAATTTATGGACGTTAAATTCCAGATAAAATTGCCAGAGCCTAGTGCCGAGCAAAAGCACCCAGTGCTTTTGAAATTGGACGATGAAATTGAGGAAATTGAGGAAGATTCGCCTTTGACAGATACGAACGAAGACCCAGTGATGGATATCGCAGTTTTGAATAAACAATTGTTGGAGGCGCGTCGATTAGCAGCCGAATATCGAAAACAATTGCAGAAAAAAGAGGAAGAGGCCGAGATATACAAACAACAGCTTAAAACTATAACAGCTCAAACTGCAACGAAATGACTTTAAATTATTCTAATATTTTTCCAATCTTCCCGCCATTTTTTGAATTAATTTTTATCGAATAGATGCATTACGTATTATAATTAAGAAGTCATCCATGTACATAGGGAGCCATGTGTAAATTATCAAGCTGATGTACAAAGTACCAAGGCTATCAGAAGGTGGCCATTTTTCAAGCAACTTTTTATATCAAATAAATCGGTTTCAATCGCAATTTTTTCTTTTCTATTACGAATTAAACACTTCACAAATTTGGCGATTGTGGAAGTTTCAATTTTTTTTTTTAGAAAGTTTTACACTTTTTGGGATTACTTGGGTGTTTTTTACTCCAATTTTTAAAACTTCCAAACTCTTGTCTGACCCAAAATTTTAAGTTTTTTTTTTATTCTCGAAATTCGAATAATTACAGCAATTAGTTCAATGATGCAATTTTTTTTCATTTCTATTTTTCCAAGTCACTTTTTGTCTTTTCAACTCTGCAATGCAAACAAATTTGGTGAAATATTTTCGCGAAGTTTGGAATTTGCCAATGGGAATTTTTTTAATTTTTATAGAGATGTGGATATTCTCATTTTTTTATCATTTATTTTTTGTAGCGAATTGTTCAAAATTATGAAAATTTATCGATAGCTATGAATTTTTGTTGACATTTGCAATTTGTGATATTATTGTGCTCACCCCTGATGGCGACTGGCGCATTTGAATATATTATTTTTTTATAACAAATTACAGTTTATCGTTTGACAGAACTTATGAAAGTTTAACAAAAGATGAAATTTGAATAAAAACTGTTTATAATAATAGTCGTTCGTGTTATTTATTTATGTATTTATTCCCACACTTATCCCAGTATTATCAATGTTTTTTGGAACGAACATGGAAAAAAAATTCCGATTTGTGAGAAATTTGAAATTGAATTTTTCAAAAATTTTCCCCCCCGTCTCCCCCCATTTCCGTAATTCTTCGGGCTCCTTCGGAAACGTTCGTTTGCGCTCGCGTTGGTTTGTTCGTGAGAAATAAAAAATTCAGAACTTTGGAAAAAATAAAAAATTCCAAAAATATTGAAAATTCCAAAATTTTGAGAATTTGGAAAATTTCAAAAAATTTATATAGATTTCAAAAATTTCGGGAAATTGAGACAGAATGATACTTCCGAAAATAAAAAAAAAGTTGAAACGTGAAAAAATGTATGAAACAGAAAAATTTCGAAAATTGTCGAGAATTATAAAAGTTTGGAAACTTGAGTTTGTCGCTCAAGTAATGCCCCCTCATTTTCTTTAACATACCTACGCTCATGTGCCATCGGTGTTAATGACTGCGCATATGTGTCCGGATGCATACATAGCCCCTCGCACACAAGCATGCTTGGCTGTATTTTATGGCGGCGAAAAATTTCGAGGATTTTCAAAAATCAACCAACCAAAAATTCCCAAAGTATATCAAAATTGCAAACACCGAATTAAAAGGTGTTTTACAATAAAGAAACATAAAACCGTAGAGTTTTGACATTATGAAAAATTCAAATATTTGAAAACCTCAGAGGAATTTAACCAAAGTTTCAAACATTCCCAAAACTTGGAACATCCTAAAAATTTTCCAAATTGAAAATTTCAAAGTTTATATTTTTTGTGGAATTCCAAAAATTCAAATACTTTAAAAAAATTTATCGCACATGAGAAATTCTACTGTCATGTTAAAAAGTTGAAAAATTCATCCAAAGTTCGAAAATTTTATAAGATTTTGAAACTTATCGGATTGTTAAACACATTATTATTAGTTTTCACTAAGTTGCGAAATGAAGTTTGGCAGTTTGTACAATGCCCTAAATCGAAGATTTTTCAAAAATGGAGAAAAGCTTTTAAGATTGTCAGATATTCTTCAAGTATAGAGAACTTTCGAAAACTCCCGGAAACTTAATTTTTCTTACCTCAATATGGCCCCCAATTCTCACGCGCATCTATACGCTCATGCCCGCATCGGTGTTAATGCCCGCGCGCATGTGTTCGTATACATATATATATTCTCTTCCCACGCACACCCGCTAGTATACCTATATACATAGCCATCAACGAGGCGGCATTAGAAAATTTCAAGTTCCACAAATCTGGAAAACCTTAAACACTGAATTTCCTTCTTTTGAAGTCAGGAACTTGTGAATTTTGGAAAACTCTTCAAATGAATCCTCGAAAATTCGGAGTTTAGCGAAATTGTAAAACATTGCAGAACTTTTCCAAAGTGTCAAAAAACAGAACAAAAATTGTTTTGAAAATTGTTTTTCACAAACTTGAAGTCCACGCATTTAAATAATGTGAAAAACTGTGAACAACTTTCGGAAATTTTGAAGCGTTAAAATGTTTGGAAATTCGTTCAAAAATTTGAACATAACGATTTTGAAAAATCATTATGATCATGGCACAACAGTAACACATTTCTTTGAAATGACGCTAGATGCTAAGATATTATGCAACGATACCCTGGATAATTTTCAAAAATTCCAAAAGTTCGAAAACGTTCAGAACGTTGAAAACGTTGAAAAATTTCAAAAACTTTACCATCTTCTACGTCAATAGCCCCCAAAATTCTCGCCACAAATACGCTCATGGTGTATCGGTTTAATGCCCACGTACATGTGTCTCCATGCATACAGAGTCTCTCCCACACACACATGCACATGCGTACACCCAAAACTCTACATATATACATAGCCAAAGAGGCGGCAGTAAAAATGGCGTCGGATAACGAAGCCTCCTGCGTTAGTGACCCAAATTTCTCAGTGATATGTTCATTTCTCGAGTGTTTTGGCAAATCTTGCGGCATCACTTATCCCGATATAGGCAAATTGCAGTCCATGCTTGAGGATAATCACGAGGGTGAGTGTTTTAATGACTTATTTCAATACTTTTTGATCCACGGGGGGTGCGGGCGGGGAGCTGGGAGCGCGAGCGCGAGAACCTATGCGCGCCAACTTGTGTCGTAAAAACCCACTTTTTCCCTTTATTTTCCACTTTTTACAGTGTTTCAGTGCAGTTTTTTAGTTTACGGAATGTTTTGGGGGACGCGAAAAGGGGGGGTGGGTTTTTTTTGCGTCCGAGTTTTGGCGCGCGAGGGAGGGGGTGGGGGACCGTGTTGACATGATGGAGTGACAGTTTGGCCAGTGAAATTTCCGAAGATTTCGAGTTTTTGGGGTTTTTGGGGCCTTTCGAGGCCTTTTGAGAGATTTTCGGAGTCTGGGGGAGGTCCCTTGCATTTTTGAATTTTTAGAGTTGTTTGTTGTGGTTGGGGAGGGGAGATTGAGGGGAAGATGCCGGTTTTTGGGACCGAGTTTTTACTGTGAATTTTTGGTATTTGGTTGTGTTTGATACAAGTTTTGTGGAGGATAATTGTTCGCGAATTTTGCAATTATCGAATTGGAGTGCGCTGCTTTTTTTTGTAATTCATTTTGGAAGTTTGGACTCATTGCATTTATGGTTTTAGTTTTGTGATCAGTTTTGGGCTTCGGAGTCAATGTATGGTGATAGTGGATTTTTCGGGATTGACTTCCAATTATAACACATTCGCATTTGAATTATTCATTTTTTGTGTTAGCTTTACGTGTTACTAATTACGTTTCGCTTATACGCTTTTCTTTTTACATAATTGTGATAAATAATCAAAACCAAATTTAGAAATTACGAATCATCAAAAAGCGCAAACATTAAAAAAATCCTTGAACAAATTTTTTTCCATTTTTTTCTACGAGTTATGTGTCTTTCCAATTTTCACAAAAAATAAATTCAAAATAAAGTTAGAAAAAAAAATTGAGAACTAAAAAAAAATGTTAAAACACTTATTAAAAAAATTCTCAAATATGTGAACCTCAAAAATGACAAAATTGGCAAAAAATCGAGTCCCCCCAAAAAAAAAAAAAAAAATCAAAATTTTACAAATTCCTCAATCCCACAATTTTGATCTTGTTTCAAAAACAGAAATTTGTCCTGAATTGCAACATTTGTCAAATCTGTAAAATTATTAATTTTGAAAACAAATTCGAAAACTTTCACATTTTTCAAAACATTTGCAAACATCCCAAATTTTGGAAAACTGTTCATGTTTTTGAAAAATTTTGAAATTTTTCTTTTTTTTTCGACTTTTGGAATCTTTAAATTTTTGCTTGGTTTTTATGAGATTGTTCAAAAATTTGGTTTAATAATTTAGTAACATTTATTTCTAGTGCCCCAAGATTTGATTGACCTACACATTAAACTACTACGAAAAATACGGAAGAGTGTGTTAGCTGAAAAATGGGAAAAAGCGCTTATAAAATTTTGTCATACGTACTCCAATCAGGATGGCTGGGAAGTGGAGAGATTTGGATATAAAAAAGTTCGGACTGCAGTTAAAATCCGATTACTAAAGGTAAGAAGCATTTGCAAAAAAACCATTCAAAACCGTGTCAGCCGATAAAAATCTAACAAAAATAAATTCATGATTTTTTGAGTTTTCGAAGTTACATAAAACACATAAAAAAATTTAAATAAAATTGTGGAAGAAAAAGAATTTTTATTAAAAAAAAAACTAAAATTTTATGATGGTTGAAAAAAAGTTACACTAAAACTTTAATGACTTTTTCAGGTGCTTCTGGAGTCACAATTTGACTTGAATCAAAAATTCAAAAATGACGTTAACAAATTATCAGCGAAAGAGCTACGATTGGAGCCTCTGGGAAGAGATAAGACTGGGCAGTCTTACTGGTGTCAATTGGATGAAGAGTGTAATGTAAGGGTTTATCGTGAGGACCTCGATGAAGAGAGTTGGGAGTTAGTTGCAAAGTGAGTAATCAGAATAATTATCATATCACGAGTAATTACGTCTGGAAAGGAAAGGCTAGTTATTTCTTTTTCGAACTAAAACAAATATTCAGCCTTCAAAAATCCTCCAAACTTCTCAATCTCTTAACATATTCAAAATTTGGAAAAATTCTTCACTGAAACGTCTTCTTTTTTTTTCTCAAAATGATTTTTTTTTATTATTATTATTATTTTTTTTTTAATTTTGAAGTTGTGGATAAAAAACAAAAAGAACAATCTTCGTCATTATTGATCCCGTTTCCACCCACTCAGAATAATAATCCACTAAAAAAAATTTCAGGGACCGCGAAGGAGTTGTAAATTTAATTTCCACCCTTTCGGATGGAGCAGCACTCCCACTTCCAATAAATGAAGACAGCAATAGTTTGGAAATCTCCGAAAAGCCCATAACTGATACAGGCCAGGTGTCAACCTCAGATTCGCCCTCGTCGACCCTACAAGAAGCCCCAGAGTCACAAGGTCCCCCAAAACCAGCGGAAATTAAAGGTACTGGATCAATTTTTTTTAACTATTTTTTTTCTACTTTTTTAATTAAAAAAAAATACTTAAAAATTTCAAAGAACAGATTTTCTCAGATTCCAAAATATTCAAACAAATTGAAAAAAAAATCCTCAACCCTTTTAACAATTTCTTAATTTTGCCCTAGAGCCCCAGCCGGAGCCTACAAAGCCCACTCAAAATGGTGCCTCAGCATCAGTGGAGTCCTCCTCCTCCTCAGGTTCAGAGGAAGGTTCAGAAGTATCAGACGGTTCAGAAGGTTCCGACATTTCTGAAGAGGGTTCAGACCTTTCTGATGACGACGACCTTCCCAATTCAGGCCCAACAACCCCCGAAAAATCCAAGCTCCCCCCAAAGCTCCCCAAGCCTAAAAATCCCCCACCACCCCCCGCAAAATCCAAGCCTGAGAAGGTTGAGCCTACGAAGCCTTTGAGAGCTGCAGAAGCCCTGCAAGGCCCGGAAAAGCCCAAAAATCCTCAGGTACTGAAGGCCATCGAAACACCTGTGATCACAGTATCCCCAATAAAAGAGCCTGAAAAAATAGTCAGGATCCCTGCTGCCCCTGTTCAAGACCTGCAGGTTAATCCTGAACCACCAAAGGCCCTCAAACCTATCGACAAAATTGCTTCGACCCTCTCCAGGCTGCAATCTGAAAAAATGGAGAAGCCTTCTGTCTCAAAACTTGAAAAAATTGCAGAGAACCTTGCAAGATCCAACGTCGTGTCTAAAGTTACTGCAGAAGAGATGGGCCCTAGGGACTTCACCAGGGGCATGGACTTGTCTGCAACCAGGGAGACCAGGGAGGATCTCTCCGGAATGGACCTCACCAGTCGCAAGGGCCCAGCGGCACTGAGAAACGAATGTCAGGCACGGGAAATTGATCTCAGCACTAGAAAAGTCAAGGAGGGACAGTTTGATAGGCCAGCTCGAGGCCAGTCCATGGACCTCAGCAAACGACAAATGTTCTCTGGATACGAGATGCCAGTATACCCAGAATTGAGGGCTGGATACGTACTCCAGGATCCCAACAAGCACATGAGGAAGAGAGGCCACGAAATGGAAGATCCAGAAATGCTAAAGCGACTGCGGACTGATTTGATGGTACTGCGAGGAGGGATTGATCGCAAAACTATGCTAAATCCAGGGAATCCCTCTTTGCTGAGGGACGAAGTTGGGCCTGCGATAGAAGAGCCCCTGATGATGGTCCAGGGTGAGGGCTCTGGAAGTGACTGTGAGGCTGGAAATTTTTTCATAGCAAATGATAGAACTGAGACATTCAACGAAGAATCTGATGAGATTGGGGAAGCCATTGAGGACGTATTTTATTTCCAGGGCGAGGGCTCAGGTGCAGAATGCGATACTGGCAATCCTGGTGAGGATCCAAGGGAGGGAAAAGAGAGCGCAGAATCAAAAGAAGAGAGGAAATCAGACGAAATGGGAGTGAAATCACTCGGGAAAAATCGAGAGGAGCAAAATTGCAAAGTTGACTCTCCCAAGAAATTCAAGCCGACATTGGGAGTTCAGGTATTCACAAAATCAGCAGGAGGAAGTAGCAAAAGACACTCTAGATGGGACGTACGTGACAGCGACGAAAAGCTGGAATGTGACAGCAGTGTTCAGGACATATCAGCATCAGCTGGAAAATTGAAATTCAAGTCCTCAGAGGACATTACCTCCGAGGCTATTCCAAGCAGTACAAATCTCAATTCCATTTCCCCAAAGGGCGCACCTGAAAATGAGCTACATGCGCCTGAATCAACGACTGAATCCTTCGACTCGGCTCCTCAATTTTTCTTCGGTCCCAATTGTGTTTCCTACTCATCAGAGGCGGAGGGGAAATCCTCCGAGGCTGATAAATCAGGCATCAGTTCTTCAGAAGCGAAAATTGAAGATTCTGAACTAGTTATACCTGAAAAGGGAGAGAGCTCTGAGCCTGATAAATCAGGCATTAGTTCTTCAGAAGCCAAGATTGAAGATTCCCAAATGATTATGCCTGATGAAGACCCACAAAAGTCCACGTTCGAAGTGCCTGAATCCTCAGAAATTCCAGACAAAGCTGAGGGACCTGAACGACCTGAAACAGCTAAAATACTGGGAGAAGCTGAAAACTTGCAAAATCCAGAAACAAGGGATAACCCTGAAGAAGTCGAGCAGCCAGAAAGACCTGAAAGTGTTGGAGGGCCTGAAAATTTGGGAGAACCTGAAATTCGAGAACTGCCTGAAAAATCGGAAATGCCTGAAAGTGCTGAAATTCCTGAAAGCTCTGAGAATTTCGAACCCTGTGAAAGCCCTGCGAGGCCCTCGGAACCTGAAAATCCTGATGAACCTGAAATATCTGAAGGACCTGGTAATTACGAAACTTCCGAAAGGATCGTGCCTGAAAATCCCGAGCCACCCGAAATATCAGGTGTGCCTGAAAATTTGGGAGGACCTGGCGTGCCTGAAATTTCTGAAAGACCTGAAAATCCTGAAAATTCCGAGGCCAATGAAATTGTTGATTCCACTGAAGAAATTTCGAAAAATGATTTTGTGGAATCTTCAAAATCTTCTGATGAAGACCTGAAACCTGAACAAAATTTTTGCCCAGCTCCGATTGTCGATGAATCTGTCCTTAAGTCCCCGGAGAGAATCAATGTGGCACATGGAGAAAGTTCTGAGGCTAAAATTTGTGATTTAGACGATAATAGAAGTGTTTCCTTGGATCAGGATTCAAATGAAATGATGGTTATTGATGATAGAGGCTCAGATTCTAATGAGTCCATCAAGGATAATCAAGATGATGGAAACTTGGGGGAAAAATGTGACTCTGGGGAGAAAGGGGGAAGTGTGGAGAAAATTGATGCATTTGAGGACATTTTGGCCAACAATGATGATGAAATTTCGATTAGTAAAGAGGAGGAGCGAGAACTTGATGAAGCTTTTGAGAGTATCGAAATTGAGGGGAAAGGGAGGGAGGAGATTGATGGAGATTTTTCGAAAATTCGAAAGACGGAGTCTGGACATTTCGAAAAAATGCCCCGGGAAGGGAAAGCAGAAATTGTTGAAATTTGTCAAATTGCTCAGCCCCAAATTGACAAATTGGATTTTTCCCAGAGTGACGTAGGTCGTTTTGGAAAATTCGATCAGTCTTCGGGAGAGATGCCAGCAAAAAGTGATATATCTGATCCATTGAAAATGACAAATAAAATTTCAGAAGAAATTGAGGAAAATTCTGAAACTTTCGACGAATTTTCCTCCCAAAAATCGACGGAAAATTCGGAAAAAATTGAAGACGCTGCTGAACTTGTCCCAGAAATTTCGGAAAAAACAGAGGAAAATGCAGGAAAAAGTGAGGAAATTTTAGAAATTGGATCGAAGCAATTAGAGCCGACTGAAATTTCTGAAAGAGCTGAAGAAATTTTAGAAAAAATTGAGGAAAATCGTTCCGAAGTTTCATCGACTTCCGACACCTCAAAATCCGAGGAAATCCCCGAGGAAATAGTCTCAAAGCCCTCAGAACTTTCTCCACCTCGCGAATTTGCACCACCAATTTTAGACGAAGATTCAAAATCTAAGCAATCGTTGATAAGTCAAGCGTCTGTAGTTGCAAATTACGATAGTGAAGATTCAATAGCAGTTGGAAGTGACGATGTCTTTGAATCTGAAGTAACTCCAGAATTGGATCAGCCGGAAGAACATCCTGAATCAACTTCCGCTCAATCAAATAAAAATTTCCCAATTTCTGAAGTGTCAGAACCATTTGTCGAGGTGAAATCAGTTTTTGAAATGGCAAAAATTACCCCTGAAGAGGAACAATCAATGCCTGACCCTGAAAGATCAATTGTTGAGGAAGAAAAGCCTCTTTTTGAGGCCAAAGATGATGACAAGGCTCTCCCTGAAGAGGTTCAATCCAGTTTCCAGGAAGAGCACATTAATTTGCAATCAGGAAAATCTCCTCAAGAGCAGAAATCTAGTTTTGAAAAAGAAGAATCTGCTCCACAAGTTGGAGAAACAATTCTTGAGGAAGAAAAATCCGACCATTCAAAATGTACCTCTGAAGAGCAAGACCCAATTTCGGAACGTGAAGACCCAATTTCGGAACACCCGAAAACACCTGCCGAAATTGAGACTCCAATTCCAGACAAACAAATCTGTTCCAGCGAGCCTGAACCTATTCAGGTCGACTCATGCATACCTGATCAGGGCCGACCTGAAGTGTGCCCAGAAGCTGTTCAAGCCTCAGAAACCCGTCCAATAGACCAAACTATTTCAGATTCTGCAGAAGCAAAAGAAGAGACCTGCTCATTGGCGGGAAATTTGAATCCTGAAGAGCCTGAAAATCTTTCAGGTCTTGACAAAATTTCAAAACCTGATGAAGACGCCTTTCCCGAATCTCCAGACGATCCTTTTGGTTCATCAAAACCTGAAACCCCGATAGAAATTGATAACCAGGACATTGAGAAGATTGCAGCTACCTTAAATGAAGACGATGAAGATCCAGATGAGCATGAAGATCAGGTCGCCAGCAAAGTGCCTGAATTAATTCCCGACGAAATTGGCGAGTCTGAGGAGCCTGAATTTGTTGGGTCAGTCGAAAAAGTGCAATCGCAATCAGGTTCAGGCATTCCAAGGTCACCAGAAGATCTGTCAAAAGCACAAATTTCAGAAATTAAGCAGAACGAACGTGAGAGTGATAAATTGCCGGAGGAAAGACCTGAATTTTTGCTCACCAGCACTCCAAATCCTGAAGCAATCAGGTCTGAGGTGTTAAAACCCTCAGAGCATGCAATTTCTGCGGAAAATTCGGAGGAACCTGCAGAAGCAATCGAAGTTCCAAGTCTCCAAAAATTGGAAGAAGTCCAAAACGTTGAGGTACCTGAAAGACCTGAATGTTCGGAAAAGCCGCCACAGCCTGAACCTGATGAGATCAAACTTGACAGACTGGAAAAATCTGAGAGACCTGAAAAACCTGAAAAACCTGATTCACCTGCAAACTCTGAATCACTCCTAAATGATCACTCGGACTCTCTGAAGAAGGATCGAGACCCTGATGACGATAATTGTGCAATCCAGCAATTATCGAAGCGTCCTCGAACAGAAATGCCTTTAATCTCAGGAAGACCTGAAAATCCCGTCGAAGTCAAAGCCTATCCTGTTCAAAATCTCGAAAATTGTGTTCAGGAAATGCATACTGTCTTTGATTCAAAAATGGAGGAGAATCAGGTCCAGAGAGAGAGTTCGTCAGAGCCAATTTACGAAGACCTGAAACCTGTGAAGACTTCAGCAAAAAGTTCGGAGGAAATTGAAAACCTGAAAGGTGCGAATTCTTTGGACGAAACTTCGGAGGACCTGAAAAATACGTTACCAGAAATTTCGTCGGATTTGAAAAATGAAGATTCATCTGACATTCCTCTCAAGTTGACCCTAACAAATGTGAATTCTTCGGTGGAAATTTCCCCGAAACCTGATCTGAAATTAGCAATTCCTGAAAATGAAATTCCTGAAAAATCAGTCCCAAAAGACGATGAGGAAGATCGGAAAAAAGTAAATGCTGATGATGCAGAGTCGAAAGAATCAAATCCTGAAAATGTGGACCTGAAAAAATCAAATGTTGATGTGGACCTGAAATCAAATCCCGAAAAGTTAGATATGAAAAAATCAAATCTTGATTCAAATTTGAGAAAAGGGAAGCCGGAAGACCTGAAGAGAGGAGATGCTGAAAATGCGGACCTGAATAGAGGAGAGGGTGATGAAAATGTAGTCAGGTCGGGCGAGGAACAATCGAAGGTTGAAGAAACTGAGGTTAATGCAGACGTGAAAAAAATGAACGTCGAGAAGAAGGACCTGAAAAAAGAGGCCAGTAAGCGTCTGCATTTGGAGCAAGACCTGGAGGACCTGCCTCCAGTTAAGTCACGTCCAACTGCTGTTTTTCTCACCGAGGAGATTCCGGATAATGATGTGAAAATTATTAGCATTGGGAAAAAGGATACGACAGCTGGTAAAAATTTGGAGAATAATTTGGAGGAAAAACGAGGGAACAAGTCAACTATGGAGGCGCAGGATCCGCTGAAAATGTCCGATTCTGAGGACTCCAGGGGTATCGATGAGTGTTTGTATGAACCTCCCTTAATCGATACCGATCCTTTGGCCGACCCCGAACCCGTACAAATTAAACCCATGGGCCTGAAAATTAAAAATGTGGCGCAAATCAATCTCGACGCTTTCAAGTCGGCGACGATGGCAAAACCTCAGGCTTCGCAGGTAAGGAAAATAATTGGAAATATTTGTGGGAAAAGATATTTTTGCAGGAAAAAAAAAATCATTTTTGGGAAAGAATTTTAGAAAAACTGATTTTTTTGTTAGACCTCAAAAAAGAATTCTTTGAATTTTCGAGTTCCCGCCATTTTTATAAAAAAATTATTCGCCAATTTCTTTAAAGGTTTATTCTACAATTTTTGTTGTACGATTTTTACAAGGCGATTTTTGTTATTTGTTAAGGTTTTTTATGTAATTTCGTAATTGAAAAAAAAATTGGGTGATCTTGAATTGGTAGAATTTTAACAAATTTGAGGTACAATGGAGGGAGTCAATGAGGTCAAACATTGCTTGTTTACACTAGAAGAGTGCTGGGGAATGTCCGAAAATCGATATCTACCATAATTATAAGTATATCATTCTATTCCATAAACACAGTTGTACTTGTGAAATCGAGGATTTTTCTGGAGCACATATGAAATCAGTGAATTCTTACAAAAAACATTTGAGATCTTTCAAACTTGGAAAATAAAAAAAAAAACTAAATTTTAATTTTTTTCAATTCATAGAAAATTGGTCAGATCCAATTTTTTTGCTTAATTTTCAAAAATAAATCCTATTTGTTTATTGCAATTTACTTTCAAATTAGTCACAATTTTTCGGGATTTTTTTGTCCAAAATTGGATGCTTGAGAATGTCCGAAAATTTGGAAATTGTTGTAATATTTGAAATCCCAAGTTTTCCGGATTTTCAAAATCGTCCAAATCTGTTTCCAGACGTCAGAAAATTCTGAAATTATTGGAACAACTCAAGCACAACCAACTCTATCGGTCATAAAAATGTCATCAGAAAAAAACAGTTCTTCGTTGATAATTGGAAATAAATTATGCGCAATTTTTTAATTGAGATGATTTTTTTTTCGACTAGAAACCGTCAAGAAAACGTCGCAATAGCGATCCGACGAATTCCGACGAAGGCGGACGTCAGGAGACGACCGAGGACGAGCATCAGGGAGGAAAACGAATGAGATTGAGGGGCAAGCGATCAGCTGACGCCAATCTCCGGAAATCTGTTGAAGATTCTAGGATTCCCGTCGTTTCCGTCAGCTCTGATGATGAAACTCCACTTGCGGAGACGTTGAAGAAGTCCAATGAGAGGAGAGTTCAGGAAGGCGACGACAAACCCAAAGCCACGCAGGGAAAGAAGCGAAAGGTCTTGAAGGGACGGAGGCCCGACATGAAACCGGAAGTTGAGGCGGAAGATGACGAAATACAGGAAATTCCACAGGTAAAAAAGCAAAAAAATCGGTTCTAATGTGTTTTTTTTTGTTTTTTGTTTTAGTTTGTTTTTTTTTCGTTTTTTTGTTTTTTTTTGTTTTTGTTTTTTGTTGTTTTTTTTTCTAATTTATTTATTTTTTGAATACCGAGAATTTTCAACTTTTTGAAATTTCGACATCCTTAAAATTTACATAATTGTTATGCAATTCATGCAATTATTGATATGTTGGTAACTATTCAAATTTCCAAATTTTAAAATTGTCGGAATTGTCTACAGCTTATCACGGAGTTGGAGATTTCGGAGGTGAGAAATGGGAAATAATTTTTGTGATGTTTGTGCTTCCTTGGAAATTTTTCTGATGTTGGCATTGGTCGTTCCTACTATTATTCGAAATATTCAAAAATTTTGGCGCCAAAAATCAGAATTCCAATTTCCGATTAAATGTAGGAATTTCAAGCTATTTCTAAGGATTTGATTTACTCATTCAATCACTGCTGGTATTCAGTGGCCTTCATCACTAATGATCTATTTCCTTTTTTATCAATGTTCCCCAGAAGAAGGACACAACTCCAAAGCAGCGTAAGAAGCGAAAAATGGTGTTGGGTCTGGAGGTGGGTCGCGACATTGTGGAGCCGTCGACGGCGGGAGAGCCCCAGGTCCGCCAATCCCGCCGAATAGCCCAGATAAAGATAAAAGAAGAAGCGGACAGAAGAAGAATCGAGGAGGAGGCGCTCGAGCAGCAGAAGCCGAAGAAGGGCAAGAAAGATAAGGAGCTAGACAAGAAGCGAAAGAAGCACAAGGATTCCGACGACGAGCTAAAAATGCGCCAGCAATTAAAGATGGAGGCAAAGATGAAGGCACTGAAGGAGAAGGAAGAAGCATTAGCCCGGAAGAAGAAAAAAAAACGAAGGAGAAAAGAAGCGACAATGAGGTTCAACGAGGCCAAGCCCTGGCAGAGTTCATCAGGTTCATCCTCCGCCTCTGAAGAGCACGAAGAGGATGAACCGGAAACCGAATCTGAGGGTTCACTCCTCTTCAAAAGTGACCACGAATTTTCCCCTGAGAGTGACCTTGAGAAGGATGAAGCTCTGCCCCTGCGCAGAGCGCGAACTGCCAAAAAGACCGAGGAGGGCGCTGAGGAAGACGACTACGCCTGTCAAAAATGCTTAAAATCAGATCATCCCGAGTGGATTTTACTATGCGACACATGTGACAAGGGCTGGCACTGCTCCTGCCTGCGTCCCGCCTTGATGCTGATCCCCGAAGGCGATTGGTTTTGCCCACCCTGTCAGCATGCCCTCCTGATCACCAAACTCCAGGCCAGTCTCAGGACGTACGATCAAAACGTGAAGAAACACGAGAATGAAGCGCTGAGGAAAAAACGCTTGGCGTACGTGGGCATCAGCCTTGACAATGTTCTCCCCAAGAATGAGATTGGCAAGGCCAAAGGCTCTGAAGAATCAGAGAGTGGTGATTCTGAATCTGGGTCTGAGTCAAGCTCCTCGAGCTCTTCATCATCATCTGACTCGAGCTCCGAGGAGAGCGAACCAGTCTACCAATTGAGGGAGCGCAGATGCGTGACAACATCCTACAAGTTCAACGAATATGACGACATGATCAACGCTGCAATTCAGGACGAAGTTGAAGCGGTGCAGGGTGCAGGGAATCAGGGAAGAGGAAAGGACATCTCGACAATTGTCAATGCTGAGAAAGAGGAGGAGGAGGAGGAAGATGAGGCTGACAAGGAGGCTGATAAATCGGATAAGGACAGTGATAAGGAATTTGTGCTGGATAAGGATGAGGAGAAACAGGTGATGAGGAAGTCTCTGGGGAAGAAGAAGCACAGGAAGCTCAACAGTCTGGATATAAGCTCCGAGGACGATCCGGAATCTGATGAGGACTTCAAGGGTTCTAGTAGTGATTATGAGGAGGATTATGAAGAGCAGATTTCGTCTGACGACAGTTATGCTGATTCCAGGAGGAGGAAGAAGGATCTGAGACCTGTTAGGAGGTCTACTAGAGCTGCTAGGAAACAGAGATATGATGAAGATTTTATCAACGACGATAGTGATGACTCGGACAGGCCTAGGAGGAAGAAGTCGAGGAATTGGGAGGAGTCAGAGAGTGAGGAGAGTGATAACTCTTGGAGGTCGAGGAAGAGGAAAACTAGGTCGATTCCCAAGCCCAGGGTGCAGAAGCCTAAACCTAAGAAGAAGAAGAGGAGGAGAATTGTGGAAATGGACAGTGATGATGGATCTGATAATTCGGAAACTAAGGAAGAGAGGGAGAATGAGGAGGTTAGGGAGAAAGGAGAGGCGGGGGAGAGTGAGGAGCCTCCGAAACTTCAGGCTGAGGAGCAAGGGGAGGGAGAGACTGGGGAAACTAGGGAGGAGAAAAGTGGGGAGCATGGGGAGAGACGAGAAAAAGAGGAGCTGAGGAAAGAGGAGAAGCAGGTTGAGGAGAGGAGTGAAGCAGTTGGAGATCAGGAAGGTGCTTCGAAGGCTTTGGAGACGGAGAGGGGGGAGGGGAGGACCGAGGAGGCTCCGGAAATTGCGGATAAGCCACCGCAACTTGAGAGAGAGGAAAATTTGGAGAAAACAGCAAGTGCGTATGCTGGACATCCTGTGGAGCACACGAAGAAGGAGAAGAAGGCTAGGGAGAAACCTATAAGGAGAAAGGTGATTTATGGAGGTCTTCCTGAAGATCGTCCCGTTGAGGATGATGAGCCCTTGGGACGTCGTACTCGAGGTCGAAAGATAAATTATCAAGTGGATGCGATAATGTCGGACAGTGAAGAGGAGCTCAAGAAGGCGCTTCAGAAGACCGAGGAAAGTGAAGATGAGTTTGTTATAAACGAGGGGGAAGACGCCAAGAACGATGGTGATAAAAATTCGTCGGCAGAAGAGGAGTATAATCCGCATAAGACGACGGGTAGCAGAAGTCACAAATCGCCGAAAAATAGAAAGTCCAAAAAATCACCAGGGGCGAAAAAATCGACGGATAATGGGGAGCCCAAGCAGAGGAGAAAACCTGGGCCTAAGCCTGGAAGCAAGAATAAACCGAGAGTGTCCAGATCGCCAGGTGGGACTGCTGCAGAGCCTGGGAGCCAGGGGAATCCCGAAAATACGGGGAATCCCCTAGAGGCCGCTCGAATCATTTCTGAGGTTTGTTAGGTTTTTGGGCTCATTATTTTTCTTTTTCACGTGGAAATGTTTGAGTGATGATTGAAAATGGCAATTTTGGAACTTTACGAAAATTATATTTTCTCAATTTGAAAGCAGTTGGAATTTTCAAAAATTTGCATTTTTTAAATTTTTGACGATTTTGTCATTTGATTTTTTTTTCGATTTATACATAGGTGAAGGTTTCTAAAAAAATACTTTTTGACATTTGTGAGACTTTCAAATGTTTGGAAACTTCTCCGATTTTTTTTTTTTTTTTTTTTTTTTTTTTTTTTTTTTTTTTTTTTTTTAAATGGCCTGAAGAGAAAAAAAATTCTATTGGTTATACATCGGGTATGACGCGAAAATTGTACACTCGAAGAAAGTGTGATGAATAGAGTGAAAGAAGGACTCATTATTATTACTACAACAATGAATGAGTGTGTTCTGTCCAGGAGTTGTTGTCATATTGGTCACTATGAGTGGCCTTCAGGTTTCCCAGAGAGGGGGGGGGGGCATTTATGACCAGATTTGGTGTGTGGATTGCTTTCGCGGTACAACTTTAGAATATAGCACAGTTTGTTTCCGGCAAAATTGATTGTCAAATGGGTGAGTCTCCGTACGATGGGTTCGAATCCGGTACGTTCGTAAAGTTGGGAATCTAAGGAGTTTTGTGTGTGTGTGTCGATTGGAAAATCTTGATGGGAAATGTTCTCCGTTCTTCCAGAATTTACCTCAGGTTGAGAACCTCCCCCTGGGTGAAGATCTGGGTGACCTGAATGACGAACAATTAACTCAGATGATGATGGAGGATGAGGAATATGGGAGAAGACAGTTGGAATTGGCAGCATTGGAAATAGCGAAGAACAAGAAAAAGGAGGAGAGGGAGGCGAAGAAATTAGAGAAGGCTAGACAAAAAGCCTTGGAAATTCTCGCGGCTGAGCAGCAAAGGGATCCAAATGCTCCTGAAGGTGAGTCCTGCAAAAAAATTTCAATACAGATCCTCTGCGATTCAAAAATACCTCCAAGTTTTTCGAAATATTTTTTTTTTCGAATTATTACTACGTATGCCTGAGGTTTTTCCATTATTTTTTCTATCTTGAAGGCGAGGGTGAGACACCCAAGAAGAAGAAGCGAGGTAGACGAAGTAAGGCCGAGATTTTAGCCGAAGAAATGCGACGAGCTGCAGATCCAACATTAGCGGTTTTGCCCACCCCCTCCCCCTCAGCTGCAACGCCCGTACTGTCCGCAGTTTCTGCAGCGCCTGCCATAGCCCCAGTGCCCATGAACTTGCTGATGCCCGAGGAGAGACCTGAGATGATGAGTGGCATGATAACGGGGCCTGACGGACAGCTATTGAATCCCGACGGCTCTCCCGTCAAGGCCAAACGCAGGGGGAGAGGAAAGGGGAAGAAAACTTTGGCGATGGAAGCAGCAAGGGAAGCTGCAAAATCTGGTATGTATTCGAAGATTCCAAAATGATTTCATGTGCATATAACCCCCCCCCCCCCGCCTCCCCTTCCTCCCACCAGCCCACCCATCGACCCACCCACCGACCTATCCACCCACCCACCCACCCACCCAACCACCCTCCCACCCAACCACCCTCCTTCCCACCCACCCACCTACCCACTCACACACACCCACCCACTCGCCCACCCACTTTCCCACCCACCCTCCCCTCCACTCACTCACCCACCTACCGACCTACCCACCCATTCACCTACCCAACCAACCGACCCACTTACCCACTCACCCACTCGACCTGCCAACCCACCCACTCACCCACTCAACCTGCCAACCCACCCACTCGCCCAGCATTCACATGCTGCACACAAAAATGACTAATTCTTCAATGTCTCCCAGGTGTGCCACTGGATCCAGACCTACGACCTGAAGATCAGGTGCTCCCCACCCCAGGTAGCTCCACTTCAGGCTCCGCCCCCTCCACTCCACCACTACAAGGTGCACCACCTCAAAATCCAACGATCTACCCTAGTCAGCAGTCATCTGTGATAACTCGGATGCTGCAGCAGCCAATCTCTAGCGCTCAATCTTTCACAGCTGCTGCTGCTGCTATGGGACAAAAGTACTTTGGTGTACCTGGTGTGCCTGGTGTACCAGGTGTACCTGGCAATATGATGCCAAGGGGCTATGACATGCCACCGAGGGGACGAATACCATCACCATACAATCCCAGACAACCTCCAGTGCATTTTGCTGTGAGATCAGGAGCTCCCATGAGAATGCGTGTCCCAGGTGAATATAGCAGAGCAAAAAAAAAGTAGGATTTCACCATAAATTTTCCCTATAAACCCTAAATTTTAATTGTCTTGTTTCAGGTGCCCAGATGTACCACACCCCCCACCACCCAATGGATCCATCGCCCTCAGGTGGAGGTCCAATATCGATAAGCAGGGATCGCAGCTCCCCCCTGGCACCAGGCATGATGCCAGGTTCTGGTAGCCCCCTGGGAAAAGGGGGTGTGACACCACCACCACCCCCCTACAGGGGTGGTCAGTTGGGGAGGTTTGGGGAGGGCATTTCTAGGCATCCAATTTCCTTTGGTAGTGGCAATCACCTGCAGGCCTCACCACCCCCCAACAGACCTGGCAACTTTTCCCCTTATCACCCTCAGCCAAATTATCATTATGGGGCCTATCCACCTCCTCCTATTAACGAGGAGGGCTACCAGGGGTCGACGTATCCCAGTGAACATTTCGCAGGTCAGGAGAGTGCACCTGCTCAGCCAGGCCAGGGACAGGGGGGTCAGGGGGGGCCTGGGAGCCAGGGTAGACCTGGACAAGGTGGACCTGGAGGACCTGGGGTCCAGGGAGGACCGACTGGACCAGCTGGGGCTGGAAGTGGTGGTCCTGGAGGTAATTCTAGTGCATTAGAATAATCAAATGATCAATTAATATATTTTTTTTTTAATTTATTTTTTTTTTAATTTATTTTTTAAAAAATTTTTTAATTTTTTTTTTTAATTTTTTTTTTATTAACGTCGCTCTATTTATGCTCTCTACCTAAGTGATAATCAGCAACGGAGGTCTACGATGAATTAAAAAATTATAAGGAAAAAGAAAAAAAAATTGAAAATTTTAAATTTATTTTGAAAATTTATAAAATATTGGAATTTTAACACCATGATCAGATTACAAATTATAAAAAATAGAAATTGAATTTCAGCTCCGGTAGGACCAGGCGGACCAGGAGGGCCTATTATACCTGGTGGACCTGGGGGACCGGGCGGACCTGGAGGACCTGGGGAGCATGGAAAATACGATGAGGAGGGGAGTGGAGAATTTGGAGGGCTCGTTTCGTATTTCAGTAGCCAAAGGGAGGATGATCTTGACTCGTAGCATGAGTGAGAACTTGGCCAACAAGGAAGGGACCTGGGTGGTACCTGAGGGCACGACGTAAACTGGGTGCAGAGGAGTTTTTGGCATTGAGTGCAATAAAGCCGATTCTGGGTATTTTTTGAAGATTATATTTTAATTTTTTTTTTGTTTTTTTTTTCGTCAATCAAACAGTTTGGAAAAAAATTTCTTTAGTGTTTTTGGATGACACGAAATTTGTTTTGGGGGATTGTGAAATTCTTTCGGATGAAATTGTTTTTGGGGGAACTTTCATTTTTGAGAAAAACCTTAAATTTTCTACAGAAACTATTTTTTGGAAAGTGCATGTGATAATAATCTGTAATTTAAATTTTCAAAGGCAAACAAATTTTGAAATTTCACAACTTTTTTAAAACTCGAAAATTGTCGAAATTTCTGAAAATGTTTAACAATCCTAAAACTTTTTGAAATTTTCACCAGAAAAAAATGAATTGTCACTTCCTCAAGGGCCTAACTTTTTTTTTATACCGAAAGAAAAACTGCTAAATTTCATGGAAAAATGCCTCGAAAACTCTGAAAAATCCCGTTTTTCATGAAAAAAAATACCCCCTTAAACTCTCACGTCTGTTCAATTATGGGTGCCATTCCAGACCCGCAATTAATACTGCGTTGGCCAAGTAACCTCATGCTGATAATCGACTACTTAAACCCTAAACACCACAAACAAAACCTTAAAAAATAACTTCGTACGGGCGAAGCAATAAATCTGACCGAAAGTCCAAAAAAAAAACAAAAACAAACAAAAAATCTGACTTTTATAATTGACAATTTTCGACAGTAGCCCAGTCACCCTGATCTGTTTCATACATCAAATCTGTGAATTATTTCTTCCAGAAAAAAATCTAATGTTCAGATATAAAAAAAAAATGTTGTATTCCCCAAAGTAAAAAAAGCAATTTTTTTAATTAATTGAAAAGTTTTGTAGAAAAAAATCGAATATTTCAATATCTGATTTATGAGTTTTCAGCAATATCTCAATGTTGCAAAAACGTTACAACGTTTCAAAAACGTTACAGAATTTCTGAAACGTTATAGCGTTTCTGAAACGTTACAACGTTTCAGAAACGTTACAACGTTTCAAAAACGTTACAACGTTTCAAAAACGTTACAACATTTTTATCTTCACTTTTCGATAGTTTTCAGTTCATTATAAATTTTTTCTCGGACTTTGAGGAGTACAACATTTTTTTCGAATATTAGTTTTTTTTTTAAATTTCGTAGAAAATTACTTCCACAAATGCTTCATTGACTGGATGATAAAAAAACAATATTTGACATCGGTCATACTAACGACGTTTACATGTAAATATGTACATACGAGTGACTCCTTTAGATTCTATATTACATGTATTATATACAGTCATAAACAAAAGGGCAAAAACTAAAACACGATTTAGTGCAAATGGGCACAAATGTAATATTTAAATATAATTAGATCGAATGATGAATAATGACATCTGACCTATGATAAATTAACAAAATTGTGTGAAGACTAACGTAATTATTTATAAAAGAAAATAAGAATTTATATTAGGAGCATATTGTATTTTACAAATTTTACTTGAATTAAGTATCATATGAATTGTAAGGGAAATTAAAAAATTATGGGTAACAAACTGAGGATGAAGAAATGATTGGAGGAATTTTTGAAAATTTTTCATTTGCTCTTCGACAGTTTTGAAATTTTTTCTATTTTTCAAGGAAAAATTTAAATTGACAAAAATGAACTCGAAAATTTTTTGACTTCAAGATTTGGAAAAAAATTGGAATTTTTAATGTAAAAAAAAATCATGATTACACTAAAAAAAAATAGAAATCTGAAAATTCTTGATCATTGAAAATTGGGTGAACAAATTTTCCAATTTCAAAAATTTCAAAACATTTGTAATTTTTTCCATTAAAAAATGAGGAATTTTCGAATTCATCTCTTCAGCCCCAGGGGAAAAAAATCGCGTGTTTTGAAAAATGTGTCACAAAAATTTACTCACATTATCAAGTTTCAAAATTGGAGTAATCACAATATGTTTTTATTTTGCACAAAAATTGGAGATTTTTTTAATTTATGAAAAAAGTGCAAACTCTGTGTTGTTTTTCGAATTGTAAAATTTCAGGACATGCGATATTTGTTTAGTTATAAAACGTACATGCATTACCTAATATAAATAGAAAATATGGCTACATGAAGAAAAAGATATTACATTATCTTAGGATTAGATGTATTGTCTTGGGACAATTTTTTCTATCGTTTTCGCACGTTTTATTTACTTTTTGAATTGCAGAGAAATTTAAATATTCGGAAATGTGGGGCATAGAGAGATATATATATGATTGTAATCATGAAATCTGGAGCGATGTGGTCATCTGGGATAAGTGAACTTGGAAATTTTTAGTTTTGAAATTCAACTTTTCAATATTTAGAAGTGTTTAAAAATTGAAATTTTTTTTAACAACCGAAAAATTTGAAAATTTGAAAGTTTTGCAAAACTGGAAAATTGAGCATCAAAAAAATGACAAATGCAAAAATTTCAAAAACTGACATTGTTAGAAAATTTTGAAAATTTTTCAAAAAATTTTTTTTGATGCCCAATTTTTTCAAAAAAATTATGAGAATTTAGAAAAATTTTGGAACACTTTAAAAAGACGAACAATTTTCAAAATTGTGCAAATTTTTCATTTATCCTGGTGTGCCCTGGCTGCAAAATTAATAGTTAATTATATTGATTTTTTTTACGATTTACGTAAGTTTATGACTGTGGAAAATTCGTGAAAAATTTTCCACAGAAAATTTTTCGCCTTCTCTGAACGTGCGCTTCGGCCTTGACTCGAGATTTCCTAACATCTTCCAGGGTTAGTAGATTTTTAGGCGAAAAATGTGTTTTGTACCGATGATGGGAAAGTTTTTATGCTGAATGCTGGAGCGCAGATTTTTTTCCAATTTTTGGGGGGGGGGGGGGGGGACATTTTGGGGCGCACTGGTGCAGTTGGAGCTTTTTCAGTTGGATAATGGGTCTAGACCAAACGCTATTATATTACATGTTGTAGACTAATTACGGACGTTTTGTAATAAAAACAGACATTCAGTATATCTATGAGTTGCAATTATTTTTCCACCTTCCCAGTTTTTCTATAATTGTTTTTCAGAATTTTACAGAATTTTACAGAATTTATTCGGAATTTGTAACTCATCCAATTTCAATTTCTTATCGACTGCAGATATGAGGTTCACTTTTTTTTCGGTAGATGGTGTCAATTTTGGGAAATATTTGAATCTCAAATTCTCGAAGAACTTTCATATTAAAAAAAATAAACAGAATTTTTCTGTGCACTTTTTTTGTGCAAAAAACTAAAACGTAAGTTGAATTTTAACAACCCAAATATTTATGGAATTATTCAAAATTTTTAAGATGTTGAACAGTCCCAAAAGTTTAAAGTCCCAAAAGTTTTTTAAGTTTAGAAAAAGAAAAAATTAGACGTCAATGAGTTTACAAAAATGTCAGAGCTTGCAAAAATTTCCAAAAATTGCAAAAGCTTGAAAATTGAGAATTTGCACAGCTCACCTTCCCGCGCATGCGCACATGACCGCGCTCTGTTCATGGAGGCTCATGCAGAGAACTCCGGGTTTTTACCAATTGCACTGATGGAATTCATAGAAGCCGAACCTCTTCTTCTCGGCTAAAAAAGGTAAACAATTACCAAATTAATAAATAATTCCTCCCTGACAAAAACAAGCCGCCTATTAAGTCATTTAAATTTTCAAATTCAGTTCGAACGCTTACTAACCTCAAAGTTATAACAAGCCTTGAAAACAACAACATTGTTGCTAGAGTACTTGTTAATTTTTGGAAAAAGTACAATTGAGTAGAATTGCTGAAAAAAAGAGCGATAAAGGTCGGATTTTATAATATATGTATTGAAATCGCTGGCGCGGGAAATTCGAATTCATTGAAACCTCATGATTTGTTTATATAGACTTCATGATGGCCCTACGACTAGTGAAATTGTGAAGGTAAATAATTCGCAAAATCGTAATTGTACCCAAGCGTCAAAAAAGTGTAGTCGCGTGTTACGGATGTGATATTGACCAGCAGATCGCTGGATTTTCATTAATTACCCTTGACATTCTTATACAGCGGGTGCCAAGGCCCGCGATTAATTCCATCAATAAATTCGCCGACTTGTTTCACTTGATGCGATTGAGCATGAGAGATGAGTCGACTTGTCCCACTTGACTTGATTCACCATGAGAGATAAGTCGACTTGAGCCACTTGATTTTATTGACCACGAGAGATAAGTCGACGACTTATTCCACTTGATTCAATCGAGCATGAGAGATAAGTTGAATTAGTTCACTCGATTCCATTGGCTGGGAGTGACGAGTCGACTTGGCCCACGTGACCGACAATAAATTTCCAATTTTCAACTCGTCGCCTTCTTCATTATGAAACAATGCCTGAATATTTTTTTCGACCAATCAATCGCTCATTTCTTCTGCTCTTGCGCTAGTTTGTGCGTAACCATTTCTCTATGTTGCCCCAGAATATTTATGGCTTTTGGTTTCAGACCTCAAGAGTACTGCACTTCTAAATGGCCCTCCTCTTCACAAGCATGTGGGACTCGACGATGTTCCTGAGCACCCTCACTCCCAAATTCTACGTTGCCCTCACTGGCACTTCCTCCCTCATCTCGGGACTCATCCTCATCTTCGAGTGGTGGTACTTCCGGAAATATGGAACTTCCTTCATCGAGCAGGTCTCAATTGCACATTCAATTTATTAAAAAAAAAAAAAAAAAAAAAAAAAAAAAAAATTGAAACTTTTGGAAATTTTGGAAATGTGAAAATTTCATAAGTTAAAAAAATATTTCCATTTTTAAAGCTAATATAATAAATTGATGATATGGGAGAGTGAGAGGGAGACTAAATAGCAATTTTCAATTTTATTGAACAGGTATCCCTGAATCACATTTCGCCCTGGATAGGCGGCGGAGAAGCCTCAACTGAGTCCTCGAGTACACCCCTAAATGGCACCAACACTTCTTCCCAACAAACTCCACCCGAGTGCAAGGTTTGGCGCAACCCTTTGAACCTCTTTCGAGGGGCGGAGTACCAGAGGTTCTATTGGGCGACCAATAAAGAGCCACTTACTTACTACGATATGAACCTGTCGGCTCAGGACCATCAGACTTTTTTCACTTGTGAAGGCGACACAGGTATCTTCCTCCCCCCCACCCCATTTCTAGTTAAAATAATTTTTTTTTTATGGCAAAAAAAAAATTTCATCCGAAACTTTGCTTTTTATTTTTTATTTATTTATTTTTTTATTAAGGATTTTCCTTTTGAATTTCTCGAATTTCGAATTTCTCAAAGCTCTTCAAAATTCAGGAATTAAAGGAAATTCGTAATTTAAACAATATTGACAATTGTAAAAGTTCAGGAAAAATTGCAAAATGGATTTCCCAGTTGAAAAAAAATTCAGCAACATATAATTTACGAAACTAAAAAATTATAAATTATTCGCAAAATTTGAATTTAAAAATTCTGAAATTTTCGAAAAAAAATTGGAAGATTTTTCACGAAAGAAAAAAAAAATTAGACGGAATCTGGATGAACCAAACATAGTGTTTTAATGAATTTGAATTTCAATGGGAAAGGTAAAGCCGAGTACGAGATAATGCAGACAGCTTGGCGTGAGCGCAACCCAGTAGTTCGTATCAAGGCTGCCCACAGTGCACTAGAACGCAATCCAGATTGCGCCCCGGCCTACATCCTCCTCGCGGAGGAGGAAGCCACTACAATCCTGGACTGCGAACGTATCCTCAAGCAAGCCCTAAAGGTATTATCTCCAAATAATTAATCAGAAATCCGTAGCGTACCAAAACGAGGTAACTAGTCATTGGTAGCCACTGTTTTTGCCAAATATCTCAACACCCACGCAAGTTGACAGAATCTTCTAATGACCTTTTTTGTAGAGCTCAATACCATCTACCAAAAGTTCCCTATAAACTTTTCTCCACCCCCCTCCACTTTTGAGATATGCCCAAAAAACGGGCCAGTGGGAAAGTAAAACGAGGTAACCCAACCCATCTCCAGGCTCCTTCTTCCCACTGATATCTCCTCAACGATAAGAGATAGAACAAACTCCATAAGGAACTTTTTATAGAGGACATCGAGCTCTACAAAAAAGTTCCTACAAAGATCACCCCAACTCCCCTAGATCCCAAGCTACACCTAAAAAACTGCGGCTGCCAGTGCACTCAGCTCGTCCCACCTTACAGCACACCTCGTTCTAGGTAGCCGAGAACTACTACCGCAAGTCCCAGAACACTCAGCACCAGGGTGCCCTAGCCGAGGCCCTCCACCGTCGCGACACAAACGTCTTAATCTACGTCCGCCGGCGCTTAGCCATGTGCGCGCGCAAGCTCGGCAAATTGAAAGAGTCCGTGAAAATGTTTCGCGATTTAACGAAAGAAGTTCCGCCAATCATGAACGTCTTAAACATCCACGAGAACTTGATAGAGTCTCTTTTAGAGATGCAGGCTTACGCTGATGTTCAGGCAGTGCTCGCCAAGTACGATGACATAAGCCTGCCAAAATCCGCAACAATATGTTACACAGCAGCGCTCTTGAAAGCGCGATTAGTTGCGGACAAATTTTCACCGGACATAGCAAGCAAAAGGGGCTTGACAACCGCGGAAATGTCAGCAGTTGAAGCGATCCACAGGGCGGTAGAATTTAACCCGCACGTGCCGAAGTATTTGCTGGAGATGAAGCCCCTGATACTTCCGCCGGAGCACGTGCTGAAGCGCGGCGACTCAGAAGCCATAGCCTACGCGTTTTTCCATCTGTCCCATTGGAAGCACATGGAGGGGGCTCTGAATCTTCTGCATTGCACGTGGGAGGGCACCTTCCGCATGCTGCCCTATCCCCTAGAAAGAGGCCACTTGTTCTACCCGTATCCCACGTGCACGGAGTGCGCTGATAGAGAACTCCTGCCCGCTTTCCACGAAGTCAGTGTTTATCCGAAGAAGGAGCTACCCTTCTTCATACTGTTCACTGCAGGATTGTGCTCGTTCACCGCGCTGTTAGCATTGCTGACACATCAGTATCCGGATACCATGGGATTTGTTGCGAGGGTTATTCTGGCGTGGTTTAGTCTGCCGTTTTACTATGTTATGGATAAGCTGGAGGCGGTGCTACCGAGCAATCTGCTGCAGACACTATCGAGAATTTAGAGGGAGGGGGAGGTGGTGAGGGGGTTTGACGGCGGGTGCTTTGTGGATGCTGCCGTATTGCATAGAGGGACGTCATTTGCCCCTTGCCTAGTTGTATGGAGTGGGTGGATTGAGCAAGTTTTGGCGGTTTTTCACGAAGTTTGCGAAAGGCAGGGCCAGGTTTCATCATGCTTGGGTGGATTGTGCTCTTTTATACTCTGAGAGTTTTGGGAGTTCTGAGAGTTCTGGGAATTCTGGGAGCTCTGGAGGGTCTGAGAGTTCCGGGAGTTCTGAGAGTTCTTGGAAGTTCTGAGAATTCTTGGGAGTCCTGAGAGTTCTTGGAAGTTATGAGAGTTCTTGGGAGTTATGAGAGTTCTGGGGGTTCTGAGAGTTCCGAGAGTTCTCGGGAGTTCTGAGAGTTCTTGGAAGTTCTGAGAGTTCTTGGGAGTTATGAGAGTTCTGGGGTTCTGAGAGTTCCGAGAGTTCTGAGCGTTATTGGGGGTTCTGGGAGTTCCGAGAGTTCTTGGGAGTTCTGAGAATTCTTGGGACACTCTGTTTTATTTCGGGAATTGCGGTATTTTGGGAGATTTTAATAGTTTGGAATCTCCGGAAATTTCGTAATATTTCAAGTACTGAGTACACAACTGAACATGATAATTTACTGAAACCGATTTCGTGCCCAAATGTGATTATTAGTTTTTTTTGGGAAGATACCTTACGGAAAAAATCTCGCGCATCCAAAAGTTTGGAGTAGTTTAGACTCGTTCTTTTAGGGAATTTCTTTTTTTTTTTAAATGGGAAAAAATCGTACTATTATTTTACCGAGATTTTTGGACTTAGTTATTTATTTTGAGAATTTTTTAAACACGATTTTCCAGAAACGGTAAAATTGCATTAGGTTTGATTAAATCAATTAAATTTTCGATTTTCACATTTCAAGTTTTCAGAGAAAAGTACATTGAGAAAAATGTAGTTAATACGATAGTTTTTAATTTTTGTTTACTCATGGAAATTCTCTTGTGAATGAAAAATTATTCGAAAAAAATTCGAACAATGTTCATTGAATAATTCGATATTAAAATTTGTATTTGTTAGGACTTTCGAATTTTCCGGCAAGAGTGGAAATAATTCGAATTTTGGAATTGACAAAATTTTCAGCATTTTAATAATGTATTGAGTATTCAAAATTTTTTTAAAGTCCTACAAAAAAAAATTTGAACGAAAAAATTATCCAAAATGGTATTTGAGGGATTAAAAGAGCGTACAAAAAGTTTAATATTTTCCCATTTTTTTTCATTTTCATGTTTGCAGACAGACTAATTAGGACATATCGTTTAGCTCCCTTATGACTGATTATTTTTTTTATTTATCCTAGAATCTCTTCTCTTCTACTTCGATAAGATTTTGATGAATATTTAGCGTAAGATAATGTCTGTGGCAATGTACAAAATGAAGAGTAAAAGAAGACTACTGTATCGCCTGACTGATAGGGGGCGATTGGGGCATAATGGGCCAGAGAGTAAAATATAGCACACCGTCAAACTGGGACGTGGGACATCATGAGACACTCGATTGCTTGTCCCTTATATCCCTCGACCCGTTATGCCCCACACTATCCCCGAGTTGCTTCCTCTTATTCTCCCCATGGAAAATCATATATGACCCCAGAAGTCATATATTTTAATGAGACAAAAATATAGGACTTTCCGACTCTCATGTTCATTATTAAAATGGTAAAAGGAGTTAACTCAAATGATCATAATAAATGGAAATAAAAGGAAGAGGATTCAAATTTTGACTTTTCTCGATGTTTGACATCATTCTGACAGATTTTTGATAAGGATTCTGTGTATGTGGGTGTGGGTTGGTGGGTGTGGGTGAGTGGGAATGGGTAAGTGGGTAGGTCGATGCGTGAGTATTTGGGAATGGGTAAGTGGGTGGGGATGAATGAGTGGGTAAGTGGGTGGGGATGGATGGGTGGGTAAGTGGGTGGGGATGGATACGTGGGTAAGTGGGTGGGGGTGGACGTGTGGGTAAGCGGGTGGGGATGGATGAATGGGTAAGTGGGTGGGGATGGATACGTGGGTAAGTGGGTGGGGGTGGACGTGTGGGTAGGCGGGTGGGGATGGATGAGTGGGTGGGTGGGTGGCGATGTATGAGTGGGTGGGTGGGGATGGATGGGTGGGTGGGGATGGATGGGTGGGTGGGGATGGATGGGTGGGTGGGGATGGATGGCTGGGTGGGGATGGATGGCTGGGTGGGGATGGATGGGTGGGTGGGGATGGATGGGTGGGTGGGGATGGATGGGTGGGTGGGGATGTATGAGTGGGTGGGTGGGGATGGATGAGTGGGTGGGTGGGGATGGATGAGTGGGTGGGTGGGGATGTATGAGTGGGTGGGTGTGTGGGGATGGGTAAGTGGGTGGGGATAGGTGGGTGGTAGTGGGTGTGTGTGTGTTCAAATGTAATTTCTTGGCTCACGGTATCTCACTTTCATCTTGCTGGTAACGGTAAATTTTTTTCTTCAAACTTCACCAAAACTTTTTGAAAACAGTTGTGTCATATCCTTTTACCAATTTACTGGTGATATATATTTTTCTATGTGGGCTGCGGTACTTTCTGAATGTGGTGCGCACACGAGTCAATAACTCGGTGCTTTTTCACTGAGTTTTGAGGTATTGTAAATTTACCATAATGACGTAATTATAATTATACAATGATTATGGAATAAATGTGGATAGAGTAAGTTTTTATGAGCTGTCATTTCCTCTCCCCGAAAAATTTCCATTTCGTGGCTTACATCGTCAGCTTTTGAAAACTGTTAATGAGGTTTTCAGAATTTTGAAAAGTTATCAGTTCATTTTTCAATTTGTTTTCATCAATTCTTAGGAATTCATTAATGATTTAGAATATGAAGTAATAGTCTAGCGCGAAAATGGAAGAGGAACTTTCGGTTTCGAATTGCATCCTCAATCGATATACGAAATAAGAAACTGTCACTTTTGGGGCACCCTGTACATGCGGATGTATGAGAGCACCTGTATGTTCGAACCGTGAAAAAAATATATATAGCCAAATGGACGGACGTAGACAAGATCGTGAGCAAATTGGACTTCTGGGGGTTGACAGAATATGGGGAAAGTCTCCTACAAGACTAGAAGAGTGAGTAATTAACTCTAATTTTGTAAAAACAACTTTACTTGATCCAGACATTTTTTCAAATTCTCTTTAGTTTGATACCCCAATGACCTAACCTCAAAGTTCGCTATTTTTGTGTCGCATGAAAACTTCAAAGCATTAAAAAAAATAATATGTTATAAATTACTATGAAAATCGAACATTATTAATAAGAAGAAATTCGAAAACGTTTTTGAAGCTCCGAAAAATTTTCAAATTGGAAAAATTTGGGGAGAGCAAAAAATTCAAATATTGAAAATATTGAAAATGCATAATGGAGGAGGTAATTTGGAAAAAGTTTCAACATAAAAAAATTGGAAAATTAGGAAACGTCAAAACATTTGAACAGCAACAATTTTTTAATATCTCCCACTCAACAATTAAAATTTGACAAAACATTTTTTTTTTTCAAAGAAAAAAATTTTTTTTTTCAATCAAATTTTTTTTTTCAATTAATTTTTTTTTTCAAGTAAAATTTTTTTTTTCATCAAAATTTTTTTTTTTCAATTTAAAAAATTTATTTTTTCATTAAAAATTTTTTTTTTTTCAATTAAAAAAATTTTTTTTTATAGGACTGACGACGATGAGAAAACGATAAATAAAAATAAGGCCAAGGATGAATTATCACCGGAGAGCAAAAAAAGGAAGAAGAAGGATAAGAAGAAGGTGAGTGAGCATTTACCAATTGGTTTCCATGGATATTTGTTACGAACAAAATTAATTGTATGAAAAAAAATTCCATAAAAAATATTTTATATAATTACGATTCTCCAGAAATTTTTTCTCAACAATTTTACAAAAAAAAAAAATAAAAATAAAATTGAAAACTTGAAAATTTTTAATTCCAATGCAAAAATCGAAAAATGGTAATAATAATAATAATAATTGTTTAGAAAAAAAAGGAAAAACTGGAAAATTTTTTCACACAAAATATTTCATCAATTTTCAGAAGAGCAAAAAAATGAAGAGAGAGAAAAAATCGAAAAAGGAGAAAAAAAGGAGGAAAAAGAAGAAGAAAAAATATTCAGAGAGTGAGTCCAGTGATTCATCTTCATCTGAGTCAGATGCTGTGGAGTGGGTGGAGAAGGGAATGCACCCGGATAAGCCAAAAAAACGAAAAACTTCGTCGTCAGACGACAGCGGTGACGACGGAATGGTCGGTCCCATCCAAAAACAACATGTCACACTTTCTGCCAAAGATTTTGGAAAAGCTTTGCTGCCAGGTAGATTTCCAATATTTCCTTCAACTTTTTTACAACTTTTTTTAATAAAAAAAAACAATTTTGAGGAGATTTTGAAAATTTTGGAATTTACCGAAACTTGCAAAAAATTTCAAGCATTTCAAAATTTGCTCACAAATTTGGAAAAACTTGAAAAATTGGAAATATTCAAAAAATTCCCAATAGATAAACGAATTTCAGAAATTCCAAAAAAATGAAAATCGTCGAAAATTTCCAGAATTTTGAGAATGCCAAAATAAATTTTTTAGAAAATTGAAAAATCTGATGTCTCCCCAAATTTCGAGAAATTGTCAAAAATTTCTAAGTGTCAATAAATTTGACAAAATTTTAACAACTGCAAAAACCTTAAAAAATCATTAAAAAATGGAAATTTTTGAATGATCAAATTGAATGTAAGAAAAGAAGTAGAACGGACATTTGAGCACCTGTAAATTAATATTCCCCCGAATCTCCATTTCTCAGGTGAGGGTGCAGCGATGGCTGCGTTCGTCGCGGAGGGCAAGCGAATTCCCCGTCGAGGTGAGATAGGTCTCACATCGGACGAAATAGCGTCATACGAGTCCGTGGGTTACGTCATGAGTGGTAGTAGACATCGTCGAATGGAGGCTGTGCGTATCCGAAAGGAGAACCAGATTTATTCGGCAGATGAGAAACGAGCGCTGGCGATGTTCAGCAAGGAGGAGCGTCAGAAGCGTGAAAATTTGATTCTGGGGCAATTTAGAGAAATGGTTACGCACAAACTAGCGCAAGAGCAGAAGAAATGAGCGATTGATTGGTCGAAAAAAATATTCAGGCATTGTTTCATAATGAAGAAGGCGACGAGTTGAAAATTTGAAATTTATTGTCGGTCACGTGGGCCAAGTCGACTCGTCACTCCCAGCCAATGGAATCGAGTGAACTAATTCAACTTATCTCTCATGCTCGATTAAATCAAGTGGAATAAGTCGTCGACTTATCTCTCGTGGTCAATAAAATCAAGTGGCTCAAGTCGGCTTATCTCTCATGGTGAATCAAGTCTAGTGGGACAAGTCGACTCATCTCTCATGCTCAATCGCATCAAGTGAAACAAGTCGGCGAATTTATTGATGGAATTAATCGCGGGCCTTGGCACCCGCTGTATAAGAATGTCAAGGGTAATTAATGAAAATCCAGCGATCTGCTGGTCAATATCACATCCGTAACACGCGACTACACTTTTTTGACGCTTGGGTACAATTACGATTTTGCGAATTATTTACCTTCACAATTTCACTAGTGATAGGGTCATCATGAAGTCTATATAAACAAATCATCAAGGTTTGATTTTATATAGCTCCACGACTAATTAGGGAGGCTTGTACATAGCTGTGGTTCACGTTGGACCCATTCTTCGATAACAACTTAAGTAGCATCATCGAACTTGCTAATCGGAAAAAATTGAGTTCTACTGATAATGAAAAATATTCACGAAAAAAGAATGAACGAGGAAATAAGTGTGAGGTATGTAAATATTTTTGCAACTGGTAGGATTCTGTCTCCTTACCTGATAATCTATCAAATGGAGTTATTGAAATAAATTAAGGATTTTGTATAAAAGCAAAACTGTGTTTACGGCTTTTTTTATATAGTATAGATCTATAATTTCCTCGGGTTTATTTCCTTCGGAATAAGTGCACTTAAAAATATTTTTTTTTGAAACTGAAAAAAAAATAAAACGATTAATTTTTCTTTCCAATATGTGAAAATTGGAAGTGAACCAAAAAATATCATACAGATTTCTCCACCACTATTTCTCTCCCTCTTTTTCCGTAGCGTCGTAGATTCCACAGACCCGATTTGCCGGTACCGCTTCATCTACAGATAATTTTTTAAATTAGTCATCATTCTCGTCCATCAAATTTTTTCGAAATTTCTAGATGACTTCCATATTTCACTTATTCATTTCGAAAAATGTATCATTTTTACAGTGGACATTTTGCATAATAATAATAATAATAATAATAATAATAATATTTTTTTTACTTAAAATTGTCAATTTCTTCTCGTAAAGTTTCAAAAAATGTCAATTTTTTTGTTAGAATTGAGGCATTAAAAAATTACCAATCATCTTGGGATATGGCAGATTAAGATTCTCCATTATTGTCACAAACTCGTCCAAGGGTTTGGTCAATCTTGGATTATACAGTCGTTCCTCAGCAACTGTGGTCACCATTCTTCCGGAGTAATCGTGCGCGGGGTATAGTCGAAAATTTTCGGGCAGAGCGAAAATTACGGAATGTACGGACTCGTATAAAGTCTTTGGTGAGCCGCCCTGTGAAAAAATTCTCATTCTTTCACTTCTATTCAGAGGAACATTTGTTAGGTCTTTACCTGGAAATCTGTTCGTCCACAGCCCCGGATTAGAAGCGCGTCACCTGTGAAGCCTATCCCTTGTTCGTTACACACGTACGTAACGCATCCTAGGCCAGAGAAAAATCAATTCACTTTTTTCTATCTTGTTTGAATATACAGGGTGTTCCTAAACTGCGATTTTGCTGCCCGACGCAGTCAGGGGGACTTTTCCTTTTTCCGCCGCGCTGCCTCGTGGCGCGTCGGTTCCGGTCTTACGTGCTTCGATAATTGCGCTATATATCGACATTTTCTTCGGTCTCTCCTTCCGACTATACAGATAGAGATTGCGACTGTCAACGAAGGCGCGGTTGACCGTCAACACTTCGAGATATTTCCACACTATATATATATATTCTGACATTGCCCCCTCCCCCAAGAAAGTCCGCAGTTTAGGAACACCCTGTACAATCTTCATATGAAATTCAGTCCATTTTATTCATTGCGATTCTACAAATTTCTAAATCTGGAGGACATCAGTTTCGATTTTTGTTACCATGGATAAGTGAAGCCGATGGACTCGACCGGTTATCCGGAAGGCTTCATAAAGACTATAATAATTTTGGGAATAATTTTGGAGCAAAAATTTGAAGATGGCAAACGTGTAAAAAAGAAGATGGACCCGAAAAAAATATATGACAGTGGAATTTTTTGTGAAACTTCTTTTGGGACTATCGGAAGGTGTTGCGCTGTGCGGACACTCACGGGGGGTGGGGTGGGGGTGGGGGGCGTTTTTCGGTGTCACACTTTGTACAATTTTTCCGATTTCCTAAACTCGAAAAAACAAATTTCTATTCCTCTTCTGAAGTTGCACTTCTCTGGCGCATCAGGAACTACGCGTCAATATTGTTATTATTGAATAATGAACACGAAGGACTTACGGACCTTCTGTGTGGCCCGGGGTAGGGCACACCAATAATTCATGCCTCCCAAAATTGACTTTATCGTGTGGCTCGAGCAAGACATCTGCTTTAGCACCACTGCTCTTCGATATAGCCGATCGGCATCCCGGTAACAGTGCTTTTAATTTTCCAGAACCGGTAATGTGATCTGCAT
Organism: Asobara japonica; assembly: GCA_026005395.1. Taxonomy (NCBI): domain Eukaryota; kingdom Metazoa; phylum Arthropoda; class Insecta; order Hymenoptera; family Braconidae; genus Asobara; species Asobara japonica. The sequence goes on along the minus strand of BQMI01000352.1, from coordinate 2,502,536 downwards.
GCATGTGAGTGTTCACTGAAATGAGGAAAAAAAGTAGTTTCTTGCGGATCTTCCTAAAAGTTTGCACAATTAACTGACTTACATGCATAGATTAATTCCAAATTCAATTCCTTGATTATCGTCGCATCTCTTTCTGCCCATTCGATGACGGGGTCTATCAGAACTGCTTTTTTAAGGGTTACGTCGGCTAATAGGTATGTATAGGTGGATGATTTGGGGTCAAAAAACTGAAAATCAAAGAAATTATAGTGTAATGTGATTTGCAAATTGCGATGAGGATTTGTGATAACTTTTTATGATATTTTCAAATTTTGAGGGCCAGTTTTCGGGCTAGCTAACCAACTAGTGGTTAATTGTTGGCAAAGTTCAGGTTAAGCGTTGTGATTGGCGGGAGTTGAATTTTCGACCAATCAGAGGCCTTACCGCCAAAATTCAAGATGGCGCTCACTCGCCAAAGACTGACTCCAAGAAATGACAAACCACAAGGTAGGAAGTCCACAAATTACTAATTGAATGACAATATAAGATATTGTAATATAATATAATGCAATATAATATGATATAATATGATATATGGACACTAATTGAACTACTAATAAATTTATGCGATTCACCTGTCAGCAGGTGTGCGCTAAGAGGGGGAAAGCGCGGGAACTGACAGATTGAATTTTGTTTTTTTTTTCTGTGTATGAAAATGTGTTGAAGATCGTATACTCACTTGACGGAATAAAAAATCCTTAGAAAATTGGATTTGCTCGGTCAACGCCATTTTATGCTGCGTTCCAAAGGTGTTCTTACTTCTGTGTTGCATAAGAAAAGTCCTTGAAATTTGTGAATCGCAGAAACTAGGAATGTTTTTAATAATTTCTATTATAGTGATCCGATGGAAACAAAATTTTCACTTTTTAAGGTATGTTAGGTATGTGTGTGTGTGTGTGTGCGTGTGAGCGTATTTTTTTAACGTTTAAACAAATTTATTCGCACGATTTATGACAAAAATTCTAACCTGTATTGATTTAAAAATTGATTTGAAACTACGATGCGCAGAACAGCTGCGCATGAAAAATGAGGGATTTCTGATTTGCCGCAGAAAATGTTGAATATCGGAAAAGTTTAGAATGAAATTGTTATGAATTTGTTAGAAACTGAGTAGGATAAAAATGTGAATATTTGTTTCGTTTATATCAATTTTTTAGTGCGCAATTATCGTTATTATTTTAGGGAGGAAGCTTGGCAAATGTGAAAATTGAAGGGACAGAGAAAAGCGGCGCGGAAAAGTGGGGAAATTTGAATAATTATAGGAATGAGAACATTGAGGGAAATGGGAGTGGATTATTTTTTATTTGTGGGAAAGATGCGGCAAGTAAATTTTTTTTACGCACTGTACAGTATTGTGGCTTCTATGCAGATGCACTCTCACCCTCGGTATGTTGAGTATTTTTTTAGACGCGGATGTGAGGGCTCTATGCATATTCTAGGCGGAACTCAAAACTACTTGCTCTAGGTTATACCTGTTTGTTCCATATAGTGTGACGTCATTATCTGAATAATGTGATTTTTTTATCGATTGCCGATAATAGAGTGACTTCGGAATTTTGAATATTTAAAGTTTTTCACAATTTTGGAATTCGGAAAATTTTGAAAATTTTGCAGAAAAAAGAACATGAAATTGCCCCATTGGTTCCTGAGAAACCGTGAACACAAAATTTTGTCCCCATACAGGCACACGCACATACGAACATATTGCAAAAAACTTGTCAGGATGGTGTCAAACATCGAGGAAAATGAAAATCTCATGGAAATTTTAACATTGATTTTCAGGGTGATTACAATAACTTCTTCTAGAACGTGGAAATTAATTCGACTTTTTCGACCCAAAATCGACAAAAGAGTCTTCTAGCGGTGCCAATTGGATAGTATAAATGCGCACGGGGCCAAAAATTCGATTTAAAAAAATTTAAGTTTGCCTCCCCATAAGACCCCAATGTTACATTTGGCCAAAATCGAAAAAAATTAAATTCACTTTTTTGACCCAAAATCGACGGAAATATCTTCTGGGGGTTCCTATTGGATAGTATAAACGCACACGGGGCCAAAAATTCAATTTTAAAAAAATTAAGTGTGCCTCCCCATAAGACCCCAATGTTAAATTTGGCCAAAATCGAAAAAAATTAAATTCACTTTTTCGACCCAAAATCGATGGGAATGTCTTCTGGGGGTTCCTATTGGATAGTATAAACGCACACGGGGCCAAAAAATCAATTTTAAAAAAATTAAGTTTGCCTCCCCATAAGACCCCAATGTTAAATTTGGCCAAAATCGAAAAAAATTAAATTCACTTTTTCGACCCAAAATCGATGGGAATGTCTTCTGGGGGTTCCTATTGGATAGTATAAACGCACACGGGGCCAAAAAATCAATTTTAAAAAAATTAAGTTTGCCTCCCCATAAGACCCCAATGTGAAATTTGGCCAAAATCGAAAAAAATTAAATTCACTTTTTTGACCCAAAATCGACGGAAATATCTTCTGGGGGTTCCTATTGGATAGTATAAACGCACACGGGGCCAAAAATTCAATTTTAAAAAAATTAAGGGTGCCTCCCCATAAGACCCCAATGTTAAATTTGGCCAAAATCGAAAAAAATTAAATTCACTTTTTCGACCCAAAATCGATGGGAATGTCTTCTGGGGGTTCCTATTGGATAGTATAAACGCACACGGGGCCAAACATTCAATTTTAAAAAAATTAAGTTTGCCTCCCCATAAGACCCCAATGTTAAATTTGGCCAAAATCGAAAAAAATTAAATTCACTTTTTCGACCCAAAATCGACGGAAATATCTTCTGGGGGTTCCTATTGGATAGTATAAACGCACACGGGGCCAAAAATTCAATTTAAAAAAAATTAAGTTTGCCTCCCCATAAGACCCCAATGTTAAATTTGGCCAAAATCGAAAAAAATTAAATTCACTTTTTCGACCCAAAATCGATGGGAATGTCTTCTGGGGGTTCCTATTGGATAGTATAAACGCACACGGGGCCAAACATTCAATTTTAAAAAAATTAAGTTTGCCTCCCCATAAGACCCCAATGTTAAATTTGGCCAAAATCGAAAAAAATTAAATTCACTTTTTCGACCCAAAATCGATGGGAATGTCTTCTGGGGGTTCCTATTGGATAGTATAAACGCACACGGGGCCAAACATTCAATTTTAAAAAAATTAAGTTTGCCTCCCCATAAGACCCCAATGTTAAATTTGGCCAAAATCGAAAAAAATTAAATTCACTTTTTCGACCCAAAATCGACGGAAATATCTTCTGGGGGTTCCTATTGGATAGTATAAACGCACACGGGGCCAAAAATTCAATTTAAAAAAAATTAAGTTTGCCTCCCCATAAGACCCCAATGTTAAATTTGGCCAAAATCGAAAAAAATTAAATTCACTTTTTCGACCCAAAATCGATGGGAATGTCTTCTGGGGGTTCCTATTGGATAGTATAAACGCACACGGGGCCAAAAAATCAATTTTAAAAAAATTAAGTTTGCCTCCCCATAAGACCCCAATGTGAAATTTGGCCAAAATCGAAAAAAATTAAATTCACTTTTTTGACCCAAAATCGACGGAAATATCTTCTGGGGGTTCCTATTGGATAGTATAAACGCACACGGGGCCAAAAATTCAATTTTAAAAAAATTAAGTGTGCCTCCCCATAAGACCCCAATGTTAAATTTGGCCAAAATCGAAAAAAATTAAATTCACTTTTTTGACCCAAAATCGACGGAAATATCTTCTGGGGGTTCCTATTGGATAGTATAAACGCACACGGGGCCAAAAATTCAATTTTAAAAAAATTAAGGGTGCCTCCCCATAAGACCCCAATGTTAAATTTGGCCAAAATCGAAAAAAATTAAATTCACTTTTTCGACCCAAAATCGATGGGAATGTCTTCTGGGGGTTCCTATTGGATAGTATAAACGCACACGGGGCCAAACATTCAATTTTAAAAAAATTAAGTTTGCCTCCCCATAAGACCCCAATGTTAAATTTGGCCAAAATCGAAAAAAATTAAATTCACTTTTTCGACCCAAAATCGACGGAAATATCTTCTGGGGGTTCCTATTGGATAGTATAAACGCACACGGGGCCAAAAATTCAATTTAAAAAAAATTAAGTTTGCCTCCCCATAAGACCCCAATGTTAAATTTGGCCAAAATCGAAAAAAATTAAATTCACTTTTTCGACCCAAAATCGATGGGAATGTCTTCTGGGGGTTCCTATTGGATAGTATAAACGCACACGGGGCCAAACATTCAATTTTAAAAAAATTAAGTTTGCCTCCCCATAAGACCCCAATGTTAAATTTGGCCAAAATCGAAAAAAATTAAATTCACTTTTTCGACCCAAAATCGACGGAAATATCTTCTGGGGGTTCCTATTGGATAGTATAAACGCACACGGGGCCAAAAATTCAATTTTAAAAAAATTAAGTTTGCCTCCCCATAAGACCCCAATGTTAAATTTGGCCAAAATCGAAAAAAATTAAATTCACTTTTTCGACCCAAAATCGATGGGAATGTCTTCTGGGGGTTCCTATTGGATAGTATAAACGCACACGGGGCCAAACATTCAATTTAAAAAAAATTAAGTTTGCCTCCCCATAAGACCCCAATGTTAAATTTGGCCAAAATCGAAAAAAATTAAATTCACTTTTTCGACCCAAAATCGATGGGAATGTCTTCTGGGGGTTCCTATTGGATAGTATAAACGCACACGGGGCCAAAAAATCAATTTTAAAAAAATTAAGTTTGCCTCCCCATAAGACCCCAATGTTAAATTTGGCCAAAATCGAAAAAAATTAAATTCACTTTTTCGACCCAAAATCGATGGGAATGTCTTCTGGGGGTTCCTATTGGATAGTATAAACGCACACGGGGCCAAACATTCAATTTTAAAAAAATTAAGTTTGCCTCCCCATAAGACCCCAATGTTAAATTTGGCCAAAATCGAAAAAAATTAAATTCACTTTTTTGACCCAAAATCGACGGAAATATCTTCTGGGGGTTCCTATTGGATAGTATAAACGCACACGGGGCCAAAAAATCAATTTTAAAAAAATTAAGTTTGCCTCCCCTAAGACCCCAATGTTAAATTTGGCCAAAATCGAAAAAAATTAAATTCACTTTTTCGACCCAAAATCGACGGAAATATCTTCTGGGGGTTCCTATTGGATAGTATAAACGCACACGGGGCCAAAAATTCAATTTAAAAAAAATTAAGTTTGCCTCCCCATAAGACCCCAATGTTAAATTTGGCCAAAATCGAAAAAAATTAAATTCACTTTTTCGACCCAAAATCGATGGGAATGTCTTCTGGGGGTTCCTATTGGATAGTATAAACGCACACGGGGCCAAACATTCAATTTTAAAAAAATTAAGTTTGCCTCCCCATAAGACCCCAATGTTAAATTTGGCCAAAATCGAAAAAAATTAAATTCACTTTTTCGACCCAAAATCGATGGGAATGTCTTCTGGGGGTTCCTATTGGATAGTATAAACGCACACGGGGCCAAAAAATCAATTTTAAAAAAATTAAGTTTGCCTCCCCATAAGACCCCAATGTGAAATTTGGCCAAAATCGAAAAAAATTAAATTCACTTTTTTGACCCAAAATCGACGGAAATATCTTCTGGGGGTTCCTATTGGATAGTATAAACGCACACGGGGCCAAAAATTCAATTTTAAAAAAATTAAGTGTGCCTCCCCATAAGACCCCAATGTTAAATTTGGCCAAAATCGAAAAAAATTAAATTCACTTTTTTGACCCAAAATCGACGGAAATATCTTCTGGGGGTTCCTATTGGATAGTATAAACGCACACGGGGCCAAAAATTCAATTTTAAAAAAATTAAGGGTGCCTCCCCATAAGACCCCAATGTTAAATTTGGCCAAAATCGAAAAAAATTAAATTCACTTTTTCGACCCAAAATCGATGGGAATGTCTTCTGGGGGTTCCTATTGGATAGTATAAACGCACACGGGGCCAAACATTCAATTTTAAAAAAATTAAGTTTGCCTCCCCATAAGACCCCAATGTTAAATTTGGCCAAAATCGAAAAAAATTAAATTCACTTTTTCGACCCAAAATCGACGGAAATATCTTCTGGGGGTTCCTATTGGATAGTATAAACGCACACGGGGCCAAAAATTCAATTTAAAAAAAATTAAGTTTGCCTCCCCATAAGACCCCAATGTTAAATTTGGCCAAAATCGAAAAAAATTAAATTCACTTTTTCGACCCAAAATCGATGGGAATGTCTTCTGGGGGTTCCTATTGGATAGTATAAACGCACACGGGGCCAAACATTCAATTTTAAAAAAATTAAGTTTGCCTCCCCATAAGACCCCAATGTTAAATTTGGCCAAAATCGAAAAAAATTAAATTCACTTTTTCGACCCAAAATCGATGGGAATGTCTTCTGGGGGTTCCTATTGGATAGTATAAACGCACACGGGGCCAAAAAATCAATTTTAAAAAAATTAAGTTTGCCTCCCCATAAGACCCCAATGTTAAATTTGGCCAAAATCGAAAAAAATTAAATTCACTTTTTCGACCCAAAATCGATGGGAATGTCTTCTGGGGGTTCCTATTGGATAGTATAAACGCACACGGGGCCAAAAAATCAATTTTAAAAAAATTAAGTTTGCCTCCCCATAAGACCCCAATGTTAAATTTGGCCAAAATCGAAAAAAATTAAATTCACTTTTTCGACCCAAAATCGATGGGAATGTCTTCTGGGGGTTCCTATTGGATAGTATAAACGCACACGGGGCCAAACATTCAATTTTAAAAAAATTAAGTTTGCCTCCCCATAAGACCCCAATGTTAAATTTGGCCAAAATCGAAAAAAATTAAATTCACTTTTTTGACCCAAAATCGACGGAAATATCTTCTGGGGGTTCCTATTGGATAGTATAAACGCACACGGGGCCAAAAATTCAATTTTAAAAAAATTAAGGGTGCCTCCCCATAAGACCCCAATGTTAAATTTGGCCAAAATCGAAAAAAATTAAATTCACTTTTTCGACCCAAAATCGATGGGAATGTCTTCTGGGGGTTCCTATTGGATAGTATAAACGCACACGGGGCCAAACATTCAATTTTAAAAAAATTAAGTTTGCCTCCCCATAAGACCCCAATGTTAAATTTGGCCAAAATCGAAAAAAATTAAATTCACTTTTTCGACCCAAAATCGACGGAAATATCTTCTGGGGGTTCCTATTGGATAGTATAAACGCACACGGGGCCAAAAATTCAATTTAAAAAAAATTAAGTTTGCCTCCCCATAAGACCCCAATGTTAAATTTGGCCAAAATCGAAAAAAATTAAATTCACTTTTTCGACCCAAAATCGATGGGAATGTCTTCTGGGGGTTCCTATTGGATAGTATAAACGCACACGGGGCCAAAAAATCAATTTTAAAAAAATTAAGTTTGCCTCCCCATAAGACCCCAATGTTAAATTTGGCCAAAATCGAAAAAAATTAAATTCACTTTTTTGACCCAAAATCGACGGAAATATCTTCTGGGGGTTCCTATTGGATAGTATAAACGCACACGGGGCCAAAAAATCAATTTTAAAAAAATTAAGTTTGCCTCCCCTAAGACCCCAATGTTAAATTTGGCCAAAATCGAAAAAAATTAAATTCACTTTTTCGACCCAAAATCGACGGAAATATCTTCTGGGGGTTCCTATTGGATAGTATAAACGCACACGGGGCCAAAAATTCAATTTAAAAAAAATTAAGTTTGCCTCCCCATAAGACCCCAATGTTAAATTTGGCCAAAATCGAAAAAAATTAAATTCACTTTTTCGACCCAAAATCGATGGGAATGTCTTCTGGGGGTTCCTATTGGATAGTATAAACGCACACGGGGCCAAAAAATCAATTTTAAAAAAATTAAGTTTGCCTCCCCATAAGACCCCAATGTTAAATTTGGCCAAAATCGAAAAAAATTAAATTCACTTTTTCGACCCAAAATCGATGGGAATGTCTTCTGGGGGTTCCTATTGGATAGTATAAACGCACACGGGGCCAAACATTCAATTTTAAAAAAATTAAGTTTGCCTCCCCATAAGACCCCAATGTTAAATTTGGCCAAAATCGAAAAAAATTAAATTCACTTTTTCGACCCAAAATCGACGGAAATATCTTCTGGGGGTTCCTATTGGATAGTATAAACGCACACGGGGCCAAAAATTCAATTTAAAAAAAATTAAGTTTGCCTCCCCATAAGACCCCAATGTTAAATTTGGCCAAAATCGAAAAAAATTAAATTCACTTTTTCGACCCAAAATCGATGGGAATGTCTTCTGGGGGTTCCTATTGGATAGTATAAACGCACACGGGGCCAAACATTCAATTTTAAAAAAATTAAGTTTGCCTCCCCATAAGACCCCAATGTTAAATTTGGCCAAAATCGAAAAAAATTAAATTCACTTTTTCGACCCAAAATCGACGGAAATATCTTCTGGGGGTTCCTATTGGATAGTATAAACGCACACGGGGCCAAAAATTCAATTTTAAAAAAATTAAGTTTGCCTCCCCATAAGACCCCAATGTTAAATTTGGCCAAAATCGAAAAAAATTAAATTCACTTTTTCGACCCAAAATCGATGGGAATGTCTTCTGGGGGTTCCTATTGGATAGTATAAACGCACACGGGGCCAAACATTCAATTTAAAAAAAATTAAGTTTGCCTCCCCATAAGACCCCAATGTTAAATTTGGCCAAAATCGAAAAAAATTAAATTCACTTTTTCGACCCAAAATCGATGGGAATGTCTTCTGGGGGTTCCTATTGGATAGTATAAACGCACACGGGGCCAAAAAATCAATTTTAAAAAAATTAAGTTTGCCTCCCCATAAGACCCCAATGTTAAATTTGGCCAAAATCGAAAAAAATTAAATTCACTTTTTCGACCCAAAATCGACGGAAATATCTTCTGGGGGTTCCTATTGGATAGTATAAACGCACACGGGGCCAAAAATTCAATTTTAAAAAAATTAAGTTTGCCTCCCCATAAGACCCCAATGTTAAATTTGGCCAAAATCGAAAAAAATTAAATTCACTTTTTCGACCCAAAATCGATGGGAATGTCTTCTGGGGGTTCCTATTGGATAGTATAAACGCACACGGGGCCAAAAAATCAATTTTAAAAAAATTAAGTTTGCCTCCCCATAAGACCCCAATGTTAAATTTGGCCAAAATCGAAAAAAATTAAATTCACTTTTTCGACCCAAAATCGATGGGAATGTCTTCTGGGGGTTCCTATTGGATAGTATAAACGCACACGGGGCCAAACATTCAATTTTAAAAAAATTAAGTTTGCCTCCCCATAAGACCCCAATGTTAAATTTGGCCAAAATCGAAAAAAATTAAATTCACTTTTTTGACCCAAAATCGACGGAAATATCTTCTGGGGGTTCCTATTGGATAGTATAAACGCACACGGGGCCAAAAAATCAATTTTAAAAAAATTAAGTTTGCCTCCCCTAAGACCCCAATGTTAAATTTGGCCAAAATCGAAAAAAATTAAATTCACTTTTTCGACCCAAAATCGACGGAAATATCTTCTGGGGGTTCCTATTGGATAGTATAAACGCACACGGGGCCAAAAATTCAATTTAAAAAAAATTAAGTTTGCCTCCCCATAAGACCCCAATGTTAAATTTGGCCAAAATCGAAAAAAATTAAATTCACTTTTTCGACCCAAAATCGATGGGAATGTCTTCTGGGGGTTCCTATTGGATAGTATAAACGCACACGGGGCCAAAAAATCAATTTTAAAAAAATTAAGTTTGCCTCCCCATAAGACCCCAATGTTAAATTTGGCCAAAATCGAAAAAAATTAAATTCACTTTTTCGACCCAAAATCGATGGGAATGTCTTCTGGGGGTTCCTATTGGATAGTATAAACGCACACGGGGCCAAACATTCAATTTTAAAAAAATTAAGTTTGCCTCCCCATAAGACCCCAATGTTAAATTTGGCCAAAATCGAAAAAAATTAAATTCACTTTTTTGACCCAAAATCGACGGAAATATCTTCTGGGGGTTCCTATTGGATAGTATAAACGCACACGGGGCCAAAAATTCAATTTTAAAAAAATTAAGTGTGCCTCCCCATAAGACCCCAATGTTAAATTTGGCCAAAATCGAAAAAAATTAAATTCACTTTTTCGACCCAAAATCGATGGGAATGTCTTCTGGGGGTTCCTATTGGATAGTATAAACGCACACGGGGCCAAAAATTCAATTTTAAAAAAATTAAGTTTGCCTCCCCATAAGACCCCAATGTTAAATTTGGCCAAAATCGACAATCAATCATTTCAATTTTTCGACCGAAAATCGCAAACCGCAAAATTACTCAAATTGGGAATTCATAAAGTCCAAACTTTTGAAAATCTCTTTGTTTGCCATATCGATTTTTCAACAAAATCATTTGATTTTTTTTCGTCAAAAGAATTTTTTTAATCCCTCACTTTTGTGTGGTAAAAATTTGGAATTTTTCTAAATACCCAAAAAAGTTGAAATGTCATAAAAAAAAAAAATTAAAAAAAAGTGTTAAAAAAAAATTTGCAAAATATTATTCCCAAATAAATTCCTCGAAAATAAATAATCCCTCCCATATATTCGACACTTACACTATCCAACACTTAAACCACTCATGAAAGCTAATATCACCTAATCGCCTTTTCCGCCCGAAATTGCTAGTAATTGACCAGAAGTGAAGTCACAAGCTCACCAAACCTATTCAAGAGACGTTACTGGCGATCAGTACTCTCAGTTCACCAAGTTCCGCGCGTCCGCCACTGACTCCAAGGAGGACATTAAACTAACGATGAGAGCACTTATAATTCTCCTCGCGCTTCCCTTAGCGTGCACCGCTGAAGTCTGTGGCAACGTGAACCCAAGTTACGAAATCTGCAATGACTCTTCAGTTCTGACTCGAGTTCTGGAGCACAAGCCATTGGAGACGCTGCTATTGCATTGGGAAGAGCCCGTGAAGATCGCAAGTGGTGTCTTTCAAAATGTGAGCTCCAAAGTTTTGAGCATTTCGTTCGCAAACCTAACTTCCCTAACACTAACCCCCGATTCGCTAGAAGACCTAGCCGCTGAAGATCTCTACGTACACAATGCGAGCTTCATCTTGCCGGAGGACGATCTGATTGTGCCGGACACGCTGAAGACCTTGACCCTGGATGCTTGTGGTACATCTGAAGATCTCATGAAGATCATACAGATCTTCACCAACATTGACGAGCTCAATCTGTATGGGAATAGTCTGCCTGTGCTACCCTCCAAAGCATTCGCCAGCATGCAGAGCCTGCAGAAGCTCTCATTGGTCTTCAACGGAATCGTGAAGATCGAAGCAGACTGCTTCGATGGACTAAACGATTTGATAGTTTTGAATTTGTCGTATAATAATTTCTCCTCTCTTCCTGCTGGTGTCTTCAGCGGATTAGCCAATTTGAAGCAATTGTATATCGATCACTGTTATCAGCTGAAGAGCATTGATGTACACGTGCTTCGGGGAATGCCGGTTCTCGATCTTCTTGGGTATGTAACACAATTTTTATGGGATACATTTGGATACAAATGATCATCCAATTCATAGTTAGCACTCAGCGGATTCGGTAGATCGCTTCATTAGGTCTCGATGACTTTACCGATTGTAGATTGCTTTACTAAAAGTACTGTATCGATTGTAGATTCCATCAAGGTCAAATGAATTTACCGATTGTAGGTAACCTCATCTAATGTAGATCAGTGTTGGTAAACTGTAGATCAGTTTCCCCATTGTAGATCAGTGCACCAAGTGTAGATCAGTGCACCAACTGTAGATCAGTGCACCAACTGTAGATCAGTTTATCAACGGTATATCAATTTGTCAATTGTAGATCGGTTGGTCAACGATAGATCAATCTGTCAATTGTAGATCGGTTGGTCAACTGTAGATCAGTTTACTAACTGGATATCGGTTTGCCAGTTGTAGATCAGTTCGTCAACTGTAGATCAGTTTGTGAGTTGTAGCTCGTGCCACAAAACTGTAGATCAGTTTACCCATTGTAGATCAGTTTGCCGGCTGTAGATCACTTTACCAAATGTAGATCACTTTACCAACTGTAGATCACTTTACCAACTGTAGATCACTTCACCAACTGTAGATCACTTTACCAACTGTAGATCAAAGTGTCAATTGTAGATCAAAGTGCCAATTGTAGATCAGTTTACCAACTGTAGATCAGTTTACCAACTGTAGATCAGTCTACCAGATGTAGATCAGTTTACCAACTGTAGATGAGCTAATCTACCAAGTCCATAGGAAATGTGTTTACAACTTAGCCATAATTCTCAGGTTGCAGAACACAGCTCTTGAGTCACTCCAGCTTGGCATGTTCGATGATCTTCGTGGTTTAGCAGTTCTCTTATTGGAGTCCACCAACATCACCCATGTGCCCAAGGGCGTATTCAACAAAATTAAAACTTTGCGGGTGCTATGCTTGAAGAACAGCAATATTACGTCAATTGAACCCAGCGCCTTCTCCGGACTCAATCTGGAATCGTTGAATCTCAGTGGAGGATTGCGCCAAAAAATTCTGCAAACTGGAATTTTTAATGGCTTGACTGTCCAAGATTTGTACCTACGGAGCAATGGTATTCAGGAGATTAAACCAGATGCCTGGGATGGATTATTCGCTGAATCCGTGATTATGGGCTCGAATAACTTAACCAACATTCTTCCTGAGTACTTTGCCGGGCTCAACACAACTAGACTATCTTTGATGGGAAATGGTATGGCTGTAATTACACCACGGGCTTTTCAGAATACTCGACTTGAAGAAATTGATCTCAGGGATAATAATGTGAAGACTGTGGAGAAGGCGACTTGGGGTCTCGCCGAATCAGTGAAAATTACGATAGGATAGTTCGGTGTCTGGTTTTTTTTCTGTGAGGCCGGTGGTGCGTGCTGCGCACGCGCACTTCCTTTTTCCGCCGCATTGACTGGTGGCGCGTCGGTTCCTGACTTACGCTTTTCGATAATTTCGATATATAGTGATAGTTTCGTGCGTCTCTCCTTTTTACTATAGGATAAAGAGTTGCCTGAAAGTATTCGGCGATTGGTTGCAATGGAAAAATAAATAAATTTTGAGAAGAAAATTTTTTAACAATATTATAATCAATATCCAAACTCATTTTATGGAGACACAGCCGAATCCGCGCTTGGCGCGCTGAATTGCAATTTGATATTTGAAGTAAGAATATATTTTCCGAAGTGAAATATCTTCTTGGAAAAACATAAATATACTAAAAAAAAATTTAGCGTATCCGAAAAAATTTTTTTGGACTCGATAATTTTTCGCAAGTGTTCAACGCGTTAAAGTTAATCGTAAAATATCCAAATATTAAGAACAACACAGTGCTCTTTTATCATGCACGTTGAATAATTATGAGCTAGAGAAAACATATTTATCAGACATAAAATTTGTAAATATGGAGACCAATGCGTCACTGTATCGTCCACATGAAATAATTACGAGTAGGGTTCGTAAAAATTAGTGCGATGAGAATGAAAATTAATGAGGTGAAAGAATGGAAAAAAATCAGATTTAAGAGATTTGAAAAAAATCTGAAAAATCGATTGAACGATTTGTAATTTGTCATAATTTATTTATTCAGTCGGAGAGATAGCGCCTGAGCTCCATTTCTGATGATTCAATTTTAAATCACACGCAACTTGAATTCCGTGGAGATGGTTCTCGTTATAAATTGCACGTTGCATATATACCTCGAAGTATCAAGCGGATGTAAATTTCTCATGGTTAAAGTACTCCTAAACTCCTTGCTGTTTCTCACTGTAGTAATCGAGCGGTTACCCTGAAAAGTAAATGGAAAATAAAGATGAGAACCATTTTCCAAAAAATTTTACATCTTGGAAATTTTTTCATTCTCCCAAAAGAATTTCTATTTTCAATTGCTCCTTAAATGTTTTTGGAATTTTTTCAAAAATTTGTTGGCACAAAATAAAATGGTAAATTTTGTTTTTAATTTTTTCAGTTATTTTAAAAATATTATTTACGTATTTTTTATAACAAAAAAAGTTCTTACAGCGTTCCCAAGGCGAACCGGAAGTCGTGATATAGTACGTCCGTCGTGGATCTCCTGACGGGTCCAAAAGACGTCATCGACTAATGATGTGATACTGTAACTTCGGTCGACACCGCAGGACCACTCAACTGATTCTCCCTCTCGTTTTCTGAAATCTCGTTGTAGTGGTGCTGGTAAAAGACTGTTAAAGGCAACTGGAAAAGGGAATTTTTAAAAATTTTTGACATTCCTAAAATTTACATAATTCCTAAGATTGTCCAATAATTTTTCTTTTTTATTTCTGGAATTTCCAACGCTCTTAACATATCCAGAAAAGAGAAATCCAATTTTTTTTCGCATTCCATACACCATTTTGAAGTTTTCGTAACTGGTTTCAAATTTGGAAGAGTTTGAAATTTTCAAAAAATTTTCGTTAAATTTCTTTTTTTTTTGAGCATGTTGAATTTAAAATTAGAATTAAACAAAAAAATGAAAATTGGAAGTACTCTTCGAAAGTTGAAAAACAAAAAAAATTCGTACAGGTCTAAATTAACAAAAAAAAAAAAAAACAAAAAACAAAAAAAAATGATAATTGTCTTACAGGCGAGCTCCAACTTGGGTACAACTTGAAAGTTGACTGCATAGGAGAGCATTCCCTTTTTGGTAAGAACGATACAGTAGTAGGGAATTTCTGCGTCGGATATTTGTAGATTGCTTATCGAAAGAATCTCATGAAATCCATCTCGATCCTTCTGCGTGATCTTGCGAATTCTATCTGACTTGAGAATGTGAAAAAAATAATGAATGTCGAGCCCCGAAAAATGGTCTCTCCTGCAACTCACAATTTTCCACAAATTTATAAATACGTTTTAGATGTTTTCCGCAGTGCACTGCACTTTTTCTCGTTTGGCAATTGGTATTGCTGCTTCCGAAACTTGGAGAAGTGAAAATCACTAGGGAAAACGGTTGCCCAGCTTGTGAATATAGGCTTTTAAAAATCCCTAGATTCACAAACTCGGAGATCTGTTCCAGGTTCTCGCGGAATTTTCTGGAGAACCTAGGGATTATTTTCAATATCGTATACCACACTAGGAGTTCCTAGAGCGTTCAGAAATTTTCTGTTAAATTTAAGGATATTCAACACGTATAGTCAAAACAAAAGTTTATGACCCTTTCTATAATTCGTTATATTTATCGCCAATAATTTTCAATTAATATTTCAATGTGTTAATTAGTTGAAGTGATAGCCACAAAAAATTATCATATTGTATTTGATTTTGCGAATCAATATTATATTGTTTAAACAAATTAATGAAAAAAAAATTTAGTCAATCGTCATGAAATTTTTACCATCGTTTTATATCTGCTTCAATAGTAAATTTTCGAAATTTCAACAAATTTTTATATTTTGAACTGTATTTACAGAAATTTTTATTTTTCCCATAAGAGGCCGTGTTAATTGAGAACTTTGATAATTAATAACTACAAAATGGTGTTGTGAATCAATCTCAAATTTCATACAGGCATCTGTTACCGCTTCAAAAACATTGTGTCAAAATTTCAAGCAATTCTTATGTCTTCGCCAATATAGGTGGAATATCCTTAAGGAGACAAAAAATTTTCAAAAATTTCGAAAACTCAAAATTTGGAAGTCTCTGGAATTTTTAAATTTTGCAATTTTTAGAACTTTTGAAATGTGGAACATTTTGTGGAACTTTGTGCAAAAGAAGGATATTCGATTTTCTTACAGTCTCAATTCTTTTCAAGTGTATACCGGTTCCAGGTACCATCCAAAGCACATCTTTTATATCGGCCGGGGTCATGCCCTCTGTCCGTTCAAATGGAGAAGGAAATCCACTCTGAAAATCGACAACAATCAATTGATAAAATTTTGAATTTTCGAATCATTTTTTAAAAATGGTTACTGACAGTTTTAACGCCACATCTTAATTGAATACTCTCTCCTTCTTCGCGGGTTGAAGGAGTAGCATCGTCCGTTGTTAAGTAAGGAGGGTACTCTGAAACGTGAAATTAGATTATTTTTCAATTTCGTATTTTGAGGGGGGGGGGGGGGCGGGCTTTACCTGCTCTGTTAAATCGCGGTCTTAAGCGCAGTCTTATATCGTTCTCGATGTTCCCATGGCCTAATTCTATCGTGCATCTGTATTCAATCGGATCCGTGGTCTTCACTCCCCCGATGGTTAATATTCTCTTCCATTCATTCTCGGTGTGGACTGTAGTTACAGTGATGTGGGGCGCCTTTTAAAATTGAAATCAAAATGAGGATTTAACTTTTTTTGAAGGTGATTAAAATTTTTAGTTTTTTCTTCCAATTTTCACCGGGGTTTCATGGTTTGAATTTTCCCCATTTTTGAATTTTGGAAATTTTTGAAATTTGTGAAATTTTTGAAATTTTTGAAATTTTTGAAATTTTTGAACTTTTTGAAATTTTTGAAATTTTTGAAATTTGTGAAATTTTTGAAATTTTTGAAATTTTTGAAATTTTTGAACTTTTTGAAATTTTTGAACCTTTCGAAATTTTTGAAATTTTGGAAATTTTGGAAATTTTGGAAATTTTGGAAATTTTGGAAATTCTGGAAATTTTGGAAATTTTTGAAATTCTTGAAATTTTTGAAATTTTTGAAATTTTTGAAATTTTTGAAATTTTTGAAATTTTTGAAAGTTTTGAAATTTTTGAAAGTTTTGAAATTTTTGAAAGTTTTAAAATTTTTGAAATTTTTGAAATTTTTGAAATTTTTGAAATTTTTGAAATTTTTGAAATTTTTGAAATTTTTGAAATTTTTGAAATTTTTGAAATTTTTGGAATTTTTTGAAAATTCTGAAACTTCTGAAACTTCTGAAATTTTTGAAATTTTTCAAACTTCCACAAAAAAAGATAAAAACACAATTACCAATTTATTAATCCTAATGAACGTCTGATTGATCATCACCGACCAATACGCATCTAATATGTGATACGGCGATCCCCCTTGCGTCAGATTGAGACCACATGGCCATTTTACGGCGTCCCCTACTCGTTTGGCCCAATCTGAATATTCTGGAAAAATGAGTCCCGTGATTGGTCCCTCGATAAATCTTCTCTTGCTCGCCGGTATAGCTAGTGAAGAATCATTGGCTCCGTCAACTAAAAAAAAAAACAAAATAAAATTTAGTAACAGAAAAATATTATTTTCAAAATCGAAATTAAAAAAAAAACATTTTTGAAGACAGAAAAAAAATTGAGCGATTTTTGTCGATTTTCATTTTCGATTGATCCACACCTGAATAAAAAGCGATAAGAAGTGCGAAATGCAAAATAAAGCCGTACATGTCTGAAAGTCTTACTCCATACTAAAAGATAACCGCAATTTCTCCAATATAGCCTTCAAAAATGATTGTTGTTAAAACCGAATGCATAATGTGCGCAAATGTTTGAATGAGTTCAAAACGACAATCCTAAATAAAGAGACTCAATGTTTACAAACCAAATAATTTGTATTAGCAAAAAACGGGGGACGAACAAACACAATATCGGATAATGTTTTCGTACGTTATCGTAAGATCCATTTAAATCATTTAATGATTTCAAATACGAAGTCGTGTGCAAATTTGATTTAAGAAGACGCACATTTGAGTGTCACTTCCTCAACTGCGCTTCCTGACTCGTGGAATGATTGATCGGCGGAAAAAAGATGGCGACGTCCCTCGAAAATTTGCGCCATGAATTCTCCGCTAAATCGGTGTGAAAAAAAATATGGAAAATTGCTCAGAGAAACTTTCATTTTTGTTGATCACGAAATGAAAGAAGCTGAGAATGGTCAAAGAGGGATTAGTAATGAAAAGGAAGTGTGAAATTGCGAGTTGATTGGAGTAACTCTCCCGACCACCGACGACGCATGCGCCTTGCCATTCAAATCCCCCTCCACCTCGATTATGCGACGCAATGCGCATGCGTCGGCGGTGGTAGGGAGAGTTTGGCGGCAAACCCGAAAATTACTCGTACTCTTCCGACCAGATGGATTGATGTCAAATTGATCGCAAGAAATGCAGGAAAATTTTTTTTTAAAATATCTTTTGACCCGAACGGAATTTCAAAGATTTCAAATTTTGAATAAAAAATACTTTTTTGTCATTATAAATATTTGGGGCGTTTGGATGACCGTCTGAAAAAAATTACCACACAAATACATTTCCTCAATTATTTATTGGAATACGATTTTGCAAAATTTCAACAAATTACGATTAAAATAATTATCACCTGGTTAACTCTTTCTGAGTATCAAAAAATGAATTGCGCAACAATTGATTTATTTTCCGTTTTAGGATTTCAGCTTATCTGCCCATTCACTCCAGCCTCCAGTATAATTCCAGGCACTAAAAAAAAATTTGACGTTCATAATTATATTTTTAAACAATTATAAAAAAAAATTATAAAAGGTCGAAAATGCTGAAAAGAGTTCTTCGAGAATTTTTGAACTATCGGAGATACAAAATATAGTTGAAAAAATTGAATGGCTAGACAATTTGGCCAACGAATCGTAAGAAATTTGATAATCTCAAAAATTTTTTAAATGTCAAAAATTTGAAAATTGATTTTTTTACTTCTGATATCCTAATGTCAGCAATTCTCCTTGAACCTTGGCACTCCTCATGCCTGATCTGCAGCTAAGAATTATCTTGGTGTCCTTCTGAGGCTTCGACTTTTGATATTCCTTTTGGAAATCATCTGCAGCAAGAGTTTCCAGAATTTTTGCAACATTTCCCACTGAGAAAAAAAAATGAAGCAATGAGTCATAAATAATTATGGCGATATATGTTATTAAGATTTTTTTCCAAATTCGAAAAAAAACATGGTGCATATTTTCAGATTTCTTTGAAAAAAAAAATATATATATATATATATATATATATATTTATATGGAAAATCCGATTAAAGTATGAATATAAAATTTGATATGGTTTAGAGATATATATATAGAAATGTCAATAAAAAATTGTAGCGCTTATATTATTACTTTTGGAGCAGAAATTAGATACTTACTCGGAATGTGAATACTCCCAGGCAATTTTCCAGTTTCGTCAATCTCTTTCTGCTCCCTAACATCGATAATCAAAATATTTTCGTCTTTTTGGGCAGCCAGAAGATCATTATAATCGACATTTTGAGGTTTACTACGAACTTCTGGAATTTCGGTGCTCATCGTGCTCCTCAATCGACTAAAATTTGATGTAAAATTGGTAATTGTCGCCCCTGGAACAGACAGAATTTTTTTTTCTGAAACTTTTAACATTTGTGAAAAGCAAAAAAAAAAATGCAAAATTTTCTCAACAAAATTTTTCGGAAAATTGAACTCCAAAGGAAAATTTCTAGACTTATAAGGAACATAAGATCCTCACTAAACATTTCTAAACATTTTTCATACATCAATTTTTAAATGCAATTGATTTTGAAAGTTTGAAAATATTTGAAATGTCCGAAATTTCGTAATTGACTAATGTTTCTAAAATTTTCTTAAACTATAATTGAAATTGTTACATCAGTAAGAAATAATTACAACTATATTCCATAGGTTAATTTACTTACTCTTTGTAATTGAAAATTTGCGAGTGCTTGAACAAATTGATTGATTTATCAGTACACGTGGTTTACTCGGGAAATAATTCAACGATATCAAAGCTCTCGAGAACCGAATTAACCTTCCACTCATGTCACTGTATCAACAATGTAGTCAAGTTAACAATAACAATAATAGTATTCTGAGGTATAGCTATAGTTAGGTATATCGTTCTGCGAATGTTGCATAACCAATAAATGATAACCGTTTCAGCTAATTAATTATCGAGGCAGAAAAAAATTCTCCACAAAAAAGGAAAAACAAGATAAATTTACGGGCATTTAAATGAAATTCTTTTTCGTTTATTAAAAAGTGTTATTAATGAAATTGGAACTATGTTTCTTGAAAAATGTCAAACGCTTGGTGTCTATCGACGCGGCAGGTTAAGTTGGAATCTGTCGCTCTCCACTATTAAAAAAATTGCGCGCCATTTCAACAGATGTCATTAGTCACGTGGTCCGTGGCGTGGCGCCCCCTGGCGGGAATCTTTCAAAATGGCGGTTTCCGGGCAATTTTGATTTTCCCGGAACGAAGTATTCGGACGTTATTGACAAATTTCAGAAATAATTGACACTGAAAAATTGAAAACGAACTTTCAGGAAGTACTGTAAACTTACGAAGTGTTATCAATAAAAGAAATATAGAATAACAATAAGTTAAATTCGTATGGCGCGAATGTGTGACTGCGGCGAAATTTACAAAGGCATTGTCCAAAAAGCGTATTGATATATCTATTCCGGAAGTGACCTGTGGTGGCGGGAAGGCAGGTGCAATAATGTAGAAGACGCGGCAAACTCCTTCTATGAAACTAAAATAATCTAAACAAAACTTTCCAAAGAAACTGTCCGTTTCTAAAATTATTAATAATTCTTAAGTGCATAACATTTGATTAACGGTGAAAAAAGTGTGTGAAATCTTAAATGACAAGCTCATGTTTCCGGTCCGGCGCAAAGTCAGTTTTTGGACTCGACAGTTATCCGTTGCAAAAAATAAAAAACAATAACGGCTGTCAATATTATATCAAGTTGTACTTCGAAGTTCCTGTTAAAGTATTAGTTCCGCTTTTTTTATACTTATTTCCGGCATGAACATTTCCGGTCACTGCGTCACTCCATAACAAAGAGCATTGTGACATGTGCGGATTCGCGCCGTTTGCTTTTGTCTATAATGGCGGCAAAGTGTACCTCGTTCAAAATGTGACTTTTGAAAGAAACAAATTTCGAAGGTGAAAATTGTGTGCAGCAGATTTCTGCTAAGTGCTCAATCGGTAATACCCACAGTCGTCAGCACCCCCGGGGTGCGTGCACAAGCCCCGCGTCGTGACACCCCGCGTCGCGGCGCCCCGCGCCCCATGACGTCACAGGGTCGCAATCGACCAATCACAAATTGCAATAGCTCAGTGTGTTCCGGCAAGGCTGAACTTGCGCTCACCGCCATATTGCCCAGTTGCCCGCGGTCTGTTTATATTAGTTTTTCTCCTCCCGTGTAAAATAACTGGGCAATAACGCGAATTAAAATTAGTGATCAGTGACGTAAAAATTCTGACGGCAATAAAAAAAAAAATCACGAAATTGCCGCGGCAAAAATTTTGTCAGTGAAATACATCGTAAAGTCAATTAGTTTAGTGCTGAAGTAATTGATTATCCTAATATCGTGATATATGACATTTGTTCGGGTGATTTAAAAGTGATTTCTTCGTACATTGGTGATTTGTTTTTTTTTTTGCGCCACCAAGTTCGGCCGTAGTTAGGCCCCCAGTTAGACACCCACTGTCAACTGTCAACCCCCTGCTGTCACAACAGAGACCCCTGGGTACCTGGCGCCAGCTGATTGCAAAATGCCCGTTCGTAAACAAGGTGGTAAGCTCATTTCCCTGTAGAAAGTCGATTTTTTTTTACTATTTTTGTTTTTTTTGACAACTTTTTAATGTCATTTGCAAAATTTAAACTGTGCGCGTACACAACAATATATAGGTATATTGAAAACCTATGTTATATATAGGTATATTGAAATTGATAGACATATATATATGGGTCACTTTCACGTGCGCTAAAAAATATATTGAAATTTTTTGAGGAATATAGACAAATATTTGTGCAATATATTGAAATATAGAGAATATATAGATATAGATGAGATACAAATATAAATTTGCAGTTTTTGAAATATATAGGACATACTTCTGCATCGTATATATATGTATATCTTAGACTTGATATATTGTTATGCGCATATATCTATATACGTTGTTATGTTCTGCAGGAATATATTAATATAGACAAATAGTGAACGGTGAATCGTTGCGCAGTGTTGCAAAACGTTGCAGAGTGTTGCGGACCGTTGCAAAGTGTTGCAAATGCGTTATATGTTAATTAAATTCTACTTTTTATTTGAATATTAATTTTCAAACACTGATGTTGATGTGTGTTTATGATCCCATTAGGGTTAATGAAGAAGGAACATCAGAGATTTAGTGACACGAAATTTTTTCGATATTGACATCTGTGCACTTTAAACATATATATAGATATATCTATATATATCACAGTGGAGTGATATATTTACGGGAAAAACACTGAATTTACAGAAATCTGGGAAGTCTAAATTTCGCATGTGTTTTACAAATATTTGCGCATATATATATATAGTATATATATATATATATACATATATAGTTCCCTATATATAGCATAGTTTTAGAAAAAAAAAAAAAAAAAAAAAAAAAAATGTGCAAAGAAAAGTGAAAATTGTGGAAATGAGCAACTTCAATTGGCGGCTTCCTGGGGTTACCCCCCCCCCCCCCCCCCCGGCAGCTTTTTTCCTGGGGGCGTGGGTCACTCGGTCAGCTGTCAGTCTTATTGTCAATCCCCACGCACTCCACCCCCAGGACCGAACTTATCGATTTATCCTAGCTATGAGAGACTATCTCTTTGTGGGGTTTGGAAAAAATGTGACCTTGAATTTATTTTGTATGAAATAAAATAAAGAAATGGGAGCCGCGAGGCCACAGTCGTAACTTCCCGATTCCGCGGTTGAGCTTCGAAATTTCTCATTAACTTTGAAAACCTTTCAAAAATTTCTCCAAAGACTTTCCCAAGTTTTCAAATTTGTTTTTGATATTTTGAAAAAAGTTTTCAGTAGACTCAGAAACTTTGTGAAAAATTTAATGAATTTTGAAAATTTTCTAAAAATGTCTGAAAATTTTTCGCAAATTTTTTGGGAATTGAAAAAGAATTTTTTGAAATTTTGAAATCGTTAGAAAAATTTTCGGGAATTTTTCGGAATAAAAAAATGATGGTTGGTTTTTTTTTCAGGTTTTTTTATTGAGATCGTCGTAATTAAATTTTTTTGCATAATCTAGGCGCATTGTAGAGCCGTCAACGAGCAGCAGATGTGACACTAGAATTTTTTTACCCTTTGCAGACATTTTATTAATGTAGGCCAAGATTATGTTGCAATAATCCATTGGATATAAGTTGTGACGGGTTGACGGGGCTTGGTTTTTTGCCAAGATACTGTAATAATTTAGGCTTCTGGCGGTTGTTTGGGGAGTAACGTTTGTCTAGTGAGGAATATCTCAGGGACGCTGATTGGGTTTCGTTCATTTTGTGGATTTACATATTTTTTATTGTCATTTTTCCACTTTTGAAGGTTTAAAACTTGCGCAAAAAAAAATTAAAAAAATTACAATAGTTGCAAAAAGTTCCAAAAAATTGAGGGGAAAAAATGGAAATAAAAACATACGAAATTTCTCCGTCCGCAAACGGTAAAAAGGGCAGAAATTTCCGGAACAGCCATGTCCTACGGAATTGATTTCGGATTATGAAATGCCCCGATTTTTCCAATTTTTTTTTGTCTGGCGCATTAGACCTTGGGCGATATCCAATATCCCGGTTTTTCTTTCTACATGTTCAATATATTTTTTTTTGCAGTTAAATTGATGGACTCTGTGACACAGTTCGCGAGTGAATTCAACTGCCTGAGAGGCTGTCGCCTTTTTTTTTTTTTTTGTTGTCTGAGGGAGCGGAAAATCGATAGATAGACTATACGGAATTGGAGGGGGATTTGAGCTATTATACTCGATAATTAATCTCGGAAAAAAGTTCAGATATAACATTATTAAAAAAAAAAAAACAAATTTTTTGAAAATTTTAGAATTACAAGAAACAAAATTTCAATTTCAAACCTTAACAATGAACAAAAATTACAGTTCAAAAATTTTCAATATTCGAAACAATTTTGAATTAAAAAAAAAATTCAACACATTTTTTTATAATTGAAAATTTTTGGTTTTCAAAATTTCTTAATTCAGATTTCTGAAAATCTGACGATTTGGCAATTTCGGAAATCCCCAAAATTGGCATTTTTTTTTTGTTTTTTTTTTTTGCCAAGATGTAAAACGCTATATAGTGTGTCCTCAAATTTTTTATTTTTTCAAAATATCAATTTTTCTAATTAGAAAATTTTTGATGAAGGGAAAAAGCCGAAATTAAAATTTAGTTTGTTTTTAAAATTTTTGCTATGAATGAAATTATCGGATTGGTCATTAGGAGTCCCTGAAAAATTTAATGAGTATAGCCCAAACGGAACTGGAAGAAAATTGTTATATGTTCTATATGTTTTTGTAGTGGATTGGAACATATATAAGCCGGCGGCGGGACAATCAATTTCCCGGTTAAATACCAAAATCGCAATCACAAGCAAAAAATAGAGCAGAAAAAAAATCGGTATTGACTTGTGAAATGGAAATGGTAGGTGCTGGATGAAAAAGTGATGAAATTATTCAATTAACCGCAATTTTTCATTGAAGGATAAAAAAAATGTCAGTCTATTTTTCCGGTTCCCATTGAAATGGTAATACTCCTCTAGTATTGCGTAAAAAGGTCAAATTTACCAGTTTCGCGGGGGCTCGCAACAAATTTCTTCGTCGAAAACCTTTTGCACAAAATCGCCAAAAATTACAAAAAATCCTGAATTTTGGACATTGTAAAAAAAAAAAAAAAAATGAAAATAACTTAAAGGTCTCAACACTTCGCACCTTATCAAACTTTTGAAACTAGAATTTAAAAAATTTGGCATAATCCAAAAGTAAAAATTCTGTTCGACAAGTTCAAAAAAATAATAAATTTGAAAGTTTCAAAAGTGGACAAAGTTCGAAACAAAAATAAAACTAAGAAATTTGAGACTTGAATTGAATTTAAAAATATTGGAAAATAAAAAAATAATCAAATTTTTGAACCCGTACAAAATTTTCAAAGCCTGGAAGTTACGGAAAATAAAGATTTAAAGTTTCAAAAAAAAAAAAAAAAAAAAAAAAAATCAATTGTATTTTTGAAGCGCAATTACGTTAACGGTCCACTCCGTTCAATCAAACTTCCCGCATTTCCATCCGAATTAAACGATTTCATTAACACCTTTGAAAACCCCTTGTTTCGTGAAGTGAGCCAAGTCGGCTCGTCCTTCATCCATTACATCCCACGTGCACTTAACTTAGCTATCACTCATGGCGCGTCACTGCTCGGTTGTCGCATAATTCGAGTGAAGTTGCTATTGAAAGTGCCGACGATGCTAGTTTCAGAGCGTCGTTCTGCCGAGAAACACCTGATCCTATCACTCGACTTTTAGTCAGCATTGCTTTCGCGATTGCTGTGATTAAGGTGCGATCACCTTAATTCATAAGAAAAATAATACACACCCAAAGCATCATAGGATCCCCATATCCTCAGAACGACTCCGTCGTCACAAAGTGTCCCTACAAGATACTTTCTCAGAGAACTGCCAACATTTTCAATGCTTCCGATGCAGCTCCTTCGTACTTTGTACCACTTCTGCTATTCATTACTTGCAATGTCGTCTCATGTTTCATCACCACCAAAATGTCTTCCCAACCTGTTATAGAGGGGATGAGTTTCTCTGGTTACCCCGTGCTCCCAACTGGTTCCTTCCGAGAACCAACGAACCTAGATGCACATAGCTGATCCAACAATCCGATGGAATTGTTGTATACCCACTATTTTCACATGAATATTGTTAATGACTTCGTGCACATTGTAAAAACCTCCACCCCAGTTAAAACTAAGATCTGAGGTAAATTACTTCAATATACTCCTTCGAAGGTATAACGATGTTTGTTTAGGGCTAAAGCTCGAGCCATGCTATCGGGTACTTTCCCGATACCTGAAATCGCCCAACGGCCCCAACTTCAGGATTCTAAGTCCTCCCCACTTACCTCCTGCAAGTCAAAACCCCTCAAAATTCCCTCCCACATCATTGAGCAATCAACACCTTGAACTGACTCCCTCCAAACTTCCAGCAGTCTCTTATCTTTGGAGTTGCAAATCTTCCTCATCACTTGTGTGTACCAACATCGACAGTATCTATCCAACTAGCTAATCGACGAGTGCAACTCAACCAATTTTCACCTTCCATAGTTGGTTAACCCCTTAAGTATGGGGCCCATACCGCGCGATGTGTCCGCATCGGCCGGCGAGCCCTCGTCGACTCGAATGCACTCTTCAATACACAATAACTTCTATACATAACATCAGAAAATTATGAAGTAAAATTTAATGATGATCTTGACCCTTCACCAAAAAGTTGTTAAAGTACGGTATTTTTTACTCATATTTTTCTAGAATTTTTAAGACCTATTCTAATTAAATACTCCAACTGGTTACCGAGATACGCGATTGTCATTTTTCAGTAATAAATCAGTGATTCATTAAATCCAAATTCGATTCACGTCATCTGACAGAGGGACTTACAAAGTATGTTTGGTAAAAATTTCAGAATTTTTCATGAAGATTTTCCCGATAAACGAGAGGTTTGAATGCATCCGACATGAAATTTAGTTCCGTATTATGATGTATTAGAAAAAAATATGAAAAATGATTTGAATAAAAAAATCAAGTTGCATTGTATTGACAAACTCATGTACTTCCTATCTTCTTGAATGGTTCTTATAACTGTTATAATCTTCATTTAATCTGAGTTGTATATTTTCGTAATGACTCCTTTTAATAGTCATTGGGGGGTCTGAGTGCCCCAGGACTTCAATAAATCCCTTTTATTATTATTATCATTATTACTTCATGGGATAATTTTCAGAATTGCGATATCTATCATAGGAAGGGAGAAAATTAATTTTTATGAATCACAGGAAGGGTCTATATGACAGATAGACCCCGGCCGATAGGACAAGCTCTGTAGGCGGACAAGATCTATACCACATATAGACCCCGTACTTGAGGGGTTAAAGTAACAGTAACAATAGTTTTGTTCTTCATAATAAACGTGATTTCGAGATATTTAGAGAGTTTCACTCCCTCCACCGGAATCTATCATATATACTTTTTTGTTCATGAGGACTTTGCCCTGGTGGCCCGTGACTGCACGTCTCACTCATCCATAAAACTACCGGAGGATATATAATGCTATATAACGTCCCAAGGTCTTCTATTTCAACGCTTTTTCACGTAGCGTTTGCGAACGGAAATTGATTCCCCATCATTCTCGACGACAGGATCCACCAGGTCGTCTATATAGCAGCACAAAAGGCCTCTAGTGATGATGGAACTTGGAACACGCCCTCGAGATCTCGTGTCGCTGTTCTCCGATTACGTCTGCCATCTATTACGTTCTCGGTGTCTTTGATAAAAGATCTGTATGCCCATCATATTTTTGCGTGTATTTCTGCGATCGGTATGGCTGGATGGCAATTTCAATATGCTAGGTGGCAGTTTAGATGCGCGGTTCGAAATTCCTTCGAGTCCTTGCCGATAAAAAAATTCGTAAATTTTTGAATGTCAGCAATGGTAAAAATTGTCATTTCCATTTTTTTTATCCTCATTTTTCAATTCATCATGATCGAGTTGTCGATTTTTTTTTACTGCATCTATAAATAAATCGGTAGGGAAGTCCGCTTTGGTCGAAGCATTTCGGTTCAAAGGACTAAGATTCTTCGTCTGCCATTCGCGAGTGCAGCAGACATAGGTCGGTAGGTTACACGGATGTGGAGCGTGCCCGAATTTTTCTAAATTTAGGCGTAAGGAATGGATGAGTTCTAAAGCAATTGCTTAAAGTTTCAAGAGCCAGTCTCATCCGCGCTTCCATCACCTGAAGTCAATGGAACATTCGCGAGATCTTTCAGAAAACCTCCAGAGAATGCGTTTGTTCTCGTAATTTGAGGGATACAAATTTTAGGACCGATTTATATGAACAATACTTAGTCCTATATAGTTCCTATATCTATCTCGAAAATATCGAAATCGGGAACAATATTCGGCATTTGGGTGGAAGAATGCAATTGACTGTTATTGCAATTCACATTCAATAATTAGTTTGCAAATTTTTTTCATCAGTTCCGGGTTAAATTGGTCGTTGGATCCAGTGTAAACTTATTGCGATCTCATTCAAGCGCCAGGTGACCTTCAGTGACCTTGGAACGGCCGGAACAAAACGGGAAGGTCACGAGGCCAGACGGAAGCCGGTTCGCGGTGATTCAAGGTCAAGAACCGGTCCTTCGTCACTTGTTGTTTTGACCACGTGGCGCGTGATAAATAAATTGAGATCGCATTGGACCATTGCCATTTCACGACGGACCGACGTCAAATATCGAAATTTTGAAAATGATTTTATCAATAAAATTGAATGAACTTTTTAAATTTTAAATATTGTGGAAATTTCTAAATTGTTTACATTTTCAAGTTTGAGGAGCTTTGCAATTTCTCTGCGTTTCGAAATTTTCGAACTTCCATAATTCCAAAATTTTTTGAATTTTCAATTTGTCGAGATCTGAACTTGGAATTTGTCGTCAGTGAGTGGGTACGTTATCGTGGGAATTATGTGGGCACCAGTAATCACAATTGCCTGGTGTTTTGCCTATCTGGTGAAATGGAGATTGGGATACACAAGAAACTCCACTTTGAGAGGTAGACATTTTTTTTTCAAAAATGGTAGAGTTTAAATTTTTTTAAAAAATTCTGAATTTTTAAAAAAAAATCTGAGTTTTTTAAAACTAATAAAAAAAACAAGTATTACAATTTTTCAAATTTGCATAAGTTAAGACAAATTTGAAAATTATTGAATGTTTTGAAGAACAATATTTGTGGAATTTTGTCCAGACATTTCATAGCAACTGCGCTTTATTGACAATATACCTTCACCGCGGTTCGGTTTAGGCCATTCGTATATTGCCTTATTTGTAGGAAAATCAAATTGCAAATCACTCCAATTCTGTTGCTCTGCGGGGCTTTTACATAAATTTAGCCACATCACTCTGATATAGCGCTAAAAGTCAACTATACTATCATCCGTATACTGGCATCAATATAATTTGAAATGTCATATTAGTGCACTGATTTATCATCCTAATTTCCATATCCATATTTTTGGGTTACATATACAGCCTTAATTAATTTCACGATTTAATAGTACTCACATAAACCATCTAATGTTTGGTTTAGTATTCGGTTTGTGTTTCGCTTGCCTCTTTTTTAGTGAATATCTCGTAATGTATGGGAGATAGAAAAAAAATTAGTGAACATTATTGACAGAGGAAAGTGCAACCTACAAAAAGTGTTCTTAGCAAATTTTTGTATCTCTCATACCTTCGGAGATATTCGCAAAAAACTAATGTATTAAAGGTGAAGTGAATTCGTTGCATCTGTTGGTAGAGTAGGTTCCTACAATACCGATCGTTGGTGAATGGATCGAAAATCGCAAAATGAGTTGTAATTGGCCCCTACAATTTTGGTCTCGCGTGAGCGAAGCCACGTTCGGTTTATCGATTGTGCCCTCATCGATTTCGATTAATCGATTATTGACTGTCGATAGCTCCTTCGATTCGATAGTTCCATATAAATAATAGTGAAGTTCGACCAGGAAAATAAATCGATTATCGAGTTCGATAACTCGAAAGTCGAAGAAAAAAATCTCGATTATCGATGAAACAATCGAAAACAGACATGAAGCTACTCTTCGTATAATTCGTTTTGTATGCGGATATCTCGAGCAATCGATTTTTTATATCGATTGTCTCTTTCGAGATTCACGTCTTTATGTGAAGCTTCTGCAACATACAAGGCTACTAGTTTCATGTTTGTGTTCTCCCGTCACATTTGGTCTTCCGCTTTGCAACAAATGCACCAAATGTGGGACATAAGAATGAACATAAAATAATGGAGGCGAAGTGGGAGAAAGTTGAATGAGGGTAATTATGAAAAATTCACTGGCACGGGAGTCGGAGCTTGTTAACGTTGCTGAATAACTCTGTGTATACCTCTGATCTACGTTGATGGGCGGGTGAGGGGGAAGGGGGGGGGGCTCTTGTTGGGAAGTGCGGAACACCACTCAGAATGAGTCTCGTTAGCAAGTGCTAGTCGATATTCCATTCGTAATGTTTGTTTGGAGATTTATGACCCGAGTATTTTGGAAAAATTCCAAATTTCCATCAAAATCTGTGGTGATGTAATATTGCATCGATATATCTACCACAATGCATCTGTATAGCATTACCTATCGGAATATATCGAAATACAGAATATATATCGATTCATCTCGATATATATCGATTCATCTCGATATATATCGATTCATTTCGATATATATCGATTCATCTCGATATATATCGATTCATTTCGATATATATCGATTCATTTCGATATATATCGATTTATCTCGATATATATCGATTCATCTCGATGTATCGATATATTGAGATGTATCGATATATCAATATATTGAAATGTATCGATATATATCGAATCCCTAATATCTATCGAAGTGCACGGAGATGAATCGAAGCATGTCGATATGTATCGATTCAATGATCGATATTGTTACCGAGTCCGATTTCGATTGTGATTTCGATAATCGATCTTTCAGTCGATCTTCCTTCGATTCTCATGGACAATTATATTGAGAGATTGGCTTCCGGAAAATCTAGAATCTATTTCGACAATCGAAGTCATTTTCTTCCATCAGGTACAGCTCTCCGTTATTTCATAGAATAACAAATTAAAATAACGAAAATTGAGAAATAATTGACATCTCATAAAAGAAATTTAATTGGATCTTCAATTCACTTTTGAAACTGAAAAATGGAGTTTATATTATGTTTGAGGAATATTCTATAATTTGAAATAAAATTTGCATATTCGGAATCACAGTGTACATCGAAATTTTCTCCCTCTATTATAAATTGTCACATATATAGGCTATCGAGCAATACCAGCTGACGAATGTTTGTTACTGAAAGACCACTGGCTGATGACGTATTCCCCATTCTATAAATGTATTTGCGCGTGACGTATCTCAAAAGTCGTTACGGAAATAGTCGACTGGGTGAAGTGGCATTGAAGTGGGGGCGCAGGGGTCGCGGTCTTCTTGACGCCCCGGCCGATCTGTTCTTTTCTCGATTTTTCAACACTTCTTCTTTATCGATGCTCTCTGTGTCTTCTTTGCGCTCGACCATTGTGCCCGGGTTTACCGTGTCACGGGCACTCGAGAAGGTCGCGCCTTTGAAAAGCACTGAGAAGTCTTGGGTGAATGAGTTTCTCGATATTCCGGATTTTTTAGCATTTCTGACGCAAAGGATGTGTGTGTTTCCGCGCGCGCGTGTATGTGTGTGTGTGTGTGTGTGTGTGCGTGCGTGCGTGTGGGTGGGTGTGTGGGCGGGTGGGTGGGTGGGTGGGTGTGTGTGGGTGGGTGGGTGGGTGTGTGTGGGTGGGTGGGCGGCTGGGTGTCTGTGGGTGGGTTGGGTGTGGGTGGGTTGGGTGTGGGTGGGTTGGGTGTGGGTGGGTTGGGTGTGGGTGTGGGTGGGTTGGGTGTGGGTGGGTTGGGTGTGGGTGGGTTGGGTGTGGGTGGGTTGGGTGTGGGTGGGTTGGGTGTGGGTGGGTTAGGTGTGAGTGGGTGGGTGTGTCTCAGTGGGTGGATGGATGTGTGTGTGTGTGTGATTCTGAAATATTAGAAATACCTCAAATTCGTCAGTTGCGATACAATCCTCATCCACTACTTCCCTGGAATTCAAAAAAATTGAGACCGGTTATGGGGTGTTAAACAAATTATTACCTCATAATTAACATTTTTTTTCCCTTAAAAAAAAAATTCCCTTTCACCTGACCATAAATATCCCCGCAAATTACGATAGGCAGCTAAACGAGAACTCGATTACACCCCCGCCCATAAAAAACTATAATCGATAATAAAAAAAAACTCATTACTGCAACATCTTTGAGAGCACTGAAGCGATTGGTCGTTCATCCTCTCTCTTCCAATGGCAACTTCATTGACTGTATTGAAGCGAAAATCAATTCCAATAAAACCGAAAAATCTTCTGAACCACATTTTATCAATTAAGTTTCCATTACATATCATATTCTGCCATATTGGTTTTGAATCTAAAAAAATCGGATTTCTTTAATTGACAATTTATCTATTTTTCTAGAGTGAAAGCCTCGAAATTTTTTGGAATTCTTGATATTATGGAAATTTTGACAATTTCGAAAAATTGACAAATTTTTGAATTTCGCATTTTTTACAATTTGCTCAATTTTAAAAAAATATTGTCAAAATTCACAAAATCTTTTCAGATTATTGATATTTATAAAACTTTCAACTTTCAAAAATTTTGTTATCGCTTATAAATCTTACCGCGAGATTTATCAGCTTGTGCGTCCCCGAAGAAGGTGCACTTGAAGAAAAATTGAAAAAAAATATGAAACATAAAAAACTCTATTAACCCCCCCCCCCCCTATTTTATCGCTCAATATAAACCTCACGACCATCACTAACATTATCACCATCACTTCATTTTGTTACAGGTGAGTGCCAAGTGCTCATCGATGATAGGTCGTCAGGGACGAAAGTTATGCCCTACTCATCACCTGGAGTGCGTAAAAACTTCAACTCAGGTATAGCTTATGCTCCAATATATATATATATGCAACGTAAGGTGAATAATGCGTAAGCGGATCCATGTGCTTCATCTCATTTGCGAGCGTTCAAATCTGATCCATTAATTTCAGTAAAGTACTTACTTGGCCGAGACTCGACCGCGCTTCATTTTCAAAAATACTTGGCCTACGCTGCAGGCGTTAAAGTTTTTTTATTTAATTTCAGGCATTGCAAATTTACAACTAATCGCTCCCTTCCCATAAATATCCATATGCTACAGGATTGTCGCAAAAAAAGGGGAGAAAACAAATTCCGAATCAAATACCTGGTTGAATAAACTCCTCGCAGATGAATAATTCCCGAGGGTAATGTAGAACCAACGGGGTTATCCCTTTTCCGTTGTTTTGGTGGAATCGCTTGGGATAGTAGGAGGAGATTGGAGAATAAAAATAGACTCATTAGATAGTCAGGAAATCTTGGTTACTGGGTGTTGGTTCAGCTTGGGCTGAACCTTGCTCATCAAGACTGTGCCAAGGTTAGAGTTGGCAAAGTTGGAGAATTCGAGTGGTATGAAAATTCGGTGCATTATTAATCGTTGGTCACGAGATGAGAGGTTGCTCTCATAAAAAAATTCACGTGCCCCCCCCCCCCCACCCACTCACCCACCCACCCACCGGGCTCGCTCGCACGGTGAGCTGAGCGCCTTCCATGTATTTGCGCTCGTTTAAAAATCGTAGAAAATTCTGAAAAAAATTGTAAGACCCGAAAAAAAAGTTCATAAACCGGAAAAAAAATTGGAGCCTAGGAAAATCAATTGACCCAAACGAATGAATTTTTGATTAAAAAAAAGTGTTTTTCCTGTTTATCCGATGTACATTGAGACAAGTAATTCTGCATTACGCCGCATAGTCGGAGCATAGGAAGAAATAACCTTTGCTTCTATCCTTCGCTTGGGAATTTTTTTCCGCCTCTTTTTTTTGCCGCCCAGAAAAATCGCCGAGGCAGAAAGATCCGGCCAGAGGTAAGGGAAAAGGAGAAAAAGTGGGGAAAAAAAATTTAGATAGAGTGAAAAAGAGAAAAAATGCAGCTCAGACCCTCCGAGGACTTTGGCTTGATGGAGCTGAGGAAATTTTGTCGCATCCTTCGCCCGGAAAAAGCCACCGGACCGAGATACCTCGATCGATAATGTCGTTTTCTATCGCGGGCTGAGCCTAGCCAATAAACTTGCATTCGGTTAAGAAATTTGCTAATTAATTGAATACTGAAAAAAAATTGCGTGCATTGGAATTCACTGTAGCAAATCCCGCGATTATTCAGTTGGTTTTTATCAACAAAAGGAGAGCGCCGAGATTGGAAAATAAACGGTCGAGCGAAGCTTACTAGAAGTTGAAAATTGAAATTAATAAGATTGCATAGGAACTTTTCGTTTGAAGTGAAACTTCCATGAGCGCCTTGGGCATAAAATGTGTTGCAAGATGTGACAGCAAATTCAACACGGTGGGCTATTATTTTTTTTTTCAATTTTAGAAGTTTTAAAAGCTTTCACAATAAACTGAAATTTTTAAAAAAAGAATTCACGTTCTTTAACAAAATGTTCTATGATTGGGTTTTCATGCAAAAAGAAGTTGATGAATTTGAAGAAAAGTCGTACTTTCGAAATTGCAAAAAAATATTTATATGAATATTTAAATAAATAAATAAATTTTTTTTGAATATGTTTAAAGTTTCTTGTTTCGCCGATGATTTTTCAAGTCACAGTGGAGGGAGAATTCTTTTTATTTTAGAAGAATTTTGAGTTGACTTGAATGTATATGAGCCGGTGGAATATATATTACATTTTTTCCATGTAACGTGAGGTGTATGGAGATCCAAGGTGGCGAAAAGGGGTTATATGAAGGTCCGCTACGTGTTTTGGATTATTGAAAAATTTTTACGTGTTCAGAGAGAATTGTTCATGTTACAATATTCATGAATGTTTTTATATTGTAGAAAAAATTTAAAAACTCCAACTTCTGAAATTTTTCGCTTGCTCTCATTTTTTTTGTACTTTTTTTTTACAAAATTTTTGTTTAATTCGATGTTTTATAATTCTATAAATTATGAAAATATGGGAAATTCGAATAATTTTGTAACTGCTGAAAAAGTCATTTTGAAAAAAATTTCAAAATTAAAAAAAAAATCGAAAAATCCTTCGATTACGTCATTTCCCATTTTTTCCTTCTCGATATAAGAGACAATTCGTTTGCATAATCTCCGAGCTCACATATGACATTACAGAAATTGCATATGGAAGTTTAAAGTGCGAAAAGGGATCAGCAATCGAATCTAACTTTGTGAATATCAAACATTCGCTTTTCCTAGTTGGGGCTGTCACTTCTTCGAAGTGCGGGTCGCGAAGTACAGGACGCCTCCGCCAGGCGCGCTACAGTTCGCAACTTCCGAAGTGCTTTAAAACCTTTGTATAACCACTTACCCTTCCTCGTCTATTTTTAAAAATTCACAAAAAATCTAAACTAGTTGACGCTTTGAAATTTTTATTACAAAAATTTGAATATTAACAATTACGAAGATAATCAACTGTAGGAAAACCTTCGTAATTGTTTATTATTATCTTCATTATTATCTTTCCATACTTCAACGTGGTTAGAATTTTATAAATTTGAAAAAATGAATGCAAAATTATTGGAATATTTAGAAAATACTTTATTTTTCTATCTAAAATTACAAGATTTTCGAATGTTTTTATCATAAAAAAAAATCATTGTACGTAAGATAAAGTCTCGAACACCTTGGCAGGTCTTCGCTTGAGAAATTACGATGACGTAGCAAGTGTTCACCCAGCTTCACACAGCATATATAGTAGGACATAATGAGACAATTACTCACAATTAGTACAGAAGCGGGTGACAAAGTGGGCGGTAGATGCTAAGGGATTAGGGATAGTAATTCGTACTACATATAGTTCACTCAGGCACTTATTCCGAGCGTACTCGAGTCAACTGATAGCACACAAGGGAGGATCTCGGTTGGTGTCGTGCCACTGTAACAGGAAATTCCGGAATTTTCTGATGAAATTACTGAATGCCTAACACTTCAAAAATATGCCAAAAATTTTTAATTTCAACGAGAATGATATGTGCAGCTACGGGAGCGCAGTTGTGACGTCATATTATTACTCCCATTCACACGTCTTTGGAGAAGTGCGTCGGAATTTGGAACCTGGAAATTTTTTCAACATTGACCTTCGTTGAATTAACATACACACATCCGTCAGGAATTGTCATATATTTTGAGAATAATTTTCGTAGAAAATTTTCGTCAACGGTCACCCAAAAATGTTATTCAACTGGAGTTAAAGAGGTGAAAACGGGAAACATGTTAATGCTGTATTTCAATTTTTCACAAGGAGCCACGGTACACAGGGGATAATGGTCGAGGATTAAAACATCCCTATCCTAGATCCTCTCTGACATTCGGAGGATTAATCTTGCTCGTCGACGCGGTCATCTAGCCAGTGGATCAACGCAAACACCTAAATATATGTCACTACTTTTTTTTGCATACACGTCTTTGCTCCAGTCTGTTGTTTTTGTTTTTAGAAAATTGTCGTTTCTTTTTGAAAAAAATTGTATTTATTGAAATTTGTTCTTTTGAAATATTTGAAAATTTGCTGTGAAACGTTTAATGCGGCGGGTGGGATCGGAAAAATTTGCTCTCGGGATAGACAATTTCCTGGACAAATATATATAGATATACTCCATTGCTTACCCATCCCCCCCTCTCTGCCATCGACGCAAAGGCGATGCGCACAGGCTGTATGTACTTATCAAGATACGCTGCAGCGCTTCAAGAAATTTTGAAAAGAATTGGAAATTTTTTTAACAAATTAGAAAATTTTTGGAGCAATTTCTAAAAAATTTCCAAAAATCTGAAAAAAATTTGAAAAATTTTCAATAAATTTTGAAAAAGGTTGGAAATATTAGGAAAATTTTTGAAAAAATTGGGAAAATTTTAGAGAACATTTGCCGCATTTTGGAAAAATTTGGCAAAATTAGCAAAAATTTACAATAAATTTACAGAGAAATTCACCACAAAATCGAGAAAGGTTCACTTTTTTTTTTGGTTCAGAGACCAAGTTTCCCATTTTTTTTTTGATTTTCCGGATTTGAAAAATTCAGAATTTTTGAAAGTTTGGACCCTTTTTTTTGAAATTTTTTTGAAAATGAATTTTTTAATTTTGGGGGAAAATCATAGTTTTTTTGCTATTGAGAAGTCGTAGTGAAAATGGTAACAAGAGTGGCCAGAATTTTTTGAATTAGTGTTATGCATCAACTATATGTCGCACTTCCGTTTCTGCGTACGTACTTCCTTGGTAAAGCCAGGTGCTCGGTGGCAATAACTCTCGAGGCAGTATCTCTACCTGTCCTATCTCGAGGACCAGAGATGCAGGATGCAGGAGGGCTCGGTCATTTGCTGGACCATCTGACGACAATGCTTGATCATAAAGTACGGTTGTATTCAAGAGACCCACAGCTAGTAGGTAAAGTGCTCGGGAGACGCATTGGTCATCCTCCTGCCACTTCTAGTCCTATATATATATATACGGCACATACTATATATACAATATATACAATATATACTGACACATGAGGAATGCAAACCAGTTCTCCGGGGACCACATATAAAGAGAAGCTTAAAATGAAAAGATACAATAAAAGTTCAAGTTGAGTGAATTTCGCTGGATTTTCGGGAATTAAAAAAATGGCATTTTTCAATTTTTTTAAAATTTCAAAATTGAGAAATTTAAGATTTTTGGCATTTTTGAAATTTGGGGTTTTTCGAGTTCTCGACCTCCCAAAATTTTTTGAGTTTTCGAAATTTTTTTCAAATTTCTGGAGTAACGAAAATCTACAATAAAAAAAATATGCTATAGCATATTGGGATGTGAGGAAGGGAAGGTAGATCTCCTGGGGAATGCATAAAAAGAAATCACACAAAAAAAGGAAGAAACGCATAAAAACTGAAGTTATTCAGAGTTATGAATAAATTTGAGGGCGAATAAAAAATGAAATTTTCAGGGTATTCCTAACATGCATTGGAGACCCAGGTATCATCGAAATCCTTCCACGAAGTGGCAAAAGCACACATCAAGCCGACTGTTAATTCATATTGACTTCTTGCTCGATTCTGAGTCAAACTGAACATCTGGTGGGGCAATTTGAGGGTTAACCTGAGGGTCAAAATGACCTTGAACTTGTCAACTTGAAGGCATTGCTCAAGCTCAAGGTCGACGTGTGGGTCCAATTATTTGTTGTCCTGTTATTTGATCTCCATCTCGCTGGACTTCCTGCATGTCCAACCTGAATGTGAATTTCAACGAGTCGCGCTGCAAATATGACTATTTGACCCACATGCATCATTTTGAAATTAGCCGAAGCCTATTAATCTCGCTGCGTGAACAATTACTGACGGAAAATTCCAATTCAGACGATAGGGCAGTCAAGTGAATGCAGTACAAGGGGGAGAAGGGTGGCCTGGATGGTGTCCTGGTTCACCGCGTGCAACGGATTAGTCGTCAAGAGAGTGTAAATGGCACCGGTGGGATTGTACGTAAATCATCCAGCCCGTGGGTTATACCCCGGGATAGTATCCTGAAAACGAGGTGTACAATGACTGTATGGTGACCTCCCGTGAAATGAGGAAAAATGCTTGGCCCACATTGGCTGTCCTGGGACGCCACGACACACGCCATCTGGGAGATGAGGAAGAAGGTGTGTGCTATTTATGTGGGAAGCGGAACAGTTCTGAAAATAGGACACGAGAATTTTGGAAATATGTTCAATGGAATTTCTCTTCGGGTTATGGAGATCAATCTTGGTCCGACCTTCGATGCCGAAGCTTGGGCTTGATAGCTTTGGGATAGCTTTATCCCATGTATGAGCCTAGATCAAATCAAGCTTAGTTACATCAAAAATATCCAAGCTTTGTTGGCCCAGCTTGTGCCAAGCTTGGCTCAATCTTAGCGTCCCTAGCGTTGGTCCACAGGCAGAATCCAATCTACGTCCAATATTGGATACATACATACATCCAAGCTTACTAGAATCATCCAAAGCCAAGCTTCAGAAACCATGTTGTGCTAAGCTTGGCCCGAGCTCAGCTTTGTTAGCTTTGAATCTTAGCTTCAACAAGCATGAATCCCGGATTGCTCATACCATCTCAACCCAAGCTTCTGAACTAAGGTTGAACTAAGCTGGATTGAAGCATATTTTTCCTAGTTTCGATTTACCGGCTTCAGCGAAACTCTGCTTAATATTGGATTCATATATAAATCCAGGATTGCTGCACCACCTAAACTCAAGCTTGGAAACGAATGTTCAACTAAGCTTGGTCCAACCTCAATGTTCCTATCTTCGAAGTTTGAACCAAGATAAATTTTGTAGCTTGGACCAAGATTAATTTCGATGCTTCGACCACGAGAAACTTTGGAACTTGGACGAAAATGAATTTCGAGGCTTGTACCAGGATAAAGTCCGAAGCTTGAATGAAGATAAAGTTCGAAGCTTGTATTAACCTACGTAACCAAGCTAGAACGAAGCTTATTCTCTAAGCTGGGATTGGTGTTGCATTCGCATGTTCTGCACAGATTGACCGAGCCTTCAAACACAGTTCTGACACCCTATGCATATATATTGCGATATGCAATGTGCCACCCGCAACGATGACCTGGAAAGCTCGTAAAGAATCCAACGCCTTGTTATATGTGTTATTTTATGTCATGCGTGGGAGTTATTCCAGATGACGTGGATTGTGTCATTTGTGCATCACCTGTGACGTTGTATAAATATAGATCATTTGGCCTGGGCATTATTCCTCGAGATTTTGCGGTTCGAAGAGATTCGCCACTCTTCCAGACTTCTTGGAGAGGATCTCTCAAATTTTGGTTTAGGGTCAAATCATCTGGTGTGGAAGAGCTAGCGTAAATTCCATTATGATGGTTTCTGTAGTCCACACTGAGACCTACAATAAAGCTTTATTTGAACTTTCGTTAATATTCTGTTTTGGAGATATCCACCAGAAATGCTTTCGGTCGATGCCGCGGAATTTCTCGCGGCGAGCGTAACTAACTTAGACTTAACGCCTGCTATGAATGGTTTCGTGTGTGTGTGTGTGTGTTGAAAACCACAGGTAATATTACTAAAGCCGTTTCATCATTAGTATCTTCAAAATATTTAAAAACGCCGGTGTGTGTAGGTGTGGGTGGGTGGGTGTGTGAGTGTGTTGGAAACCACAGGCAATATTACTAAAACCGTTTCAGCACTAATATCTTCAAAATATTTGAAAACGCGCGTGTGTGTGGGTGTGTGCACTTGTGTGTGTGTGTGTGTGTGTGTGTGTGTGTGGGTGGGTGGGTGGGTGTGTTGGAAACCACAGGTAATTTTACTAAAACCGTTTCATCATTAGTATCTTCAAAAGTTTTAAAAACACGCATGTGTGTGTGTGTGTGTATTCATAAATTATAAATTCAACTCACCCGCAACCAAAAACTCATTCGTTATTGAACATTCGATCATCAGCAATTCTAAGGTCCACTTGCCCCAGGCAATCCCTCAAGGCGAATACTGGAGGGGGGGGGGGGGGCGGGGGAGGTGGAGGGGAAAATGAAATCCGATGATTGCCGAAGGGTGTTTACACTCTATGGGTGCGAAGCGCATGGAAAGGACACTAGTCATTTTAGCCTAGTCCGAAGTTTACGATCGAGTCAGAAGCACCGGAGGGAAATAGTTGGATAGCCTCAATCGCTCTTTCACCGAGTGCTCTCGCATAATCGAATTATTCTTATCCCTTTGTAATATATCACTCGCATCATTGAATTATGAATCTTGCGGTTGCGCTGGGTCAAGCGAAAAGATAAGATCTCTACGTTGTCACTCACATGTGCGGGGTCCTTTACTATACATCACTGAACAATACTTCCGGGGTATTTACGCGGTAATCTGCATCTAGTGGGTAAATAAGTTTCACTTTTTTCATTTTTTTTGTAAAAAAATGTGTGTGTACTTTTTTTCCAATCTCTAATTTTTTTCACCGTAATGCTCTCTAAATGATTGCAATTGTTTATAACGCTCTAACGCTGAAACGGCTAAAGATACGAAAAAAGTCAGAGGACACAAAATATGTATTTTTTTATAAGGAACAACATTTATTCGACACATTTTTGCGTATCTATAATATTTCGTGAGATACAGGGTTATGAGCAATTGAAATTGTTAATGACAATAGAAACCAGGCGACATATATGGACCAAAAACTAATCAGCTCTAAGTTGCGGCAAGACGCTTCGATTGCGTCATACAGGACCTTGAGCGGATAATTTGTTCACGAGAAATCGTTCCGGGAACACACACACACACACATACAGACATGTTGTTTTAAATAGGTCAGAAATGCCATGAAACGTGGAGATCGGATGGAGAATCGATTTTCCATTTTCGGGGACAAAACCATAACTTCCCCTATCGGCAAGTTACTAAAAACAAGTGGAAAATTGAGAAGACATAAGACTATTCTAATACTACAAAAACATGATCTTGTACCCTATATCACTCGGCAATATTTCCGGAGTCTTCACACTGAACTCTGTAAATAAGTTGGTAAACAATTGTAAAGCATACGCGTTAGTTTTCGGCTTCCCGGTTGTACACTTTACACAATCAAACGTTATCTAATCTATCACGTTATTTCTATTCTAATGAGACATTTGATTTCACCAGTTATCAGAGTGTATTGTAAAGGCAGTGCATCACGGTCACGATCAAGATGAAAAAGTTACAACTAAAAAGCGGACTCTGGCCACAATGGATTGCAACGGCTGAAAGTAATAAAATTGGTATTTTAAATGGTTCAATTTATCGCGATGAGTTGCGTGCGAGAACAAACGGCTCATGGGTCAATAGATTAAAATGACGAAATCGTATCTTTGTGCTGTGTCACAGCATCAGTGACTGCGCTCAGTTATTGTTAAATTAAAAAACAAAAATCCCATTCATTAATTTTTCATCGCAATTTTTTTGGCAAAAGCTCACTCACTTCAAGTCTCCAACATATTCTAAATAACTTAGATACGTATCACCTAGAAGGTTCGAATCACGTGATCGTTAACAAACCACCCTTAATCTTCCTCCAGTATGCCTGATGGGGTTAGTGGCTGGTATAGAAACAGGTTGGACCTCGCCCGCTTTGGCAATTCTCCTCGGACCAGAGTCTCCAATACCAATGGACAAGGCTGACGGAGCTTGGATAGCATCGCTGTTGAACATTGGTCGAGCAGCAGGAGGCTTAGTTGGTGCAATTGATGTCGAGTTGTTCGGCAGCAAAACAGCTGTCTTCCACATTGGCCTAGTCCAAGCCGTGAGCATCATCTTCCTGGGTATAGCCAATTCGGTTTCCTGGCTGTATGCTTCACGACTGATGGCCGGCCTCGCCACTGGACTATTCTTCATCGCCTTTCCCTTATACATGGGCGAAATCTCAAGCCCTAAAATCCGAGGCTTGCTCATCAGCTTAGTCGCTAACAGCCTATGCATTGGCTACGTTGTAGGAAATATAACTGGAGCCTACATGTCGATTCCCACCTTCTCCATCATGCTGCTAGTCCTCACCATTGTATTCATCGTGACCTTCTACTTCCTGCCCAACACATCTCACTTCCTGGTGATGAAGGATCGATCGGACGAAGCTCAAGATTCAATCAGATGGTATGATCGAGATGCTGATGTAGCTGGAGAACTTCTAGCCCTTGGAAAGTTTGTTAAGGACAAGCAAGCCATGACCTTCAAGCACTTGATCAATGAGTTCATCCTGCCGCACAATAGGATTGCACTGTTCAAAGTCATCATGGTGTATATTCTCATGCAGCTAAGTGGTCTGTATACAGTCGGCTTCTACATGCAGATCATTTTGACTAATGCCAAGGTCGATATTATTGATCCTGAAGTGGCTGTCATCATAGTTAGCACGATTGGACTTGTAGGTGGCTGTGTTGCGCTATTGATGATTGACAGATATGGGAGGAAGCCGGTTCTGGCTAACACAGCTTTTGGACTGGCAGTAAGCTTGTGCTGCATTGGTGCACACTTCCAATTGCTGGAAATAGGAGCGGATCCCAAATTGCTGCAGTGGTTTATGATATTGACTATTGTGGCAATGGAGTTCTTCATCAATTTGGGCATTATACCCATACCCAGTGCTCTGTTAAGTGAAAT
The DNA here is from genome assembly GCA_026005395.1 of Asobara japonica. Classification (NCBI taxonomy): domain Eukaryota; kingdom Metazoa; phylum Arthropoda; class Insecta; order Hymenoptera; family Braconidae; genus Asobara; species Asobara japonica. The sequence goes on along the minus strand of BQMI01000352.1, from coordinate 2,459,615 downwards.
CTTCGCTCCTAATATCAAGAGCTATTGCTCTTGCCTAGCCAATGTCACTTCGGGACTCGTTGCTTTCATGGTTACAAGGACTTATCAAACGCTCATTGACTCCATTGATTATGGAACTTATTATATATATGCGACCACCATGGTGTTGCTGGGATTATTCACCATTACGCAACTGCCGGAAACCAAGGGAAAGTCACTGCAGGAGATTCAGATTATGTTGATGACGAAATGAAGGATAGATGAGGAATATCGAGGTGTTGCAGGTGCTGGATGTTAGCAGGAAGAGACGGTTTGTGTTCTATTCATCCTGTAAGGCGTGCATTTCAATACGACTGTGATACCAGGTGGTGCACCACTTTTGAATTTTTTTTATCTTCAGAAATAGTTGTATCAATATTTCATAATAAAATCGACTTTTCTTAACAATCTGAGTGTGATCTTCTCATTTTCATTAGTTGAGTTTCATGTCTCCAATCAAGTTTCTGGAATCATTCTATGTGAATAGTTTGAAGCAATCCAGTTTTGTGCATTGGGAGTGAGGAGGTGAAGTGATGTAGAGATCATCCCGAGATCCAATGACAATTAGTCCTTGGGATGCACATTGTTACTCTTGATCTTGAGTTTATTAAAGGTTACTTGAATAGGTTTCCTGAATGAGTTCCCCGAATAGGTTCCCCGAATAGGTTCCCCGAACAGGAAGCTTTGGGGTCCCGGGTGAGTTAAATCGAGCAACCTTAAGGTGCAATACAAGTGATGATTCAGGACAGCCGCAACTGCTGGTACTTTTCAAAATATTCACACCTCAGTGACATATGTCAGTTACTTATTGAGAAAATGGTTGGAAAGAATAAAAGCACCTCACCTCTTTGACGTATCTCTGGTGAATTTACAGAAGACGACAGTCACACAGTTATGGTGGTGAACGTCGAAGTTGCAGATGGAGAGAAGTTTTCCATCTTTCAATGGATTTCCTAGGTGGTGGGGGAATTCTTCAGGGGTGGCGGGGTAGTAACCGCGCCCTCGACACGTTGCCCCTTATGTATATATTATGTAACACCCACTGTATAGCTCATAGCATGCATTATTTCAAAGCTAAATCGTTCGTGAATAATGCACTCTATGAATCTTCGGTTCTTCCTGCAAAATTGCCCCTCGGCACAGCCAATGCCCGGGATCAAACTTTCTCAGTGATGATAACATCGTTGTATAACGAGCAGATGATGATACATCTTGGAGGATGAATGGAGTTTTGGTAATTTTGGGAGCAAAAAAACGTGAACATAATTTTTAACTTACCGATAGGGGAAGTTATTGTTTTGCCCCCGAAAATGAAAAATCGATTTTGCATTAGATCTCCACGTTCCATGGCATTTCTGACCTTTCTAGACTATTTAAAACAAAATGTCTGTATGTGTGTGTGTGTGTGTGCCGATGTACGTATGGAACCAAAAATTTCCCGGAACGATTTCTCGTGAATAAATTAGCCGATCAAGGTCCTGTATGACGCAATCGAAGCGTCTTGCCGTAACTCAGAGCTGATTAGTTTTTGGTCCATATATGTCTCCTGGTTTCTTTTGTTATTAACAATTTCAATTATTTATACCGCTGTATCTCACGAAATATTATAGATACGCAAAAATGTGTCAAATGAATGTTGTTCCTTATAAAAAAATACATATTTTGTGTCTCTTGACTTTTTTTTGTATCTTTAACCGTTTCGACGTTAGAGCGTTATAAACAATGGAAATCATTCAGAGAGCTCTATGGTGAGAAAAATGAGGGATTGGAAAGAAAGTACACACACACACACACATACATCCGGAAGTTATAATTTTGGCTCGCAGAGGGTCAAACCCACAGCCCATTTATTTAGGTTTTATATTAGACCTTGCATCCAAGATAGAAAAGTATAGAAAAAAAAATATATGTAACATTTTAAAATTTATATTTATTTTTTAAAAAATATCAAGTGTCGCGTTTTTTAAAAACAAATTTCTTTCAAGAGGTTTGGAAATGCAGAAATTTTTGCAAATCTCGATGATTGCGAATTATTGAAATTTGAGGAAATTAAAAAATGTACACAATTTTTTTCGGTGAATATGTGATACTTTGTCCAGGTGATTCAGCTGGATAAAAAATCCGCCTTGAAGCAGAAGCGAGTTAACGTGCCATCGGTTTAACGCCGCCTCAAATTTACGATCTTCCGATCGCTTGACTCCCACCCCCTCCACGCGAATTCAGCACTTTTCGCGTCTGCTGCTAAAGTTATAGCAACAACTGTCCATTTCAATTTTTAAAGCAAGCACGTGATATTTTATCCCGTACAACTTCGTTGGATTTTTTTTTTAATTATTCACACTTCTGCAGTTTTAAATTATGAAAACATTTTGAGTTCTCAGAAGGGTTTCTCCAATTTAGAAATTTGTTCAATTTGAAACTTTTAAATATTTTTAAATATTAAATTTTTTTTTAAATATTGAAAAACAGAAATGTTGAAAAAAATGAATATTGGAAATATTGTTCTATATATATATATTTTTTTAATTTTTAAGATTTTTTGAGCAACATTTTTTGGGGATGAAGAGGCTAACAATCCTCACCTATTTCTGCTTTGGTGGCCACAGTGGTAATATTCATGCTGCGTTAAAGGAAAGTTTCGCGTTAATGGAGTACCCTGAAGTGAGTTGCAGACGAGCGAACCACTCGAGGGCACAAGTGGCCTCGGTTCTCGAGTCCCAACCTCCCAAGCGCGTAAAGGGGAGGGCGAGTGGGAGGTGGGGGCTTGTGCCAGCTTACAGTTCAAAGCTCATACTCCCCCCATTTCATAGTCCGCTCGTTATGTCATTAGTTTCTCGTTCTCTGGTGAATTCCAATTCACAACTCGTTCCCCAAAAATTTTCTAAATTTGGAAAATTTGAGACATTGCAGAGCATTCGAACCGGAAAAAATAGGAAAAATAAAATTTGAGGCAATTTAAAAAAATCGTAAATTCGAAAGCTATTCAAAATTTCTAAAATTCCAAAATTAGGTCCAAAAAAAACCAAATTACGCTAATTAAAAAATTCTGTCAATTGGTCAAAGCTCCATCAATATGTTTCTTGGTAAATATTTGATTGTGTCTTAAGAGGTGGGATCGAACCCGGGTCCTTCGAGTCCGCGTCCAACGGGTCGAGCCATCACAGGCACTTACACAAATATATATTTTTGCATGTACACTTTTTCGGAGGATCGATAAGAGCAGTCGCGGATTAGCGGAAGTTCATCGCGGAAATTTAGGTCACCCCCCCCCCCTCCCCCCACCCCTCCGGCCCACCCTCCGCAACCTGTATCCACCAGTTGGCCAACAACCAATGCTCCCCCCCCCCTCCTCCTGTATTTGACCTATCCTTCAGGCGTGACGCATGACTCCAACTTCGCTACAGTTGTCTAACGGGAATTGGAAAATTCGACCGCATTCAATAGGTAATTCATCTAGGGTGCACCAATGCAAAGAGCTTCGTAGATCTCCGGAATTTGAAAATTTTGAAAATGGATGGGATTTGAAAATGAAAATGGGAAATTGAAAAAATTTTGAAAACATTGAAAATTTGGAAAAAACTGGATTTGAAAAAATTGAAACACCAGAAAATTGAAATTTTCCGCCGGAAAGCGGAACTCCAATTTCGTGAATATTGATTACCGGGGATTGGAAAATTCGACTGCATTCAATGAGTGTTTGCCGAGAGTCGTAGAAATGCAAATTGAAACGAAAATTTAGTTGTAGGGAATGTCTCATTGGAAATCTCTTTTCCATTGGAGTAACTTAAAAGAAAAAACAGGGAAAATAGAACCAGGTCAACTTTCAAATATTTATCAGATGTATTCTCGGGACTTCGGACTTGGCAGTCATTTGGGATGGGTTGTAAAAATTTGAAATGGTTTTTAAATTCCTAAATTTTCTCCCGATACTTCACACTTTTTTCAATTTTTTCAATATTCCAACTTTTCTAACTAAATTTTCATACTTTCCAATTTTTTTCCGGTTTCCAGAATTGGTCCAGTTGGGGGGGGGGGGGGGGGGGGGGGGAGAGAGAATGAAAAAGGATTTCCAAATTTTTGTAATTTTTTTGTTTAGTTTTTAAAATTTCTGTTTTTTTTTTTTTTTTACAAAAAATTAGACAATTTAACAATTTGCTCCACTGCTTTGATGTTACCCGGTTCATGTACCATAGCTTGTGCTTCTGTATAAAAAAGTTTCTCCACCAAAAAAAAAAAAAAAAGATTCCATGAAAGTTGGCGCCTCGCCATGAAACCGCCCATGACAATACAACTTATTCCTCGACCTTTTATTAAATAAAAATCCCCATAAACGATACGTCAAAGTATCAACCCTTTCCCAGGAAGGCAAAACATTGCAACTCTTCCAAGTAAATTGGGTGCTCAAATTAAATCAATGACAATTTTGATTACCCCATGAATACAGACGACGCAATAACTCCAGATAACTCATTCACCCCCTCTCATTTCCTCCTGAATCTTCTGCAGTGACTTGCCCTTTGTTTCAGGCATACATAAGACAGCAAATGGCACAGCACTTAAATTAATAGCAACATAAATCCAGTAGACATACTTTTGTCCAAGTATGTATACAAGAGGTTGGAATGTCTTGCTGCAAATAAACGCGAATAAAGCACCAGCTATACTAGCAGCACAAGCAGCAACACACTTTATAGCTGGTGGAAAAATCTCACTCAGTACAGTGCTTGGTACAGTGAGCATACCCCCAAAAGCACTCAGCTCGAAAATAGTTATCGAAGCTATGGGCAATGCTTGCAATATCCCAAGGTCATAACCATAATCCATAAGTGTAAAATGTATCTCCAAAATGGTTAATGCTGCAGCAACACCAATGCTAGAAATCCCGAAAAGAAACCTCCGTCCAAACCGATCAATCATGAACATCGAACTGACAGTAGCCAATATGCTGACAGCGGACATGATGATTACGGTGATGGCAGGTCGAATTATCGTTGACTTGGCATCACGAAGAATGATCTCCATGTAGAAGACAATGGTGTTCAGACCGCACATTTGCATATACATGAATAGAACGATGATGATGTACAATGCTTTTCGGAGTTCGACACGTTTGAACTCTTGGAGCTTCTCCCAGAAGCTCTGGGCGTTGGCCAAATCGACGTATTTCTTCAAGGAAGCATAGACAATGGTAGGATTGCAGTCTCGATCGTACCAGGAAATTGATGCCATGGCCTTGTCTGGGTTGCCTACCCGAGCCAAATGGTGCGGGGATTCGGGAAGCCAAGCGAACATCATCATCGCTACTAGGCAGAATGATAGGAAGATCAGACTGGAGATCTGAAGATCGAAGTAGGCTCCAACGATGCTTGTTAGAAGATTCCCAGACGAAGCTCCACTTAGAGCTATGCTGACTAGACCTCCTCGTATCGTAGGATCTGCAATCTCACCGATGTATAACGGAAAGCAACTGAAGGCCATTCCCATACTGATACCTCCGAGAGTTCTTGCTATGTAGAGATAGGTGACGGATTGCGCAAGACCTGTTAGAATCCAGCAGCAAGCTGTTGGTAAGCATGTGATGAGAAGACTAGTTTTACTGCCGAATATGTAGACAGCACAACCTCCAGCTAAGGCTCCAATCATTCGTCCCAGATTCATCACCGAAGCTACCCAGGAAGCCTCATCCAGGGTTAATGGAAGGGTCGAGTTACTTATCGTTAGTTTTGCGAGGTATGGAGAACTCCAGCTGCCGATTGTCCCTACTTGGATGACTGCTATCGTCACTGCAAAAAATATATTATTAACTGATGAAATTGCCAGGATGACGAACCATTTAGAGCAGGATGTGACAATGGATATGAGCGGGGTCATTAACATTTAAAAATTACCTGCAAGTACCGCAACCCACTGCGGCCATAAAGCCCTCATCTCCATTCTTACCAACTATTCTTTCCCGTGTCAAATAAAAAAATCATTCTAAAATTTCCAATGGTAATTCTTGGTGTATGTCATACTGACACAGTAGAAAACTCAATTGAGACTACAAGTTGGTTGATCCAGGCAACAACTAATATAATGACGATGTAACAAATAAATGACGACATAGGAAATGAGCAAACTGTCTTCGCAAAGAACATGTCATTGTTGATTGACAAACAGATGCATCGGAATGAGCTTATGACATCATAAAAGCAAGATGTTTACAACCAAAATTGGTCGATTTATTTGTATTAATTGATCTAGAATCACCTAGTTTCATCATGTAAATACTTTTTGATCTATTACAACACACTTACTCTAGGAACAATTGATCTGTAAGCCTAATAATGTCTACCAACATTCGTCAAGTTATTATGAACATCAAGATTGAAATGTAATATCATCAGTAAGTCACTTATTTCTTCATCAAACAACTGATAACTTCCGAGTGCTGTCAGCCAACGTTGTCAATCAAGGCGATACAGAGAAGCACACTTCCGATAAAATTTCAAAATGTTTTCATCCAGAATTTGAAGCCTGCTTCTGCCAGAACCACAACACAGATCACTTGCCACCTCTTCTACTCTCAAGCAACGAGTTCCTCTTGTCAACTTCATCCATTTCATGACCAACCTTCTTCCCATGATTCATCAACATCTCTTGAATCTCTTGCAGCGATTTCCCTTTCGTCTCCGGCAATGCCAAAATTGTAAAGACAAACATTGCAAATACAAGAATTGCATAGAGCCAAAAGACAAAGACTTTGGATGTAGCATCCAACAATGGTTGATAACTTTTGCTTGTTATAAAAGCGAACAATGCGGAAGTAACGTTAGCCATACAAGTGCCAATTTCCTTGAGTTGCGGTGGAAACATTTCGCTCATTAGGCAACTTGGTATTGGTATGATTCCAATGCAGACGAAAAATTGATACAGTATAATGGAGATTATGCTGAGCCACTGCAGATATGAGCTTGGATAACCTATGTCCAGTAATAGATGATTGAATCCAAGAAGAACCAGCGTCACACAGACACCAAAACTGGAGACTGCAAGCATACTCCGTCTACCAGCCTTATCATTGGTGTACATCGATATTAATCCGGATCCAAATCCCACAACTCCGACGATAACGACAATCAGAGATGGTTGAACAGCATCGACCCCAAGTTCAGTCAGGATGATCTCCATGTACAGACTAATGGTGTACAGACCACTTAGTTGCATGAAAATGTAAACCATATTGACTATGATCACGATCTTTCGATTGATTGGTGTCAGCATCTGCCTGAAGGATTCCCGGATTGACAATTTGCTCTGTTGTCCTGTGAACAGCTTGAGCGATTCGAGCTCAGCGGAGACATCAGATCGGCGACTGTAGAACTGGAGAGATTTCTTGGCTTCCTCCAATTTGTTCTCTTTTACGAGGTAGTGCGGACTGTCTGGGAAGATCAGGAAGGGGAAGAAGAACATTGCTGTCATGACAAGGCTGATGATGGCGAAGGTTGTCATGCTGACGTAGGCACCGATTAGGTTGCCCAGGAAGGTTCCTATGGCAAGACCTTGAGCTATCATGCTGATCAAGGCACCTCGGATACTTGGGCTCGATATTTCACCTACGTAGAGTGGCCAAGTGCTGTAGTACATGCCCACGGCGAAGCCACTTAATAGCCTTGAAGTGTAGATCCAAGGTACTGACTCGTTAATTAGGAAGCAAGACCAGGCCAGGGCGTGCGGTATACCATTTAATAGGACAGCCTTTTTAGCTCCGAATTTGCGAACTATTATGGCCGCTATTATTGCACCCAAGGGACGTGTTATACTGAATAATGAGGCAATCCATGATGCTTCGTCTTTTGTGATTTCGAGAACTTCGGTGCCGTTTGTTAGCTTCGCTAGATATGGGGATGTCCAACCGCTCACCAGACCAACCAGGAGGGAGAGAATGTGAACTGGAAAAATTTAAGGTCTAAGTTGGAGTTATTTTTTAAACTCTGGAAAAATAATAAAAATCGGCGAAATATTTTCCGAACCAGACAAGTTTGAATCGGTTTTTAGGTCTGGATACAAGTTTTGGGTTTTTAAATTTATGAAGTATTAGAATAATTGTAGTAATTATAGGGAGGTTATTTTGAGATTATAAGATAACTTACTGGTTAAGGCTGCAAGCCATTGTGACCAAACTTTTCCACTTGAGCTATTTGTCATTTTCAATGTAATCAAACTGGTCTATTTATGCCAATCTGATATACGCTGGACTTTATCAAGTTCATTGGACAAATCAAAATGTGGTAAATTGAGATGTGTGTTTACCACTGGCGCACGCCAACGACTGGTAAAAGCGACGCTGGCTAGTTCACACAAGTAATGAAACGCGTCCATTTACAAATTTCTTTGATGACGTAATCACACTACTAATTGATAGCGCAGTAGCATCAATAGATGTGCTGGCGAATGATAAGGGCAAATGATCATTCATGATAATCATCAGTATCTGCGATGCAAATGAGAATAACAATTTTTTTAAAATAAATATTCTATACTGGAAATTTTTGATAATTGAATTATTTTCAGAACTTTTGAAATTTTGATTACTTTGAAAATTTTGGAAATTTGAAATTTGAAATTGGATAAATTTTGGAAATTTCACAAAATTAAAATTTTGTAAATTCCAAAAATTTTGACAGTTTTCACGAAATTTGAAATTGAAACTTTTGAAATTTGAGAGTTAGGAAAATTTTGGAATTTGAAAATTTTTCGAGTTCCTCGAATTCTCACTTTTTGAGATTTCAAAATTTTGAAATTTTTCTATTTTTGAAGCTCAATACTCTGTTTGCGAATTACATCTATATATGTGTTGACAAATAACGAGAGATAATTTCTTGTCATGTAATGGACAAAATATTTGATCATTGAAACTGCAGTTTTAGAAAGATTTGAAAAAAATATATGAATTGCAAAGAATTCTAAGAACTGAAAAAAACATCAATTATTTTTCTAATAAAAAATACACACACACACATCACTTGGGAATAAGGAAGAATGGATTTCTAGACGTACTCCCACATTTACAGTAAAATTATCGGTTGTGAATGGAATATCTCGAGTATTTGCACGCGATCAAAAGCTCATGAGATAGCGATTCTTCATGCATGTTTACATATCTTCGGTGGGAGGTAAATAAACAGGCATTATCAGTGGTTTTGAATACCTGTTGATGAACTTTTCTGATTTATGAGCGCTTTTTCAATATCACGATCCTTTTTATACAGCTTCGCGATTTATTATCCGATGATTGCAATCGGGCTTGGCGCCATTCGAATAGGTTCCTTCCGACACTCATAGAAAAATCCAGAATTTCACCAGGACCAGTGAAAATACAAAAAAATTATGTTTTTGAAATTTCCTAAATTTTGGATATTTCGAATATTTTGTAATGTTTTGATGTTTCAGAAATTTTTAAATTCACTTAGTTTTCCGAAATCGGAAGATGCCAGAATTTTGGAACTGATTAGAAAAAAAAAATCAATTTTTTTGAATATTTTCAGAATATCCATAAGTGTTTGCAAACGTCAAAACTGTTTGCAAAACTACGGAAGTATGTGCTTTAAATAGGATAAATCTTGATAACATCAATGTTTTTTTCTATCGAAACAGCTGAAGAACATGCCAGCATGATATTGTTAGCGGCGGATAAATAGTGGAGCTCAAAGTGTGATATGACGTGATATGGGCTGTTCTGTAATCAGCTGTTACGCACAGAATTGTAGAAAAGCTATTACCACGTGTGAATTGAAAATGAGGGTGTGTGTGTGTATGTACGTCTTATACATGATCAATTTTTCTTCAAGATGTATACAAGCCCTTCTGTCCTAACACACACACACACACACACACACACACACACACACACAGTTGGAGGTGTGAATAAAAATGACCACTGACGCTGATTTCTCTTTTTCACACCCTCGAAAGTTATTGATTTGCATTCGCACCCGGTTTATTTATATAACATTTAGCCTGCTTGTTAACGTGAGAGTCATGACTACTTGATATTTTGAGGTAAAAAACACCCATGCAATATCATTGAAAATGACACTACCACAGGTCTCATTACGTTTACAATCATGTTCTATATAGAGAAATTTTATTTCATTTGCAGAAGTATCCAGCATCCAATCAAATTAAATTCGTCGAAATGGAGCATCATCCATTTGACATATATTCCATCATCAAATTAATTCCGAAATGAGTGATGATGATATTTGCTCGATTCAATATAACTTTTAAGAAATTTTCTTCACTGAAGATTCTCCCTAAAAATTGTATTCTTGCAATTGTATTTAATTCTTCCCCTATTTCAAATCAATTCTTAACTAATGATAAATGATGCGCTGCATCTTTTCTCAAAATTTGAGAATTATCTGACATTCTAACGCGCCCTAATAATTGACAAAGTCAACATTTTTCCAAACCGAAATACATGACTGGTCTGCACGGTATTCCGAAACTACGGCCTTCATTTCTCAGAATGAAACGGAGCTAAGATTTGGAATCAAAAGTTCTCCTGCCAAGTTATTCAATCATGAAGTTGGAGGCCAGTTGATGTCCCTTCGGCGACCGGGTCAGACATCCTCCGGGAGTTGCTCCACGTGGTTCATGCTTGAGAACTGCCCCAGGTGGAAGGCATGCTCCGAAATCGGCTCCAGGTTAGAAGAACTTCACGCGGAACAGTTCGCAGGATTGGACTCTGCTTGGAACAGTGTTTGAGAGTGTCCTCCATCTCCAAAAACTCTTGGAACTGCACCATCCCCGGAAACAGCTCCCGGACCTGGGCTTCAACATCACCTAGTTGGTGAAACTGGACCTTCACCTGGAACAGTTCCCAAATCTCTACCTTCATCTGGAACAGTTCCACCAATATAGATGACCATATAGGACATAACCATTGCCACTCACCAGCTACGTTAATTAAATTGAAAAATTAATTTCCTTCGAAATATTGGAGCGCGACCTTTCATAATAGCAACCGACTATTTGTCGTCAGCGAACCATTAGTCATGAGCGACGATGGATAATACGGCGTGAAAGCCATTAAGTTGGCTAAGATCTAATGCCCCTTCGTACTTGTGAAGATGAGGGGATGCCATGGCGCGTGATAAAAAAGAGATTTTCTTAACCCCTTCCATGCTGAACATTCAGGACGGGCCATGGCCTCCGGCATTCTGACGTATACATTCGGGAATTTTGTCAGCTTCGTCGATTATCCGTGTGAAATATGACACATTGTTTTTCTTTTGCCGTGAAAAAAAATACGAACTATTAAATATTTCTGATCTACAGTCTCTGATTAGTCATAACAATTTTTTGTGCCCCCCCCCCAACTATTTTCTCTCACACACACATATATCATCTCGAGATTTGTTGGGCAATGACCTTCTGCCCTCGGCGGGCAAAGATTCCAATCTAAAGTCATCACTGGCACAAAGTTTCAAATACTACAGCTCACAATTCATCAATTCCACACCATTCAATCATGATACCCGGCTCTCAAGAATCCAATCATTTTCCATATTCGAAAAACCATTCATCCACCTCACTTTTCCATCTCCTCTCACCAGTTCGTCACCCAGCAAATCCTCGTTACGCACTAACAAAAAAAAGCAATCTCCACATCTGACTGATCCAGATAATTCCACCTTTTGCCCTTCTGACCTGGCAGACTCCAATTAAAGTGAGAAAAGCGGAGTGAAGGTTATAACCACTGGGTCACAGTGAACAACACCATAATATCATCTATTGTTTTTCCTGACAAGAGAATCCGTGTCATATGTAAGGGCTTGATGCTATGCAAGGGATTCAAAGCAATAAAAGATGTAAGAGCAAACAACAGGAAATGATCATAAATACGGAATTCTCGGTCAGTTCCTGTAAACCGGCTCGTCGATTCCAAAATATCTTTATTGGCATTAATCTAAAAGATGTATCTCGTCTTTTGCAGAAATTGAAATTGCTAATTTGGTTCAAATAACCTCTGTACTAAGTCATTTTGGAATCCTCGAAAAAATCATAAGACATCTTGCTGATCCCAGAAAGAATTTGAAATTTTTCCAGAATCTTTCAACCTGCTCAAAATGGGTAGTTGAGTTGACAGAGAATCTTCTATGTACGGAATTGGCAGGGTAGCATGCGGACAGTGAGAACTGGTGGTGGGGAAAAGTGGGATGATGAAGGGTGGGCCGTGAGGGGTCAGGGATGCTGCTAGGTCGTTGGGGGTGAAAAGGGGCGAACGCCTGCCAGTGAGCGGGTACCACTCGTTGTGCACAGACGCCAAGTTTATCCTCTTTACATGCTGTGCTGCGTCAAATGATGGAACAAATATATCAACATACCTGTGAATTTTTATGGTCGTTCGTGTGCACTTACCTGGTTTACGTATGGCATTTCACAAGGTGATTCGTTGATATGAGTGATGCGTGCTGTTATCCATGTGATGGATTGTATTTTGTTCCGGTCGCTCCATCAGGTGATCGAAGGGATACACGCTTGATGATTTCCTGGTAGGCTTACCTGTATACTTACCTTGTACTCTCGGTGGAAATGGTCCAATCAATGCTTCTGAATTGGATATTAGGCCGGAGATGGGACGCGCTGATCCGTTTCTCTGTATGTACTTTGCCAGATGACTGAAGACCTATATGATCAATCCCTGAGTCCGTGAATTAACTTACCTGGATACTTACCTGCCACGTTGGACCGGATGTTACTTCAGTAATATGCTTTCCCGTTCTGTTCTGATGGATGAGCTGCATCAGGTGATGGACGGAATCTATACTCCAGGATTCTCTGATTGTGCCGGTGGACTTACCTGTATACACACTTCTCGTTTGTAGTGAAAAGTGGTCAATCAACGTGATAACAATTGCAGGTGGTACGATCACATGTTCTGCTGTGTTTTGATGTTTGCGATGTATCTGATAATGGAAGCAATCCAGACTTACGGATCATCTGTATCTATCAATCAACTTGCCCGTGAATGTTTTATGTGATGTAGTGATTAGCGGATGAAGATCGCAGGATTCAGTGTCATTTAGGTGGTGTAATTTAGGTCATCTGTTTGAATCCACAGACTGCATTGAGTGTTCGAGGAAATACATACCCCAGGATCCGTTCTACCTAATGACGTTAGCTCCATGTTCACCTCTGATTATCATTGAACAATCATCAATCGATGGGACGCCAGTTGAGTTCCCGTGTTATATTATTCCATTCCAACGATGTACTTACCTATGTAAACTTCCCATTTACGATTTTACCCGAATGATGTCGAAAGAAGTTGGCCGAAATGGAAGTTAGACATTTCCTGTGATGTACCCTGCTATTACGTCCGTCTGAAACATACACAAAGCATCAGCTATCAAAAGTTTAACCAGTGAAATATGATCGGATTGACTGATCACGGTGATAAACGCCTAAGCCTGTTAATGATTCATCGATGCAGGGGATATCCTGACCCACGACAGCTTGTTATCAATTCCAATGAGTTGTGTGATGAACCACTGGGATTTATCCCAAACCGAATAATTACCATTCATGAGCCAATGTCGAGCTAATCAAACATCATCGGTGTAATTAGAAAGTACAAAATCAGAATGTCTGAGTGAGCTTATAATTAAATCAACGGTAGATCCTGCATCATGGATTTCAATGTATTTTCTATTCTTATGCGAGAAGCAGAGTACTCAGATGTTAATGCAATAGCAAACAGTGCGCATTCACCGTTTGGCTTGTTGTCCACAACGATGAAATGCTACCTCCTACACCTAGTGGCAAATTGAAACAATGAAACATGGAAATGGGTTGTGCACAACAAGATTTATCATGTGGTTTTCAGTGTTTGTGAAATGTTGAGGGTAAAATCTGTGACATACCCCATTTCCGCGAATTATCCTGATTTTCCTGCCAGTTAAATTGGACGGGCCGGAAGTCGGTCACGCTTGTTCCGTCTGCCTGTTTGTATGTACACATGTGCGCTTGGTATGATCTTGACGGAGAGACAAAAAAAGGATAGACGTGCTTGTCCTTTTCAATGGAAACTTGATGAGAAGAAGACGAAGAGAACTTCAGCATTGACTTGACACGAACAAGCCGTCAGAAAATGTACGCTCACGTACATGCCGAGAATGGCATGTGCTGTTATCTGCCAACTGTTCTCTATCTGGAGCGCTACCGTAAGTCCTGCTAATTCTTTACCAATTTCTCACGTTACTACGTGACTGCAAGTTGGTATTTTAGGGGTGGAACCAACCGAAGAATTAGCAATGGGATCAGAACTGTTTGCTATCATTGAATCGGATGGTGGAGTTTTGGGACAGGAACTGTTGGTCTAGTGATACAATTGGGCCAGCACACTTTACCCCACAAGTCCAGTTCCAATTAACTATTATTATTCTTTTTCTTTTTATTTTTAAGTAACCATATTAAATATACCATATCCATCAACGTACATGACCATACTCCATACCTGTACTCACCGAATTTTCCATTTTGGGATATAACCCATTTTATGGATTGGCATTCGTCAAACTCTTCCAGGCCAACGAAACACACGATTTATATAAGATAATGTGAGCTGCACTCTAGGAGTGGCAACTGAAGCAAGCCCTGGAATTTCACGCGTTGAAGTTTCATCCGAGTGGACCAATTAGCGTAATTATTCTCGAATTAAATCGGGAAAAAAGTTCCATCTGTATCGCGTGTTATGTAGAAAAGTTTTCACTTTCAGCGTGAGTTTTCATTTTTCACCCTGAAGAAATTTTCAGGACAATTTGTTGCATTTGGAAATGACAAGTCATAATTTTGCGTTATGGCGCATGAGCGATATCGATTGCTTCCATTAGTTAAGACGAAATCGGTTTAATGACTTTTTGAGACTTTGCAATCTGCAAACGTAATGGATGTCTAATGGAATTGGTCGAAATGTTCATTAATGGTGGATATAACTTTCATCTATTGGATTAGGGTAATCCCGAGGAGAAGTAGACAAACAGGGAATATAGCTTATCTTTCAGTTTTACTCGCTGATAAACCCAATGCAGAAGGCTATATGGTTTTGACTAACGGTCCCTTGATTTTTTTTATAAGCTTTTTTGTCCTTGGGGTCCAAAACTGAGCATTGGATTGAGAATCTGAAAAGATACCTTCAAGTTATTTTTAGAGCATGCTGAAATAATTTATTCATGCATATTCAAATTAGTACCTGGAGATTAGCTGGAATACATAAACTAGTACATACCTAAGGTAGCTTATAGTCAATTTTTTTTTTTTTCATATTTTCCGCTTCTGGTGAAGAAGCTCGGTTCTCAGATACCATAGATGTATATAACGTCAACATGAAGGGCTGAACATAAGTGCTGCTTGAAATATTGCAGTGCTTATCGAAAGGATGATATGCGAAGTAAGGTTTTAGAAAGCACAATATTTATTGATGTTACCTCTAGTCATCCAATTTACATTTCTGATTAATAACACATGTCACTTAGGGAAATAGGGGATTTTTTGATTCCTTATAGGTAAATTCACAGCTGACCATCCATTAGCATATCTAATCTCGGTTTGACGCCCAAGACACACGTTAGAAATATCGTTAGATCCTATCAGTCTAGGAAAAATCGATATTAACGGCTATTCTCTTGGCACTGTTGATATCATACCGAAAAGAAAATTCAAGAAGCTTCCAATACCAGGCAACGCGAGTAGACCAGAAAGTCCTGCCACCTTCACAAAATTTACCTTAGATAGTAGTCTAAGGAGAACAGGTTTCAATCCTGTTCCACCAATATGCGGGTTCAAAATTGCATCTTCTTTCGATGCATTAATATTGTTCCTCTGGAGATCAATCCGTCGGCCCCTCAGATTTCTGAAAGCTCCTGCTGCAGTCTTCTTCATACCGTTTATCCGTATTGAGGAAAAAAATTTGGACTTCGAAATGACCAAGAATATCAGACTTATTGGTAGTTACCATCCAAAGCAACATTCAGAAGGTCCCGATGCTCAACCAAGATTTTGGACATCCTCTCTGTGCAAAGTGGTTGCATGGTTATCGTTAAGATGCCGGTAGTTCAGAATCCGAAGAAGTGCCGAGTCCATAGCTGGGAAAGTCTCCAGCTTGTTAGCAGACAACTCGAGAAAAACAACCTTGCTTAGATCATTGAAAACACCGCCTTCAATTTTGTTGATTCTGCGGTTATGCAAGCGCAGAATATGCAAATTATGCAGATTCCAGAGGATATTATTACGTAACACAGCGATAATATTTCCGTTCAGGTACAGCTCGTCCTACCTTCCTTGGTACGTTCATACGATTCGATGATAAGCTCCTGTTCTTTGCAAAATAGGTCAGGAAACCATCGAGCCTTCTTCAGCAGGGGCTGCATCTTCCATGTGCGGTTAAGACAAGCTGATCCGAGTCCTTGTCTGCCAGTTCGCCACCACTAGTCATGATGCTGCCTGCTCCGCAAAAGGAGTAGCACTCGGATTCCAAATAGTATGGCCCAGCTCTAACGGTGCTAGATGATACTGCGCAGAGCAGAAAGTGTGACGAGAAATCCCAACCTTGAAGTTCTTACGCTGATGCTCTGCAATTGAACCAGGGTACCTGAGTGCTGCCGACGGCCTGCAGCAGCGACTGACTGCTGCTTCGAGGTGTACGTTATTCCAGTTTCAGGAAGGGATTTCAAGTAGATATAAAGCATGCTTTGGGCAAAGCAATGGCCAATTCGGCTGGCCCTTTGCAGCTTTCCGACGTTGTCCATATGAAAGATCATTCTGAACGTCTAGCCTGTCTTCCTTTCCCTTCTCTCTGCCCTTCCCTAGCTTCTCTTCTTTGGCGTTCTTTCTTCCCCCCCTCTTCTTCTTTTCATTCTTTCCCTTTTTTCTGGGATTTGTGATGAACTGTGTGATGAGTCATCCATCTGATGAGTTGTCCATATAATGAATTGCCCGGAATTGAATGGGATAATAAATTGTCCTGTAACCATGTGAAGATCGAAGGGAAAGAGGATTCATCACCGAGTTCTCACTTCCTACCTACCTTTACAAATAAGCTATGGCATAATCTGCACCACTGCGCCGAATATAATGATGATCTTCATCCGTTGTGTCATTCCGCCAACCAATGAAAGTGTCCACCTCGATATGCATTGACTGATGCAAACGCCAGCGAATTTCTGCCAAACCTTCCACATTTTTGGGGCTCAAAGAAGTTATGTTATTGTGATATAGTCTCAACCAATCCATACGTTTTAGTTTTTGGAAGTCTATAACTGGTATTTGTTGCAGCTGATTATTCGCTAGAGATATTCCAACGAGCGTGCTCAAATTGTCGAAGGAACCATCCTCGATTGTTTTGATGTTATTGTGATTCAAGTACAGGGTGCTCAATTTGGGCAGATTATCGAATGTGTTCCTACGTATAGTTGTGAGCTTATTCCGTCTTAAGTACAAATTTTTTAGATTTTCGAGGCCGATAAACATACCAGGATGGAGATCGGTTAGTTGGGTGTTATCGATGAGGAGGTCGTTCAAATTTGAGAAGCTCCGGAAGGGACTACCTTCGATCACAGCTAACGAACTCTCGCGTAGAGTAAATGATGTCAGGTTCTTCAAGTATCGATGGACAGGATTTAAATTGAAATTTGTAATGGTGATGTTCTGGATCTCCAGCTCTTCCAGATTTGGGAAGAAGGAGAAAAACACGTCGGGAATACCTGAGATACCTGTTGTTGAGAGATTCAATTCATTAGTAGTTGCCAAATTGTCGGAGTTATTGGACTTTAAGGAAAATTCCAGGCAAAACAGCAGCAAGGATCTCATTCCTTCGTTGTTTTCAAAGGTTTGGAATGTGACGTTGAACCTCAACGGCTTGTGACATTTTGCTGGGTATATTCGTGCGCTGCTTTCTGATGCCAGGATTATGGATGCAATGAGTAGAAATCTCCACATTGTTGAGAGCTGAAGGGCTGGCTGGTTCCCCTTAATCAATGGTTGAAGTGATGGTAAAAATTACTCTTAATTGTGAACGGTCACTGTGAAAAAAAAACAACAAATCCTTGATTTTTTGGCTAGTATGAAAGTACGCCAGAAAAAGTCAAGTGTGCTCATAAATTTGGATGGGTGCATTGGGGTACTCAATTGGGACAGTGCACCAATTTTCAATTGGGACAGTATTTCAATGTTCGAATCGAATCATCTCAATTCAGAACAGACAATGTCTTTCGTTTCGACCTGGATAATGTCCCAATTTGCAAAATGGGACAGTGTCTCAATTTGCGAAATGGGACAACGTCTCAATTGAACAAAATGGGACAATGTCTCAATTTGACAAAATGGGACAATGTCTCAAGTTGACAAAATGGGACAATGTCTCAAGTTGACAAAATGGGACAATGCCTCCAGTTGACAAAATGGGACAATGTCTCAATTTGGAAAAATGGGACAACATTAGAAGTTGATCAATGAGAAAGCGTCCTAATTTTACAAAATAGGACAACGTCCCAATTTGAAACTGCAGTCATCCCAACGTTTGTCGCTACAATCGTCAAAGAGAATTCCATCGAGATAAGGTTCCAATGTTTCGATGGGAGAGTGTCCCAATTTTAGATGGGGACAATGGGACAATGTCCCAATTGTCACCTTGGCCGAACTTGAAATTTTCAACATCGAAATTATCGTAATGTTCAGGTTGGTCATTGTCCCCAATTGGGACAATCAGTGAACAGTTAATTGGAGTAAAGTCCCAATCTCACACTGGGATGAGAACACACACACGCACGCACAGCTAATCTATTTTATATAAATAATTCCTTACAATTTTTGAAAAAATTCTGCCAGCTGAATCTCGTCAGAGAACTAAATTTTTACTAGTTCAAAATTGATAAATGGAGCGTTTAAATACCATTCAATGATTGAACAGGTAGAGGGGATTATATGAGGTCACACTAAAGTAAATTATTTTCCTCATTTTCTTAGACTGAATGAGAGTACGCTATTGTAAAACTGTACTCAATAGAATTATCGACGAGTAATCTTTTTGCTCAATGCAAAATTCTGAACAGAGGTCAACACAAATAAATGATTTATTTTTAATACTAAATTAATTTTTTTCGATTTTTTATGGTCGCCACGTGTGACGAGTACTGCAATTATCTAAGTCATTTAAGGCTATCACATTTTTTTTCGGCTTATCTATAACGCTTCAGGGAAATATTAAAATTCGACATTGATCAATTCGATATTGTACATGCCAAACCTAAGCCACTGAATGATAAAATAACTTGAAACGGTCAGGTTGAAATGTTTCATCGTTTTTTCCTCAATTTACAATGTTTTATTTCACTGTTATGATTTTGTATATATAGTATAATCTAGGACGTAAGACGGTCCCAAAGTTGTCGCTTCAATCCGTGCGCCATCACTCCCGTATCCCGTTCATTGCCATTTCGGATCTGTCTCCAAAGGAAGTCGCTGGCCAGAAATTTCATGAGGACCTTTTTTGTCGGAAATCAAATTCTCTACAAAAAATATGTAATACCGTTTTTGGCTAAAACCACCCAGTTGGGAGATAGTTGGCTTTCTGTGAACATCTTGAAGAAAAATGGTGTTGGGTAGAACGTCACCAATCGGCAACGTTTTTGGATGATGCCGATTTCTTCAAAAGCCTTCAAGCCCAAGATTCTTCAAGCCCATTGTTATCTCAATTTTCCTGATCATCTTAGCCCCGGGCTGCACTCGTAATTGCAAAATAAATCGAATGATATTACATGCGAGTTATCGCTTCTCTTTGGTCTGAATATAAAATTCCTGAATGTAGTTGCATCCCTCAATGAGATAGTCGTCTATATGAGATACCTTAGGTTCCGAGCGCTCGAGGGACCACCCCCACACTTGGCTGTTTCATCCTCCCTGCTCCATCGCCCCCCACCCCCTCCCACCTCCCACATCGCGCTCGCGCTCACCAAACCTTTGAGCTCAGATACTCATAGCGTTGGCTACTGTTTTCCATAACTTTGATGATTAAAAAAAATACTTAAAAATATTCCCATATTTGACAATATTACGTTTAGCGTTTTTCAACATTTGAGGGTTTCTATAATTTTTACAATTTTCACGATCTAGTTACGACCTAAAACACAATGAGAGATTGTGGAAGTGCGCGACTAACGAACCTTGGGCGCGACTACTGACAGGTTGACTTTATAAATTAAAAATAATTCATCGTTAACAAAATGTTGATATTGTCATGATCTTGGTAACGGAAATATGACTTTTTTCACGAACTTTTATAAAGTTTTTCTTTTTCATTCAGCATAACGCGGACTTCAAGTTCTCGCGTAAATAATCAACAATGGTGAAATTTTTTTTTTCCGAAACTAGGGCGATACAATGCAAGCACGTCGCGCGTTATAATTTAATCAAGTTTATGGGTGAAAAAGTATAAAGTGGGGGGGGGGGGGGGGGGTGGGCTTCCCAAGCGGAATGGCGAGGTTTTCCGGGATATGGGGCATTGGGGAAAAGAAGACGAAATTCAGTTTTTCAGGAAAACGATGAAATCTGGGTATCGAATCATGGGAAAAACTATTGGACCGATTGAAGTTCTCATAAACGTTTTTTATTTGACGAACAAGGTTGCTCATCCTGGTTATATATGGAAAAAACACTAAAAAATGACTGAGACACGTGAAAAAAAATTGCAATTCTGCAGAGAAATTTTTTGCATTTGTTGCAAAATAGTCGAAAATTTCCAAAATGTTCATAAAACACTCACATCCGCTTGATAAAAATACACTGCAGGGTATATACCTTGAGTCCACATTGTCGCAATTTGACTCAGTTACCCTCGTTCTTTTATTCACGGAATTCTTCGCGAATTTACCCGTGATCGCGTTATGCTCCCGTATCCTCCCTGTTTTTTCGATGACATTACATCGGCCTTTGAATATAAAATCTTCCGCAGCGTACCTCCCAGGCTAACCACCCACCCGCCCCCCCACCCGCGGACGAGTGCCGCGCGGAATGAAGATTAGCCATCCCTAGCATTTCATCATGTGCGCGATATGAAAGTCCAACAGTTTCTGTTATTTTTTTTGCCCTTGTTGAGGGCTCGTATCTCACACGCCGAATAAAGTTCGAAAAATGCAATGCAAATTAACTCCAAAAATTTCACAATTTTTTTCTTTAGTTACGGAAAATCACGCAATGCGCGAAAATTTTTCGCGCCACCCGTCGCGCCCCCCCCCCCCCACCCGCCGAACTATAACATCACCAATGAAACAATGCCAAATTATCCCCGGGAATTTATCATCCTGCCCTTCCGGTCGAGAATGCCAGATCTCAAGACGGGGTAGAATTCCCCCAAGATAAATATTCGGAATGGCAATGGTTTCTGCATTCAAGAATGAATGCTTGCCACGGTCTGGGCGCAATTTCAAGCCCTAAATCGTGGCTTGGAACTACCATACTTCCAACTCGTGTACTTTCTTCATTAACCACTGCGCCTGGTATCTGCACTAGGGCCAGTCATTTATTCATGTCAACCGCGTTTGGTTATCAAATGGAAAGGGCCGCATCGATAAACTTTCATCGATTCCCATCAAAATTTCACACATTGCTGTGCCCTCCTGGTCGCCGAAGTTTGAAAATCTCCCAACTCTCTCAAATGTTCAAAATTGGTTTCCAACATTCCTGAACATCTCAGATTATCAGGGGTCGTGCGCGTGTAGTCGTGACTATGTGCGCGTTGTGTGTGGCTGTGTGTAGCTGTGTGTGGCTGTGTGTGGCTGTGTGTGGCTGTGTGTGGCTGTGTGTAAACTATAAATCGAAATTTTTTTCACATTTTTAGATGGGATTTAAAAAAAAAGGGTGCAAAATATTTTGCTATTTAATTTTTTTTCCTATATTGATACATGTGAGGGATGATTTTAAGTCTCTCAAAAAATAGCAGACTATGGCCTAGACTGATTTTGACCATTGGGAACTTTTTGGGTAGTCTCACTTTTTTTATTCGCATTATCTTCCCCAACATTTCAAGTGCAACACTTGTCTTCAACTATCGATGGGGTCAGTATATGGGCGCTAGTTTACAACTGGAAAATTTTCAAGAGCCGAAGAAAATGGGAAAGCAATTTGGAGCGAGCGATGACCTACCTCGGGTACTTTTCCACGTTGTTCCAATCCCGTACCTTTTTTTTCGCCCATCTTATCCTATTTCGCTTGCCCAAGTTTTCACTTATTTGCGGAGTTTGTAAGGCGCTTTTCACGTTGTATCATTCAAAACGTAATAATGAAATACGGATTTGTGGGTGGTACGCTCAGTGGAACCTAGGAGGTCCGTTAATTGTTCCATAAATGATAATTCAGTATCTTACATTTTTTTTTAGATGCTTTTGTGTGTGTGTCCAGAAGGTTTCTGACGTATCAAAAATTGGTCAACCAAATACTTCAAGATTTTAAAATCCAGAAAATTTCGAAAAAAAGAATTTTTTTCAAAAATTGAAAAAAAAATCGAAAAAATGAAAAAAAAAATGAACAAAAAATCTGGAAATTTTTTTTTTAAAACTTGAAAAAAAATTCGAAATGTTCGAAAAAATCTGTAATGGTAGAAATTTTGAAATAATTGAAATTTCCGCGAATTTTTTGGCCTGACTTCCGGTCTCCGAATGCCCACAATTATCAAATGATTTAATCCTCGATATAAAGTACCCTGCAGTACCGTGATATAAAGCATGAGAAGTGTTGAGAGTTTTCTTAGAGAGTGTAAAAGAGTTGAAACACAAGTTTCGGAGGGAAAATGTCCGCGAGTGCACTAGCAGTTGCGCCAATATTTCATGTCCAGTTTTGTTGTGTATTGTTTAAAGTGCTCACAGTCCAAGAATTTCTTCATTCTCCTCCTCACGTGCGATAAATTCCTTCGATGTGTCAATGTCGGTGGGCCCTTTTCCCCCCGCAATAATCCAAGAAGCTGCAAAAAAATAAATAAAAATATTTAATCATTGCGATTAAATCCCGGTGAAATTTGCAAATGAAATTGGAAGACAACGCTCAAATTTCTCAGGACCTAAAAACTGAAATTCTCTCAAGGTACTTATTCGGTGGATGGCATGTGGATGGCATCCGCGAAAATGGCAAAATTCGTAAGATCGCGGAGCTCACAGCGCGACCCCTGGAGGGCCTAGCCTTATCCTCCAAATTGGCAGCATACCTATCAAATTCATTGCGCATTCGGGGAGTCCCCTAACCAGATCAGCCATGTTGCCTGTCCAGGGCTCCTTAACGCTCCAGAGTTGAACAACACGAGCCGACAATCGCGTTAACGATCATTTCATTGGCCGGGCACGCCCGGATTATAAATGACTCAGGCCAAAGAATTATTGGCCCATTCGACACTTCCCGCTCTTCAGCACGTGCTCAGTTTCTCGATCAGCGGCTGTTCCGTTTTTCGATATACCAAGAAACTCGAGGGTCTGACCAAATGATTGACGACCGAAAGCCACCATGGACCAGGAGGCTGCAGCACAGTTGCACTTAATTTGATTGGATTTGTTGCAGGTTCATTGGGCCAATACTTTGATACAATGTTTGAGGGATTTTTGGCCGCA
This sequence comes from Asobara japonica, assembly GCA_026005395.1. Classification (NCBI taxonomy): domain Eukaryota; kingdom Metazoa; phylum Arthropoda; class Insecta; order Hymenoptera; family Braconidae; genus Asobara; species Asobara japonica. The sequence continues at coordinate 2,435,964 of BQMI01000352.1, read as the reverse complement.
GGCAGAAATTTTTGGGGATTTTTTCCCCCCACCCACCACCTCCTCCCCCTCTCCCCGGAGGATTTATCTCAAAAATGGAGATAACCGTTTCGGATTGTGATAAAATTATGTGCAGAAAAAATGAGGTAAAAAATAAAACTCAAATCGTGCTGAAAGTCTGAGCTTACCTTCAATTTTCTTAATAATTTTTTTCATCCAAATGGAATTCACCAATTTCACAAAAGATTGAATAACTCTCACCCCACCGCCATAATCTTGTTAAGAATGGTTTCATTCATCTGGCGCGTTCGCCCGTGATAAATGCCTCGGACCAACGAAATTATCGGATTAATCGACACCTAGTTCTTCACCACATGTTCCCAATCACATGATTCTTCATCCCCCTCATTAATCTGTGTAACATCCCCCGATGTTTCAAGTGATTGGATACTAGTCGATCGGAAATTACACCTTTTGAGACGATGTGTACTCTCTTCTATTTTTCTTTATCAATCATGAGATAGATAATTGATAAGCATTATATGAAATTAGAGTGGATATGCGTATATTTATATTCCCAACGTGGGGATAATTATATGTCCAGATCGACAGGACTTCATTGCCTCATCATGGCTAATGCTCGAAATGAGGAGATCTTATGCCTCAAGGGTGGATTTTTATGTGTCTCAATCGAGGATGCAAACGTTCCCGACTCATATCCAAACATACAACTTGGGGATATCTAGATCCCCAACTTGGGGATATCTAGATCCCTAACTTGGGGATATCTAGATCCCTAACTTGGGGATATCTAAATCCCCAACTTGGGGATATCTAGATCCCCAACTTGGGGATATCTAGATCCCTAACTTGGGGATATCTAGATCCCCAACTTGGGGATATCTAGATCCCCAACTTGGGGATATCTAGATCCCCAACTTGGGGATATCTAGATCCCCAACTTGGGGATATCTAGATCCCCAACTTGGGGATATCTAGATCCCCAACTTGGGGATATTTATACCCCCAACTTGGGGATATCTGTATCCCCAACTTGGGCACATCTATATCTCCAACTCGAGGATATAGGTATCCCGAACTCGGGGATATAGGTATCTCCAACTTGGGGATATCTATCCCCAACTCGGGGATATCTATCCCCAACTTGGGGATATCTGTATCCCCAACTTGGGCACATCTATATCCCCAACTTGGGCACATCTATATCCCCAACTTGCACATCTCCACATCCCAAACTTGGGGATATCTATATCCCGAACTTGAACACATCTATATCCCCAACTTGGGCATACCTATATCTCCAACTCGGGGATATAGGTATCCCCAACTCGGGGATATAGGTATCTCCAACTTGGGGATATCTATCCCCAACTCGGGGATATCTGTATCCCCAACTTGGGCAGATCTATATCCCCAACTTGGGCACATCTATATCCCCAACTTGCACATCTCCACATCCCAAACTTGGGGATATCTATATCCCGAACTTGAACACATCTATATCCCCAACTTGTGAATATCTATATCCCTACCTTGGGCCCATCTATATCCCCAAGTTGGGCACATGTATGTCCCCAACTTGGACATCTCCACATCCCCACGTTGAGCATACTTATATCCCTAACATGGGTATATCCACATCATGAACTTGGGCCTACTCATATTCCCAATTTGGACTCATCTATATCCCCAACTTGGACTCATCTATATCCCCAACTTGAGCGTATCTATATGCCCGACTGCCAATATATATATCACCAACTTGGAGATATGAATATTCCCAATGTGAGCATACCTATATCTGCAACTTGAGATACTTAATATACCCGAATTGGGCATTTCTTCCATCTGTATTTTTTGATAAATCGCTCTCCTTCATCGAATGCTGTTCGAAGCTAATTCAGATTGTATTTTTTTCGCAGAGGCTCATAGAGCGCTGGAGCTCCTGGAGGATTACCGAGCCAAGCTTACAAGGCCCCAGGACAAGCAGTTACGGTTGGCCATTGAGCGTGTAATTAGAATCTTCAAGAGCCGGCTCTTCCAAGCACTCTTAGGTAAGTGAGCAAAACTGTGATTCCTTGCCACTCCCATGTACTTTAGAGATGCTTTACCATTATCTGTGCTTTTTCAATTGAAGAACTTAAAGTTTCACGGCAGCTTTTTACGTAATAAGATATTCGATGCATTATGGAGAACTCGAATTTTGAGAGAAAGAACATTTCAATAGTCCTCATCTGAATTCGAACCCGGGTTTTTCTATTACTAAGAAACTGGAGCTTTGATTGCTTTCTATAATCAGATAGTCAATACATCCGAGATAAGCTGAATTACGAGCAAAAAAAATCAAAAATTTTCGCCCCGTTTCGAACCCGGGTCTTGCACTTTCGCACCGAACCCTCGTCCAACTTAGCTACCCGCCTGAAAATAAAATTTTCACACTTTAACTCGATGATAGATACCCAAGACAATTCAACTCGTCTCCGAATTCTAAGAACCTTGTTTTTGGTTACTCGTCAGGACTTAAAGGATTAGCTGACAAGGCGAACATGGGATTAGTTTGCCTTGTGTTAGAACTTGATAACAGAGCAGGAAGACCAGCTTCAAGATTATACCCCTTAACCGCGCATGAAGTGCGTGAGGATATTCTAGGCTACGGTGTAGATTACTATTACCTCTCTAGTGCTTCGTAATTAACGCTGTTTTCCGTTATTAGATTAGGGTTATTAAGGTTAATTGACGCTTTGGAGATTTGGAGGTATGGGAGACGGATCATTATGGCTCTTGTTGAATTTTGCCAGCTGAGAGTTTGAGCCAATTTTTGGGGATTTTTGGGATATTTTGTTGGTAGCCATGGGATTGATCAATGGTCCCAACCTGAATTCAGGCTGGATTGACGGATTCATCACTTGAATGTGTTTTTCTTCAATTTTTGGTCGGTTCCCAGAACCTGTCCGGGCAATTTTTGCACCCGATCAATCTGTTCGGTCCCTGATATTGCCGGACACAATTTGTGGTCCAGTATCCAATCAATTTATCTTTTTTTTTTTTTTTTTTTTAACGTCGCTCTGTTTATGCTCTCTTACTGAGTGCTCATCAGCGACGGAGGTCTACGATGTGTTTGTAACCAAAGCACTTATAAAAAAATTATATTGGTGCTTGTATCAATCAGCAATCAATTTTTGAGAGCGTTTCGAGAAAGTTTTTAGCCACCGTAAGCAAAATTGTAATTTGGGGAATGATATGAGATGTGGGAATCCCGGGATCGGGAACGAATTAGCTTCGCTTATCTTTATAGCTGTGATGAGAAGCTGGAATGAATGTCTCGAAGCTCCTGTGAAAATTTACATGGCCATATATTGCGGTGTTACGAGACAGATAAATTTTTCATAAGACTTACTGTTACCACGGAAATGAAAACTTCCCTTGTCATTGTCACCTTTGAGTCGGATCTTCATCATCATTCATCTCTGTGAAGGGTAAAAAATGTATGAGGCTTTGTGTGGAGGTCTGCAAGTTTTTTTTCGATTGAAAGAACACCTGGTATTTTTTTTCTCGTGAGTATTGGCGAAATCGGGAATTCTTGGAATTATTTGAATTTTTGCAATTTTTCAAAACATTTTTTTTAATTTCGAGGAAACGTAAATTTTCAGCTTTTTGGTTACATCGTTTGAGGTGAAATACTTGAATTATCGTGCGTAAATTTATTTATTTTCACGGTGACTTTCAGAATTTTGAGGAAAAAAATTGTGTCTTACCTTCCGAGTCCGATTAGTCCAATTTGAATTTTCTTCGTGAATAAAATAGAACACTGTTTTCTTATAGAATGAATCTCGAGGTATTTCTCTCCCTTGTAATATCTCTACTTCATCGTCTACCATTCCAACTTTTGATGCAAATCAGCAATAAAGTCTGCCAGTTTGCACGAGAGTCATCTCTGTTTTTCATCATCCGGAAAATTGTACTTTTTTTGATGGAGTGCTTGCATCATTCTCGATTTTTTTATAAGCTCTCTACGTGGTTCATAATTTTCCCTTTACTTCATTTATTTTTTTCGGACGTTGTGAAAATGTTCGTTGTTTTTTATCGCTTAGATTATCGATTTTTTATAAATTTTCAAATTTTCAAAAATTTTCCAAATTTCCAAAATTTTCTCAATTGTCTCAATTTTCCAATAATTTGAAACCCGAACGAAAAATCAGGGCTCCCCCATCGTGAGAAGGTCAAGCAATCTATTTTCCTGAAAACACTGGAGCTAATACTCTATCCCCGCAAATGACATTGGTTAATGGTGAAAATTTTTAAGCTCCCTCACGTGAAACTCAAGTACAGGCGTACGTGAACTTTTGTTCTCGCGGCTTGGAACAAAGCAATGAATTACTAGACCCATTGTATTGTCGTAGCCCCCCATTATTTCGACTGAGGTAACCGCCGCTTGCTTGTCCTATATATATATGTATTTGATCACAAACCCAATCTATGTATATGTATATATATATATATACATATGTGCACATAGAAGCGGTTCGCGATCAAAGGATTTTTCTCCAAGCTAAAAGTCAATGTATACGGTTTCGCCCTTTTTGGTTGTTTGGATAACAAATTTTGGTCCCTTTGCAATCGAATATTACCCAACCATTCAAAAAATTTGGAAGATTTGAATCTTTTGAAATTTTTGAAATATTCGAAATGTTAAAAATTTTTGAATTTCTGCAATTTTTACAATTGAAAATTTTTTTTTCTTCATTTTTAAATCACATCCTCTCCTGTTTTGGGACATTTCAATTTTTTGTAATTTATGAGATTGTGATTTTTTTTTTTTTGCATATATATTGTTATTTCACTGATAACTACATTTAGTTTCTATTTCATGATAATAGTGCTCTACATTATACGTGATTTGGAATTCTCATAGCGATATTACCGAGATGAAACATTAATTTGACATAGTTTGTACTTCCTTGAAGAACATAAAGAAGGAATATGCTGACTTGAGGATCTGAAATTGAATTTACTTCATTAATTTATTTGTGAAAAAATAGATCGATTGCAATAGGACGCGGGCTGCAAAAGTACTATGTATTGTAGCCAAAACAAAAATTATTTTTTTATTAGTGCAATTATATACACCTCATCTGTATGTATTGGAGAAAAAAAAATATGGCGAAAAAATACTGAATAATTACAGTGATTACTCACCGAGATGAAAGTGTCTACAGATAGACTGAAAAGTCCTCCAATCAATAGAATAACAGGTTTGTGAGAACGACTCATTATCGTATCCATGGAGCGTCGGAAACTGCGGTCACATGACGTCCAATCGCAATTATAGATAGCGTCCGACAAATCACCAAACTAAGAAAAGAGAAGAACTAACATAATTTAAAAGATTCGAATGTTACTACTTTTGTTTTTTTTTAATTTTCCAAAAAAAAAAATCTGCATCCTCAAGGCTGTGAGCTTAGTGTAATTATTGATAGATACAACTTTTTTATATATTTATTAACGATTGTTAGAATTAGCTACAATTTGTTGCAATTCGTTCAGATCCGTTACGTTACGTTAAACTGTTCTGATACGCGGCAACTCTACCCCCACCCGCGCGTTCCCCCACCATGCGCCGGGCCCAACTCCCCACCACCTGTCCTGGGACGCTCTCCCCACCACCTCTCGCAGAGCCTACTCCCCACCACCTCTCCCGGGCCGCTCTCCCCACCACCTCTCCCCGAGCCTAGCCCCCACCACCTCTCCCGGAGCCTACTCCCCACCACCTCTCCCGGACCCAACCCCCACCACTTCCAAAGGGGTATATATAAATGGAACTTCTCACAACGCGCTCGCCTCAGTCTCAGTTCATAATGCGGAAGATTCCCATTATAGCGTTTGCTCATTCTATGCTGATTAATAATGAAGCTTACCTTCAAAGAAACCTCATTACCCCGCCAGCAATACAAAAATATTTGTATCAGCATGCAAGCAAGGTATTGCGCAAGAGAGAAAAATTGAAAGCTTTTAATTCGAAGCTGAAAAATACAAACGAAATTCGTTATCAACATTGTCTGTGTATTTGTGTGTGCGAGAAGTTTCACGAAGTTTTTCAAGAAAGCACATTTTGTACTTACGGTTGTTAATGCGAAGAGACTGGCACATATAATTAGACAGCTCGCAATGAATTGCACCAATATTCCAGCTTGGAAAATGTCTTTTATCTCATTTGAAAATCTGAAATCACGAAATAAATATATAAATGATTTATCTGTCTTTAGGTACTATATATAGTGTTCCATAACTACCTCCTCAAAATTTGAAAAGAAGGTGACATTTGAAGCTGAAAGTTTCTCTTCCACTTTTCTCTCCGAGGCGTCCTCGCCGAGTTATTGAACTTTCAAGTGGACCAATCAGTGACTAGCTCCGCCCCCTCGGTCAGTGGTTCTCAGTTTCATCTTGGAAATTGACAAAACATGGGGACTTTACGTCCCAAGGTCATAGCAGGGTTTCATATCTTGCAACCCAAGATCTTGAGACGTGAAACCCCTACGCTGCTTAAGTTTAAAGTCCAAACTGAGAACCACTGCCCGAGGGGGCGGAGCTAGGCTCTGATTGGGCGTTCTTTAAAATTGAATATCTCGGCGGGGGGACCTCGGAGAGAAAAGTAGAAGAGGAACTTTCGAATTCAAATTTCATTCTCTTTCCATCCCCACTTTTGGAGTGCGCATTTGAGGTACACTGTGTATATAAAATGCTTGATAAATTATCAGAAATTTTGAAATTTTTACCGCTCGATTGCCAGGGCGAACTCAACGCAGGTTCTGACTCTCAATTTCATGTCTTGTTGCGAAATTTGGGGGATAATGACTGTGGGTATAGATAGATCATCAGACAGCTTGCGGTTTTTGACTTGGCTCTTCTCCGGTTTATCACCATCTGCGGTTTTCTCCAGCTCCAGAATTTTCTTCCCGGCCACAGTTCGAGGCGCTTCTTCTCCCGGACAAATAAAGGTCTCTTCAAAAATTGTTCCGTAGTCCTCGATCAGGACGTCAAGATGCCCGGACATCATCTTCAAAAGTCCACAGATAACTGTGTCCGCCATTGTGTTAAACATGGTGTTGTAGGTGATACAGATGGTTTGGTACGCGTAGACAAGCTCGAATGTTGGAGATGTTGATATGTCCAGGGGGCACCACATGTTGTAGGCCAATTCGTTTTCCTGAAAAATTGACAATTTTTTAATAGTATGAGGTCCGGCGGATTTCCTTCGCCGGAAAGTTCTTTAAGTTTGAAAATTTTCAAAATTGGAAAATTTTCAAAATTGAAAATTTTTCAAAATTGAAAAATTTTCAAAATTGAAAAATTTCAAAATTAAAAGATTTTCAAAATTTAAAAATTTTCAAAATTTAAAAATTTTCAAAATTAAAAAATTCAAAATTAAAAGATTTTCAAAATTGAAAAAAAATTCAAAATTGAAAAATTTTCAAAATTGGAAAATTTTCAAAATTGCAAAGCAAAATTTTTATCTTGAAAATTTTGGAAAATTTACACTTTATAGTTGGCCTACCTCTGAAGTCTTATCGAATAATGGCCAGAATGTCCAGAAAATTGTAGCGCAAATTCCAGAGGATAGAAAGATGATGGAGTCCCGTCTGACGATTCTCATGGACTCATTCATAACGTCTGCATGGGTGGGTAACCGCGGCTTGAAAATTGGATCGTTCAACGTATTGAACAGATTCTCGAGTCTTCTTCGATACCACAAAATTGAATGGAATTTGCAGGCCATTGCGCAGTACGAAATCATCAAGTAGACCGAATGCATGAGTTTCTCCAAATCCGTTATTACCATCATAATATGAATAAATTGCAGAACGAAGAACGAGCCGAACCATATAGTTGGGGATATTGCGTTATATATGTAGTAGACATACCTGTGAAATTCGAAATTAGGAAATTGCCAAATTGTCAATGTACAAACAATTTTTTGTTGACACATATCTTCTTTCACTGGGCTCCAACATTTTTTTTTAATTTTTGAAATGCACATCATTTTCAATTATTCTTTGAAATCTCTCCCAAATTACCGAAAATGTCCAAACTTTTTTATAATTCGGTAATTATTTAATGACCGTGAGAAATTCTGCCACTGCATTTTTTATCCCCACATGCTTTTCATCTGAGAGTTTCATTTTTTTTCCCAGCTGGTCGAATGCCCGCATATGTCCAAATCATTGCATTTAATTTGAAAGCGGGCACAGGTTCACATGACAGTTTTGTGTAATCTTGCAAGTTTGCAAAAATTGCGAAACTACCAAATTTTTGAAAAGTGCAAAAAAAAATCAAAGAAATTGAAATTTCGGAATTTTTAAATTTTGGAAATTTTGGAAATTTTGGAAATTTTGGAAATTTTGGAAAACAAATTCATTCAACAAAATGAAAAAAATCAGTTTTGGAAATTCTGAAATTTTCAAAATTTCACGATTTGTTTTCTTAATATTTTTTACAATATTTAAAATTGAAAAAAATCGAGTTGTAAAAATTTTCACAATTTTCCATACCTGAGAGTTTTATTTTTCACCCCAGCTGGCCAAATGCCCGCATAAGTCCAAATGGTCAAATTTAATTTGAATGCGTTGACAGGTTTGTATTCGCCCCCCTTCATCTTTACTCCAGGACTAACGTCTGACTGAATACGTGGACGTATCCCTAACTTCCGGGACCTAGGTCAAAACTCGCAAAACAGTTCTGTGTTATTAACTGTCGGACAAATGTCTAATTGATACCGTCCACCGAAACTGCAAATTGTCATTACGAATTCTACCCCTCACTTCGGGGTTGTAACAATCGTTTATTCATGAGCGTCAGGTTTGACTTTCCCAGAACCCTCCTCAAAATCGAAATAAAATTTGGAATGGAATATTTGCGAAGGGTAATTGCAGCAATTTACATGTGAGCCCATTGTATTCGAATCGTCCCGATTTTTTCCAATTTACCAAATTTGGAGACTGTAAAAATGTGAAAATTTGGAAAATTGGAAAACTCAAAGAATTTGCAAACTGCAAAATTTGGGAGTTAAAATTTTTTGAACCCCATGCTTGGATAGACCATAACTCCCTTCAAAATGAAACTAAAAATTTTGCAATGAGAAATTTACAGACGGAAGTTGTATCAAGTAATTATGGCGCGAGTCGATTGTCGGCGAGTGTTGCAATTTCATGTTGTGAATGTCCATTTGGGATATTAATTATGGGATATGTTCTGTTCACAGTGAGGAGTATTAATGAACGACTAGTGTATATGATTGTTCCCTCGCCAAAGTACACGTATACGGAAATGGGGGTTATGGTAATTACGGATATTGATTATGTCGATTATTCACTGTGCATTTTGGAGGATCGTCCTTATGGCTCATTGGTGAATGGTCTTTGGAACCTCAAATCGACTTTCGACCCTAAATTTGACCCACACATGGCTCGGGAGAACAGTAGAATTTTTCATATTCAGTGGAACTTTCGGCATTACGAGCTCATTTAAAGCTCGTTCACCTCCATTGATCCTCACTTTGGCTCTGCCTGTGACCCACTATAGTTGACCCATAGTTAACTTCCCGATACAGGGAAGTTATTGTAATGGCCCCGAAAATCAAAAATGAAAATGTCATCATATTTCCACGTTACATAGTCTCTCTAATCGTTCTAGAGCATTTTTAACAAACTGTCTGCATGTATATGTGCATGTGTGTTTACGCGTACGTATGTGCCCGCAATTTTTGGACAACGATTTCTTGCAAACGAATCGCCCGATTCGATGATTTGTTTTTTAATCGATGCGTCTTCACGCAACTGAGACCTGATTAAATTTTGAAAAAAATCCATGCACTAGTTTCCGGTTTTTTTTAAATATGAGGCATGAAAATAGCCAAAAGTTTTAATCAATCATTATTTACGAAGGAAAGTTGTGATCAAGCTAATCAATGTCGCAATTGGAGTCTCTCGGCGTACGTTAGCTTCGATCAAAATTTGACGAACTTTCATTCAGTGAATTATTAGTTATTGGTTGATTTTGAGTGGCGCGAAATTTTAATGACTATTCAAACTTTTATATTCGGTCTAGATCCGAAGTTGTACGACTACCGCCGGCGCATGCGTGTTTGCCCGCATTTGCACAGGAGATTCTGAATGTGCGATGCGCAGCGTGATTGGTCAGTGCGTCACGTGACGTAGTTGCAGGTAGCGGCACCTGTTGTATTCCAGTATTCAAAATTTCATGATTCCTATTATTCTCTCTGAAACCAGTCTTCTAACATTTAATTGACGCGTCGGAAAATGTAGGAATAAATTGCACATTTGACCCACATCCTGTCTCAATATCTTAATTTTTTGATATTCCTGATGATGATTTGACCCACTTAGACCCTCATATCACCCCACTATGACTTTTTACGATTATACTTTCTTCATTTAGAATAAAATCACTTCCTTTCATTCCAAACGAAAAATAATGAAATCTCTAATGCATTTGATCTTTCTCGACAATCAACTACTACGCGTCTAATGCAAGGGTAAGTGGTAGATTAACAAGATAATAGTAAACGCAATTTCATTGTGACGTAATGACAAATATCTTTTGTTCAATCAGTGGAAGGGTCTTTGATGCTCACAAGGTTAGTCGCTACTAACTTTTCTCCTTTATGCGAGGACTTTAAATGAAAGTGTCGAGGAACTTTGCACGGCTTCCTGGATTAAAGGGGATTGCTAGAGGGAAAAATGCTGGGTACATTGGAAGTTATGGATATGTTATGAAATGACTAAATGACTCTTTATTTGGACTTTTTTAGAGTTTTTTTCTTCGTAATTACGAAAATGATGAGAAAATTGTAATGGAAATTTTGAAAGGTTCAGACAATTGGAAAATTTGGTATATTTGGAACATTCGGAAAATCTGTGGCATTTGGAACATTTGGAACATTTGGAAAATTATCAAAATTTGGAACGTTCGGCAAATCTGAAAAATTTGGAAGATTTGGAACATTTGGAACATTTGGAACATTTGGAACATTTGGAACATTGGGGAAATTTGGAACATTTGGAAATTTTTTGAAATTTGCAACTTTCGGCAAATTTGTGAAATTTGAACGATTTGGAACATTTGGAGAATTTGGAACATTCGGAAAATTTGGAACATTTGGAAAATTTGGAACATTTGGATAATCTGGAACATTTGAAATATTTGGACCATTGCGAACATTTGGAACATTCGACAAATTTGCGAAATTGGCAGAATTTGGAACACTTGGAAATTTTGAAACATTCACAAAATTTGGAACATTTGGAATATTTGGAAAAATTGTATGGGAAATCAATGGTCAAAGCGTTATCTATGAACATTTTTCTACTGAAGTAAATTTGATCCAGAGGACTTATTAAGTGAATCAAAGTGCGCACGAACATCGCTTACAAAATTGCCATTTTTTTCGCAAATTGGCGGGAAGGTCTATATTCCACTTTTTCGATGCTTGATTACAGGCGATATTCATTTAGCTTTAATCCAAATAACAGTTCTCCCCTTACAGGGCCGCGAATAACAAATTACTGGGTTTCCTATTTGCGGATATTTTTTTTATAAAAGGTATATGACGCACCCATAACTTCCCGTAACCCCGGTTTTTTTTCTATTTCCAAACACTTAAAATTTTTTGAAAATTCCTCAAAAGTTTCTCAGAATATTTTCTTTTGACCAATCGATTTTCCTATCTTTGAATCTCCAGAAATAATCGTTTTTAACCTTTGAAATTTTGGAATGAATGTTTAAATCTCTGGAACTGTTGGAAATTGCCAATCACTTTTTTTCCCACTTAATTACCGGCGATACTCATTCAAGTTTAATCAAAATTCCAGTCCTCCATTTATAACCGTGAGAAGAACGAATAGTTTCGTCTCATATTTGCGGATATTCCGCCCGGATACCAACACCGTAGACCAGTAAATCATCCAGGTTTATGGCTAACATTGCACCCCGGTGTTAAGCTGTTACCCCAGTCCTATCGTATCTTCAAATGAGCCCGGCGCAATTTGTAATAAGCTTCGCATAAACACTTGCGATTAGAATCACAGGAGCTGAAAATTGCAACAACAAACTTTTCAATTCTGTCATTTCGTTTATTCCACAAATTATCTTATTTTCGAAATTTTGTAGACACTGCCTCCACATAAACTACCTTTGATTGCCATCAGAAAGTCAAAATATGTTACAAAAATTTGTGACCAAGCAATGATAGTGGTGGGCGGGGGGGGGGTGGGTGGGGGGGTGTATTATTAAATTATCAGCCCGAGAGGATAGTCTTCTGTAATCAGGGTCTCTGTAATTCTCCATGCTCCACCTATATTTCCTTTCAAAATGTTCTCGACATCGGAAGCATCTTGGCTTGATCAAAGTGAATAGCATGTCCTCTGTCCATTCGATGCTCCGCCAGTGAAGATCTTTCTCCAAGATTGTCCTTCCAATCATCTTCATGCTCTTTAATTCGAGAACTGATTATTCTCTTCTGTATATATTTTTCCACAAGAGCAAAGGGTTTCATTGACCCCCCCCCCCCCCCCCCCCGGGTAGATAAGGGTCTTCAATCGTTGACATCCGTGCAATATTTGCCCGATCTTTTTGGGCAGCTGGATCTTCCGGATGCTGGGCCATTTTACTACGATCTGTTGTATTTTGGAGATACGGAGAAATTGCCTGGTTACGTGCTTAGCTTTCTTGGAGATAAGACTCATTTTGGGGGAGAATTTAAACTTCCAATTTTCACTTGACCCTTCTCCCCGATTTTATGGACATTATCGTTCAACGCTGTCTCCAAATGGGTAGCTTCGTTGGCCACGGAATTTGAGTGAGGAATTGTGATAGCTCTGTTCGTGAGTGAGTTTGTGACAGATCTTTGGTGCAGCATGGTGATGAGGGACCGTTAGATAAATGTCTGTGTGTGTGGTGGTCCCCATGGTAACTCTATTGTACATAGTTCTAAAATGCTATTGAAATTGTTCGAAAGTTCTTTTGATTTTTTGGATACTTTGCTACATTTCTGAATGTGTCTAATCCAGATATTCAACCTAGCTCCAATTATGCTTTGGGTGCTTTTCCATCTGAACTATTCGCCTCGTACTGAAATGTTTATGTCACATTTCAACACATTTTCACTAATGAAGGAGCATTTGCATAGGTTTCCACATCCTTGGCATATACACCTTTGAATTAAAACTCGACGAGAAAAAAAAACTCGGCAACTATATCCCTTTACGCTTTCAATTGTGGTGGGTATATATATATATATATATATATGCATATTTGGAGCATTTGAAACTTGCGGACCTGAGATTTTTTGCAAATTTCAATATGTTTAAGTGTCTTACGAATTTAAGATTCGAAAATTTACAATATTTTTAAAGTCTATGAATTCGATCCAAATTTGATTCAGATTTTTCAAACTTTTTGGATATTTGATATTTTTATGGAATTTTCAAACTTCTTTCAAATTTCAAAAATGGAAAATTTTATTTAAGAATTCGGCATTTTTTCAAATTTCTCACATTTTTCAAATTTCTCAATTTTTTGAGATTTCTCAAATTTTTCAACTTTTTGAAATTTTTCAAATTTCTCAAATTTTTGCAATTTTTCTTTTTTTTTGATTTTCCAAATTTCTCAAATTTCTCAAATCTTTCAAACTTGCCAATTTTTTTTGAGATTTTGCAATATTTGAAATTTTGGAAATATTTGGAAATATTTTTAGACAGAAATTATTTACACTTGGTATTGTAAAATTTTCGAATGTTTACTAATGAAGGAGCATGTGAATCCTTGAATTAAAACTCGACGAAAATGGTCGGGGAAAAAAAAACTATGACAACCCACCCCTTTTTTCCATTATTTCTCCCACATTCTCAATTGTTATGTTCCATAAAAGTTGCTGATTGTGTCAACGCAGCGAGAAATTAACAAAGGAAAAACTCATGGAAACGTCAAGTTTCAAAAGGAGACGAAAATGAGACGATTTTCATCACTGTGCTCTCATTCGCGTTCTATCTGGCCCCGTCCTTTTTACTCACCGCTGTCGCATCGTTTTCTGAAATTCAACAGCTATGGCCAAGTCCATGAATTCAAAGAAAATGAGGAGCGGAAATTCTTCAGAAAATAATACGAAAAGTTTTCAAATGTTAAAAAACGTTCTTGAAATTTTTCAAATTTTTCAAATTTTCAAATTTTTTAAATTTTCAGAATTTTCGGAATTTTTGAATTTCTTGAGATTTATGGAATTCATGGAATTTTAGCAATGTTTCGACTTTTTCAAATTTTCAGATTTTTAAAATTTTCAAATTTGTAAATTTTCAAATTTTTAAATTTTCAAATTTTTAAATTTTCAAATTTTCAAATTTTTAAATTTTCAAATTTTTAAATTTTTAAATTTTCAAATTTTTAAATTTTCAAATTTTTAAATTTTCAAATTTGTAAATTTTCAAATTTTTAAATTTTCAAATTTTTAAATTTTCAAATTTTTAAATTTTCAAATTTTTAAATTTTCAAATTTTCAAATTTTCAAATTTTTAAATTTTCAAATTTTTAAATTTTCAAATTTTTAAATTTTCAAATTTTTAAATTTTCAAATTTTTAAATTTTCAAATTTTTAAATTTTCAAATTTTTAAATTTTCAAATTTTCAAATTTTTAACATTTTTAAATTCTCAAATTGTTAACATTTTTAAATTTTTAAAGCTTTCAAAATTTTTCTAATTCCTGAATTTTTTTTTGGTATTTTATTTTTGGATTTCCCTCACCACTTGATCCGGTACATAAAATTCACATAACGAGAATATTTCCCGGAAAGCGAGTCCCAGTACTCAGCTTAATCAAATTGGGTAGGCAACCCCGTATGTGTTGCATGTGCAACGGTGCATTCAAACTTGAAGAGAATGAATGGGTGAAAATTTTTCCCACTTTACGTTGTCCAATAACCCAGATGTGAAACTAAGTTTAAAACAACAAGATGTGAAGTGTCATAAACTGTTGCCTCCGTTGTGGCTGGATATTCCAGGTACTTGGACCAAGTTACTGCATCCACTGTTTGACTTTCCACTCTAGAATCAACATTTTCCATTTTCCTGCTCCGAAATTTTCGACAATTTTTTCAATATGAAAAGTTCGAACATTTTTGGGAATTTGCCAAATTTTCCAAACTTTGCCAATCTTTTCTAAATTGTTCAAATTTTAAAACATTTTTCTTCCAAATTTTCCAAGCTTTTTGAATTTTCAAACGATTTCAGAAAGTTTTCAAATTGACAAAAATTTGAAATCTCCAAAAAATTCTACTTTTTTTTTAATTTCATTTCTTGTGAGTTGCCAAACCGTTACCAATTTGGCGAAATTGGCTTCACCAGTTTCACGTTTTCTTCCTCCCATATTTCCGTCAATATTCCCAAATTACGGTTGGTAGATATGATTTCACCATCACACATGCACCCTATCAGCTGTTGGTAAATCGGAATTTTCTTCCGAAGTCCATTGAAATTCCATGGCCGATAAAGAATTACTGGTGGGTAAAACAGAGCTTTGCAGTGATCGGTAAAACTACGACAATCGGAGACCTACCTGTAGTGATTAGCAAAAAAAATTGTAATTTAAGTGTCTTCATCAAAATATCATTGAATGTCCATCTCAAAAAATAAAAACATCTCTCATAATATCTCTAAAAAAATTTCAGTACTGCCGAATAAGTTGGGTTTCCCTTCCCCACCAACAGCAAGTAAAACAGAAGGTCGTCTCCGTCGGTAATAATAACATCTGTCGGTAACAATTGCCATCAATCGGTAATATTTACCACCAATCGGTAATATGTACCATCGGTCGGTACTGAATCTGGTAATATACTCAAGTGTACCAATTTCCCCTCAATTAACGCGACTAATTACCTTCATCAATATTCCCCGAGCTCGCGCGACCCACATTTTTTATCATCTCGAAATGGTGTAATAAAAGCTCGATGGAGCGGGGGAAAAAAGGTGGGAAAAGTCATAAGGCTGTGAAAGCTTGCGTGTACGATAACATAAACGAGCGATGGGGTGACATCGTAAAACGCGGAACGAGATAGAGGCAGCATCCTCCGCGGCCTTTTCTCCTTCGACTTTATATGCATTCGAAATCACAGAAGCTTGGTCTTGAGCTTTTGCACATGGCATTGAACGTAAGGCGAGAGCAATTTATATGATAATTGCTTTCTTGAGCCAGCCTTCGAATACACGGGATTCGTTTACTCGCGTTCAAGTGCAGTACGATGTACAAGTATACCAAGTATACTTGAGACCGACTTTAACTTCATCCCTTACATTCTTTGGTCTTTATGGCTCGCTGTAGATTGCGGTGCTTGGAAGAACGGAAAGACTCCGGTGCGCCTTCGCTCGGGAATACAATGTCCGGGGTGTGCTATATATATCACAGTTAAGCGAGTTTTGAATAATTTTTAAAATTTCGGGATCTCCCAAATTTCGGGATAGTTTGTCTCGTGATTTTAATTTCATATTGGACCCATTTTAAAACTAGTGGAATAAAAGTGTGTGTGTCCCCGTTGGGAACACAAACAAAACTTTCCGATTTGTAATTTCTGTTTGCCATTCCTAGATTTTCCGATACGTCAATTAAATGTTTCAATCCCATTTATCCAGCAGATAATTATGAATATTTGATTAGCCGCATAGTCAGCGTGAGGGCGAGAATTATGCGCGTTACTGGAGTGGGAGTGAGATGCCAATAGGGGTGCGACCGCTCGAGGGTTAAACCCGTCATACCTCCTTAATTATGACGAATACGGAAAAAAGTGATAAGAAATTAAACATGCATTTCCACTTACAGAGCAAATTCTGCTTAATACTTTTTGCCGTATCTCTTACTGTTTTTGAAATAGAGCCTTGTAAACAATTCAATTGTTAATAACAAAAAAGCTGCTCGGTCAATTTAAACCAAAAACCAATCCGATCTAAGTTCCATGAAGACGCTCCGAATAAGACCTCGATGACCCAGATCGTTCGACCCGTTCGTGAGAAATCGTTAACGGAAAATTCCGATTTCACACATACAAACATACACACACACATACATTTGTTCGGAATTCGACGGGAAGCATTTTGGTATACTTAAAACCCTAGTTACGAATCGAAATAAACAAAATCGATTTAGGGGTCATTACAATCCCGAAAAATCGACAAATTGAAAGTTAAATTCATGAAGAATTCAATTGCACATCAACTTGTCCAAATGGACGGAAGGCCACGCCTCTGTAACTTCAAAATGTCGGCCGAATCAAAATGGCGCTTGGCGGGAAACTCAAGATCCTAACCTAAAAAATTGTAGTAACGCGCCAATTAAGACTGCATCGCTCTAACGATCTCTCGTTGCCTCAAGCATAAGCTTAGAATAACTTTCCAGCAGCATCAATGCGAAATATTTACTCGGCATTGTGTCTCACGAGAAATCTTGAGCGCCTTGCACTCGCCGAGTCTTGAAAAATACACCGCCTCAGCTTGTATCCATGTCTATGGGCTCTTTCAGCCAACGCTAAGGCTACAATGCTATCTTTTTTTTTCCACCAATACCTCCATCCGCTCTTAGGTTTGCATAATGCAGAAGGAATGAAAAGACGGCGAATGGCCCGGCAATGGTGAATAAAAATAAAGCATTCTTGTGAGGTTAAGCCTCAACATACATAACCCTCTTGATTCTGATATGAAGGATTTTGCGAGCTCTTCCTTGAAGAAGAGCTTTTGAAATAGAGCCCAATCTGAATTGCCAAAGTCCAATCAATCCGGATGCATTATGCAAGTATATATAGGTATACATATATATATATATAGGTGTAAAGTGCAAGTAAGAAAAATATTTGAATTAGGTTTTTAATTAAATTGATTGGTAAACGTGCTGTGGGTTCAAGCCTTCGAACCCGGGTCTCTCACTTACGCGCAGGACACACCGCCAAGCTACCGGAAGTTGAGGAAAACGTTGGTTATCTCGTTAACAAGTGGTTTTATCTAAAAATGTGTTTGATTATTTTTTGTAGAGAATTCAATTTCTGACAAAAAAGTTTTATATCTTTTTTCTCTAAACTGCTTCGTTTATGGGATAAACCGCTTTCCAAAGTTGGCGGCGGGACAATTTTTTTTTTAAACTGAATATTTTTAATACTTTTATGGTCCGAATATTTTTCTGTATAGTTTCTTTTTGGGTCTTGAGAGGACAAAGTGTAGATGAGGCTGAGGTATTTTCTGAGGTGATCGCGGTTCTTCGATCTGGAGCGAACGCTACCGATATCCATTGGCATCCGGGCATCTCCATGCAACAAATCTCGATATTCGGGGTAATATCGATGTATTGGTACTAGGGGCAATCAGTCGTGTCAGGCGTTACGAGTTTTCGGCTTGGACGCGGATTTTAATATTCGGTAAGCCGACAAACGCTGAAACCTTAATTGAAAACTGTACCATTCCTGCAATTGATTGGAATCCATTGGACTCGGCTTTTTTTCCCCAATGAAAAAATTGATTGGGTTTTTAGCACGTAATTTAAATTGAATGTTTATTGGGTGGTGGAATTTTACGAATGAGTTTAGAATAATTTGGAGAGCCAATTCCACCCAGTTTCAATTTCTGCAATTTTTTTGTGGGCCATGTCTCATCAATTAAGGGTGACGCTGAAATTTTAGAGACAACCAAGGGTCCAGAAGAGTTGAAAAGAAATGGAGAAGTGTTCAAAAATTTTAGGAACAATTTCAAAAATTTAACAAGGTGTAAAAACTTGTAGAAAAAATTTGCAGAAAAAAATTACAAAAAATCCTCGAAAAATATTTTCCTATTTTCTGTTCGAAAAAATCCCTCAAACCCAGAAAAGCTCCAAAATTGCTCAAAAAAATCCGAAAAAAATCGTCAACCTTCGGCAAAATCTCTATAACCTCTCTAAAAATTCTCAAAATTTTCCTTTGATATTATCACCAGCTATGTCCCGTTTTCGCCTATAGGGAGGACACCAGTGTAACGTGTTAACTTGATCACGTGCAATTAAGTTTCCCGCGGCAGGTCTAATTTATTTTCCCTGCAAATTGATGTACCGAAGTAATTTCCCCTCAAATCTAATACCGCCCCCCCCCCCGCCCAAATTCACTTCGTTAGGGACTTTTCCGCTCTCACCCAAAAAAATAATTAAACTCATAATGAAGTGGGAGTACTTTGCTCTGGTCATTAGCCTATGGTGAATAATTATTCAAATTTTGTGGCTATGGGGGAATTGCTCAAAATTTTTTAGATCAGTGACGTAAATGCTGGGGAAAAAGTAGAGCGAAACCTCTTATCTATTTTTATGATGACGTCTTATCAACAACACTTGACCCGCGAGACCGCGAAACCGCGAAATCAGCGTAAAAAATTCGGTTATGGAAAGTGGGCGGGGGGAGGGGAGGGAGGGGGGGGTGGGAGGGATTTCTAGTCAATCCCAATTTTTAAAAAAATGATTTTTCCATCTAGAATTGGAAGATAAGATAGTCCCAGAAGCATTTTTTCTGATGGACCAGAGCTACGATCAATTACCGGGCAATCCGATTCGTTGTCGCTTCGCGATAACGTCAACTCCAATAATTTACAAATCCCCAGGGCGCGAGGAGGAGGTGGCTGGAAAGAGAGGGAAGATAGAGTGCTGTATGACGGATATTGCCAAATTCGAGCGCCCGTGAATATTTGCTAGAGCCGGAATATACACAGCTCGGTTTTGTGAGTCATACTGGCGAGTAGATAACGTGAAATGTTTCACGGATAACAGATAAAGGGTTGGCGGCCTCGGGCTGTATTTTTTGCGTTAAAAAACGAGCTCTGATGGATTTAATCCAGCGGAATTTTGGGAAAAGTTGCGATGGAAGTCGGTGGAAGAGGGGGGGGGGGGGAGGGTGTTATGAGTGGACTTCTCTTTACATTTTTTCTAAACATTTTCTGACATATTTACTTTTTTTCAGATATTTTCCCTTCTCTCAATTTCCATTTGACTTTTCTGGTTTTATCCAATTTTTGAAGTTTTTATTTTTCAATTTTTTTCGCAATATGCTTATTTTTTTTTCTAATCGCAAATTTTTTTCTCCAAAATTATTAATTTTTTTATTTAGTTTTTAAATTTGTAAAATTTCAAAACAATTCTAAATTTTCAAAATTTTGGATATTTTCCAAATTTGTAAATTAGAGATTTTTTCTTCACATTTTAAAGATCGTCATAAATTTTTCATATGCCATGATTATGAAAAAATGAACGACAATAATTAGCAGAATTGGTCTATCCTGCAGTTTCGACACAGAGAATCTAATTAAGGGTGACAGGGAGAAACCGAGTTTTGCGGCGCTACCCTTGACTGTGATTAACTTCCTTACTAGAAGCGGCGATCCCCAGTCAAAGTGAGGAAGACGCCGGGTAGTTGTCTCATTAAGTAATTAGTCTTGTTGAAGTTGATGCCCACGTTGAAATACTTGAAGATTGTTGGCTCGCTTTCGCCTCTCTTAATCTTACACCGAGAGACGCTAAATTATTTCTGCGTGTCTGCACTACCTTAAGAAATGATGCCTCTTAATATTTCCAGCCAGAAAATAATTCTAGGGAGGAAATTTTTCTTCCCTTAATAAAAAGGGGGGAAAATAAGTTTTTCCCTCACTTCCACGAATCGCTAAAGCTGTAATCTTAAGAGTTGTTGAAAATTTCCAAATTCGTGGAATTTTTCAAAATTGTGGGAATCAGGGAAATTGTGGGAAATGTTTGTAGAAAATAGCATATCGTAACTAGCGTTAAGAGTTTTTTTTTGGTCGATAAAATCGCTATTTCATGACCATTACTTGGCGCGAAACACTACCGCATTGCGAAAGATTAAATTTCCTTAAAGCCCATTAAACTTCATGTCGTTTTCCACGGATTCATTCCACTTTGTACTGAATAATTGAATATAATTAATTTCTATGGAATTGCAGACGCTTTTGGGAGGTCCTAAAATATTGTACAAATTTTTTTTCATTTTTCAAATTTTCAAATTTTGAAGTTTTTAAATTCCCAAATTATTCAAATTTTCAAATTTCTCGAATTTTCAAAATTTTTAAGGTTTTAAATTTCAGAACTTTTGAAAGTCTTTGAATTCGAAATTTCAAATTTGGAAATTTGTGAATTTTGACATATTTCAATCATTGCACAATCTTCAAATTTTGAAGTTCCAAAATTTTTGAAATTTCCCTCTTTAAACTGGCAATGTCATGATGATTACTTGGCGCGAGTCTCTACCGCATCGCCGAAGGATTTTCTTGAAGCCCATTAAACTGCATGTGCAGTCTCGCTGGGATTAATCCCACTTTGTGTGGAATAATTTGAACGGTGATACATGCCCATGCACTTGAATATCGCAGAGAAATTTGTTCGCCTATAGCTATAGTACATATCGCGGTACGTGATGTGGCCGCAACCACAAGAATTTTCAAGCAGCAGTGGAATTATTCCTGATGGATGTAAATCATGGGATTGCGATGGTTATGATGATGCTGATGACTGTAGAGACATTCCGCTCAAATTAATGGCTGTGAATTTTTTATTTGATGAAGATGGATGCTACAAGTCACGTACGCTTAATTTTTGTACAAAATTCAATGTGAAATTTATCAATGAAATTATAGTAGCAGGGTGACAAATTAACGAATTCAGATTCTTAAATTCCCGATAGGGGAAGTTATTGTTTGGCCGCCGAAAATGAAAAATCGATTTTCCATCAGATCTCCACGTTTCATGGTATTTCTGACCTTTCTAGACTATTTAAAACAACATGTCTGTATGTGTGTGTGTGTGTGTGTGTGTGCCGATGTACGTATGTAACCAGAAATTTCCCGGATCGATTTCTCGTGAACAAATTATCCGATCAAGGTCCTGTATGACGTAATCGAAGCGTCTTGCCGCAACTTAGAGCTGATTAGTTTTTGGTCCATATATGTCTCCTGGTTTCTATTGTTATTAACAATTTCCATTGTTCATAACGCTGTATCTCACGAAATATTATAGATACGCAAAAATGTGTCGAATAAATGTTGTTCCTTATAAAAAAATACATATTTTGTGTCCTCTGACTTTTTTCGTATCTTCAACCGTTTCGGCGTTAGAGCGTTATAAACAATTGAAATCATTTGGAGAGCTCGATGGTGAGAAAAACGAGATCGAGAGATTGGAAAGAAAGTACACACACACACACGCAGACATCGAGAAGTTAGAATTTTGGACCGCGGAGGGTCAAACCCACAGCCCATTTATTTTCCTTAGATTCCATTGAAAAACATACACACACGTAGGTCGCATAGATACCCCATCTATTGGGCCATCGAGTTTGAAGGGTCTTTTGCGTTTCAGAAAGGGCGGTCAACGGAGTTCCCTTATTTCCGCATCAAAGAGACCATGGCGGATCTTAAAACTTTAATAAAAGTATTCTTCCACTCTTATTCTCCCCCGTGGCAGTCAAAAGTTCAGTAATACTTTGCATATTCACCGGTAGCTACTTCGCCATTGGACTTTTCTTATTGCACGACGGGAAAAAAGTCATTATCCGAGTTCAGTGTGAGGCGAGCAGAAAAAAAGGGGGGCGGGTGGCAGGGGGGGGGGGGTGAAATAAAGTAAAAAATTCAGAGCGCAGATCGCTGTCGTAAGGCACTTGCGATAATGTCTGGAGTGTTCGGGATTTGTACTTTCTGGAGTGGGGGACGAGGAATGCTGAAGTTGGCTGCAAGTGAGAGACAGCTGAATGTTTTCTCGTTAGAATAACTGAACTACTGGGGGAAGCGACGTGATTGGTGGAAGTAATGCTGATCACTTCTGAGGTCTCTGGATTTTTTAATTTTCAAGTTTTAAAAATGGTTCAAACATTTTTCTACTTTTCTGTTCGCGAAAATTTTCAAATTTCTCAAATTTCTCAGGGCAAAATTGAGCACACATGTCAGGATTCATGCTTGATGCTGCGTCAGTCATTGCTTGAAATTCCAGATGACCGCACAATTCCCACTGGCATTCCTGGAATTTTCATTCCCCGGTCGGACTGTCGTATTACCATAGGGGAAGACTTAAAAGTTTAAAAATTCAAGATCAATCCAAATTCATAAACAGGCACAAACACACACACACACACACACCCCAGCTTGGTCAGTTGTCCCATCAAATCATCATTAACCCTTGAGGAGCACCCAATTCGGTTTCGAGAAGTCTTGCTCCCAGAAATTAGCTGCGAAAGAAGGACGTTCCTGGTAGTTTAAAAATTTGCTCGTTAACATTCCTTGGTATGGTTAACCTGGAGGCCTCCAGTAGTGACAGGGACTGTCCTCAGGAGACGTAAAGCCTCGGGTAAGCTGAATAGCCAGGTCAATAGTCGCCAACGGCTACTATGGCAACGTGAGCCGCTGTATAGAGGTGAACAATAGTCAATCATGTGGCACTCAATTTTGAGTAACTGAATTTTAATAGGACATGAAAAACAGTGATAGAACGTTGATTGATTACATGAAAAAAAAAAGGAGTGGCAGGTGCCTACGGCGCCCCTCCCCTCCTCCAGAACCCCTCTTTCGCCCCCCCCTCTTCCGCCCCCACCCCCTCCCCCTCTTCCGCCCCGCCCCTCCCCCCTCTTCCGCCCCCACCCCTCCCCCTCTTCCGCCCCCACCCCCTCCCCTCTTCCGCCCCCTTCTCCCCCCCCCCCCCCCCCACCCCACCCCACCCCCACCCCCACCCGCCACGGGTTGGGTTCCCGTCCAGCCTAGCGTTCTTATTCTATGAAACCGACCGATAGCATACCCGAAATTTGTCTGCTATCAATCGAAGTCCATGAGAAAATATTTCATGATAAGAAATATTTTCTGAAAGCTAGATCCGAAGCTGAGACCTTCGAAGGAACAAGTCCACCACTTTAGACTACGAACACTATTTTCCGTTACGAATTCACCAACGAAAAAAAATTTGGGGGCTTTGAAAAAAGCATATATATAGGTATATAAACTGCTAAGAGTTAAATTAAGAATTGCAACAAATTTTTTAGATTAAACAATTGTCGAGGTGAAAAATAAAAATTGTGGATTAAAAACTGAAGATGTCGGGATTAACACTTGGTAGCGGGTCAGTCGTTGGTTGAAATGCCAGCTGACCGCACAACTCCCAATGGTACCTCCTGGAATTTCTATCGTGCGGTCGCATTCCCGTACAACCCAATGGGAAAACTCCAAGTATGATCTAACTGGTCTTATAGCCGGCTTTCGCGTGAATCCTCGGTGTCTAAATCAATTAAATATCCCACAATCCTAGCGTATTCCAGTGACACAATTCCGCTTTTATTGGGATAGTTTACGATTCAACTCGAGAATATTAAAACACCAATAAAGCAGAATGAAAAGTCATAAAGAAGACAATCGAACCCGGGCTTTCATCAGCGAATGCCGAAATTAAATTCCGTGTGTAATTTTCTTTCTGCAAAGTTAGTTTGACGAACAAAATTGTGTCTTCGGTTTTTCGAGTATATATGTGGAAATGCTTGGACCGGGAATTTTTCAAAAGTTTTTTTTCGTTTTAATTTTTGAACAATTCAAATCCTTTCGGAAAATAATGTTTATATTTTGGGGGTTTATTGATCTTTACCGTCTTTGCCCTCTTCCTATTCGTAGGCGTTAAACATCAGAGTCGTCCGAACTAGGATAAGAAGTTTCCCCTTCGAAAAATCTTATTAAATATTCGTCTGACAGGTTGGCAAGACCCATCTCAATTCTTTCAAACAATATCTGAGAACATATTTCAAAGAATTTTACTGCTCACAGTTCATATTTCCTCTCATTTTTCCGGAAAATAAAAGAACAATTGATATTCATGGTTTTTTTATTTACCCTGTGATGCCCTGAACTGTCAAAAATTTCGTTTTAAAAAAAAACGTCTTTTTTTTTTAACGTTTTTAAAATTGAGAAAAAAAAATGGGGAATTGCGAAAAAATTCAAAAAATGAAAAAAATTGAAAATTTTTCGAACTTTGAAATTTTTTCGAAAATCTTGAAGTTTAAGAAAAAATCGAAAAAATCGAGGAACATCGATGCAACTTCCTCCCCGCAATATGGGTCCATATTTCGCGAATTTTATTACGCCAGTTGATACTTCCCGGAATTCCTTCACTACTCAAAAAAATCATTATTCACATTTTTTTTATTATCCTCGGTCCATCAGCTGACCCGTACCAAACTTTTACACCACCTCGGGTCGGCAATAGAATTTTAACAACAGTTGTTATCCTTGGAAAAGAAAGCTTCGATTGCTATAAAAAAATGCCGCATCCAAGTTTTACTCCTGAAAAGTTGGTTCAACTATTTGCCACAATTGCGACACTTTATTCTGTCGTCCATGATTTCCATTGCATGTTCTTCTGCATATTTTGCAAAAGCGTTCGCGGATTTCTTTTTTTTTTTAATTTCGTTCGATAAAAAAAAATAAGAGAATTTGTAAAAAAAACCGTTTTCCTTCCCAAAATCCCAAAAACTCCCAAAACTTCAAAATTTTTTTAAAAAATTCAATTTTGTAAAATTTTGAATTTTGAAAACATTTTAATTTTGAAAAATTCTCAATTTTGAAAAATTTTCAATTTCCAAAATTTTCGATTTTTTAAAGAATTTCAATTTTGAAAAATTTTGAATTCTGAAAAATTTTCAATGTCACAACATTTCGAAAATTCCGAATTTTTGAGATGTCAAAATGGCAAAAATTGAAAATTTGAAAGAAACAAAAATAAAATTGTGCAATAGAATTTTAAAAATGGTAGTAATGCTGGGAAAAGATATCTTCAATAGCCATAAAAAAAATTGCATAAAACTTGTCCCCTGGGAAAAGTTGCCTCAACTATTTCCCACAATTGCAACTCGACAACACTTTATTATGTCGTCTATGATTTTCATTGCTTGTTCTTGCGCATCTTCAATAGCTTTTTTGTCGCATTCACCAAGCAATTTTCCCCGTTTGACTTGCGCCTCAGCTTCCATTTTGAGAAGAGCATCGTATTTCTTCAAAAGCTCACGACCTCGTTTAGCCAATTCGCCGATAGCACTTCTCAGAAATGCGCCATCTTCACTAGTCATGCAATTCTCAATCATCTTTTGTGCATCGTTCATGAATTGAGTAGCATCGGTTTGTGTGGACAAGTGTTCATTTTTCAGGTCCTCCGTTGCTCCATTGTATGTGCTATAGCAGTCGAGCAAGGTAGCCGTCATTGTTGTACGAATGTTGGATAATTCTGGTGCTTTTTTTTTCTATGCACTCACGAGCCATTGCACCGTACTTGGAAAGCTCAGATAGTCGCTCTTGAATCATTGCAAATGCCGTCTCGACCTATGATATCGAAATTTGGTTGAAATTTTGGATAGGGAGGGTAAGATATTGATTTGGTGGGTGGGTGGGTGTGGGTGGGTGGGTGTTTCTGGGTGGAAGGGTGTGCCTGGGTGGGTGGGTGTGCCTGAGTGGGTGGGTGGGTAGATGTGCCTGGGTGGGTCGGCGGATGTGCCTAGGTGGGTGGGTGGGTGGATGTGCCTAAAAGGGTGGGTGGGTGTATGTGCCGGAGTGGGTGGGTAGGTGTATGTGTCTGGGTGGGTGGGTGGCTGTATGTGCCTGGGTGGATGGGTGGGTGTATGTGCCTGGGTGGGTAGGTGGGTGTATGCGCCTGGGTGGGTGGGTGGGTGGGTGAGTGGGTTTGTGTGCCTGAGTGGGTGGGTGTATGTGCCTGGGTGGGAGGGTGGGTGGGTGTATGTGCCTGGGTGGGTGTGTGTGCCTGGGTGGGTGGGTGGCTGGGTGTATGTGCCTGGCTGGGTGTGTGGATGTGCCTGGGTAAGTGGGTGGGTGAATGTGCCTGAGTGGGTGGGTGGGTGTATATGTGCATGTCAATAATTTATCGATTATTCATGCATTCTCAGTTCCTGCAATCTTTGCAGACGGAGATGGAAGAAATTGGTATTTAGGGGAAACACTATGTCTTCTCGGTGAAACGATAGAGGAAATTCAAGCAGGATTGAGAGTTGAAAGACGTTTCACACATGGAACAGGAAATTTACTCACTTGAGCAAGTGCACGCCTCTCGAAATCCTCCAATTGATTCTGCTCCATTTGCAAGCACTTAGCAATAACTTCCGCAACTTCACGCAGCATCCGATTGATCTGCTCCATCAGATTCTCTATAGTAAATCCTTCATCCCCCACCATCAGCGATGAGGCACTTTTTTTCGCCATATTTTTTGTTTCTGGAACACTTTTTGTAAATTTTTACACAGTTTCAACATTGTTCAAATTAGTACGTTTTTGGAAACTTTTAAATTTCCACATTTTGAAAACTTTCAAAAATTTTCAATGACGTTATTTTTAAAATTCAATTTTGTTTTGAAATTTCGTAATTTGTTCAATTTTTTAAAATCTAAAAAAAATGACGATTGCAAAATCGTAAAATTTGGAAAATTTCCCCTTTTTCCAGCAGATACATGTTGCGTTTTTTTGAACTTCCGAAGTTTTCCAAAAATCATGGAATTCCGGAATACTGCCGGAACATGTAGAATATTTAAACCTTTAAAAATCACCCTCGCTCCACGTTGTCTACTCCCGCCGTATTTTTTTCGCGGTGACAAACTGGAGTTTTATTTTCACGTTTGAACGTGGAGTGAAATCGAGAGACTCTGGGCTAGAGCACATATAAACAATTCATTCAAGATGTTGAAATGTGAGCATTGTCTATTCAGGCACTCCAAGAAGCCGAGCTACTGGGGGAAATGGCCACCTGGAACAAACGGAATACTTGACGCGGAGAAATTGATGCGCACACTAACCGCCATTTGTTAGCGTATTTCTTTGGCACGGAATGACTTTCTTTCAGTATTGGATGAATTTTTTGTAGCGTGCAGAGAAGCATAAGCTTGACGAGATCCGTAAATTTGGGAATTTTCTGACGTTTGGGAACGGAGAAAAAAAATCGCAAAGCTGAACCTCTTGGTGCCCTCTACATCGCGAGCCTAGGGTTCGGTCACTTTGGTCCGGACAAAAAAGTAATTTTCATAAAACTGTATGATATTTTTTTGTTGAAAAATTGGACACGAGGAATGCTTGGAGAATACTTGAAAAAAATTGACCTTCATCTGACGTTTGGCTCAGTCACAAACTTTTTATAAAGACCCAAACTTTTTGATTCCCTAAACGCTCTGTGACACTTGGTTCGGGAAGCTTTATAGGTAAAAGTTTTTCCTGAAATATTCCATCAATAAAATTCACCAATTTCTCTAATTTCAAAATTTTCAGAAACTTGAAATTTTTCGTTTTTAATTTTCAAAACTTGAAATTTTTTTTTAAATTTTCAAAAACTTGAAATTTTTTAAAAATTTTCACAAACTTGAAATTTTTTAAAAAAATTTCAAAAACTTGAAATTTTTTTAAAAAATTTCAAAAACTTGAAATTTTTTAAAAATTTTCACAAACTTGAAATTTTTTAAAATTTTCGAAAACTTGAAATTTTTAAAAATTTCCAAAAATCACAAAGTTGAAGATTTTTATTTTTTTTTTAATTTTCAAAAACTTGAAATTTTTTAAAAACTTTTCAAAAACTTCAAATTTTTTAAAAATTTTCACAAACTTGAAATTTTTTAAAATTTTCGAAAACTTGAAATTTTTAAAAATTTCCAAAAATCACAAAGTTGAAGATTTTAATTTTTTTTTTAAATTTTCAAAAAGTTACAAAGTTGAAGATTTAAAATTTTTTGGTAAATGTCAAAAGTTTCAAATTTTTTTGGTAATTTTTCAAAATTTCAAGCATGTAAATGTTTTGAAAATTCTTTAAATGAATCCAAAAAATGTAGATTCTTTGAACATAATATTTTGATGTTGGTTGATGATTGATAATGGTTAATTTATAGTTTGAAGCATTGATGAGTAACCTCAATCTTCTTGGAGGGTTAAAACTCTTTGAAGTCCACTTTTCTTTCATGCAGACGCCATCATTTAGTCCCCAGTATTTTTTCCGCTTTTGTTCTTGCTCCTTAGACGGGCTCTCTATATTTCAGAGTTGAGAAATTTCATTCGTCTCTTTGATAAGAGGAGATGCTGCGCTCACACGTTGGAGATGAATCTGATCTGGGAATAAATAGATTTTTCTTAGGCACATTAGGGCTCTAACAGAATTCTAATATATATATATATATATATATTAGGTAGCCTGGAGCAGTCTGCATCATTATTTTTTTAACAGAAACTTTTGTCAAATGAATTTCGTATTTTTTGTCCAAAATTTCGGAAATGTCAAAAAGCAAAAAAAAAAAAAATTGAAAATCCCGAAATTTTCAAAAAATTTCCATATTTGCAATTTTTTTGGAAATTTCAAAATATTTTAAAATATTTGTCTGTAAATTTTAGAAATAACAAAAGTTGAAAAAATTGGAAAAATTGGAGAATTTCAGGAAAATTTTGCAAATATTCCAAAATTTGAGATGATGACGTCATATATCTAATTTTTTTTGTACAAGTTTAATACGAAGCTCGTGTACCCGTAATTAGTTGCTGTAACCTGAGGTTACGACGTTCCAAGTTTGATAAATAGCCCTGTGTTTCCCATTTATTTGCGGTTTTCGTGCAGAGCCCCGGGGTAGATAAACGGCCCGAAAATGCCTGGTGAATCGCTGTCCCCGCGCAATCCAATTTTCTATTAAAAAGAAAAACGGAATGAAATAGTCGTTAACACTTTTTGCGAGCAACTTCTAGGAGCTTTGAGGTGCCATTCCAAAAAATATTGACAAGACAGAAAATTGGAATTTTAACCGCAAACAACTTCCGTGATATGAAAAAAATATGACAGGAGATTGAATTTGTTTAAAAACAAATTTAAAATTCCGTAATTTTAAAAAAATTTAAAACACACTGAAATTTCCCAATTTTTTGGAATAAAATTCTGAAATTCGTTCTCATATTAAAACAACTTCAAGATCCCAGAATTTCCGAATTTTGAAGAATTTTTGAAAATTCCAAAATTTCAAATTTGTCAAGAAATTTGTACAATAATTTCGAGCAATTGAGAATATTTTCAAAATTGCCAAAATCCTGAAAAAAATTTTAATTGCAAAACTTCCGAAAATTTGGAAACGCGGAAATAATATCAACTTGAGACAAGTTGGGCATTGCAATGAAATGTGACAAGACGGTAGTGGGCGTTGCCCGAAGAATCCAATAAGTGCTCGAGGAAAAGAAAGTTAAATCTAAATTGTTGACGTGTCTGACTCCCCAGTACTGTTAAATTGAAATGGGTGACTGTTGGATAAGGGACGTGGCCAGTGATGAAAATTCAAGAGGGATCGTTTGAAAGTACTTATTATTGGAGGAACCATTGAGCATCTTCTCTTTCGTCTCTGCAAAATAAAAAAAAATGCACAAATTAAAAAAATAATTAAACGTTATACTGCACATAAAAAAAAATCGATTTTTCATGTTTTGAAAATTTTAGCAATTTTTTTTTCTTTAATATTTCAACTTTTTGAATTTTTTGACAAATTCAAAATTGTGAAAAAAAATCTGAATTTTTCATATTGCTCTCTTAAAAAATTTCTACAATTTTTTACAAGGACTTTTCGATTATCTGGACCTCATTCAATCAATTTGGTGATCCTATTGGGCGCCAAAGCCCTTCAATAATCCCTCCTCCCCGCCCCCCCCCCCCCTCCCTCCTGTTGGCCCACAGACAGTATCGCAGAATTTGACGGAGCTCGCGTAACCGCGACTGAATAATTCGCGGCTCTCTAGATGACTAGAGACACTTTACTTGAATCCCTGAAAAAAATATAATATACAATATATACTATATATACTATATATAAAAAAAATATAGTATAGTTCCACATGACATGCGACGTACGCTATATATTTTTGAAACGTGAACATACATAATTCAAACAGGCACCATATACTTCTCCCTGTGGTAAATCAATTATTCGAAAACCGAGGGGATCTGTTAGTCTAGGAGAAACACTCGTTTTCATCTACTCGACTCTGGGACCGTCGCTCATGAAATTCGATGAAATTCAATGGGACAAATTGAGCTTCCGGCCTCGTGCACTTTCTTTTCAAAGCGCTCCTCCTCTTTCGACATTGTCCTAACTCGATAATTCGGGAGGGAATTTTTTTTCCTCAATATGAAGGTTGTGAGGGCTTGACAAAGGGTCAAATGTGGGTCAAATGAGGGTCAAGTGATGGTTACGTGTGGGTACATGGGATCGAGTGAGGATGGATTTTGGGTTGAGTCAACATCAAGTGGGGGTCAAAAGTGGGCCAAACGAAGGTCCATTGAGGGTCAAATTTTTGTCAGCTAGAGGTGAAACGATAAGCCAATGTGGGTCAATTTGGGGTCAAAGCTGGGTTAAATGCGGGTCAAGTTTAGGGTGATAGAGGTCATTTATGGAGGGTGGAAGCTCAGATAAGAGGTATGGGAGATGAAAGTCAAATCAAGATCAATTGAAGGTCAAGTTGAGGGTCAAACTGAAGGCCAACTTGCGGGTCAAACTGAAGGCCAACTTGAGGATCAAACTGAAGGTCAACTTGAGGGTCAAACTTAAGGCCAACTTGAACTTGAAGGCCAAAGTGAAGGTCAACTTGAACTTCAAACTGAAGGCCAACTTGAGGGTCAAACTGAAGGTCAGCTTGAGGGTCAAACTTAAGGTCATTTTGAGGGTCAAACTGAAGGCCAACTTGAGGGTCAAACAGAAGGCCAACTTGAGGGCCAAACGGAAGGTCAACTTGAGGGTCAAATTGAAGGCCAACTCGACTGTTCTCCATAACAGCAGTTATAGAACCCTCGAAAAAATTGTGTGAGGTAAATGGTTAAGGCAAATGGTGTGGGTCAAATGCTATTGGACCATCATTGAATTTCTTTCATTTCCGAAAACTACAATTTCTTTTCCTCTGATAAATAGCCACGTGTACGAGTGAACGACAACAGTTCTCGGGTACGAGAAATAAGGTCAGACTCCTATTGTACCAACCCCTAACAATAACTCTATACCTCCTTTTTCTCCCCCCCCCCCCCATTCAAGCGGTACGTATTGCAAACCAGATCGGATAACTTGTAAAACTTGGTCAATCAGCCGTGGAATTGCATGCGGTATACCAGGCCTGGTATCGTTGAGGGAATACTCCAAGGTAGGGAATTGGATATCTGTCCTGTGCCGCCCAAAGTCAATTCGATAGATTTTAGTCAAATAAAATGGAGAATTAATGGATTGTCCGATCCGATATTCAACAATCAAAAGCCATCAGGTATATTTACATTTGGAAGTATCATTTCAATAGCTATTGAATTTTTTCCGTAATGAGTTTGTAAAAAAATTGGGTTTTGCCCGGATTGCTCCAAAATTAAAAAAAAAAATTGTCAGCAATTTTTAAAAATTTCAAAATATTTTACAATTTTTTTTTTCTATTTTTAAAAGAATTTTTCATGAATTCCTCAAAATTTACAAAGTATGATGTTCAATATTTTCTTTTTTTTATGGAACTTGGTGACAGTGGTTTAAAACAAATTCTCGGCAAGTATTTTTTTTTCTTGTAAGCCTCGGTAGATGTTCCGTCTCTCCACGTACGGTCTCTGTTTTCTCCTCAGTCGTGTTTCCTCCGTGAAACAAGCGGGATAGAATGTATGCACTGCATTACAAGAAGCCATATTTTAGAGTTTGCCGCCCTCGGGAGAAGCATATCCTCTATAAACTACGGTTTACGACTTGCAATTTCAAGTTTCTAAAAATGCAAACAACACTGGGTCAACTCAATGCATTTTTTCCTACGTTTTTCTGACGGTTTCTCGCATTTTTTAATGCCCACTTGGTGGCGGCTATTTCCTGGCAGAGTGCTTTTTTATCGAAGATTGAACAGTGTTTTTTGAATTTTCGCTATAGGAAATTTATGGTGATGATTTTGAAAATGAAAGCCCAGATTTTATTACTTGGATTTTCTAAAATAATCCTTCAAAAGTGTTGTGGGCAATCTTCGGAATCAAAAAGAAAGATCAATAAATTTTAACTCGGGAAAAATCAATTCTTAAAAAAATTAGTCTGCCTCCCCATAAGACCCCGATGTTAAATTTGGCCAAAATCGAAAAAAATTAATTTCACTTTTCCGACCCAAAATCGACGGGAATGTCTTCTGGGGATTCCTATTGGATAGTACAAACGCACACAGGGCCAAAAATTCAATTTAAAAAAAATTAAGTTTGCCTCCCCATAAGACCCTAATGTTAAATTTGGCGAAAATCGAAAAAAAATAATTTCACTTTTTCGAGCCACAATCGACGGGAATGTCTTCTGGGGGTTCCTATTGGATAGTACAAACGCACATAGGGCCAAAAATTCAATTTAAAAAAAATTAAGTTTGCCTCCCCATAAAACCCTAATGTTAAATTTGGCCAAAATCGAAAAAAAATAATTTCACTTTTCCGACCCAAAATCGACGGGAATGTCTTCTGGGGGTTCCTATTGAATAGTACAAACGCACACAGGGCCAAAAATTCCAATTTAAAAAATTTAAGTTTGCCTCCCCATAAGACCCCAATGTTAAATTTGGCGAAAATCGAAAAAAATTAATTTCACTTTTCCGACCCAAAATCGACGGGAATGTCTTCTGGGGGTTCCTATTGGATAGTACAAACGCACACAGGGCCAAAAACTCCAATTTAAAAAAATTAAGTTTGCCTCCCCATAAGGCCCCAATGTTAAATTTGGCGAAAATCGAAAAAAATTAATTTCCATTTCTCACTCCAAAATCGACGGGGATATCTTCCTGAGCCTCCAAATGGATACTATCCATCAACTTGGGACCAAAAATTCAATTAAAAAAAATCTTTCGTCTTTGAACATTTAATTGACGTTTCGACGAATCTAAGAATAGCAAACAAAAATTACAAAGCGGGAAGTTTTGTTTGTGTCCAACCGGACCACCCTCACTGCCATCCCACTAGATTTTTTTAGTTAAATGCATAGTTATTGTATGTTTGCATAAAAAAAATTTGGGAATGTTCCATACGATGAGTTTGCGATATATTGAATCGATTGGTGGGCGTTCCGATTACCTTCCGCCACATATCCGCGAGTGCGGTGAATGCTTCATCGATGTATGATCGACACACACATTCTGTCGCATTCCCATTTTCCAAATAAATTTTCATGATACGTACTCGTATGCACTCGTTCTCCCGGAATCAGTGATTGTGAAAGCTTGGAAATATGCCTTCCTGGAATTTTAACCTTTTTTTTGTCCATCGGGGCAAAAGCCGACATCCAATCCCTCAAGGGGATCGAGAATATTGGAATTATGGGATTTGTTGAAAGGGGCTGTGAAATAGAGCGGAAACCATTTTGATTGGTTACAAAGGGCCATGGCCTCTTCCTAATTTCAGAACTTTTGTATTGTTGAATTTTTTCATCTTTTTTTTTTAATTTTTAAAATTCTCCCCGTTTCTGAATTCTTCAAAAATTTGGGATATTTCGCCATGTTTTTGGCATTCTTCCAATTCCAATTTGTTTTTGAAAGTTCTTCAGAATTTTGAAATCTCCAAATTTTGGTAATGTTAATAATTCTATTTTTTTCCTACTTACCTAATGATTGGAATATTAAGGTAAACCTTTAAGCGAGTTTGCAGATGCGGTCACAGGATTCCAGCGTAGCTAGCATATACTTGGACGCCATATTTTCCGGCCTTTAAGAGTTGCAAGTTTTAGACATGCCAGTATGAACTGCATTCTCCTCTTCATCCCTCGCATTTTCATTTTTATTTTCCCGAGTGATGCCGAAGGAAAATATTCTTTTATACTTCCATCACAGTGGCTGGTCTAAATTTCAAACTATCCAATATCTTATTTTCCTTGGGATAGCGGGCTTGCCCGCCTATCTTCTCGGCAATAAACTTGGAATGCCTGTATCTAGAAACAAGGATGCTGGATTGAAATAATGATAAATCTGCGAAACGAGGGGCCATGATGGTAGACAAATTGAAGAGCAAAAAAGAAGGGAAAATTTATGGGGGGCGAAAATACGTGAAAGTCATAGTTTTGAATATTTTAGGCGGTTTTGTTCACGCTAGTAATCCTAAAAAAAATACTAATCATCGTCGGATCCTTACCAATGTCGTGGACCAAAGAGCATATTTCTTTTGAAAAGATTTTAATCACTACAAATTGGTGAATGGGTTAATTGCCCTCCGCTCACAATTCAGCTCGAGTCACTCAGAAACGCTCACAGTGAGCTCAAACAAGGAATTTCTCTTCCGTTTAATTTTTTTTTCATCTATTACGAATTTTGAGAGGCCAATAGGGATTTTGCAATGGATACGAATCTCTCGTTTCTGTCATATCCGGTGTTTAATTATTTTCTTACTCCGAAACGCTGATGGGCCTAAGTGAGCGCATCAGAAAACCCGTTCAGTGGTGTTCACACTTGCGCTCACACCTACTCAAAGCCGCTCAAAAGGTGAATTTCCCTCGTTACATATGACAATTTCCGAATATTATGAAGCATACCACATGGTAGAGACCTCGTCATGAGAGACATCAAATTATAGTTGGCTTTGTGTTATAGGACGGGCAGCGTATCACTCCTTTTAGAGATCAAATTCATGTATTTTGGCACTTGCACTCCAGAAGCGTGACGGGGGTTAGCCACCTCTGTCCAGATGCATAATTTTGTGAACCATCTGATAATGGGTAAAACCAGTGTCTATGACGCTGTGAAAATTTCCGTTCATTGCCGCTCACAGGTTCGCTCAAAGACACTCACAGACGCTCAGAGGCGTCCAAAGGCACTCAGAAACGCCCAAAGGCCGAATTTTTTTCATTATCTATGAAAAGGATCGCATATCACCATGGATAACAGACGATGTTATGTCCTAACAACGT